>CM045771.1:31126501-31726501 GCA_025200525.1 Camellia lanceoleosa
TATATGTAAAAATTTATACATAATTAATTACATATATAGACAAACCTTCTGTCATTTAAGTAAAACCTTTGAATCATGGCTAATACTGAATTTATAATTTATGAATAATCATGGGTTTATAATGATTTTTTTATGTGTAATAAATACATATTAATTCTGCTTTTTCAAGAAAAATAACAATGACAATTAATTTGCTTTTTTCAAATAAAAGATGCAGATGTGAAATTTTTCCAAATAAATGTTGTCTTCAAATTAATTTTGGCTTTTTCATTAATTTGTTTGTTTGAATCATTTCATTCTTACATTTGTTTGAATTTTTTTTTCCATAATTTGTTTGTTTGAATTTTTTTTAATAATTTTGTTTCAAATTCTGCTTTTGAACATCAATATTAACTACTAGTACTTGATAAGCGGCTTAGCAAAAAAGCAAAAAAGCAGAGAAACAAAACAACACAAGCTCGGTGTCGAGTAAAACACCGACTATAATGGTTCCATTTTCCCCAAAAACAACAAACCACCGGTTATCCGCGATCCTTTGGCGGCCTTCAATGCCGCAAGCCAATCCCGACCACATTACCATCATCCTAAGATGCACATTAGTATCTCACATTAATCGGCATTCTCCAAAGCAATGCGGGCAAAGTGGAAAAGAGATGCGTACTAAGAAAGTCAAAGGTATAGCCATAATCCTCTGCATGCATGCCTCTATGCTATACTCTCCGCCAGAGAGAGGCTCGGTTCCATGCCCGATGCAGAGTAAGGTGCTTCAGAACGAATCAGCTGCGTCTGGAGAGATGGTTGAAACTGCTCAGAGGCGCGAGATGCGCCAAAGGACGGCTTAGACTTTCCACTTGAACTAGCCCCCTTTTTGCGCTGACCCTTGTATCCATCTCATCTAATTCCTGACAATGGGGTGAGGGTGGTGAGCTCGCCAACCGGTGTATATGGCGTGAGTAAATGGCATTTGCAACCCAGTGTGGAGTTGCCAGAATCGAGTCACCAACCGTGCGAAGTCCACAACTTGCTTCAAGGGCGTCCAGTGGAGTGTTCCGATGGCCAAGGTCAAGTATTCCTGAATTCAAGAAAACTTCCCAAGCATCAAATCTTCATGTTCTAATGGCTTGGTCTTAAGATTTATGCGCTAGCTTGTTAGTCTGCAAATGAGAAGCACAAAAATTAGAAACCCAAATTTAAAGTTGTAAAGTAAACAAAACAACCAAATTAATTCCAAATACAAGAATTGAACAATATGCCAAAGACACGTGATATATATTCCATTTACATACTGTTTTCCAATTTTTCTTCCACCTATTATCGTCCGACACGGTGAACAACCACATTGCTGCAACTGTCGGTTTTAACCCAATCCCGCAATTACACTCTTCTTGGTAGTCCATCAATTTATTCCAAGCTTGCCTTTCCTTTTTCGAGACTTTAAAGAGTGCCCATTGTTCTTGAACTGCTTTCACGCCATGACGCTCCACGAAAGTAGTGATATTAAAATTTAGTGAAAGTAGTGATATTAATTTGCTTTTTTCAAATCATCAATTTCAGTACGTAGTAATCATAGAACTTTTCTCGATGTGATTCTAGCCCATGATCATACTTTTCAAACACATAAACTTGAGAGTCATTAGGGCCTACTAACCCCAAATCGTAAATGTTCTATAACCCGTGTTTTTGAGATCACCGAAATTGAATTCTCCTTTCAATCCACATGCAGAATTATATGATTCTCACTTTAGCAATGTAGTGGGAAAAAATATTCAACAAAATGCAGAACATACCGCCTAGTTTGTGATGTCAGAATCTGCTGATGCAAATCCCTCCAAATATATGACACCAACAAACCGGGGCTTCAAAAAACTTATAAAAACCATTACGCCAGTTAGACTAAAGCTCGCAGATAATTTTACACTTTCAGATACATACAGCATATGTTACAGTTCTAAATATGTTATTCTACCCTTGAATTCAGATTAATTAAGATTAATTGAAGAACATGAATTGAATTTTTTATTCTACCCTTTACGGCGATATATTCAAATTAATTGAAGAACATGATGTAAAATTTTAACTCAAGAACATGAGAAAATTGAAGAAGCTGAAAGGCATATGTTATTCTACCCTTAATTCGATTAGTTAAGATGAATTGAAAGAACATGATGTAAATTTTTATTCTACCCTTAAGTCGACGAGGTATTCAGAGTGAATTGAAGAACATGACCAAAAAATTTTAAGTTGAAGAACATGAGAAAAATTGAAGAACCGAGGAATTTTTAACATTGTCATCACACGAAATTAACATTGATCAATGTGAGTCAAATGACGTAAATAAATAATGCTCTATGCCAATTTATTAAGGAGAGTTATTTAGATTAATTGAAGAACATGACGTAAAATTAAACGTAAGTACAACATGAGAAAAATTGAAGAAGCTCGATGAATATGTTATTCTACCCTTAATCTGATTTAATGAAGATTAATTGAAGAACATAAGGTGATTCACTATTATGAATTAAATTTTGGTCCATCTCATATATGATGCACAAACACGGATGGGCACACAAAATGGGGAAAACACAGTGGATTACTGAGAAATGAAGAGGGATTACATCATTCGAGTTCGGAAAAAGTGGACAAAAATGGGAAAAAAGGAAATTAGTGAAAGATAATTATGAAACAAACAAATCTTTTTCAAAAAGAAAAAAGAAAAAAACGAAAATGCAAACCTAATCAAAAAATATCATTAGGATTGACAGAATCATTAAAAATTGTAGCTCAACACAATGGTATTCTCATTGTTACGAGCCATTTAACCGAGGCGAAAAAAAAAAAAAAAAAAAAACATTTGTTGTTTGCGATTTAGAGAAAAGACGGATCATCACCAGATCAGTAAATAGGCACCGAATCACCATCACTATGGGCAAACAGAGGAAGATCTTGTAGATCGAGTCCAGATGGAAAAATTTTGAAACCGAGTCGATAAAGGTAAGGAACACATGGATAATCGGTGGCTTATGATTTACCAGGAAGTTCTTCATCTGCCGTGTTTCAGAAGGCGAGCTACGCCGGATATAGGTCCGCCGGAGAGAGATCATGAATCGGTGTAAGCTATGATGGTGTGCAGAGAACTAAAGAGATAAGAATAGGGCAACTTTGTTTGAGCTGTGTGTATGACCCATACGAAAACAAAATAGTCCAAGGGCAAAATAGTAATTCCGAAATACATTGCTAACCTAGCTGTACCAACGCATAATCAGACACGCTTTTGGATTATTTTCAAAAGCAGGCTATAATAGCCTAAACCCTCGCTTGCCAAATACCGCCTATATATAGAACAAATCATAAAATATATAAATAGGTTTTCTCTAAGAAACTTTAGAACTGTGGTCATGTGTCACTTTTACCCTCTTAGAATTTTGTCAAGTATCATTTCTATAATTAAAGAAATAAATTTATGTCCTTTACGGCCTTGTTTAAGAACAAGCTATTTAGTAATTTTTATTTTTTACTAATATATGAGATAAAAAATTAATATATTTAGAATGACTTTTAGCTTTTTTTTACGAAAAGATGTGCAAAAAATAGAGAAAAAAAATTATTCACTTTTTGTATAGTTTTGGCTTTTTAATTTTTTAGTGACTTTTGACTTTTAAGCTAAAATTGAATGATGATGATGTCAAAACAAGGCCTAACTTTTAAGAATTTCATTTTCCTCCTGCATTTTCTCTCATCTCTATCTTTTTTCTTTTATTCCTCTTACGACTTTCTTATTTTTTCTACTAATGCTTGTTTTGTATTTATATTTTTAGAGATACTTACGTGTAGGTCCCAATAAGTATTGTCTAGTAAGTTCTATGATAATTAATGGCATTTTTTCATCAAACACTATTAAAAAGTTACTAATTGTTAATTTTCAACTAATAGTTTGAAAATTTTGTCACAAAAAATATCACTAATTATAAGTTTTAGCAGTTTAAGAAATCATCACAAAAAAGTATTCTAATTTTTTACTTTCAAAACAGTTTAAAAATTTATTAATTAAAAACGTCACTAATTGTAAGTTTTAGCGATAATTTATACAAATGTATCAAAAAAGTCACTAATTGTCAATTTTTAGTAACATGCAAAAAAAATCGTCACAAAAAATTATTTTTAATTAATTTTACTATGATTTATTTTCAATAGGATTTGATGGAAATAAAGTCTAATTATTAGAACCTATTGATATTATACCATATTTTTAATTTCACTTTATATTTATGTTTATTAATTTTAATAGAATGTAGAAGAAAATTATGATTTTGAAATACTTAGTATGGTAAAGCAAATGTAACGGTTATTATAATATTTAAAATAAAATAAATAAGAAAAGAGGGAGGGGGAATTTGTAGGGGTGTAAATCTAGTCTGGCCCGGCCCATGTCAGGTCTCGCAGGCTCCTGCTAAAATTCAGGTCGGGTCAAGCCACGGGCCAAAAAATTAGGCCCAAGCCCAGGGGTATTTGAGCCTTGGGGTCTGAGCCTCGGTGGTCTAGTGAGCATGGGCGGCTGACCATTTTTTTTTTGTTTTTAATTTTTCACCAAAATTTTATTATTTTCCACTAAAAAGACATCTGGATCTTGGCGCCGAGCCTTGAGTGGGCTTTAAGCGGGCCGATGGGCTGCCAAAGTGAGCCAACCTTCAAAATGATGGCCCAAGCCCAAGGGCTCGGGCTAGGCTTGGGGCAGGTCTATCTCGCCCACGAGCTATTTTTTACACTCCTAGAATTTGATAATCTGACATAGAAATTAGGAGTACATACGCCTAGGAAATGATGTGAATATATATGTCCTTCCAAGACCAAGAACACATGTAGATTTAATTAAAAAAGTCTCTTTTCACGAAATCCTTTCAAAGAGAGGAGGATTGTGTTGATGTCTTCATGAAACATATCCTTTCAAACGTTATGATAGAACTATTAAATATACAATTGAATTTTGAGGTACCATAAGAAGACATCAACACAATTCAAACCATATATGTTGCAATTTTTCCAAAATGGGATGCTATGGCACCCTTGGTGCAAACATATAATTCCTACTCCGACTATAGCTAAATTTTTGCAATCTTTTGTCTCTACATCTTTTATGGTGGGACTCACATATAATACTTTAATTTAGCATTGGTCAAATTACAACTTTTGATTTTTGTAATTTCAATTTACTCGATTTTATCTCTCGAATTTTTGATTTTGTCCCAATTTGATTCAATATTAAAATTGTTAGCATCTTTTTTTTATGAAAAACACGCACAAAAATATGTTTTTAGGGGCAAATTCATAAGCACGATCAACTCAAGGAGTTGCTCAACCAACTCAATAATAATTTTTGTTAAAAATCCTAACAATATTTATCAATTGACCAAAGTGACACAAAATCTAAAATTAAACGTCAAAATCAATCAATTGAAAGTAGAGACTAAAATGACATGTAATCGCTAAATAAAACAATATGCCAACTAAGACAATAAGTAAAGGACAATAAGAATCAAAGTATAAAGTCCTTCTATTACATGAGATCCAAATATACAAGCATGGAGTGCATCTCCTTTTTCTCCCAAGCATGGAGTGCATCCACTTTCTTCTCTCACACATCATATATATACAATGTATTTAAACACGCTTATATTAAATGACAACCGATAAGAGATTAGTTTCAATTCACCTAATCCTCATGCATTTTCTATAACAATCATAATTATCCTCCACCGACAGCCCAAAAACAAGAATTTCTAAACAGATATACAATCTCATGACGGATAAATTATCAAAATTTCCATAGGTGAGAGGTAATATATATTCAACTCCACCATTCATATAAGCATCCATCCAATTTTGCATTCTCAATGCTAATTTCATTTATTATACAAAATATCCATTTGAGACATTTTAGGACAAAATTTCATTTTTCTTTCAAAACCCAACCCGAGTATCAAAATCAACATATTTATCACCACATAACCTCACATCTAGTCATAAGTGATCCGGCGACTTTTTTACGGTTGGTGCCGGCTACCTAACACACAACTCTCCTTAACCCGGCCTTGGGACCGGCGGAGTTGTTAACAACCTCGATGGAGTTTGGTTTGGTTTTACAACCTCACATCTAGTCTCATAACCATTTTTAACACATACATTCGAAAACATCTCTTCTGATTTTAAACCCAAAACCCTAGCTTTGTTTAAAATCACCTCAAATTCCAATATTTCTTACATATCAACAAATAACTAAGTTAAAACTCATAGAAGAGTGTAGAAAGTACCTACTTCAAAGTTAGAAGACGAGCAAATCAAAGAAGAAACTTCAAAGACGCCGAAACCGAGTTTTGTTTGGATCAAAATGGAGCTTTTGAGATGCTCTACCTTTTTTCCAAAGGCACTAGGTAGAGAAACCAACAGATCTATGTGAAAATGTAGAAAGAAAGTAGATTTTTAAAGAGAGAGTGTCACAACTTTAGGGTTTTGAGAGAAAATGTATGAAAAAGTGATGTATACAAAAAGCCGCCACGAACTAATATACACACAATAAACTCGAAAGAAGTTACACTCGGCGCATAATGCACACTCCTAGTATTTTTGTAGACACAAACCAATGCTCGAGAGCAAGAAAGAACGCTTGAGCCGAGACCGCTGAGCGCAGAAAGCACTGCTCGAGCGTAGAATACACTCTCCCAATAGTTTTGCAAACTCAGAAAAGTACTTGAGAGTTCATAAAGCCCGCTCGAGTGCAAGAAGTGCCACTCGAGCGGAGGAGCAAAATTCTGGGCAACAAAAGTTTGGAAACCAAGCAACGAACATGCCCCAAACACAACCACAACAATCCAATAGCCAAATTTAAGGAAATACAAGGGAAACAAGATATAAACAACAATACGAAACCATGACACCCGAGTCCAGAATACAACGAGGGTCGGGTCAAAACCAAAATCACTATAATCTCCCCCCTTAAGGAATTTTGTCCCCGAAATTCCAAATCAAGTTTTGAAATTATGATTAAACCAAACACAATAACAATAATTAATCAATTCCATTACCATGACCCATCCCCCGATCATCCATTCTCATCAACTCGATACACAAGTTCTAACATTGAAAGTACAATTCACATTTTCCCAAAGCATTTACAATGTTTATATTAAATTCATGTTTCCAAAACATATACAACATCTACAATGTGTCCATATTCTCAAAACATATACAATGTTTTCACATTTCATCAACATAATCAAAATTTCAATACATGTTCAAAAATCAACAAATAAGTTCGGATACTTCTCACGGACTTCCAACTCACGTTTCCAAGTTGCTTCCTCAACCCCGTGATGTTTCCACAATACTTTAACTAAGGAAATTGTCTTGCCTCGTAAGACTTGGTCCCAGGTATCCAAGACTCTCACCAGTCCCTCCTCATATAAGGCTCCTCTTCTACTTCTAAGTCGGTCCAATCTAACACGTGCGATGGATCCAGCTCATACTTTCGAAGCATGCTAATATGAAACACATCATGAACCCCGGAAAGTTGTGGCGGCAAGGCTAGACGATAAGCTACCTCTTCAATCCGCCCAAAGATCTCGAAAGGCCCAATGAACCGAGGGGACAACTTCTCACTCTTCCCAAACCTCATCAAACCCCTCCCAGGTGATATCTTCAAAAAGACATGGTCTTCCACCACAAAAGACAAGGGTCTCCTCCTACAGTCGGCATAACTTTTCTGGAGACTCTGGGTTGTGACTAACCTTTTTTACGGATAAGTGTAAGTTTTTTCATTTTCAAACTAACTTGGGATCCAATATAGGTGCATCACCCACCTCGCCCAACACATGGGGATCTATACGGTCGGCCATACAAGGCCTTAAAACGTGCCATACCAATACTCGACTAGAAACTATTGTTATAGGCAAACTCCACTAAAGGCAAATGTCTCTCCCACAAACCATTAAAGTCAAGGATACAACCTCGAAGCATATCCTCTAAAATCTGAATGGTGTGCTCTAACAGCCCGTCAGTCTGAGGATGATACACAGTGCTAAAGGTCAATCTCGTGGCACTTTGTAGGCTCTACCACAATTGAGCCATGAAACACGGATCTTTATCCTCAAACAATCGTCATAGGGACTCCGGCAACCTCACTATGTCCCTAATGTAAAGGTTGGCAAGATAATCTACCGAGTCACTCACATGTATAGGTATAAAGTGCAATCACTTTGTCAACCGTTAACTACCATCCAAATTGCATCACTACCCCGTTGAGTCCTCAGAAGGCCCACAACAAAATCCATCATGACATGCTCTCACTTCCACTAAGCTAAACAAACCCGCTAGCCTCTAATGTTTGGCCTTCACTTGTTGACAAGTAAGGCACTTTGACACAAACACGGCCACATCCTTCTTCATTCCCCTCCACCAAAGTCATGCACAAAGGTTGTGATACATCTTTGTGCATCCCCGATGCACCGCAAGACATGAATAGTGAAACTCTCGGAGTACTTCTTCTCAGCAAGACTCTGACACGAAGAGACGATCAAGGTATCTAACATTCGAATCGAAGTACATGTTCAAGCTTGTTTTTACCTTTCCACTGGAAATCTTCTCCTAGAGGGATTCTACCTCAAGGTCACCCTTCTGTGCTTCTATTACTTGGTTCACACGGGTAGGTTGTGCAGCTACCGGAAACAAGGCTGTAGACTCAACAGACTCGCTAAGATGCAAGCCAAACTCCCAAATAGCACCCAATATCTCCCATTCCCGGATGGCAATACAAGCTACACTGCTAAAGGATTTCCTATTCAAGGCGCCTGCCACAACGCTGGCCTTTCTGGATAATAATGTAACTCAAGGTCATAGTCCTCTATGAACTCCATCCACCTCCTCCGCGATTCAAGTTTTCTATGTAAACAAATACTTCAGACTCTTGTGATCAGAAAATACTTCAAACTTCTTACCATACAAATAATGCCTCCAAATCTTCAAGGCAAATATTACTACCACTAACTCTAGATCATGAGTAGGGTAGTTCCTCTTATGTGTCTTCAATTACCGTGAGCCATAAGCTACTACATTTCCCTCCTGCATCAATATACAACCCAAACCTTCTCATGAGGCATCACAATACACCGAATAGCCTAAACCCTTCTCCGAAATAATCAATACTGGAGCGGTGGTAAGTCTAACTTTAAGCTCTTGGAACGACTTCTCATATAAGAATAGTTAGAGGAACCATTGAGATGACATACAAGCTACATCACAATAAAAGAGGAGAGAGCAATCATGTATGCATGCTTACGTAATACCTATACCTGCATACTTGTAATGTGAAAACTGAATTTCCAAAGGAAAAAGTTTTCAATAAAAAAATCCACATCTCACTGATACAAACAATCCATCACCAAAATCAGATTGTGAAGATAGTAAAGAACCTTAATTGGCAGATGATTTAGAGGCCCAAAAAACATAATTAGAATCCAATGACGAAAGTTATATCATACTTACATGTTAGAGTTCAACGCATATTCTTTAGGACGAAGTTAATCCATTCAACTCGCACTTCATCAAGTTCGGTGTTTGTGTAAGTCATTTTCCCATTAAAATGCAAGAGAAATTTTAGAAACAATTAGCTAATGAAAAAGATATACTAGTATAACGAACATAATATAGGTCTAAGCTACTAAATTGTTGGGGTTTTTAGTGGGCAACTCCAGATTCTGTTACAGGTGTGCTCCAATGGTGGTCTGGAGTGAAGCTAAGTAAATTGGAAATGAAAATTTGGAGAGCAGTACTTGTTATCTTGCTATGGTCAGTGTGGGAACTCGTGAATGATTGTGTATTTAATAATAGGTCGCTTCTTGTGTTGAGTTTGGTGAAGTAGTGAAGGTTAAGGTGGCTTTATGGGCTAACTCATTTTTAGGTTGGTTGTCTTAGTCCGCCAGACTCGCTATTAAACCTTGGTCGTTAGGCAATGTATTGGAGGTGGTAGTAGAGGCAGGGATGTGCATAGAAGATGTCCACGAACTAATTTGTTGATTGGGTTGGAGATTTAGGAAATGGGAAAAGCAAATATAGAAAGAAACTCTTATGGCAGTCATTTCGTCTACTTGGAAATTCAGTAATAATTGTGTATTCAATAACAAGCATACAGACACTAAAGACCTGTGTGATCTCATCAAAGTGAGATTGGCCATTTGGTATCTTTCTATGTACTGGTCTATATGTAAAAGTGATTAATATAAAAAAACATATTTATGTGAGTATATGTAGACACCCTATTTTTGACCGCCTCAAGACATGGGCGTTATCGCTTGAACACTCGATGATCATCCATGCTCGTGTTCGCTTTGAGTTCCCAAGGTCTCTACCGTGCGCCTTTGCCTTAGGATCTCTCAACTTGTTTGTTTTGTGCTTGGTTGTGACCAAGGACTTGTGGTTTTGCTTCGAGGGAAGAGGGTGGCTTGTTGGCCATCCTGCAACATCGCCAAGGCCTTGTGCCATCGCCTTTGTTTTCTTCAGCCGGCCATAAGTGTTGGCCGATCGAAGACTTTTTTAGTCGATCGACACTCTTTTTGGTCGACGATCATATTTTCTCGCCTAGACCTTTCCACCGCTTACAGATATTTTTCGCCACTATGACAATGGTGAGCATAATTTCATCCTCTATACACGGTATGGAAGGATTAGATCAAGACTCAAGCTTGTTCAACAAGCTTGAGAATTGAAATTCTATAAGAAGGGAAGCCCCTCTCCCTTTCCAGAGGTTCTGAAAATTGATATACAAGATATATATATATATCTCTCTATATATTTTACCTCTCTCTCTCTCTCTCATTTGCTCTTGTTTGTGCTCAAAAGTGTAAAATCTTCACACTATTGCACGCAAACACCTACTAGAACACCATCCTTTGGTTGCTGAGGTCCTTAGGAGTTGGTTTTAGAGTTTTTGGAGTGGTTTAAGCTCAGAAAAAGTGCTGGAGTTGTGTTCTTGAAGGCGTTCTTCAAGGGTGAGAAACTAACTTTTTAATCCCTTATTTTGGATTAAGCTTTTAGACCTACTTGCATGCTTATTTAAGCTTAACTTTCTACTGAAAAAAGTTCTGATTTTTCATGCTTGTGATATTTGTTTAAGAACACTTTTGTGTTGGTAGTCTCCTCTTAGGCCTTGTTTGGCCTTGTTTTGAACCATCCTTTAAGCTATTGGGACCACCTTGTTTGGGCCTTCTCACCACTTAAATCTAGAGGATTTTTAGTGATGGAAAGGTGGTTTTGACATCCCAAATAGGAGAGGGTCATCCCCTCTCCTTGTGTTTTGTATGCTAGTACAAATGGCTCATAATAGTAGCATGATTGCTTAGCTTGTTTTGGCTCCATTTCAGCAAGTATTTGGTGTTATTTTGCCATGTTATACCTCTGTCTAAAGTTGGTTTGATGACCTCTTGCATGCACCATACACTTGTAGAGCAATTTTGCATGCTAGCATAACATGCATCTTGTGTTTGGACCATCATTCTTGCATGTTTTGGCTCAACTCAAAGGAGCTTTTAGCCTTGTTTTACCATGCTCTAGCTCTGATTTGTATTGTCTTGGTCATGCATGCGTTGCTTTGTATAGCCATGTTCAATCTAGCTTGTTAGCTTTCGGTGTCCAAGTCACTAGCACGCATTGCTTAGACCATTTTCATGATTTGGCATCATTTCATATATGATTTTAGTCCATATAGTGTGGTCATGCACCCACATTTGTCACATCTTCCATGCATTGGGAGGTTTGTGTTTTAAGCCTTGAATATGAGCCATTATGCATGTCTTATTGTTTGAGCTTTTGGGATGCCATCTCAGTGGGTTTTTGAGCTTATTTTGACATGCCATAACTCTGATTTTTATTGGTTAAGTCATGCCATGTTTGGTTTTAATAGGTGTAGTGTAATACCCCTTTGTAGCCTTGCATGCTTCATGCTTTTTGTCTTTTGTTCTAGCTTGTGTTGGCTAGGTTCAAGTATGGTTTTGGTCTTGTATTGACCTGCCTTAGGACTATTTGGGTTGCCCTTGGCCCTGTGGGGCTTGCTTTGTATGGTCATGGTGTAAGTCCCTTTGCTAGTTTCAAGCTTTGAGCTTTCTTGCATGCCATACTAGCATTGTTGGGGTGGTTTGGCATCATTCCATGCATGATTTTCAGGGCCTATAGTATTTTCATACATCCATGCTTTTCACTCATTGCTCATGTGTGGGAGTTGTTATCTTCATGCCTTGTTTATGAACCAAAGTGTATGCATGCTTGCATGTGCTTTTGTACTTCATTTCCATAACATTTTGGCCACTGATTTGGGCATGGCTGAGGTCTGCCCATTTTTAGTTTAAGTCCATTGAGTATATGGTTTGCATGTTGTTACATGCATATTGCATTGCATTTTGTTGCATGCTTGTTATATGACCTCATATTTGCATGCTTGTGTTGCTTTGTTAAGTTAATCATGCATGCATTACATTGGTTTAATATGATTGTCTTTGCATGTTGTTGTATGCTAGTTGCGTTGCATGACATTGTTGTTGGCATACTCATGTTGCATTAGCTTTGCTTGCATGCTTAGGTTGCATTGCCTTGAGTTGGCATGCCATTAGTTTTGATAAGTCAATCATGTTGCATTATATAGCAATTTGCATGCTTGCCACATTGCATTGTGTGTGCATGCCTTGCCTCTTGATCAAGCATGATAGAGGTTAAGGTCCCTTATGTGTTTTGTGCATTTCATTCACATTAAGCGACTCGGCCTCTTTGGCCATCATGCATCGAAATGCGTGATTGATGGCTCTAGAGTCGAGCACTACACTTTTTGAGTTCCAAACATGATAAGGGTGCGCAGCACAACATTTTCTTGCAAATGTATTGCCATGCCTCTGCTTGTACTCGCCAAAGAAAAGGAGCAGTTAGCAGGAAGAGATGGCCGATCTGCTATCTAGTGTGCCGATCGGCTAACAATTTTTGGCCGATAGACTCAAAAGTGGTCGATGACCCTTATCCCTTGGCCGATGGCTATACCATTTGGCCGATGACCTCTCAGCATGCCCATGGGGTGAATCAGAAGTGTGTTGGAGATTTGTACAATTTTCAGAGGTGCAGTACAGTGCGAACAGAGGCAACATGAGGTATGGCAACGGATTTCGAAAGCCGTAGCATCGAAAGCATCTCTTCCTCGCCTGAGGTCGCTTTCAAAGATTCATGATTAGTTCATATAATTTAATCATTTAATTGGTTTTGTAATATTCATTTTGCTTAGTGTAGCTATTTGTTTCAATTTGGATTGTAATAATTAATTAGCTTGTTAGTTAACTAGTTTTGGTGTTGTAATAATTAGTCTAATTAGATTATTAGATTAGTTAGAATAGCTTAGCGTAGCTAACTTGTATTATTCATTCGACCCTCCGCCGAGAGTGATTAATTTTGTAATAAGTGTGCGTGAGTGTGTGAATGTCTTCCAACCCCACGTCTTTCTCCCTTTTACTTATCAGCTTTTGATGGTTAGTCCTAGGTCATATTTCAATTAGCATCCTTATGCTTGCATGTTTGCACCATTCATTTGTCTTTCATGCACTGGGCTCGGCGCATCATACAGACTACATTGTATTTCAATACCAATTTGAATATATGATTATCAAATTGCATCTCATATGCCATTTTAGAGTAGCCGAGCCTATTTCTAGTTGCATTTTGCATGTGTTACATTAGCCATCTTAACATGAACTAGGATCATGCATGATTTCTAACTAATTCTCTATTTTGGCTTGGAGTACACCGTGAGTGTTTTTGTTTTAGCATCTTGCATGAGTGTAAGTGTTAACTTGATAGCATGCTTGCCATGAGGCTAATTGCTTAATTGATATAACTACCTGAATGCCTGTGGGTGAAGGTTGGATTGCTTGAATTGGAACAATTCATTGAAATGCGAGTTTTAAAGCCTACTTGAGAGTGGCGAAATCATGTTTTCTAAACCCACTCGAGGGTGGCAAATCCACGTCTTAGCCTACTTGCGAGTAGCATCTTCAAACCATTTTTAAACAAACAAACATGAGATGTTTTGTTCCAACGCAGGCGATCTAGTCTATACTTGTATGTTGTGCGCATCACATAGTAATTCTAGCTAATAGAACGGAATAAGAACACATATGTTTTCAAAAACAACATATCATGATTAGTAGAGGCCGATCTTTGATCGGGCGAGGGGGGGTGCTCATTGCATGACCTTCCCCTCTCGTACCCAAGTTCCCAAGCTGAGGTAACTTTGGTGATAACGGACACATGGCCTTAGGCACGAGTCAGGGTTTCCTAAATTTCCCAAAACAAAACATTTAGGTGGCGACTCTGTATTTGCAAAGCAGTCCATGTTTGGCACTTCTTTATAAAAATCAGTTTTCCAAAACGATTTGTCGGATTTGGACTCTTTGGTGATTTATCGATCTTGCATTGCACTTTGTGAGATTAGATTCAGAACCATGACATTGTGTCCGAACTGTAGTAGCTAATGAACAAAACGGATTTCGCGCCATTTCGCACGCGGAGTCGGGAGTTTTCGGGGCCGTCTACAATTTCTGGCGACTCTGCTGGGGATTTAGAGAACTTGACTCAAACTCATGATATCTTATTTTGATTACACTTATGTGTTTCTTTGCATTGCATGTGCATTGGTGCGTCTAGGACACCGTGTTTGCCATATGCTATTCCTAAACAGTTTGTCGAGGCTCGCTGAGAAGCGTGCCATATGGTCGACGGCTATGGCTCGCCACGACGGAACACAAATCCCGTTTTTACCGGCACCCTCTTTGACCATTCGACCTAGTGCATATCGAAACTATAGTGACCATTCCAAGCTAGGACAGGTTGCTTATCCGATTATAGGTTGTTTGAAACCACTGTGTGCGTAGTGAAACCCTAGCTCTTGACAAAATAGGACAGGAAACCCTACCCCTCCATAGGGGTGTTTTGGCTCTCACTTGCTTGTTATGTGCTTTTAGGGTTAGCCTCACAGAATGCATGTATCGCTTTGCAAGTCCGCATCAGCCCAGAGGCATCAATATCAGTATTTGGGGAATCAGTTTTACCCGTGGGTATCAGATTCAGATTTGGGGCAGTGATTTGGGAACAGTGATCAGTGGTTGAGAACAGTTATTTCACCTTGTGTTTGTCAACTATGTGTTGTCTTTACTTAAGCTGTCATGCTGTCCGTTTTTCTGGTTATTTGTTTCCTTATTATGCTTTATTTATCTTTTTGCAAGGTAGTTTAGCACCATTGCATCCGACCAGGCAGATATTCCCTGAGCACTCTGGGTTAGAGGTCGTAGTCTCAATCGATCCAGGGGTTTGGTAGACGGACAAGCAGTGTTCCTTTCTTTACCCCCGTTACCGATCAAGGTCAAAAAGGCACAGTTGTATCGAATGATCGCCAAATCGTGGTCCACCCCACCAAAGGAACAAATGAGGTCTCGCTTACTACAGGACAGATATACCGGTTGTTTAGATAAATCAGCATAAAATGGCAGGAATAGAGGAGATGATGCATCAGCTCCAGGAGAGTATGAAAGCCATGCAGCAGGATGTTGCCCGCGTCAAGTAGAATTTGCTGCACGCCAGGCCGAGGTTATGGCCCAACAAGCAGAGTTGATTGCTAGACTTCAGCAACAACAACCACCATGGCAAGCCAAAGCATCTGCTTCGCACCAACCTCCTCCCCCACCAAGAATTCCGATACTTGGAGAGACCGCCAACGTCCAGGAAAATACGGACGTTCCAACGGGGCCAGCTCTGCCCCCGATTTTACCCCAGCTATCTAAAGCACAGACCAACCTGGGAGATACGCTGTTTGAGTTCGAGGTGGATCCGACGGCACTAAAAGTGAGCAAGCTTGAAAAGCTGTTCAAGAAGTCCCAAGGCGTGAAATCCATCTTGGATATAGAGGACGGGTATATCGACTCAGCCGTGACTCTGCCGAATTGGTTTAAAATACTGCACATAGACCGTTTCGACGGGTCTGGAGATTCTATGGTGCATTTGTGGCTATTTTCGAACATACTAAGGCCGATGGTCCTTTCCAAATTGCAAAAGCTTTCCCTGTTTGGCCGGACCCTATCGGGTGTAGCGGCTATTTGGTACGCAAAACTGGAGGACTCTATCAAGAGGAACTGGGAGGAGATGGCTGAGGCCTTTGTAGCTCAATACTCCTCCAATACACAGATTGAGATCACAACTCGTGATCTCGAGACAACTACGCAAGAGTTGAAGGAGAGCTTCTCCGATTTCGTGACCCGTTGGAGGGCCAAAGCCTCAATGATGACCATTAGGCCGGTTGATAAGGACCAAATACGGATGGTTGTGCGCAACCTCCAGGCCAAGCTCATGCAGAAGATGATTGTCCTCCCCCTCCCCACCTTTGCAGATCTACATGAGATAGGGGTGCAAATCGAGGATGCCATGAAACAGGGCCTCATTGATCATGAGAGAGAGCAGCCCAAGAGGGCATTCAACCGCGGTATGAATGCAGGTACAAGCAGTGCTGCAGCTGCCAGGACTTTAGACGTGGACATGGTCACCACCACCACCCCAAGAACCCTTACAGCTACACCATTCACCGGTGCGTTCGGAAGTAGCTCACAAACAACCAAGTTTCCACCCCGAGGCCAGAGAACCTTCACCCCACTATACATGTCTTTTTCCAAGGCTTTCGGGGTTTCGATCAAGAAAGGGCACTTAAAGCCCTTAGAGCTACGGCCATTGCAAGAAAAACTTCCCCCTCCCATAACCCAGCTAAGTACTGTGCGTTTCACCAACAGCATGGTCACGACATTGACCAGTGCTTCAGATTGCGTCACAAGATTCAGGATCTCGTCGACAACAGGGTGATCGTGCCTCCGGAGAAACCGAATGTCACAACCAACCCTCTCCCACCACATAACCAAGCTCCATCTCCCAAACGCATCAATTTGATCCAAACTAGGGTTGCGTCATATGACCCTAGCATATATATCACCTCTTCTCACCTACCCAAGTCGGAGGTGTTCATTCCTGATAGCACTGACTTGTGCATGTTGGACATCTCCCAAACCCAACCTGAAATGGTGGTGGTGGCTATCGAAGATAGAATTGGGACGACTGTGGAGGCAGATGGGAATGATCAGTCAGAGTTTGAGGGGTCTGCGAGCTTCATGTATAACCTGAGTGGTTACATCACACCAACGGATCAGCCCAAGCCGAGCGTAGAATTGCCAGTGGGGGTAGAGATTTGTGTGGTTCGAGAGGATAGACCTAATGAGGGGCTAGATGACCTTGCCAAACTAGAGGAGGATATCGCGAGTTTGCAATTCTTTAATGAACAGGATTCGGGGAACGTGACTGTCAACTGGTTTGATCTGGAAGGGTCAGCAAAAGCTACTGGGTGGCTCAGCGATGAGCCGGATATTGTTGAGCAGCCTTAGCCAGAATAGGGTCCGTCAGGGACGGGGACATTAGCAAAGGGCCGAAGGGCCAGAATCATTGCACCACCGGAGAGCACCGTGTAAAGAATTTTGCTCGTAACACGCAGCTTTGAGTATGGAAGATTTCAACAAAGAAGTCGCAAAGCTTGGACAGAAAAGATCAAGATTCGAGAGGGCGAAAGGCCAAAGCATGCGGACGTAACGTGCTGTGCACAAGAATGGAAAGGTGTGCGAGCACAGAACCAAGGTGTCGGGCATAGGAATAGTTGTAATGGAGCCGACAGTGTTCTTTGGCCGCCGATGGCATGTGGTGGGAAGATGACGACATATGTCTTGCCCACACCGATGAAGATTAGGGACGGCCAACCGGATGATACTGTATGTGGGGGAGGTTGACCACATGACTATAAGTGGGCGGTATTTCAAGCCCCGCACTTAGATCAACCAAAGGCGTCCTGAAAGGACAAAGAGGTAGACAAGGTAAAGAAAAGTCGCCAAGAGGAGGTCAGGCTGAAAACAGTTAAGAAGATACAAGGCACATCTCCATCTAAGGACTGCTGATGGCCTCAAGAGTTCATCGACAAGCTGTCTTTTCTGCAATGGACAAGGCCAAACTTTCAATAGATACCACGCCTGAATAGCTGGTAGGACTAGTTTTTCTGGGAGGAGCTTCCCCGACGTTGACCTTCACTAATAAGGAATTGCCGCTTGAGGGCTCAGATCACAACAAACCTCTCTACATCTCTGTCGAGTGTAGAGAAAAATGGATACTGGTGGTTCTTGTCGACACGGGATCTGCTATTAACGTGTGCCCGTCAAGGACGGCATATGCAATTGGGTTGAAGCTCGCAGATTTTGTGCCAACTGCCCAGGTGATAAGGGCCTACGACAATACAAGCAGAGAGGTGATGGGAACCGTGAAGATTCGGACTCAGGTTGGTCCAGGACAGTAGGATATTGACTTTCATGTCTTGGACATTCCCGCAACCTTCAATCTACTCCTAGGGCAGCTGTGGCTGCACCAGGTCTCTTCCACCCTGCATCAAATGTTGAAATATCCCCATGGGAAGGGGGTGGCTATAGTTTTTGGGAATTCTTCAATCCATCCACCGCCAGAAGTGTCTTCACCGGTTCTGGAAATCGAGCATGGTACGGAGGATGTGTTCCTGTTGAGATTTACCTTAGCCGAGGCCCGGGTCGTACAAAACATTTTGGCTGTTGATGAAGGGTTATATGTCAGTGCACAGTCTGTGTACCTCATGAAAAAGCTTCAGCACAGCCCTGGGATAGGACTAGGAAAAAGTGGCCGAAAGGGCATTACAGACGGCAAGTGCCGACAACCCACATACCTTTGCTTAGGCGTAGTATTCCGCAGGATCTACCAAAGAGGACTAGGTGAGGAAAGGCAAAGAGATGGCCGAAAGGGCCAGAGCCAAACAAACTGGGAGGCCTTATGAGTTGATGCATCGACCTATCCAAGGCACCCTGAACGGACTCTTTGTCCGGAAAGGGGAGGACTTCCCGTTCTGCGGCTTTCCACAGCCATGGTTAAATGTAGAAAGGCGGCGCTTGCCGGGGGTTGAGATCTTTTTCGACTTGCAATTGTCCGGAGATGATGTTGCCGAAGAGCAGACAGACCCACCAGCTAAGGCTGAGCAGTGTAAAGAAGGGGATTCTGAGGGCACTGAGATTGAAATGGGGGTAGCGCTGGCTTGTCTACTTTTAGATCCTCCGATCGTACAAGAGTGCTTGGGGGATAACTTCTCGATGTCCATGATTGGGAATGAAGCAACCGTGAGCCCATCTGGAAGCATTCTGGATGCGTCCATCGCACCCTCCCTTGTCTAGCAGTACGAGGAGGAATTCTTATCAACCAACACCGGGTCAAGTATTGAGCCGAAATCTGATTCCACCGAAGTCAGGAGCTCAATCAGTTCTAGCTCGCCCGAGTCCGAGTCCGTTATTTTAGGGGTGACAACCCGGATGCCACAATCTGTCTAGGTCGTTTTTCTTTTTCCTTTGAGTCTGTTGTACAGAGGAATCAGCGACTTGGAAGTGATTAATGAGAATGGAATGGCTGTGGCCTTCGAATACTTTTATGTGCCTTTGATTTATTGTATTAATCAGGACTTTCAAAATTTTGATGAAAACAACGAGGAAGAAATTCCTCCGGTTTTGAAATATTTGCTAGATCAAGAGCAGGAGAGGTTTGTAAAACCGTTGGTTGATGAAATCACCCAAATTCATGTTGGTACTGAGAAAGACCCACGACTGGTCCAGATCGGGTCCACGTTGTCTTCGGAGGAGCGCGAGCGCTTAGTCGCTTTGTTAAAAGATTTCAAACACGTTTTCCCGTGGTCCTACGAAGACATGCCTGGAATTGATCCTGAGATTGTACAAGACCGGATCCTCTAACCCAGAGGCCCGAATTAAGCGTAAACTCAATGATCCGCCGGACTGGGCCCTCAAGATCAAAGAAGAGGTCACCAAGCAAATTGACACAGGGTTCCTGCTGGTATCTGAATACCCAACTTGGTTGGCCAATATAGTTCCAAAGGTCAAGAAGGACGCAAAATTCGGGTATGTGTGGATTTGTGGATTTGAACAAAGCCAGTCAATGACGACTTTTTCTCCGATATCGATTTAATTAGTGGATTTTACTATCGACATGCGTTGCTCTCATTCATGGATGGGTTTTCGCTACAATCAGTTGTGATGGCACCCAAAGATCGGAGAAGATCGTTTTACCACCCGTGGGGAACCAATTGTTATAGGGTGATGCCGTTTGGGTCAAGAATGCCGAGTTACATATCAACAAAGGGCGACCACGATTTTGCATGATATGATCCATAAGGAGGTTAGGTGTACGTGGACAACATGATTGTCAAGTCCAAGGAAAGAGAGGGCCACTACACCGCCTTATAAAAATTCTTTCAACGGATCGTAGATTTTCGGCCATGATCAATCCTCTATGTACGCTTGGTGTTACAAAGAGGAAAATGCTAGGGTTCTTGATCACACAAAGAGGTATCAAGGTCGATCCTTCTAAAATCAAAGCCATCTTAGAAATGCCACCACCGAGGACTGAAAAGAAGGTGCGAGGCTTTCTGGGTAAAGTGCAATTCATAAGACGGTTTATTACAAAATTAACCTTGACTTGTGAACCACTCTTTGGTCTCCTAAAGAAAGGAAAGAAGTTCCAATGGGACGGCTGATGCCAAGTTACTTTTGAACAGATCAAGCAATATTTACAAAACCCACCTGTGTTGTCACCGCCTGAGCTGGGGAAACCGTTGATTCTGTATCTTTCAGTGACTGAAACTACAATGGGCTGCATGCTTGCACAGGAGTCTGAGGACAAAGCGGAGAGAGCTATCTACTACCTGAGCAAGAAAATGCTGGATTACGAGATCCGCTACAGTCCGCTAGAGAAGGCTTGTCTGGCCTTGGTATGGGCTACCAGAAAGCTGCGGCACTACTTGTTAGCTCACTCTGTAATACTGGTTTCAAGATTAGATCCCATCAAATATCTCTTCGAGAACCAAAGACTTACGGGTAGGCTAGCCCGCTGGTTGCTTCGCTTCAATTCGATTTGAAGTATATGACGCGCAAGTTAGTGAAGGGGAGAGCGGTGGCGGAGTTCCTAGCTGATCACCCAGTGGAAGAGAATGAAGCAGTCGAGTATTTGTTTCCAGACGAGGCCATTTTGCATATCGAAGAAGAAACTTGGACGATGTACTTTGACGGAGCGTCAAACCAATATGGGTATGGGATAGGGGTGTAACTGATAGCCCCCAACCATCCCCGTATACCTTTAGCATCCAAACTTCGGTTCAAAGTGTCGAACAATGAGGCAGAGTATGAGGCATGTATTGCTGGTTTGAAAGCCGCCCTAGATCTAGGGGCAAAACGGTTGGACGTCATCGGGACTCAACTTTGTTGTATCCCAAGATAAAGGAGATTGGAAAGTCAAAGAAGAAAAGATGAGAATCTATCACCGATCTTGGACGTGCGATTCCTCGGTTTGAGAAATTGAACTTCGCCATCTATTAAGAAAGAACAACAGTTCGCAGATTCATTAGCAACTCTATCTTCTATGATAGACATCCCTTTGAGTCCATGTCCGATCATCATCGAACATAAATTTGTGCCTACCACGAGTTGATTGCTACCATAGATGAGGTACAAGATGAGAATCCTCGGTATTACGATGTCCTGAACTTCTTGGAAAATAAAGCGATCCACTAGGGCAAATGCCAAAGATAAGAGGGCAATTTGAAGAATGGATGCTCAGCTCATCGCTGGGGGTAAGTCAGACAAGAGAGGTCATCTTGGGATGCATAAGCTATGTGTTGATGCCGAAGAATCGAAGCGCCTGATGGAGGCCATTCATGGAGGAGAGTGCGGAGCGCACATGAACGGGGTGATGCTAGCCCGAAAGATCCTTAGACAAGGTTACTACTGATCCACCATGGAGGAGGATTGTATTGGCTTTGTCCGATGATGCCACAAATGTCAGATCCATGCAAACCACATAAACATTCCGCCATCAAAGCTGTACAACATGACTTCGCCATGGCCATTTCACCTGGGAATTGATGGATCGGGCCGCCACTCGGCGGGTCCAATGGGCATGAGTTCATTCTGGTCGCGATAGACTATTTTACGAAGTGGGTTGAGGCCCAATCTTATGCGGTGTTGAAGGCATCGCATGTTGCTAAGTTCATCAGGAACAACATCATATGTCATTACGGGGTCCCAAACGAGATCATTTCAGATAATGGTTCCCACTTCAAGAAGGAAGTAATCGACTTGTTGGACATGTACAACGTGGCTTTTCATAAGTCATCAACATATCGGCTGCAAACCAACGGAGCAGTTGAGGCCGCCAACAAGAACATCAAGCACATTCTGCAGAAGATGGTGGAAACCTACCAGGACTGGCCAGATAAGCTGCCATTTGCTCTGTGGGGCTACTAGACTTTAATTTGAACTTCTACTGGGGCAGCTCCATATTCTTTGGTTAATGGGATGGAGACTGTTCTGCCTATCAAAGTTGAGGTTCTGTCATTGCGAGTATAGGCAGAGTGTTAGATAGCTGAGGCAGATTGGCAACAAAGCAGGTTCGAAGAACTCATGCTCTTTGACGAGAGGAGGCTGAAAGCACTGTACCATGTTCAGGGTTATCAACGAAGAATTGCCAGGGCTTTCAACAAGAAGGTTAAGTCCAGGAATTTGAAAGAAGGAGATTTGGTGCTCAAAGACAACCGAGCTCCCATCCACGATCCTAGGGGCAAGTTCAAACCTAATTGGACTGGCCCTTACCTCATCAAGTCTATCTAGTCGGGTGGAGCTGTCGTTCTGATGGACCTAGATGGCCTAGAGTTCTCCCAACTGATCAACATGGACAAGTTGAAGAAATACTTTCCGAGTGGTGGCTCAAGGCCGAAAATCCGAAAGGGCGACCTAAGCAAAAGTTAGAGCATAGAAAATTTGAAATTATAAAAACTGAGCTCGCAAGGTTGAAAACCCAGAAAAGGCGGCCTTGGGAAAAGTTAGAGCACAAAAGGAGAGTGTTAATACACGAGTGAACCCGAAATAACTACGAAGGCTTGATTCCCATCTTCGGATATGTAGGCAACTTCATCCTCAAGTCCACCATAAACACTTCCCCAATCAACTTTGTTTATGTGATCATGTTTGGTCATCTTTGTCTATTCTGCATTCAAAAGCTGGGCCAGATCTCCAAAGCAAGGTTATTCAGACTAGGGGCAACTTTCCAGCTTTGTGGATTCCGGTTGTACATCTCGGATAGATCTCTGCATGTCCAAATAGATCCACATCGAAAATGGTTTTGAAAAGTTTTAATAAAAGTTGATTTTGCTCAAATTAATCTTTTACAACTTAGACCATTTTTGAACAAAGCGGAAAATTTTCAGTACCCACGACCTTCAATTACATTGATTTCAATACAGAGTTCTCCTGCTCTTGAATACGAATTGAAGTTTCTTTTTATTACATTCATAAAGAAAACTTGAAAGTACTGATTAAAGCAAATAAATTCGAGGCATAGTTAGGTGTTCCTGCGTCCCCCCTCCAGAGCTTGTGGAAGCCTCTGATGCCAAAGTGGGCCCGATCTGCGCCTCCTCATCAAGCCAAACTATGCACTCATCGTAAAGGGTGCAATCGAAAATGGGAGCGGGGCTAGAAGCTCTCTCGTCCCCCATGATGTGGCATACCGGCTAGTGTGCCTCGGACCTAAAATGCAAGAGGTACTCTATTCCTCTTCCGCAAGTCCGATCATGTCCAAACCGCATCTAATCGAATGGAAAGTAAAAGACACAAGGTGTCAAGCCGATCAATCAATCCCAGTGGCGGGTCATATTGTAGCTCATTGCCGGTAAATTAAGCCAGGGGCAGCGCCAAGCAATGTCGAGAGCAGACAAACTGCACATCCAGTTGCACCACCATCCCTCATCCGGGGCATCGACTAGACGTCGCCAAGAAATAGTCATGAAATGAATATGTCAAGTATGAGTCCACAATCTTCAATTTATCCATCAACCATATCTGGGGAGGGATGAAAAATGAGAGATTAAAGAATAGAGAGATGTAAGTTGAAAGAAAAAGTGAGAAAAGGGTTTTGAGAGAAAAACTGAACCGGAGGGCCGAGTGATATGAGAAATATATGTGAGATGGGGTGGGAAACATTACTTGCAGTAGTAGTAGACCCCCCACAAATCTAGTTATCTCCCAGCGATGAAAAGCGCCCAAACCCATCAATGTCTCAGCTAGTGTCATGGCGACGCAGCTCTTGCCCTCTTTTAAGCCCTCGACAACTTCAATCAAACGAGTGTTAAACCCACCGGAGTTCGGGCAACCAAGAAATGAGACAAGATGCATAAGCAAAGCGATGTCGCCGATAACCCCGCCAATGATGATCGCCATGTCACCAAAGATCGAAAATCGACGAATCAAGCTCGTAATGTCCAGCCCGTCGTGAATTAATGACCGAAAGGCCACGCAGTAAGCCCATACATCCGCCCTAAGGCTTGATGTGGCCAAAGCGAGCTAAGGCAAGATTTCTTCATCGCGCCGGATTCCATTAAAGCTTGAAAATCCTCGAAGTGGGACATATCTCTTGTCCGCCAAAGCTAAAGACGTGTGTCACCATATTCCAAAACCTTGTCGTGGCATGAAGGAACGGAAAACACAGCGGGGTGCGACTCAACGTGAATAGTGCATTAATTCTGAAACCCCGAAAATTTAGCTTTTCCGAGCCATCTAAGTTGGCAATCCAATTTGTGAGATCTTGGACAAGAAATGCTTCCATTTGGTGCAAAAACTGAGCTGAAATGGGGAAAACTACGAAGCTAGGGCTTTTGTAGAAGATAAGATGTTGAGTGGAAGACAGGTGTTAGCATTCTGGAGGTGCTTGCCTTTTTTGGCCGATCGGCCAAAAAGAGTGCCAACCGACCATCTTTTTTGGCCAATCGGCTAGTAATGATGGGCGATGGCTATTTCTTGTGGCCGATGGCCTCTCATTTTGGCTGGTGGCCCTTCATTTTGCTCTCTGAGCTGTCTATGTGTTGAAGATGTTGGGAACTTGTGACTGGTTCCACTTCCAATGCCTTTCGGTAATGATTTTGCGAAGTCGTGCCTGTGTTACTTTAATTTGTTTATCGAGTTGTTGTACTTTTGTTTATCGAGTTGTATTTTGTATTCTTTAAGTCTTTGTTTTGCTTATCAAGTTGTATTTACATTTGGTTAGCTTGTCAAGTTCTTTGTTTTGCTTATCGAGTTGTTTTGTTGTTAGTTGGTTCACTACCTAATTAATGCAATTTGAGTGTTTAGTTTTCAAAACAAAGTTCAAGCTCATTTACATTGTTATGTAATATGATGCGATGCGATGCTTAGAATGTACAAATGTAACACTTTTTCAACAAAAAGAGCTGTTTCATTCCATCATGTTTTCTTTTGCATAAGTACATAGTTTTGAAGAAAATAAAACCCGCCGAGGCAAGACAATGTGCTTAAACTATCGTAAAAAGAAAAATAAAGCAAAAAGAAAAGCAAAGAAATGTCCGGATCGGTGCTGCGAGTCTCAAGTGTGAGTCCGCCCTGTCCTCTTCCGGACGAAGGTCCAGATCATCGCACCACTTCCATCGCGAGTCCCGAGCCCGAGTCATCTCCAGCCTCATCCTTAGACGACTCCACCTCTGCATCGGACTTGTCGTCATCTGGAATAGACGCCCGTGAGCTACTCCCAGAGTGAGTACGCCTACTCGGCTCGCGGTGGCATATCGAGATCCTCGCCTCGCTTCTCCTACTCCTCGGCAGTATGAAGGTCCATTGAGCACCTTGCGGCCAGTATGAATGGGCCTAAAAGGACAGTTGGCAAATGCATCAGTTATGCTATGCAAAGTCAAGTATGAACACCGAATATAGTCGTGGGTACGTTAGAGCATGTATGAATGTCGTGAGCAATGTATGAGTACAAGGATGAAGCAATGTATGGTCTGAAGTGTATGAATAAAATGACATCTTTGTGAAAGCGTGTATGAATGCCGTGGAGTTGTATGGATGCCGTGAGTATGATTACGGTATCAATGCCGTGAGTGGTATATGAGTGCAAAGGTATCAAGCACTGTGATTGACAATATGATGTATCGATCAAGATGGGACAGATTATGCAAAGTTTCGGACCGGGGTTGAAAGAACTTACCGGATACCGAGATGGTCAATGGTTGATGGTCCTCTCAGAGCATCCCCATCATCGAGGCCGACAGCCCAGAGCCCGTCCAAGGTACTCAATCGAAGCCTGCAAAAGTGTTAAAGTGATTAGTATTCTCGGGATATCAAATGAAATGAAATGACTGCATTGTAATGCAAAGTATAGTATATACCTGTTGAGCCGAACTCCGACAAGCTCATGATCAATCGGAGGAGGAGCGATGGGTATCCGATAGGTCTCCCCACCTTGTCCTCGGCATGTCATGGAGGTGGGCAGCTGCCACTCCACTCCACATCCCTGGGACCCACTCCTCGCCTCCGGGAGCTCGAGGTTCTCGGCACTCCTACCCTCCCCGCCTTGTTGGCCTCTCCCTCTCATTTCGGCGAAGTATTAGCCAGAGGTCGCATGAGGTAAGTTTGGATAAAGATGTGGTCGCCTCATCTCTCAAGAAGTCGAGTCCCACCATGGTGAAGTCCATCATCTCCTCCGGTGTACCTCTCCGTATGCCTCATGTATATGGGAGGTGGCCTTAGAACTATCTCGCTCAGTAGGCCGAGGGTCCGCAGAAGAAGCGCCACCCAGTACCATGCCCGCGCACCCTCTAGCAAAACCCCGAACCAAGTCTCCGAGCACCAAGATATCGCTTCTCACTACCTCCCAACGCGCCCAGAGTCGCCAAGTGATCTACAAATGATATACAGTTTGTTATCTACTGTTGAAAGTACAATGCAAAGTGAAGCTTAAATAAACTGTAATGTTTGAAATACCTCTGCGGCGGTATTGGTGTCGAAGTATTTACGGAAGAACAGGAAAGACTCCCGCGCCCTCCGCTCGCACCTCATATCGAATCGATGAGAATATAGGACGGCAAGGGGCATCTCTACCTCCGGCTCTGGAGCAAGCCACTACAGAATGTAAAAGGGCAACAATGAGTATGCTTATCAGTAAGGCAGTATACAGATAAAGCAGAAATCAGAGGATGATGTGCAGTGTATTATGCAGTTTGTGCAGTGTATCGTGTATGTGGTATAGTGCAAAGGTGTGTAGTGTACAACAAGGTAAACAGATTGCATGTGTGCAGTGTGTATGGTGTACAGATAGTGTAAAGTAGAACTGTAAAACAGAAAGGGAAGGTGTACCTCCCAGGCTCTCCAGTAGTCTATGAGCAGATGTCCACTGCGGCGTGACGAAGAGCTCATGTATCCATAGAGTGTGGCCAAGCTTGCGCCACCCCAGTCGTAGCGCCGAATTCACGTCACATCCACCAATGCGCTCAGCAGATATAGGGTGACTGTGTTCCCCCGGTCGACGAATAGGGTGGTCCCCAGTAAGAACATGATGAATCTCGAGCTATCGCTTCCACCTCTTGCGGTCGAGGCGCCATATCCAAATCGGGTCCTCGAACCAAGAATACCTCACGAACCTTGGCCAAGAGAGAGGTGGCCGAGCACCGAGCAAGTAGATCCGCAGGCCCCACTCACCCATGTCGGTGTCAAAGGGAATCGGATCACCCCCACTCCGATGCCGGTGAGCATGAAGAAGTCAAGGAGTCATCGCCATCTCCCCGTAGCGGAAAGGTGGAAGGAATCGGTGGTGTCCCACCACCTCTTCACCAAGGCACCTAGAAGGGGCCTACTCAGAGTGAAGCGAGAGTCCCATGCAGAAAATGCCAAAACCAAATTTTGATCAACGATATATGGATCGCATCGGCAACTCCATGTACCAACCTCGCAATGGTGTTCTATACCCTAAGGCATGAGAATCTCCTGTTCAAAGACAAACAAATGCGAAACAAGATAGATATACTGATTTTGAATGCATTCGAATGGATAAAAATGTAGTGTGTGCATGTGTTCAAGTTTACACAGATATCGTGTATGATTGTGCTCAGGGTGAACTACTCATGTGTTGTATCAGTGTGTTTGGGTTATTCAGTTACAGAACAGTATTGGCTATCCGAAGCGTACAATCTACATTGCAGAAAATAAAAGAGGGGAAGAGTATACCTCAGCGGCGCCGAAGGATAGGTGTGACTCTGGCTCGCGTAGCAAGAGCTCCAGTGGTGCACCTCGTGCATACCTCCTGAACTGGCGGATGCTATCGGGAGGCAGTACGTGTATTGCAGGCCGGTATGTTGCCGGGTAGAACGGTCAAACACTAAGTGGCAGGAGCTCAACCTCAGGGTCCGTATCCATCTCTGGAGAAGTCCCACCCCATGGAATCTCGTCCGCCACCTCAAGAAGAGTGCAAAAATGGCCGAGAATGTGGAAAGTAGGCAAAAATGGAAAAGTCGACCAAAAGTCAACCCCGAGGGATGAAAATGGGAGAAAAGGCCTGAGTGTGGAAAAAGGCACGAAGATCGAGGTAAACTCGGGGGAAACAAACCCCAAGTGAAGGAAATCAAGAATGTGGCACCGAAATTGCGTTTTGTTCGGTTCAAAGTGTTTGGAACGAAGAGGTTTTCGCGAATCGGAAGTTGTGGGAGGCTCGAAAACAAAGGAAAAGCTCGGATCGAAGGGCTGAAAATGACCTAGAGAGAGAGAGCAAGGATTTTCGAACAAGGTAAAGTGAGGAAATAGGGTTTGAGGCGCTATATTTAAAGACCCAAGGCAAAATGTCAAAACTGTCCCGAATCTGCCATTTTTGGCCAATCAGCCAAATTGTTAGCCGATTGGCTAAATTGTTGGCCGATGATCTCCTTTTATGGCCAATGGATGGCCGATGGCTTCTCCTTGTGGTCGATGCACCTCCAATGCCCTTGTTTGGGTCAGTTATGTTGTTTGGTACCCTCATCTTTCAAGAAAGTGCAAGAAAATACACTTTTGAAGCTTAAGCGGTCTTCGTGTTGACCTCGAATCGTGTCTTCCATGTGCGGCACTCGATACGCGCAAGGTGTATCCTTTTCAGATCCTTTTGTATATTGCGAGATTCAAAATCGCTTACATGTATTGCATTACAATGTTTTGTCATGTTTGTAATAAGCGCTTTGTTATACGCCTTTTCGCCTTGCATTGAGCATGCCTCGCCTTGTTTTGAAGTTGTATCTCAACATCGTGAATAACTTGCCTTTACCATGCTTACGTTGAATATGTGTCTCTTTGTTGTCGCATTGTTATACACATTGTATGCTTGTCGCCAAGATGCTTTACTTACATGTGTTTATGCTTTTCCTCGCATTGTTACACATTGTATGCTTGTCGCGCATGCTTTACTTTACATGTGTTTATGCTTTTCCTCGCATTGTTACACATTGTATGCTTGTCGCTACATGCTTTACTTACATGTGTTTATGCTTTTACTCGCTTGTTACACATTGCTTGCTTGTCGCCATGCTTTACTTACATGTGTTTATGCTTTTACTCGCATTGTTACACATTGCTTGCATTGTCCGGCATGCTTTACTTACATGTATTTATGCTCCCTTTCCTCGCATTGTTATGCACATTGCTCGCCATCGCAAGATGCTTTACTTACATGTGTTTATGCACCCCATGGCTCACGCTTGTCACGCATGCCATTCTTGCATCGTTATGCACATTTTTATCCGCTGCTATCACGCACACTTAGGTTGCACTATCTTGCATCCCCCTTTACTTGCATTGTCATGCATAGTTTACTCGTATTATCATGCTTGTTTCAGTTGCATTGTTATGCACCCCTTGCTTGCGTTGCCATGCATGCCCTACTTGCATTGTTATGCTCGTTCTAGTTGCATTGTCGTGCATCTTTTCACTCACGTTGCTGTGCACCTTCTCACTCGCATTGTATATGCATGTGTTTATCTCATATTGAACTGATTTCTTGATCTAACGTTGAACATGTGCTGCTACTATATTGTACCTGTTGAATCTCTTTCTTTTGCAGGCACAATATTGTATGTACGGTTCATTTGAAGTTGGTGGAACCAGACGGTATTGTGTACGATTCATTGAAGAGCAGTTCCGGTTCAGTTTGACTACTACCATTCTCCAGTTGCGTTTGGCATGCGTTTGGACGTATCTCTCTCCTCTAGCGTTTAACACGCGATTGGATGACTGCGCTTTCTTGCACAGTTCTTTCCTCTCATGCGTGTGCCACGCTGAGAGATGCTCTCTTTCCTCTCATGCGTATGCTACGCTAAAAGATGTTGTGTTTGAGACTCCAGGTATTCTCGGTAGTCGCTTTTAGACTTCTCCGCGTGAGATGCAGTGAGAATTGCATAATTTTCTTACATCCTTCCTGTCGGAATGTGTAGGACTGTTATTTCTTATTCGCTTGCTTAAAATGTCACATTTACTTTGCATGATATGCTTTGTTACAACTCTCTTTGCATGATCATAAGTTATGTTTGGCATCGTGCATGTCATTTGCATCTTGCCCCTGCCTGCGGGCGCATCTTTTTGCCATCTTGTATGTTTGTCTAAGTCTTCGGCGTGTAAAAAATGGGTCGTCTCTGGGCTTTGACATTCACTCCCGTCATCTTATGACTTTCGAGTTCTGTCAAAGAGGGGCAACTGTAGACATCCCATTTTTTACCGTTCTCAAGACTTGAACGTCATCATTTGAACACTCGATGATCATCCATGCTCGTGTTCGTTTTGAGTTCCTGAAGGTCTCGGTTGCGCGCCTTGCCTTAGGATCTCTCAACTTGTTTGTTTTGTGCTTGGTTGTGGACCAAGGACTTGTGGTTTTGCTTCTGAGGGAAGAGGGTGGCTTGTTGGCCATCCCTACAACCCATCGGCCAAGGCCTTGTGCCATCGGCCTTGTTTTCTTGCTATCGGCTATAAGTGTTGGCCGATCGGCACTCTTTTTGGTCAAACGACCATATTTTCTGGCCGAGACCTTTCCACCTGATTTTGCAGATATTTTTTTGCCAGCTGTGACAGTTGGTGAGCACAATTCTCATCCTTCATACACGTGTATGGAGGGATTCCATCAAGACTCAAGGTTGTTCAACAAGCTTGAGAATTGAAATTCTATAAGAAGGGAAGCCCCTCTCCCTATCCAGAGGTTCTGAAAATTGATATACAAGATATATCTCTCTCTATATTTTACCTCTCTCTCTCCATTTGCTCTTGTTTGTGCTAAAAAATGTAAAATCTTCACACTATTGCACACAAACACCTACTAGAACACCATCCTTTGGTTGCTGAGGTCCTTAAGAGTTGGTTTTAGAGTTTTTGGAGTGGTTTAAGCTCAGAAAAGATGCTGGAGTTGTGTTCTTGAAGGTGTTCTTCAAGGGTGAGAAACTAACCTTTTAATCCCTTATTTTGGCTTAAGCTTTTAGACCTACTTGCATGCTGACTTAAGCTTAATTTTATACTGAAAAAAGTTCTGATTTTTTATGCTTGTGATGTTTGTTTAAGGTCACTTTTGTGTTGGGGGTAGTCTCCCCCCTCTTAGGCCTTGTTTGGCATTCTTTTGAACCATCCTTTTAAGCTATTGGGACCACCTTGTTTGGGCCTTCTCACCACTAAAATCCAGAGGATTTTTAGTGATGGAAAGGTGGTTTTGAGGTCCCAAATAGGAGAGGGTCATCCCCCTCTCCTTGTGTTTTGTATGCTAGTACAAATGGCTCATAATAGTAGCATGATTGCTTAGCTTGTTTTGGCTCCATTTCAGCAAGTATTTGGTGTTATTTTGCCATGTTATACCTCTATCTAAAGTTGGTTTGATGACCTCTTGCATGCACCATACACTTGTAGAGCAATTTTGCATGCTAGCATAACATGCATCTTGTGTTTGGACCATCATTCTTGCATGTTTTGGCTCAACTCAAAGGAGCTTTTAGCCTTGTTTTACCATGCTCTAGCTCTGATTTGTATTGTCTTGGTCATGCATGCTTTGCTTTGTATAGCCATGGTTCAATCTAGCTTGTTAACTTTGGGTGTCCAAGTCACTAGCATGCATTGCTTAGACCATTTTCATGATTTGGCATCATTTCATATATGATTTTAGTCCATATAGTGTGGTCATGCACCCACATTTGTCACATCATCCATGCATTGAGAGGTTTGTGTTTTAAGCCTTGAACATGAGCCATTATGCATGTCTTATTGTTTGAGCTTTTGGGATGCCATCTCAAGGGTTTTTGAGTTTATTTTGACATGCCACAACTCGATTTTTATTGGTTAAGTCATGCCATGTTTGGTTTTAATAGGTGTAGTGTAATACCCTTTGTAGCCTTGCATGCTTCATGCTTTTGGTCTTTTGTTCTAGCTTGTGTTGGCTAGGTTCAAGCATGCTTTTGGTCTTGTATTGACCTGCCTTGGGACTATTTTGGTTGCCCTTGGCCCTATGGGGCTTGCTTTGTATGGTCATGGTGTAAGTCCCTTTGCTAGTTTCAAGCTTTGAGCTTTCTTGCATGCAATACTTGCATTGTTAGGGTGGTTTGGCATCATTCCATGCATGATTTCAGGGCCTATAGTATTGTCATACATCCATGATTTTCCCTCATTGCTCATGCGCGGCAGTTGTTATCTTCATGCCTTGTTTATGAACCAAAGTGTATGCATGCTTGCATGAGCTTTTGTACTTCATTTCCATAGCATTTTGGCCACTGATTTGGGCATGGCTGAGGTCTGCCCATTTTTAGTTTAAGTCCGTTGAGTATGTGGTTTTCATGTTGTTGCATGCATATTGCATTGCATTTTGTTGCATGCTTGTTATATGACCTCATATTTGCATGCATGTGTTGTATTGTTAAGTTAATCATGCATGCATTACATTGGTTTAATATGCTTGTCTTTACATGTTGTTGTATGCTAGTTGCATTGCATGACATTGTTGTTGGCATACTCATGTTGCATTAGCTTTGCTTGCATACTTAGGTTGCATTGCATTGAGTTGGCATGCCATTAGTTTTGATAAGTCAATCATGTTGCATTGCATGGCAGTTTGCATGCTTGCCGCATTGCATTGTGTGTGCATGCCTTGCCTCTTGATCAAGCATGATAGAGGTTAAGGTCCTTTATGTGTTTTTGTGTATTTCATTCACATTGAATTGTACGACTCGACCTCTTTGGCCATCATGCATCGAAATGCATAATTGATGGCTCGAAAGCCGAGCACTACACTCATTTGAGTTCCAAACATGATAAGGGGTGTAGTTGCACAACATTTTCTTGCAAATGTATTGCCATGCCTCTGTTTGTACTCTGCTGCAGCAAAAAGAGCAGTTAGCAGGAAGAGATGGCCGATCGGCTATCTAGTGTGCCGATTGGCTAACAATTTTTGGCCGATGGACTCAAAAGTGGTCAATGACCCTTATCCCTTGGCCGATGGCTATACCATTTGGCCGATGACCTCAAAGATGCCCATGGGGTGAATTAGAAGTGTGTTGGAGATTTGTACAATTTTCAAAGGTGCAGAACAGTGCAAACAGAGGCAACATGAGGCAACTGAGCGAAGCCAACCGAGCATGCATCTCTTCCTCACCTACGAGGCCATTTCAGTATTCATGATTAGTTCGTATAATTTAATCATTTAATTGGTTTTGTAATATTCATTTTGCTTAGTGTAGCTATTTGTTTCAATTTGGATTGTAATAATTAATTGGCTTGTTAGTTAATTAGTTTTGGTGTTGTAATAATTAGTCTAATTAGATTATTAGATTAGTTAGAATAGCTTAGTGTAACTAGCTTGTATTATTTATTCAAACCCTCCGTCGAGAGGACGAATTTTGTAATAAGTGTGCGTGAGTGTGTGAATGTCTTCTAACCCCACGTCTTTCTCCCTTTTACTTATCAGCTTTTGATGGTTAGTCCTAGGTCATATTTCAATTAGCATCCTTATGCTTGCATGTTTGCACCATTCATTTGTCTTGCATGCACGGGCTCGGCGCATCATACAAACTGCATTGTATTTCAATACTGATTTGAATACATGATTATCAAATTGCATCTCATATGCCATCTTAGAGTAGCTGAGCCTATTTCTAGTTGCATTTTGCATGTGTTACATTAGCCATCTTAACATGAACTAGGATCATGCATGATTTCTAACTAGTTCTCTGTTTTGGCTCGGAGTGCACTGTGGGTGTTTTTTCTTTAGCATCTTGCATGAGTGTAAGTGTTAACATGATAGCATGCTTGCCATGAGGCTAACTTCTTAATTGATATAACTACCTGAATGCCTGTGGGTGAAGGTTGGATTGCTTGAATTGGAACATTTCATTGAAATGCGAGTTTTAAAGCCCACTTGAGAGTGGCGAAATCATGTTTTCTAAGCCCACTCGAGGGTGGCAAATCCACGTCTTAGCTTACTTGCGAGTAGCATCTTCAAACCATTTTCAAACAAACAAACATGAGATGTTTTGTTCCAACTTAGGCGATCTAGTCTATACTTGTATGCTGTGCGCATCACATAGTAATTCTAGCTAATAAACCGGAATAAGAACACATGTGTTTTCAAAAACAACATATCATGATTAGTAGAGGCCGATATTTGATCGGGCGAGCGGGGGTGCCCATTGCATGACCTTCCCCTCTCGTACTCAAGTTTTCGAGCCGAGACAACTTTGGTGATGACGGACACGTGGCCTTAGGCACGAGTCAGGGTTTCCTAAATTTCCCAAAACAAAAACATTTAGGTGGTGACTCTGTATCTGGCAAAGCAGTCCATGTTTGACACTTCTTTATAAAAATCAGTTTTCCAAAACGATTTGCCAGATTTGGACTCTTTGGTGATTTATCGGTCTTGCATTGTACTTTGCGAGATTAGATTCAGAACCGTGACATTGAGTCCGAACTGTAGTAGCTAATGAACAAAACGGATTTCGCGCCATTTCACGCCCGGAGCTGGGAGTTCTCGGGGCCATCTACAGTATATTACACTTGCAAGATTTAAAGGTTGACCCCATAGGAAATAAAGATGAAAGACAAAACAAAAGCTAAACCAATCAAAGTACATATACTTTACATCACAACAAAATCTATAAAATTTATTTAAGGAAAAAAAAAAAAAGCAGCAGCTAAATAAGGGAAGCAATCTATGTTAGTCATACTATCTAGGCATAATTCATGCTACCCTCCGGATCATTGTTACAAATCTATTACCAGTGAATTCTCAACAATAACACTCCCAATTAAATCTATATTATCCAGTATCCTTTTAGTATTATTCATTCTTACCGAGGGGATGGCAAATCCAACTAATGCTTCATGGACAACTGTAGACACCCAATTTTTGACTGTCCTTAAGACTGGGACGTCATCGTTTGAACACTCGATGATCATCCATGTTCGCGTTTGTTTTGAGTTCCCGAAGGTCTCGGCTGCGTGCCTTGCCATAGGATCTCTCAACTTGTCTGTTTTGTGCTTGGTTGTGGATCAAGGACTTGTGGTTTTGCTTCTAAGGGAAGAGGGTGGCTTGTTGGCCATCCCCACACCCCATCGGCTATGGCATGCTGCCATCGATCTTTTTTCCTTGCCATCGGCCATAAATGTTGGCCGGTCGGCACTTTTTTTGGTCAGCCGGCTCTTTTGTTGGTCGATCGGCCATTTTTTTTTGGCCGAACCCTATTCATCTGCTTTATGCAGATATTTTATGCCAGCTGGAACAACAGGCATCCACAATTCACCCCCTCCATACACGTGTATGGAGGGATTTGCCCCTAACTTAGCTTCTCTTAGAAGCTTAGAATTTGGACTTCTATAAGAAGGGCGCTCCTCCTCCCTTCTCAGGGGTTCTAGATTTTAGGGTTAGAATAGTTGTATCTCTCTATCTCTATATCTCCCTCTCTTTACACTTTTGTGTGTGTTTTTGTGACCAAAAAAGTGATTTGGTCTTACTATTTCACACAAACACTTAGCACTACACCATCCTTGGTTGCTGAGGCATTAGGGAGTTGGTGTTAGGGTTCTTGAGTTGTTTTTTATTAGAGAAAGGTGCTGGTGTTGTGTTCTTGAAGGTGTTCTTCAAGGGTGAGCATTCTTGCTTTAGATACCCCTTTCTTGCTTAGGCTTTTAGCCCCTTTTTGCTTATTGTTGTAAGCTTAGCCATTAACTGATAAAAGTTCTGCTTTTACTTGCTTTAGAACTTTGTTTAAGGTCATTTTGAGGTTTGGGGTTGTTTACCCCCTCCAAGGCCTTGTTAGGCCTTGTTTTGGGCCATCCCCTTTGGCCCTTACTTTAAGCTTTGCATGGCCTCTCTACCACTGAAATCCAAAGGATTTTTCAGTGGTGGAGAGGTGGTTTTGGTGTCCTAAATAGGAGAGGGTCATCCCCTCTCCTTGTTGTCTTGAATGCTAGCATAAATTGCTTATGTGAGTAGCATGTATGCTTAGCTTGTTTTAGCTCCATTTCAGCAAGTATTTGGTTTTATTTTGCCATGTTTTACCTCTGTCTGAGGTTGGTTTGATGACCTCTTACATGCTTCATGTACTTGCCTTGCAATTCTCTTATTTGCCTCAACATGCATCATGCTTTGACATGTCTTTCTAGCATGATTTTGGCTCAACTCCATGAAGCTTTTAGCCTTGTTATAGCATGCTTAAGCTCTGATTTGAGTTGTTTTAACCATGTATGCCATGCTTTGTATAGCTACCATGCATTCTAGCTTGTTAGCTTTAAGTGCCCAAGTCCCTAGCATGCTTTGCTTGGCTCATTTCAGTGATTTGGCATCACTTGTTATGTTATTTCAGTCTATATAGTATGCTCATATACTTGCATTTGTCACTTCTTTAATGTTTTAAAGAGTTGATGTCTTATGCCTCATGAATGGACCATTGCGTATGCCTCCATGTTTAGGCTTCTAGGATGGTATTTCAATGTGTTTTTGGTCTTGTTCTAACATGCCATAACTCTAATTTTTTTTGCTTGAGTCATGCCATGTTTGGCTTTGATGGGTGTAGTGTAACACCTCTTTTGTGGCCTTGTATGCCTCATGTTTTTGCCCCTTTGATTTGGCTTCTTTTGGCTTTGGTCATTGCACGTTTTAGACTTATTTTGACATGGTCTAGGACTGTTTTGGGTCATATTTGCCATATGCCCTTTGTTTTGTGTAGCTTTGGTTCAAGTCCCTTTGCTAGTCTTAGGCTTTAAGCCTTATGCATGCTATGATTATGATTATATGTGTGATTTGGCATCGTTTCTAACATCATTTCAGAGCATGTAGTATTGTCACACTTGCATGCTTTTCACTCTTTTAAGTGTGCTTAAGAGCTGTGTCTTCATGCCTAGGTGATAGGCCAATTAGCATGCATGTTTGCATATGCTTTTGTCCCTTATTTCTTAGCATTTTGGCCACTGATTTGGGTCTATTTGAGAGCTGTCCCTATTAGTTTAAGTCCATTTTCGCATGTTGTTGCATGTTTGCCTGGCATGTTGTTGCATACTTGGCCTATTGCATGTTGTCGCATGCTTGAGTTATATTGCATTTGGCATGCTTTTTGTTAAGTTGCTTTGCATATTTGTATGCTAGTCCCATTGCATGTTGTTGCATGCTTATCATTGGTATTGTTGGTGCATGCCTATTACATTGTAATGCTTGCATGATTATGTTACTTTGTTAAGTTCATCATGCATGTATTACATTGGTCTAAATATACTTGTCCCTTTACATGTTGTCACATGTTTGCCTCACATGTTATTGCATGTTTGTCATTAGAATTGTTGTTAACATGCTCATGTTGCATTAGATTTGCATCATGCTTGTTTAGGTTGCATGCTTGTTTACTCACTTAGGTTGCATTGCATTGTGTGTGCATTGCCTTGCCCCTTGATCAAGCATGATAGAGGTTGGGCCCCTTATGTGTTTTGATGCATTTCACTTGATATTGAATTGCACACTTGGCTTCTTTGGCCATCATGCATTGAAATACGTGATTGGTGGCCCGAGAGTTGAGGACTATACTCCCTTGAGTTCATGACATAATAGGGAGGGTGGTCGTGCAAACATTGTCTTGTAAATGTATTGCCATGCTCTGTTTGTCCTCTATTGCAGCAACACAGCATTCTGTAGGAAGAGATGGTCGACCGACCATTTTCAGTGCCGATCAGCTAAACATTGTTGGCCATTATCCCTTGGCCGATGGTCCTATATTTTGGCCGATGGCCTCTCAGCATGCCCACAAGATGGTTCAAAAGTGTCACAGAAGTTAGCACAGCTTTTAGAGGTACAGAGCAGTATATACAGAGGCAACATGAAGCATGGCGATGGATTTCCGAGCGAAGCCGTCCGAGCATGCATTTGTTCTTGTTCCCGAGGCCTCTTTACTGCCCTTTTTTTTAGCTTATTAATTTGTTTAATTAGTTAAGCATTGTGTAATTAATTAATTAGCTTGTTAGTTAGTTAATTAGTTAATTTGTATTATTCTCTCGGCTCCTCCGTCGAGAGGGCGCAATTGTGTAATAAGCGTGCGTGTGTGTGATGCATGTCTTCCAACCTCCACTTCTTTCTCCCTTTTACTTACCTGCTTTCAATGGTTAGTCCTAGGGCATATTTCAATTAGCATCCTTATGCTATGCATGTTTGCATCCATCCATTTGTATTGCATGCATTAGGCTCGGTGCATCATACTAACTGCATTGTATTTCAATTCCTACTTGAATACATGTATTGAAGTATTGCATCTCACATGCCATTTTAGAATAGCCGAGCCTATTTCTAGTTGCATTTTTCATGTGTTGCATTAGCCATCTTAACATGAACTAGGATCATGCATTTGATTACTAACTAGTTCTTTATTTTGGCTCGGAGTACACTGTGAGTGTTTATGCTTTAGCATCTTACATGAGTGTGAGTTTTGCCATGACAGCATGCTTGCTATGAGGCTAACTGCTTATGTGGTATAACTGCATGAATGCCTGTGGGTGAAGGTTGGGTTACTTGAATTTGGACAATTCATTGAAATCCGTGTTTTAGCCTACTTGCGAGTAGTAAACTTCAAACCGTTTCCAAACAAACGGATATGCGATGCTTTGTTCCAAATTAGGCGATCTAGTCTATACTTGTGTGTTGTGCGCATCACATAGTAATTCTAGCTAATTAACAGAAATAATAATGCATGTGTTTTCAAAAACAAGATATCATGCTTAGTACAGGCCGATCTTTGATCGGGTGAGTGGGGGTGCTCATTGCATGACCTTCCCTAATCGTACCAAAGTTTCCGAGCCGAGGCAACTTTGGTGATGACGGACACGTGGCCTTAGGCAATGAGTCAGGGTTTCCTAAATTCTCTCAAAAAACAAAATATTTAGGTGGCGACTCTATATCTGGCACAGCAGTCCATGTTTGACACTTCTTTCTTAAAAATCAGTTTTCCAAAACGATTTGCCAAATTTGGACTCTTTGGTGATTTATCGGTCTCACATTGCACTTTGCGGGATTAGATTCAGAACCGTGACATGTGAGTCCAAACTGTAGCAGCAAAGCCCTCGGGGCGCATCTACAACAACAAGAGAAATTTTCAATCTAGGAGAGTTAGCCTTTCATTAAATGTGTCATTGGTAATGGTCAATCTACTTTTCATTTGTAATTTAATTTTTTTTATCATTTTATGCTGCCAAAAAAAAAACCTCTTAATTGAACAAAGATGAAATTAACTTTAACCCATTATTAAAATTCTTAGAATTGAACAAATCATGGATTAACATGCAATAAAAGAGGGAAACAAAAAATCTAAATGTGACTTTCAAATAAAAGCTAGTAGCCTCATTTTGAATAGAATCACTATTGTGCAAGAAAGGCACAAAATATATATATATATATATATATTTTTTTTAAATTGTCTATAAACTACATTAATATAGTTCTTTTTGAAAAGCAAAGAAAAATCAACATTTTACTACTATGGTTGCACAAAGTCCTAACAAGTTGAAAAAGAAAAAAAGAAAAATTAAGGCAATTGGATCAACAACTTTCTCCTTATCAGTTTTCAGAATCCAAAAGTTAGAGAGGGAGAGAGAGCGAAAGAGATTACACTTGGAAACTAGAAAGAACATATGAAGGAAAAGAAAGAGCTAAGAAAAGTGTACCCAACAACAAAGATAGATTCATGAACTCATAAGAAAGAGAGAGAGAGACAATCAAACTTCTCAAACTGAAACTAGCAATATTAGTGCATGCCCCTTTGGCTTTTCTTTACAAATAGTACTGCTTTGATTAATCAAAAGTTTCTGAAACTTCAAATATTTTCCACTTCTCTGATAATACAAAACAACCCAATTCAAAAACCTATTTTACATATAAATCTTCTATGCTTCTCTCCCTCCCATTCTCTATTATATGCTTATATATGACATAAACCTGTTGGAAAATTGGTTTTTAGAAGGCATATTTTGGGCCAACTTTGAGCCCAAAATGGAGTGGGCCCCAAACGTCTTTTGGAGTGGGTCCGAAGAGGTGACATGTTCCTTGCCGCATGGTAAGTCACATGGTGAAGACGGTTCGTCAAAACCATTTATGAGTGAATAGAAAGTTGACGTCATTTTCGAGTTCGTGGAACGGACAATTTAAAGAAGTAAATGTGGGTTTCTATGAAATGGGTTGTCCCACATTGAAACTTTAAGAGAGCTTTTTTGTGTATATAAGCTCTAGACTACAACACTTGGGTTGGGCCCAAGGGGCAACCCAAGTTTGTAGAAGGGAGGAGTTATGGACAAAGTGAACCTTAGCCCAAACCACCACATACGCGCATACGCCACCGCTATCCGTCCGGCCAAGCCGAGCCGTGCCGGGCACGATTGTGGGTGGGGTCGATTCTAATATTAATTTTTTGGACAAAATTTATTTGAATTTTAAATGAAATTAAATTCAAATTTGATGCCAAAATTTGATTTAATTTTCTGACCATTTTTATCTCATTCAGTCCAAAAATTCCAAACAAATTAACTGCTCTATTTGCTGCAGTTTCATAGATTAAGTTTGCACATTACCTTTGGACAGATCACCAAATGTGTCTTATATCTCAGTATGAACCTGATGATTTATTTTTGTTCAGAACAGATTTAATTCTACCCAACCAGTTTTGAACAGATTTAAACTAAGGTTTAACAGGTATTTAAACTGCTGAAAACTGCTAGCAGTTTACAGAATTAACTGCCAGCAGTTACAAATTCAAACAGTGTCTAGATCTGTTTGAATTTTGAATCATATCTGTTCAAAACAGTATCACACCTGTTCACTTCCACAAAGCACCTGTTCGGGTCAGATTTATTGCCTATAAATACAGCCATGTTCCAGCAGTTTGGTACATTCGAAAATCAGTTTGAAAATCCCATCTTTTGCTGTCCTACTTTGTTGTATATCCTATAATTTTAGGAAAAAATAAAGAGAGTATAAAACACAGGTTTGGTTCGCCGTACAAATTTGTTTGGAGTGCTACTACAAATTTGTGAAGATCATTGTATCCTGGGAGATAGACACCATTCAACCGTAAGCACCGTAGCGGGGCGAATCTGTCTTAAGGACAGAGTGTTACGCACTCGACTTGGTCTTTTATTTTTCTTTTGGTTCGACAAAATAAATCATGTAAGTTTTTATTTTATTTTGTTTGATTTAGTTTCAATTTATTTTATTTACACAGAAGATTGTTCCAACAAAACCCACCCCTGTAAAGCCCACCAACCATCAACAAAAACCTTACCAATTTCAACTCTGATTTACATTGTATCATTACCTCCCAAGACCCTCATTAAGTGAACTCTTACGTAGCAAAAAGAATAATTCAAATGAGAAGTTGTAAATGAGAGCACTGCTAAATGACAATTAGAAGACATTGAAAATGCCTTGACAATTCATTGAACACTCTACTAACCAAGTTTAAAGTTTCATTAAACTCTCTACTAGCTAGAAGTTTAAAGCTTATTTGTCCAAAGAGCAACTTCTTTATCCAAACGCATTTTAAGTCTAAAAATTCATTGAACTAGCTATTGAAATGGAAATAAAAATGTATATATGAATTCTGAATCTTGGTTTTACCATGCTTCACTATCTCCTTTTTGTAACAAAAATTTAGTTTTAGTTGTTGATTAAGCAACATTAACAGAATTTTCCATTTTGTTTGGTTGCTGCCCTTATTTTAATGTAAATATTTATGTAGTCTTAAAGTGAATGTATATGTATTTACTTGCTACCTATATTAATTTATACATTTGGTAGTTTAGGAGGTTTGAGTTTTTATTAATTTATACATTTATCAATTAACATCTAATCATGTTTAACATTTTTACTCAAATGATCAAGGCTATCTGAAAATAATACATCATGCTTTAAAAATCGTGATTGGCTTTGTCTTGTTGTTGGCATGTTTTTTTGGTTCCTTCGAGTGTCAGGGGAAATAGTAGGTGTCTTTGTCTTGGTGTACTTGGGCTACTAAGGGGCTGCAATCAGTGGCAGTGGTGGATTTGATCTAATTGCTTCGTTTGTTCTATCTGTTTAATCTTGTCCATTGAATTTGTGAGCCAGACTTTGGGAACATTAGTTGGTTCTCTTTTTGCTCTGCTTGTGGTTGAGTATAGGTGGTTTATAAATGCCTTTCTATTTTGGCATGTGGTTTTGTTTTGATGTTCACAATGGCTGATGCAGATAGTGGCTGCTCTACTTGAATTGATGCAAAAGTGGCTGCTCATGTGGTTTCTAGTGTGGCTCAAAGGGGTATTACAGACAGCATGGAGTTAACATACGTATAGTTGAAAATGGATATAGCAAAGTTATTACAAGAATGTGGAATGCTTCCCCAATAGATATAGCTAAGCAGTTAAAATAAGCAAGGAATGTGTAGATTCTGGAATTGAAGGGGCTTCCAAACAAGGGTACATGCTCTATGATTTCATTGTTTAGCAAAAAAAAATTTCCTAAGTTTTTTGTTTTTGTTTTTGGCAATCTATATTTACATGTTTAATTTGTTTCGTCAAGCATATTACTTTCACTTGAACTTGTATACAGATATTGAATTCTCTGTTATGAAAGTTAAGCTCTTGGAATTTAACTAAGAAAGTAGTAAAAATAACAACAAACAATTATGAGAAAACAATTTTAATAGAGTTATGTGTCATGATCTGAACCTGCCCCTCTAGGTTAGGATCATAACCGGCCAGTAATCATAAGACTACCTATGGTCTTAGACAGAAATCCAATAACATATAATAATAGCGGGCCAAAAGCGGAAGCAGAATAATAAATTTTTGTCCAATGAGCTGTGCTTATATGGCATAACAAAAACATTTCCCATATATAATAACTCACACCATAGATAATTATAGAATACATATTCCAAGATCATTTAGTCATCCCTTGTCACACAGTTCAAACTTATAATATTTACATATGCGGTCAAATGACTGACAAAAAGGGGACAGAAATTCAAAAGAATAAATTAAAAGCCTCGTGTGTGAGGTGACCCTAGTTAGCTTCACAAAACTCGATTTCCTTTCTCATCTCCATTAAGGCTGGGGTTGGACATCCCGTTGCTCACCTACATACATATAAATACAAAGTGAGCGATAGTCCAGTGAATAATACCAGAGTAAAAAGGTCATAAGAATGAGACTCTTAGATAGATAAATCACACTCATGTGTAACTCATATAGGTCATTATCAAAACAAAACAACTTTAGGTCCATTGTATTATGCTCAAGGCATGTTAAAGGAGCAAAATGACCTTAGGTCCAAACATTTATTCATAAATTGACCTCAAGTCTAATGGATCCATATACAATTGACCACAGGTCTTTCAAAACATATGCACAAAATGTCCTTGGGTCCATCATTTCCATATTCACATTCATGTGCATGTTCAAAATCATGATCATGTTCACAATCGTGTTCATATTCAAAACGACCTTTGGTCCAATCAATTCCTTATTCAAAATAACCTTTGGTCCATCTAAACAAACATACAAAATGACTTTCAGTTCAATTCACATATATAAGATGATCTTAGGTCTATCTTGTCAAACATTCTAAACGGCCTTAAGCCCATTCCATGTCCTTGTCAAATATACCAAACGGCCTTGGGCCCATTTCATATTCTCATCAAACATTAAACGGCCTTGAGCCCATTTTGTATTCATAGAAAACGACCTTCGGTCCAATCTTAATAGTTTCATACTTACCAATCACCTTTACGAATTAGATAGATAGAATACTCATGCATAGTACAAATTCATAAGTTCAGAAACTTGCCACATAGGTAACATTTAGAAAGTAATACATACACAAAACTATCTTTACTAAGATATTACTCACTGTGGTCAGATGGTTGAATCGTCCTTGTAGTTGACCCTACATAATTCACAACACATTAGGTCATAATACAATTCAATCCGTTTTCTAGTTTGCTTAATTTTCTTAGGCTTCTTTCCAGTTCTTTAATTCATTTAGAATGTTCAATGTGTGCTTAAGAATACTTAGAAATGAAAGAGAACAAAAATTGGAAACAAGGCACTTCGCTCGAGCGCAACATTGGTCTCTCGAGCGAACCCCTTGGTCTGCAAAAGTACTGGATGGTTCATTTTTACGCTCAAGCCAACAATCCATCGCTCTAGCGGTCCTTCGATCAAGCTACCTTTTGCTTGCTTGAGCCAACGCTTATAGTGTGCTCGAGCGATAACTTCACCGCTCGAGCGATGCGGTCGAATTCTGGGATTTCCAGAACGCTATGTGAGTTTCAAAACACATGTTCAAAAGGTGTAGGCTTGCCTATTAAGAACTAAACTTCAACCATATAACCCTAAACATGAGTTCAGTAATCAATTTACAAAATTGAAGCTCAAAACATCATGAATTCATCATGCATGCTCATTTTAACCCAATTTTGTTTTCTAAAACTCTTTACACATGAAATTCAAGTTCATAGCCTCATGGATTATACATGCACATACACAATAACTCCCTTTTTGACTTAAACAACATAGTTCATGCTCTAAAATGAAGAACTATAGCAAATTTACACATGCATGCACGTATTGATCCTAATCTCCACATGTTCAACTCAATTCTTACACTTATTTACATACGCTTTTTGAATTCACATAATTATGAACTTATATTCATAAAGAGTTCAATTACTTACTTAGAGCTTTGATTATCACTTGTATTAGTAGGTTCTTGAGCTATTCTTCACAATCCTCAATTCCCTTGAGCAAATCTTCAAAGATGATCTCCCTCTCTATCTAGAATGGCTGGCTCACTCTCTAAAATGGCTCTCCTCAGATTTTTGAGTGTTCAAAAAGGAGTCTAAACACTTGGATTAACCTATATATATGCTTTGACTAATCAAAATGGCCAATCAAGGTTTAGTGCTAATTAATCAAGGCTCAAATTTAATTGAATTTAGTCTAGTTATTTTGATCCAAATCAATTTTTAATTAAATTTCACCGTAGGCTCTAAAAATTATGCTAATCATAATGGTACAGTCAATTTTGGTTTATGTTGCCTTTATAGCCTTAAATTTAAAATTATAATAGGAAATAGAACATATTTCTCTATGGTAGACAAATATAAATTCAAAAACACATATAATCACATAAGTAGCACCCAAAATTATATTAAGCACATAATCACAAGCATAATTAAAGATTAACAGTATAACACAGAACAAGGTTAATAGTTTTACACAGAATAGGGTTATCACACTATGTTTTTTATTTTTTAAAATTATGCCCTTTTTTTTCTTCTTTATTTATTTATTTATTTTTCTTAAAAATAAAGGGCACCAACAATAGCCATGAGATGGCTCGTCTTGCGCACGGCCATTTCACTAGTATATTTATATTTGTCAATGAAAGGGAGATTTTTAGGCGAGGGTGTAGGATGAGTCTTCCCAGTATTGAACACCGATGACACGAGGAAATATCAAAATAGGTGCTTGGGAAGAAGGGGTATTTAAGAAGATTTTGGGTCAGGCCAAATGCTGCAGCACGACGAGAGGTGGTGACGCAAAGACTTTAGATCCGAGATGGAGATTACACTACAAGAATTTTCACTTTTGGCGACTAAATTTTTAGTCGCCAAAAGTCATTTTTTAGTCGCCAATACTCTTTAGTGACTAAATTTTTTGGTCGGGAAATTAGTAGCCAAAGAGTAGTCGGGAAATATAATTGCCGACTAAACCTACTTTAGTCACCAAATGTACTCTTTTGGCGACTAAATATTTAGTCGCCAATAGGTTTGAAAATTAATTAAATAAATACATTTTTGCCAACTAATTTTTTGTCGCCAAAAGCTAATTAATTAGTGGCCAAAAACTTTTTAGCTACTAAATCTTTTAGTCGCCAAAAGCGAATACTAGTGTTTTGGCTACTAAAATTTTAGTCACCTAAAGTGAATCTTTTTTGGCTACTAAAGTTTTAGTCGCCAAATACTATTCGTTTGGCTACTAAAAATTTAGTCGCCTAAACTTCAACATTTTTTGCTACTAAAGATTTAGTCGCCTAAAGTACGACATTTTTGGCTACTAAATTTTTAGTCGCCAAAAGTCATATTTATTCTTCAACTTTTGTTTTTGGCTACAAAATATTTTAGTCACCAAATGTTTGATTTTTGTTTGGCTACAAAAATTTTAGTAGCCAAAGCTTTGATTTTCTTTTGGCTACAAAACATTTAGTAGCCAAATGGTTGTTTTTCTTTTGCCTACAAAAAATTTAGTAGACAAATGTTTGATTTTCTTTTGACTACTAAACTTTTAGTAGCCAAATTTTCTTTTTCTTTTTTTTTCTTTTTTTTTTTGCCTTTTTATTGGCTACAAAACGTTTAGTCGGCAAAAACATGATATTATGTATTAATATATTTAATATTGTAATGTATGAATAACCTGTCTGAAATTCATTCAACCTGTAATACGTATATAAATAAAATGATACATAAATTATCAATCATTCCACAATCTGCATCCGTATACAAAAAATAGATTACTTTAACCGTCCAAGTACATACAAACGAACTATTGTCCAAATTCAAATAATAATTCCATACAACATATACAATCATACAAAAAGTAAAGCCCTCCATATAATGACCATTTACTATACCACGTCAAATGACCATTTGGCATGGTACAAATTACCATCGTAATCTGTACCACGACAAAAGGTGATGTATGTACCAAGCCAAAAATACATCTATGCACCACGACAAAAAATCAATTTAGTGGACGGCGTCAAAAGGTGATCTATTAACCATGCCAATAATTATCTGTTCGATGCCAATAGTTTTCTGTATCAGGAATAGTTAACTGCACAAAAGCTGGAGACGACAAAAATATTATATTACTTCTATACAAAAGTACAATTTCTTCTCCATACACAAAAATATCTCTGCAAGTCCACGCAGCAAAGTGATCTACAAAAAACAAAAAAAAAAAACATTAGAATTAAACCCAAAAATGCCCAACTTCATGAATGAATTTGGGAACAACTGAGAAATAAAAAAAGTGAGAAGCAACCTTTCATAATGAATCAATTATCAGTCATTGTACAGTCTTTCTAAAGTCTTTTGTTATAAGGAACATTGTTAAATGCAGAACAATCATTACTAAATCTTTCATTAGTAACATACAGCTAATGTAACAATCTTCTATTTGTATGCAACATGTATCCAGATTCTGTGGCTAAACCAATGTCAAAGCCCAATGTGAATAGAAAGTATTCTTTTTACCAACTACCTCATTATTTGTTTGCAAAAGACATTTGAATCATTAGATTGGATATAAAACCATCGGTGCTTATTAATGTATGTCAATGTCATTTTAGAGAGGGTATTAGAACATGTGATAAAAATAAAAACACACGTGTACGTTCACAAAATTAGCAAGTTTAAAACATTCTGTCTGTTGTCACAACTCCTATTTGTAATGTGAAAGCTGCCCATGAGAGTCAGACCGAGGTTCAAGGGATGTTTTGAAGTTTCGCCCCCGAAATGCCCGTTTCTGACTAAGTTTTGGGCGTATTCGTCTCTAAATCCCAACCTACGGGTCCGAATAACATTCCGTCAGTTGTCCCAAGTCCTATTTTGCATGGGGAAGCTGCCCGTGTCGGCCAAACGAAGGTTCGGGGGCTGTTTTGAATTTTCGCCCCCGAAACGCCCTTTTTCGACTAAGTTTTCGGCGTATTCGTCTCTAAATCCCAAACTATAGGTCCGAATAATATTTCGTCAGTTGTAACAAGTCATATTTGGCATGGGAAAACTGTTTGTTTTGGCCACACGGAGGTTCGAGGGCTGTTTTCAATTTTCACCCCCGAAACGCCCTTTTTCGACTAAGTTTTGGGCATATTCGGCTCTAAATCCAAACCTATAGGTCCGAATAACATTCCGTCAGTTGTCACTAGTCCTATTTGGCATGGGGAAGCTGCCCGTGCCGGCCAAACGGAGGTTCGTGGGCTGTTTTGAATTTTTGCCCCCGAAACGCCATTTTTCGACTAAGTTTTGGGCGTATTCGGCTCTAAATCCAAACCTATAGGTCCGAATAACATTCAGTCAGTTGTCACAAGTCCTATTTGGCATGGAGAAGCTGTCCATGTCGGCCAAACGGAGGTTCGGGGGCTGTTTTCAATTTTCGCCCCCGAAACGCCCTTTTTCGACTAAGTTTTGGGGGTATTCGTCTCTAAATCCCAACCTATAGGTCCGAATAACATTCTATCAGTTGTAACAAGTCATATTTGGCATGGGGAAACTGTTTGTTTTGGCCACACGGAGGTTCGGGGGCTGTTTGGAATTTCCGCCCCCGAAACGCCATTTTTCGACTAAATTTTGGGCGTATTCGGCTCTAAATCCCAAACTATAGGTCCGAATAATATTTCACCAGTTGTCACAAGTCATATTTGGCATGGGGAAACTATTCGTTTTGGCCACACGGAGGTTCGGGAGTTGTTTTGAATTTTCGCCCCCGAAACACCCTTTTTCGACTAAGTTTTGGGCGTATTCGCTCTAAATCCAAACCTATAGGTCCGAATAACATTCCGTCAGTTGTCACTAGTCCTATTTGGCATGGGAAAGCTGCATGTGCTGGCCAAATGGAGGTTCGGTGGCTATTTTGAATTTTTGCCCCCGAAACGTCATTTTTCGACTAAGTTTTGGGCGTATTCGGCTCTAAATCCAAACCTATAGGTCCGATTAACATTCCGTCAGTTGTCACAAGTCCTATCTGGCATGGGGAAGCTGTTCGTGTCGGCCAAACGGAGGTTCGGGGGCTCTTTTCAATTTTCGCCCCAGAAACGCCCTTTTTCGACTAAGTTTTGGGCGTATTCGTCTCTAAATCCCAACCTATAAGTCCGAATAACATTCCGTCAGTTGTAACAAGTCATATTTGGCATGGGGAAACTGTTTGTTTTGGCCACACGGAGGTTCGGGGGCTGTTTTCAATTTCCGCCCCGAAACGCCTTTTTTCGACTAAATTTTGGGCGTATTCGGCTCTAAATCCCAACCTATAGGTCCGAATAACATTCCGTCAGTTGTCACAAGTCCTATTTGGCATGGGAAAACTGTTTGTTTTGGCCACACGGAGGTTCGGGGGCTGTTTTGAATTTTCGCCTCCGAAACGCCCTTTTTCGACTAAGTTTTGGGCGTATTCGGGTCTAAATCCAAACCTATAGGTCCGAATAACATTCTGTCAGTTGTCACTAGTCCTATTTGGCATGGGGAAGCTGCCCGTGCCGGCCAAACGGAGGTTCGGGGGCTGTTTGGAATTTCCGCCCTCGAAATGCCATTTTTCGACTAAATTTTGGGCGTATTCGGCTCTAAATCCCAAACTATAGGTCCGAATAATATTTTGCCAGTTGTCACAAGTCATATTTGGCATGGGGAAACTATTTGTTTTGGCCACACGAAGGTTCGGGAGCTGTTTTGAATTTTCGCCCCCGAAACGCCCTTTTTCGACTAAGTTTTGGGCGTATTCGGCTCTAAATCCAAACCTATAGGTCTGAATAACATTCCGTCAGTTGTCACTAGTCCTATTTGGCATGGGGAAGTTGCCCGTGCTGGCCAAATGGAGGTTCGGGGACTATTTTGAATTTTTGCCTCCGAAACGTCATTTTTCGACTAAGTTTTGGGCGTATTCGGCTCTAAATCCAAACCTATAGGTCCGATTAACATTCCGTCAGTTGTCACAAGTCCTATCTGGCATGGGGAAGCTGTCCGTGTCGGCCAAACGGAGGTTCGGGGGCTGTTTTCAATTTTCGCCCCCGAAACGCCCTTTTTCGACTAAGTTTTGGGCGTATTCGTCTCTAAATCCCAACCTATAAGTCCGAATAACATTCCGTCAGTTGTAACAAGTCATATTTGGCATGGGGAAACTGTTTGTTTTGGCCACACGGAGGTTCGGGGGCTGTTTTCAATTTCCGCCCCCGAAACGCCATTTTTCGACTAAATTTTGGGCGTATTCGGCCCTAAATCCCAACCTATAGGTCCGAATAACATTCCGTCAGTTGACACAAGTCCTATTTGGCATGGGGAAACTATTTGTTTTGGTCACACGGAGGTTCAGGGGCTTTTTCAAATTTTCGCCTCCGAAACGCCCTTTTCCGACTAAGTTTTGGGCGTATTCGGGTCTAAATCCAAACCTATAGGTCCGAATAACATTCCGTCAGTTGTCACTAGTCCTATTTGGCATGGGGAAGCTGCCCGTGCCGGCCAAACGGAGGTTCAGGGGCTGTTTGGAATTTCCGCCCCCGAAACGCCATTTTTCGACTAAGTTTTGGGAAACTCCAGCATGTATGGTCAGTGAAACCTGTTACAATCATATTGGTTCGAGTTACTAGATAGGCATCCTTGGAGATTATTTTCTTTTATCCTGCTGATGTCAATTTGTGCCTTAGATTTGAACATCCATTTAATTTTCAAAGACATTTATCATGACTTGCTTATAGAATGAAAATCCTCCTTTGCATAATTTGATGACATTACAAAAACCTCTACACACTGATTCTGTCAAATCTCTACATACTTTGAAACACTGAACTGTTAAAAGAAAAAAAGATCTCTCATTGAGAATCTACTTGAGAAAATGATTATGCGACATCTCCTAATTTCTGGGCTTGCAAACTTGTTGAATTACCTTTAGATCTCACCCAACAATCTTTTCCGTAAAGGTAAATTTGTTCTTTTGATTTTTACAAGTGACAGAATCACTAGGATGATTCTTGCCACATAGAATACGAAACTTTACCTTGACAGATTTTTTCTGCAGATTGCAGTTAAAAGGTTGAAGGTTTGGAGCAACAAAGCAGAGATGGAGTTTGCAGTTGAGGTTGAGATACTGGCACGAGTATGACACAAGAATCAGCTAAGCTTACGTGGCTATTGTGCAGAAGGGCAAGAGCGTCTAATAGTGTATGACTACATGCCTAATATGAGTTTACTTTCTCATCTTCATGGGCAACACTCAGCTGAGTGCCATCTTGATTGGAATCAATGAATGAATATTGCAATAGGATCAGCTGAGGGAATTGCATAAGCTTTTTGGACCTGATGTTCCTCTCTATATTTCTCTTACTCTAACTGTTGTGTTTGACGTAAATTATTTTATAAGGGTGAGCATAATTTGGTTTGGTTCGGTTTAAGAAGAGACTAAGGACCAAACCACTACTTACGGTTTCATAAAATTTGAAACCAACCCAAACTATGAAAGTAATCGAATGATTATTAAAGTAAGCTACTGTTTTTATAGAGCTACTACGATTTAGACTCTAAATTAGGAAACTTTAAGTTTACCATAAGGATCCCGATAGTAGAACTTGAACTAAAATAAGACCCTTCGACCCCTAATACAGCTCATGTCCATGAAGCATAGAAATTACTAAACTAAGTTAACTTTGGTTTCTAAGCAGCAACGAAGTATCCCAAAACAAATACTAAGTATGAATCAAATAGTCCCAACATTGAATTAGCCAAGGTCCCAAAAATGCATTAGGTGGTCATTGTCACACAATATGCCTAAAAATAAGATTATATATGTCGTTGAAGCTACGAAGCTGGGTTTAGGTAGACAGTTCATCTCAGTGACTGAGTAATTCCCTGATGGCAATGTCCCAGTTCATCTTATGACAAATGGGTCTAAACTCAATAAGTCAGATTTTGAAGCATCTGAAGTTGAATAAGTCAGATTTTGAAGCATGAACAAGCTATTGGGGGTCACAGGGCAAGTCACAAGAAGATCAAAGGCTGTTTCGCTTCAAAAATCGATAGCAGCCCTGAAAACAGTTTTGAAACTACTGAGATCACTCCTACTCCTAACCCAATTCATGAAATCAAATCCACAAACAAGAAGAACCCAATTGAGCAAGAGACAAGTACTAGTATTTGTGTGTCGAAGAGGAGCAAGGGACAACATGACTGTCCAATTTGCTGCTGGCAATGTCCTTGACATTTGGTTTTGCTGGTGAATCACTCATCCCAACTAACTCAATGAAATGTTATTCCTAGAAAATCCTATTACTTAACAAAATTTGGGAATTGCATGATGTTCAATGTATGGCTTCAATTGAGACCCCAAGCATGATTAGAATTGTTATCAGTTGTATCGGGCAAACAAATAGCGTAAACAATCTGTGATACTCTTGTCAATGGGTAGCATGTATTAAATTTAAATGACATAAATTAACAGATACCAACACAGAAAAATTGACGATGCAATAGCATGGTTGGTGAAGCAAAGATTTAACACCCTATAAGCCTCTATAATAGATATGTAAGCCATTATTAGAGCAGACAAAAATAAGGAAAATGACCAAATAGAATTAGAAGACAGAAAAACCTCCTGACATCCTTCAAGAAAATATTTATGAAGCTCCTTTAGAAAGAAAGGTTGTAAATCTAAGTGTGTATAACTGTTAGTATGAGACGAATGAAATTCTTCTTACCAAATACGACGATGCCCGTCTGAACCCTCCAACAGTGTTGATAGTCGTAAAACCACAGAGTTCAAATGATTCAGTTGTTCTTGTTGCGCCTCCCTTTCTTTTTTTCCTTCTTCTACTTCTTTCATCAACTCCTCTCTCTCCCTCATCATCTCTTCACGATCTCTCTCGCGCTCTTCTTTCTCCTTCATCAAATTTTCTTGAAGAACGTCAATCTCAGATCGCATTGCCTCCATTTGTTTGTCACGAGATCGTGCCGTACTATCAGATGGCGAATAGGGTCGTGGGCCTATCCCAAATCCACGCAAGTAATTCTTTCTCTGTCCAAGCACTTGTCGTGAGAGTTCCTCGTGTGTCAATGGGATCCCCGCATCCGTGGCTGTCGCTTGTAGATTCACCATCGCATCCTGTCATTACCAAAACAAGTAGACTATTTAACAACAGCACAAAGAATCACATGCAATTTTCTACTAAGATAGGCATTACTATTACAACTGTAGGGGAAAAAAGTTTACTCCTTACATGTAGCTCACCACATTTTGGATCAATCCATTCATTTGTTTTCTTCGATTTATGTGATTTCGAATAAAATTCCGGAAAATCCAACTCCCCATTTTCGTCTGCCTGTTCGTTTCAAATAACAAAATTAATTCGACACAATAGTAACCATGACTTTCATCATACATGTGTAAGTGCTAGCAAATCTGCTCCAAATGTATGTAACTCACCATGAGCGACATTGCTATTGGAAAGGAGCGAGATCCACTGGTGTGATTGTATGGCAGCAAACTCCGGTTTGCCTTACCAGCTTTAGAGCGTTTCTAAAACAAGAATTATTCAAGAATTAGTACATATCAACGCATAAAACACAAATAAAACAATAGGGTTGTTTATATTTGTTTGTTACCAAATGAGATTCATCCTTCCAAGCGACATCAATCATGTGTTTCCAATCATCCAAGCAAACTCCTTTAGGCGGATGACTATATGGGTCATCAACACCCTCTTGTACAAGTTTTTCGTAGTGTTGCTTCAGGGTGTACCTCCAGTCCTTGTACAAGAGATACGCCTTCGTATCAATGATCTCTTGAGCTTGTTGATCAGTATGGAAATCCTCACCAATTTCAAACGTGTCCTGCAAGCATAAGTGTGTGACATATTACAGAAATGGAATGCTGCAAAACATAATGTACGTAATGGAGACATTTAGTGGTCCACAAGAAGGTTGGCCCAAAGTTAATATATGAATACTGAATATAAGTAGTTTTAGGTTTCCATACATTACCAACACGATCATGAGAGAGAACATTTTTAATCACATCTACATGTTGGCACTACAATGAACAAGAGCTCAAACCAAGAGTCATGAGAGAGAACTTTTTTAATCACATCTACATGTTGGCACTACAATGAACAAGAGCTCAAACTATTATACTGTTGCTTCTTTAACCCTGAACTATAAATTTGAACACGCACTATTGACATTAGATCATTTTACCCCAATCCGTTGATGATGTTAATAATTTTTATGAAATATCACACTGGCACACACATGATAAATTGAGGGTATTGATTCACTTTAGCCCATAGTAAGGAGGCAAATTGGAAGATATCAAAGAAAAACACAACATTCTCGCTTTTGAAAACCGTCAATAAAACGCAAAATCTAACCAATTGTAGCAAACTATCTATGGATAAAATCAAATTAAGCAAATCACACCAGAGTTCTTCTAAAACTACAAAGATCTCGCAAGTTGTTCAGATTCTTTAGGGCTTTCATCAAATTTGAAACGCCTGATTCAAGTTCTTACAACAAAGTACCTCTCTCACAACACACATCACTATTTTTTAAGAGCCAAAAAAAAAAAAATTGCTTACAAATTGCTTATTACACACTGATTGAATGATTACAAATTGCTTATAAATTGATTTCAGATTGTTCATTCAAACATCATTCACACACAATAAACATCATTCACACACATTGGTCTTACAAGCAAGGGGTCTGAAATAGGGGCAAAACATGGGGAAAGGGGGATGCAGATAGAGAGAAATAGATGGAGAGACACAGAGACAGACAGACATAGATACGCCCTTTTCCAGAGAGATAGGGCGAGAAAGGCACAGACAGTGGTGATTGTCGATAGAGAGAAGCACAACGCCAAAGCGAGAGAGAGAGAGAGAGAGAGAGAGAAAGAGAGAGAGAGAACCTGTGATTCAAGGCCTGAGACGGTGGTGATTGGCGCCGGTGGCGGTGGATGTGGCCGTCTGTGCATCACCGTCTGATGGAATCTGGAGGCCGAGCTCTGTAAGGGATTTGGTGAGTGTGTGATACACTGTGTTTCAGTGTGTGAGATGGTTGCGTATAGGTCACCAGCAATGTGCGCGCATCACTTAATGAAGTGGCGCGAGTTCGAATTTCAACTTTTTACCGACAAAATTATTTTTGGTCGGGTAATGAATGACTGGTCAGGCTTTAGCGACGACATTTTTGGTCGGTAAATCCAATTTGGCGACTAATAAGTATATTAGTCGGGAAAAGTTTATAACACAGATTTCATTTTAATTTTTTTGCCTAAATCAGACACAACAATGACTAGTTTTTTTTTTAGTCGCTGAAAAGTCTAATTTTTGCCGACTAATTTAAAATTTAGTCACTAATTGATAATATTTGCCAACTAAAATATTTTAGTAGCTAAATATAGAACAAATGCCGACCAAAATTAATTTTAGTCGCCAAAAAATATACTTTTGGCGACTAAAAAAATTTTTAGTCGCCAAAATTAATCGGGAAAGGTGCTTTCTGTTGTAGTGTTACTTTTGGCATGAAACATATTGCTATTGGCGTGGTATAGATTACTAATGGATGTCTTTTTTGTGTACGGAGGATATGGTTTTTGTATGATTCTTTGTTTGTATGGAATTATTATTTTGGGTTGGATTATATTTGGTTTGTATAGAATTTGACGTTAAAAGACCAAAATTTTGGATGGTTGAAAATGAAATAAAAATAGGTATATGTATTGTTTTGTTTATATACTGAGTGCAGTTACCTAAATAAATCTGAGTTGTGAAGAAATTAATAATAATAAAAAAAACACAAAATAAAGTTTTTGGCGAATAAACGTTTAGTAGCCAAAGAAAAAGAGGTGAAGTTGTTGGCGACTAACCAATTGGTAGCCAAAAAGGAAATCAATATTTTTAGCGATTAAATATTTGGTAGTCAGAAAGAAACCAAAGATTTTTGGCGACTAAAGATTTAGTAGCCAAAAATATGAGACTTTAGGCGACTAAATAGTTTAGTAGCTAAAAAAAAAAAAAGATAGAAATAATTTTTTTTGGCGACTAAATATTTAGTAGCCAAAAATAGATTAAATTTTGGGTGATTAAATAGTTAGTAGCAAAAAAAAAAAAAAAAAAAAACTATGATAAATAAATATTTTGGCAACTAAATTCTTTGGTCCCTAAATGTAATATTATTGTAACCAAAATTTATACACGACTAAAAGCTTTAGTCGCTAAAAAATAAAATTAATTTTATTTGAAAACTTTTGGCGACTAAATATTTAGTTGCCAATTTATGACTTTTGACTACTAAAAAATATTTAATCGCTATTTAATTTTCCTGACAAATGTTCAATGACTAAGCGGGTCACCAAATAATTTAGTCGGCATAAACTTTCGGCGACTAAAAATTTAGTCGCCAAAAGTGCCATTTTTTGTAGTAAAGATTGGATACTTACCTCACATGAAGAAAGAAAAAAATGATTTAAAAATTATACACAATTATAAAATGAATAAATTACGAAACACAATTACAAATCATACACGATCATGTGATATTTTGAATAGACGTAATTTTTGCAGTTGGACGGTCTAAGTAGGGATGTAATCGGTTCGGTATTTAGGTAAATTTTTCCACCGAATCAATAATGTCGGTTTTATTATTTTGAACATTGACACAGACCACTTCTCCCATCAAACTGTACCAAACAGTACCAATGGAAGTGATTTGGTTTAGTGCGGTTTAATCGGATCTTTTAAATTTAAGCCATTTTTTAGTAGAGTCACTCATTTATATAAAAATATTAAATTAATCATATGTTAATCATTTCAAACATATCAAATCCATCAATTTAATAAATACATTACAATTTCTACATTAACAAAAATACGAACAAAAAAAATAAAAATAAATACTAAGGCTTCAAGAATAGTAAGTTAGAGTTAGAGATTATAGATGTAATAAGGGTCTATCCCAACTCAGGTTACAGGGATTATAATGTTAATTAATTGCTATTAATAATTTATTATACTTATTAATATCATTATATTATTAAATTTTATATATATTATAAATACAATATATGTTGAAGTGGTGGGTTTTGGTTTAATTCAATACATAAGGTACTTAAACCAATACTGAACCGAAAAGTGGAAAAAATTAAATTAAAAAATTGCATAGACCAATTCTTATTAAAAAATAGACCAAATACGGTGGTTTTGGTCCGGTTCAATCAGTTTAGTCGATTTTTTTTTTATTTTCTTAAATCCCTAGGTCTGAGGATTGCAAGGCGAATATGCGTATTTGAATTTAGGAACGTGGAAGGAATATCAAACCTATACAACTTTTACTATTCAAAACCCGAGTTTTGTCTCTGCTCGAGGCAATCCTCACCACACCATTCCGCAAACATACAGACGAGACGCCTATACTTGTTGAGCCTACTGAACCAGATCAGCCACAGTTACATATGTACACCCCTTCAGCTCAAATCACAAATCAGTCACAAGCCATCCTGAAGCCACAGTTACATAATCCTGAAGCCACAGTTACATAAACAGCTGTTACTGAAGTAGTTATACAGTCCATGTGTTGCAGTTGTAACTAACTCTAGAATTCTGTTAGACTGTTAGAGATTCTAGAATATTGTATTAGATCTCTATATATAAAAATTGTAGTGTTGAAGAGAGCTATCAATAAGAAACACTATCTAATGTTGAATCTCTGTTTTGAATTCTATGAGTTCATAACTTTCATCATGGTATCAGAGCTTGAATCTCTTGCGAGTTAATCCTCACCTGTGTTCATCTTCCATTTCATTCAATGGCTTCAATTCCTTCTAATCTTTCTCTTCTAATTTCCAATCTGTCTTCGTTCATTACTGTCAAACTTGATGCTTCAAATTTTCTGATTTGGAAAAATCAAACACAGAATATTCTGAAAGCCACTGATTTACTTGGAATTGTTGATGGTACTTCTCCTTGTCCATCTGTCACAATCAAAGATGTTTCTGGATCAGAGGTTGATAATCCCGCCTATGTTCAATGGAAACTGATAGATGCTCATCTTCTTAGTTGCATAACTGCAACTCTATCACCTGCAATCTATTCCACCGTGCTTCACCTTCATAGTTGTTCTGAGGTTTGGAGTGCTTTGCACAAAAGGTTTACTGCACTTTCTCGATCCCATGTGCATCAATCAAGAACAAATGAACAATGTTACCAAGAAACTGATTCCATGGAGGCCTATCTCACAAAAATCAAAGAGCTAGTTAGTCAGTTAGCTCTTGCCTCTGCGTTCATTGATGATGAAGATCTCGTACTTCTGATCTTAAACGGTCTTCCTGAAGAATATGATGCATTTAAGACCACAATTCGAGCTCGTTCCGAATCTATTTCAATGGATGAACTGAGTTCTTTGCTTCTTTCTGAAGCTATTCATATCGAGTCTAAACATCACAAGGATCACACTGAGCCTATGGTGGCCTTCTCTTCTGTTCGAGGTACCTATCGAGGCTCTGGATCTCGCGGAAGATATACTAGAGGAGGACGCGGAGGTCGTTCCTATGGATCAATTGGATCTCATACACATCAGAATCAGAATCTGAATAATTTTTCTGGTTCTTTCTATTCGTCCAGTTATCCTAAGAATCCTGGCCGTGGTACTTTCCGCGGACGAGGTCGAGCTGGTTCGTCTCTCACCTGTCAAATTTGTGGTGGCCATGGTCACGCAGCTTTAGATTGCTGGTATAGGATGGATCCACAGTTTCAGTCCACTGCTTCTACACAGAACAATACAACACAGAACAATGCAAAGGCCTATGTTGCTTCCTCTCACACTACTTCTTCCTCCGCAGCTCCTTGGTATCTCGATTCTGCAGCTACTGAGCATATCACACCTGATCTGAACAATCTCAGTTCTTCTCTTCCTTATCATGGATCTGATCAAATCACCATTGGTGATGGTAATACAGTTCCTATCCATCACACTGGTAATGGATTACTTCCTACTCCTCACTTTTCTTTCAAATTGAACAATATTTTACATACTCCTTCTATTTCCTCTAATCTTGTCTCTGTTCACAAATTAGCCAGAGATAATAATTGTTCCATTACTTTTGATGATTCTACATTTGTGATTCAGGACAAGGCTTCGAAGAAAGTTCTCCATCAAGGTTCTAATATCAATGGCCTATATCATTTTCATCCATCTCTTGCTCCTGCTGACATCTCACCACCTATGTTACATGCACATCTCAGTTCTTCTCATCTTTCTTTGTTTTCTACTGCTTTGGCATAATAGATTAGGCCATCCATCCGACATAAAATGCATCATCTCATACCTTACTTGTGTGGTACTAAGTCTGATAATAAGTCTACTTCGTCTGATTGTACTGACTGCTGTGTAGCCAAGAGTCATAAGCTTCCTTTTCATTTGTCTAATTCCACTGTAAATGCACCACTTTCCCTCATCCATAGTGATGTTTGGGGTCCATTTGCTTCTAGTTCTGGTTACAAGTATTATGTTCTGTTTGTTGATGATTTTAGTAGATTTACTTGGCTTTATCCTTTGGCTTATAAGAGTGAAGTTTGTGCTAAATTCATGGAGTTTAAAGCTTATGTTGAAAATCAATTTGCCACTACTTTGCATATTTTACGGACTGATGGAGGCTCAGAATATTTTACATCCAAAATGCAAACATATTTGACTACTCATGGAATTCTTCATCAACATTCTTGTCCCTATACTCCCTCTCAGAATGGTATTGCTGAGAGGAAGCACCTATATCATCGAGATCGCTGACTCTTCTTCATCACTCCTCTGTCCCTTTGCACTACTGGTTTGATGCCATAGCTATTTCTACTTTTCTTATTAACAGACTACCATCCTCCAATCTTAATCACAAGTCTCCATTTGAAGTTCTTTTTAACTCCATACCAGATTTTTCCTATCTTAAAACTTTTGGCTGCCAATGCTTCCCTTGGCTCAAGCCTTATCAATCTACTAAACTTCAACCCAAATCCATGGCATGTGTCTTTCTTGGTTACCATCCATTTGCTAAAGGCTACCGGTGTCTCGATCCTTCCACCTTTTCTACCTTCTTACTTTCCCAAGGTTTTGTCAATAGTAAATGTGATTCCTCCCTCTTCATTCAAAGAACTTCTACCTCTGTTACCTACTTACTCATCTATGTTGATGATATCTTGCTTATTGGAAATAATTCTGTCCATATTCAGCATCTTATCACTCACATGCATACTACCTTTTCTATGAAGGAATTAGGGAATCTTTCCTATTTCCTTGGCATATCTGTTCAGTCTACCACTACAGGGTATTTTACATCGTCAAAAAAATATGCCAAGGACATCCTTTTGAAAGGTCTTTACGCTTGTAAACCTTGTTCCTCTCCGATATTTGTCAAGCCCAAAGACTCCTCCAATGCTTCACTTCCATTTGATAACCCCGCTTTTATAGGAGTCTTGTTGGAGCCTTACAAAGATCTTACAATTACTCGACGATCTCTCTTTGGTCATCAATCATGTCAAGACATGCATGCTCCTACTGGGTCACTTTTTTCTTTGTTAAAAAGATTTTTACGTTTTGTGCAGGGTACTCTCCCTCACGGGTTGCATTACACTTCCAGTACTTTTGATCTTCATGGTTTTTCCGATGCCAATTGGGCGGGTGATACCCAAGATAGAAAGTCTATCTCAGGGTATTGTGTGTTTTTGGGGGATAATCTGGTGTCTTGGTCTGCCAAGAAACAGGCCACTGTGTCCCGTTCGTCCACTGAAGCAGAGTATCGTGCTTTAGCACATACTGCTGCTGAGCTCAGTTGGCTTACAATGTTGCTCACTGAAATGGGTATCTCTTCATCTACCACTCCTGTGCTTTGGTGTGATAATCTGTCTGCTATGGCTTTGGCATCTAATCCCGTATTTCATTCTCGCTCGAAGCATATCGAAATCGATTGTCATTTTGTCCGCGATAAAATTTTGGCTAAACAATTTGTTGTTCAATACATTCCTACTGTTGATCAACTTGCTGATCTGTTTACCAAGCCTTTGTCATTTCACGTTTCGATATCTCAAGGACAAGCTCATGGTCTTTGAGCCGCCCATTAGCTTGCAGGGGACTGTTGAGCCTACTGAACCAGATCAGCCACAGTTACATATGTACACCCCTTCAGCTCAAATCACAGATCAGTCACAAGCCATCCTGAAGCCACAGTTACATAATCCTGAAGCCACAGTTACATAAACAGCTGTTGCTGAAGTAGTTATACAGTCCATGTGTTGCAGTTGTAACTAACTCTAGAATTCTGTTAGACTGTTAGAGATTCTAGAATATTGTATTAGATCTCTCTATATAAAAATTGTAGTGTTGAAGAGAGCTATCAATAAGAAACACTATCTAATGTTGAATCTCTGTTTTGAATTCTATGAGTTCATAACTTTCATCAATACTGACTAATTTTTGAGCAGCCATAAAAAAACAGAAAAAGAAAAAAGGTCAACACCATCGGAGATTGATAAGGACGCTTGCCGTTTTGGTTTAGCATATACATAACTCCAAAACCATACATCTATTTCTCTTCTTTGTTTGTCTATCTATTTATGCATACAAATGGAAGAAAGACGTGTACATTTGTTGTGTTGTGAAGCCCAACATGAACACATCTATCCCTAAAATATCTCTTACCATATTAGCCTCCTTGACCGATTCTTATTAAAAAATAGATCAAATACAGTGGTTTTGGTCCAGTTCAATCAATTTGGTCAATTTTTTTGATTTTTCTTACATCCCTAGGTCTGAGGATTGCAAGGCAAATATGCGTATTTGAATTTAGGAACGTGGAAAGAATATCAAACCTATACAACTTTAACTATTCAAAACCCGGGTTTTGCCTCCGTTCAAGGCAATCCTCGCCACACCATTCCACAAAGATACAGACGAGATGCCTGTACTGACTAATTTTTGAGTAGCCATAAAAAAACATAAAAAGAAAAAAGGTCGACACCATCGGAGATTGATAAGGATGCTTGCCGTTCTGGTATAGCATATACATAACTCCAAAACCATACATCTATTTCTCTTCTTTGTTTGTTTGTCTATTTATGTATGCAACTGGAAGAAAGATGTGTACATTTGTTGTGTTGTGAAGCCCAACATGAACACAGCTATCCTTAAAATGTATCTCACCATGTTAGCCTCCTTGACCGATTCTTATTAAAAAATAGATGAAATACGGTGGTTTTGGTCCGGTTCAATCGGTTTGGTCAATTGTTTTGATTTTTCTTACATCCCTAGGTCTGAGGATTGCAAGGCGGATATGCGTATTTGAATTTAGGAACGTGGAAGGAATATCAAACCTATACAACTTTTACTATTCAAAACCCGGGTTTTGTCTCCATTCAGGGCAATCCTCGCCACCCCATTCCGCAAAGATACAGACGAGACGCCTATACTATCTAATTTTTGAGCAGCCATAAAAAACAGAAAAAGAAAAAATGTTGGCACCACCGAAGATTGATAAGGACGCTTGTCGTTCTGGTTTAACATATACATAACTCCAAAACCATACATCTATATCTCTTCTTTGTTTGTCTGTCTATTTATACATGCAAATGGAAGAAAGACGTGTACATTTGTTGTGTTGTGAAGCCCAACATGAACACAGCTATCCCTAAAATATCTCTCACCATATTAGCCTCCTTGACCGATTCTTATTAAAAAATAGATCAAATATGGTGGTTTTGGTTCGGTTCAATCGGTTTGGTCAATTTTTTTGATTTTTCTTACATCCCTAGGTCTGAGAATTGCAAGGCGAATATAAGTATTTGAATTTAGGAACGTGGAAGGAATATCGAACCTATACGACTTTTACTATTCAAAACTCGAGTTTTGTCTCTGTAGGCAATCCTCACCACACCATTCTGCAAAGATACAGACGAGACGCCTGTACTAACTAATTTTTGAGCAGCCATAAAAAAACAGAAAAAGGAAAAAGGTCGACACCACCGGAGATTGATAAGGACGCTTGCCGTTCTGGTTTAGCATATACATAATTCCAAAACCATATATCTATTTCTCTTCTTTGTTTGTCTGTTTATTTATGCATGCAAATGGAAGAAAGACGTGTACATTTGTTGTGTTGTGAAGCCCAACATGAACACAACTATCCCTAAAATATCTCTCACCATATTAGCCTCCTTGACCAATTCTTATTAAAAAATAGATCAAACATGGTGGTTTTGGTCCGGTTCAATTGGTTTGGTCAATTGTTTTGATTTTTCTTACATCCCTAGGTCCGAGGATTGCAAGGCGAATATGCGTATTTGAATTTAGGAACGTGGAAGGAATATCAAACCTATATAAATTTTACTATTCAAAACCTAGGTTTTGTCTCTGTTCAAGGCAATCCTCGCCACACCATTCCACAAACATACAGACAAGACGCCTATACTGACCAATTTTTGAGCAGCCATAAAAAAACAAAAAAAGAAAAAAGGTTGGCACCACCGAAGATTGATAATGACGCTTGCTGTTCTGGTTTAGCATATATATAACTCCAAAACCATACATCTATTTCTCTTCTTTGTTTGTTTGTCTATTTATGCATGCAAATGGAAGAAAAACGTGTACATTTGTTGTGTTGTGAAGCCCAACATGAACACAGCTTTTCCTAAAATATCTCTCACCATATTAGCGTCCTTGATAAAATATTAAACAGTTTTAATTTCGTTATTTGTATATTTATTTATTTATTTTGGGAGTCTGAACAATCATAATTTAATATCACACATAGCTAGAACCTCAACAACTATTATATATACATAAAAAAAAAAAAAGAAGGTATGCATAATGAAAACAAATAAATAACTCACTACAATAAATAAATAAAAAAATCCATATTAAGAGAAAAATAGTTCTTAAGTTTGCCTTTGACAAGAACTATTTTTCTAACTAATAGTTTGCTGGTTGTTCACTCTCAACTAGTATTAGGTGGATTTGGGGTGGCTGCTGTGCTAGGACCACAGCAGCCATTGTTGTATAGCTAAATGGATTCATTTTGGGATTTATTTTTAATAATTCAAATCGTTCACATTTTAAAGTATATCGAATAAAATATATCTGCAAAAAATCAAGTTAATCGGATATTGTTAACCCTTTTATCTACCCACATTTGTATTTATAAAAATAAATGACAATTATGATTTAAAGTATTAAAATGAATACAAATGTAAGTAGATAAAAGGGTTAACGATATTCAACTAATTTGATTTTTTTCAGGTATGTTCTAATTTATATAATCTAAAATGTGAACGATTTGGATTATCAAAATAGAATCCAAAATATGCCCATAAGGCTACACAACAGTAGCTACTGTATTGGGGGGCACATCAACGAGCCCAAATTCATTTTAGGTGGGTGCTGCAAATGATTGGATGGTCTTTCTTGTGCCAATCTAATTGGAATGAGTAGGTTTAACTTTGATGTTTATAACACTTCTTTTATATTTATTGATATAAGATTTAAAGGATTTATCATTGGATCTCATTCAATAAAATTTATTATTTTGCTGATAAAAAAACAAAAAATCACTGTTAAAAATAGCTTTAATTAAAAGGTGAACTAAACCCTTCATTTATTGAGAGAATGTGGATCTACAAAATGAAGTATACAGATATACAGAGGGGACTTGAATCCTCAGTGGAGATTTTAATGGGCCGACGCCTGTTTTGGCTTTTGATAAATTTTTTTTTTATTATTTAAATTATTGATAAGTATCACTTTACTTTTTAAATTACAAATATGTACAAATGAATCTTCTAAACTATTTTGACATGCTTCACTTTAATCCTTTCTGTTACGGTTCAATTTGTACACTGTGTGTTTGTTTGGACGGACTGGATAAGGAGGAATTGTAATCCATCGGACTGCTAGTCCTGAAATACATTGTCTCCGGACTATTTGGTTGGATTGGATTTGTATCATATGTTTGTTTAGTCATGGGATTAGATGTCTGAATTGGACTATTTTTAGTGAGTCCAATGTTTAGTTAGACGGACTGGATAAGGATAAATGTTCAAAAGACTATTTTACCCTTGTAATTTATAATTTTTATTTAATATATAATTTTAACTTTGTAATCTATAATTTATAATTTAACAACACTAAAAAAATTTAATTTATAAGGCCATAATTTTTAATTTATTATTTTCAATTAAATTAAATTTATAATTTATAATTTATATTTTTTATTTAATATATAATTTTAAATTAACAACACTAAAAAAATAATTTTATTTAAATTTTCAGCAACACTAAAAAAATTTAATTTATAAAGCCATAATTTATAATTTATTATTTTTAAATAAATTTAATTTATAATTTATATTTTTTATTTAATATATAATTTTAAATTAACAACACTAAAAAAATAATTTTATTTAATATGTAAATTTAATTTTTTAACAACACTAAAAAAATAATTTATAAATGTTCAAAAGACTATTTTACCATTTTCTAATTGTTTACTGAGTAATAGCATGGAGGGTAAAATAGACATTTCACAAAACAATCCCATGGGATACTAATCCTATGGTTTCTATCCCACCCTCCCCCATGAGATATGATACTCCCATATTTGTGGGACTAATAGTCCGGGAGACTATTAGTCCGGAGTCAAATTTTTCAAACAAACAATGGACTATTAGTCCGGTGGGACTAATAGTTCAATCCCACACCCTTATCCTTCAAAACAAACATACTCCCTAACATAATGTTCCCTAACATGTATTGTGATAACGTGTATACGGACTGGACTTTAAGGGTGTGTTTGATTGGGAGGATAAGATGAGGGATTATTTACTGTGCGGATTGCACAGTAAATCCAATTTAATATTTATTTTTTTTTAGTCCGGCCGGACTCATTATCCCCCATATATATGAGGTATTATACTATCCTAAGGGGGGGTGTGGGACAATTTTGGGGGAATTATTTACTGTTGGGATTAGGTGATAAAATGATCATTTTGACCCTCTACTATTTAATTATGTATTATATTTAGTGAAATTCAATAAAATTTAAATGTGTCAATTTAAAAATAAAATAATTTTATTTAACTTTTTATTGATGTTTTATTTATTTATTTTTAAATAATTTTTTATAGATATTTTATTGATGTTTTATTTTAAAATTTTGTTTATATTTTATTTAATTTCATTATTTAAATGTTAATAGATGTTTTATTTAATTTCATTGTTTAATTATTATTATTTTTAAAAACAAATTTATTTAAAATTTTAATTAAAAAAATAATATAAATTTTTATTGATACTTTATTTATTTAATTTTAAAAAAATAAATTTATTTAATTGTGTAAAAAATAAAATAAAATAAATTTTTATTTAATCTAGCTAAAAATAATTAAAATATTAAAGATATATTTAATATTGCTATTACGTAGTAAACAATTGAAAAAGAATAAAATAGTCTTTTGTTCATTTATCTTATCCAGTCCGTCCAACCAAACGTAGGATTAACTAAAAATAGTCATTTTCAGACACCTAAACCCATGAAAAAAATAAACACATGATACATATCCAATCTAATATAGTTCGGGGGATTCACAGTCCCAGGACTCAAGTCCGATGGATTCTAATCTCCCATTATCCAGTCCATCCAATCAAACACACCCTAACATAATGTTCTAAAATATATTTGTAATTATATTATTCACTTTATAAAACATGGAAAGCTTAAGTAAAAATAGTAGTGTCTCAGCCGATAAAAAATGATTAATAAAATTAGATTGACAATTTTTGTCTCTTACCAAGCTAATCATTGTTTTTCACTACCATAATGTACGAACTCTCATTGATTAGTGATATTACTGTCATACCAAATATCTAACAAAGTTTATTCATTTTTAATTAATAGCATTAAAAATCACAAATATTAATTGCATGAAAATCTATTATCTTTAAATCTAACCCTGCTTGTCTTCACATCTTTATTTATTTATTGCCCCCGATGATCAAATCCTAGGTCTGTGCTGATAGTATCAGATCTTTTCATTTCAAATTTATGAAATCAAACCAATGTTTTGAACTGTTTGGCAAACTGAAACCGATTCAAGGATTAAAAGTACAAAAATCACATCGATCATAATCGAATTGTGATGTTATCATTACCTCAAAATATATTAAAAATTACACTTCAAAAAAAAATTACACAGCGATATACAAAGAATTAGTACATTAATAGTCCAGGTGTAAAAGCATCATTATTAAACAGACATATCTTAATTAGGTTAGGTTGGCACATGAACTACGAACCAAATCAATCATATTGATGGAGGTGGATGTTCTCATAAATTTGAACTTATGATGTAGTAAGTGTATGGACTTAATTGTTAGATGGAGTGCTTCAAAATTATTAATGTCTTTTTTAATAATTTCATTTGAGATTATTATTGTAATATAAAAAATAGAGAGTCTAAAATAATTGATAGGAGGCTAATAGCAACACTCTATACCAAAGAGTCATTCACATGAAGGCCCCTAACTTATTGATAAGTATCATTTTGATCCCTAAAATTATAAAAGTGTACAAATAAACGTTCTAAACTATTGAGAAGTATCACTTTGTTTCCTAAACTATAAAAATTTATAAATGCACTCCCTAAACTATTTAAAGTGCAGTCCGTATACACGTTATCACAATACACGTTAGGGAACATTATGTTAGGGAGCATGTTTGTTTTGAAGGATAAGGGTGTGGGATTGAACTATTAGTCCCACCAGATTAATAGTCCATTGTTTGTTTGAAAAATTTTGTTCCGGACTAATAGTCCCCCCGGACTATTAGTCCCACAAATATGGGAGTATCATATCCTATGGGGGAGGGTGGGATAGAAACCATGGGTTTGGTATCCCATGGGATTGTTTTGCGAAATGTCTATTTTACCCTTCATACTATTACTTAGTAAACAATTAGAAAATGGTAAAATAGTCTTTTGAACATTTATAAATTATTTTTTTAGTGTTGTTAATTTAAAATTATATATTAAATAAAAAATTTAAATTATAAATTAAATTTAATTAAAAATAATAAATTATAAATTATGGCCTTATAAATTAAATTTTTTTAGTGTTGTTAAAAAATGAAATTTACATATTAAATAAAATTATTTTTTTAGTGTTGTCAATTTAAAATTATATATTAAATAAAAAATATAAATTATATATTAAATTTATTTAAAAATAATAAATTATAAATTATGGCCTTATAAATTAAATTTTTTTAGTGTTGTTGAAAATTTAATTTATATATTAAATAAAATTATTTTTTATTGTAGTTAATTTAAAATTATATATTAAATAAAAAATATAAATTATAAATTATAAATTTAATTTAATTGAAAATAATAAATTAAAAATTATGGCCTTATAAATTAAATTTTTTTAGTGTTGTTAAATTATAAATTATAGATTACAAATTTAAAATTATATATTAAATAAAAATTATAAATTACAAGGGTAAAATAGTCTTTTGAACATTTATTCTTATCCAGTCCGTCTAACCAAATATTGGATTCACTAAAAATAGTCCAATTCAGATATCTAATCCCATGACTAAACAAACATATGATACAAATCCAATCCAATCAAATAGTCCGGAGACAATGTATCCCAGGACTAACAGTCCGATAAATTACAATCCCCCTTATCCAGTCCGTCCAAACAAACACACCCTTAAAGTGCAGTCTGTATACACGTTATCACAATATATGTAATATAACCATAGCAAATTATAAATTTTTTTACAAAATAGTTCGAAACATTAACTATAATAATTCACAACTTTGACCTTAGAGATGCCTACTATAAATTCAACTTTACCATAATATAATACTATAAATATTTTAACGTTCACTGTAAAAATTTATATAACATTCTTCTATTATATTATAAACAGATGTTAAATGGGAGAGGGGCCCACGTAGAAGATGAAGATGCCCGTGTTGAACCAATTCTATACCTAACAATCAAACTTCTAAATTCCGTCCCCGGATACCATAATTTAAATATACATTTCAAAATTAAATTTAAATCATGATGTGTTTTAAATAACAACATTGAACTTGACATAAGTATCCTAACTGATTAACAACTTGGTGAAAAATTATACTCTTTTTGTCTCAAAATATTAATTCTTTATTTTATTTTTCATTATCTCAAAATATCAGTCACTTCTTTTAAATTCATTAATTTAATATTTATAAAATATAATAATTGTACTACCAAAGGATAATTTTGAAAAGTTAATATTTTTGAAATGTAATAATTGTACTATCAAAAAAAGTTTGATTCTTATAAGGGACTAATATTTTGAAACGACGAGAGTAATAAATAGTTTACGGAACTAGAATTTGGCTTGCAAACAATCGAAAATTTTATTTTAAGGGCCACCTAAACGTTGAAAAACAAAAAAGCAAATATGTGTTAGTAAAAAGTTCTTATGTCCAAATTCGGATTGGCCGAATTCATTTTAAGCCCAGGCTTGAAATGGTATAAATATAATTTTAAATACTCCCAATTTTTATAAAATATTAAAAAAAATTACTAAAAACAAAAATACAAAAAATATATATATATATATAAGTATTTTGAAAAGTGAGTTAAACCGAACGAGGTGATTATAATTTCGGATTATGATCCTCTACGCCCAATCCATATATCAAATAAAAAGATAGGCTTCTTTCCAATCCATAATCAGATTGGAAAGGTGCCATTTGGTCAAATGGGCTCAATTTTTGGTTTCGTTTCGAAATTTGAACCATTCATATTTTAAGGTTCGTCGAGTAGATCATCCCTGTAAAAAAATTAAGTCGATCGGATAACGACAACCACATATTCGGAGCAATTTTCTATGAAAAAAATGAACAGTGAGGAAATAAATGGTTCATACAAAACTGTTCTGAACACGTGGTTGCTGTTATCTGATTGACGTGATTTTTTGTAGGGCTGATGTACTCAATGAACCTTAAAATATAAACGGTTCAAATTATTAAAACAGGAACCAAAAATGAACCCACTGGGCCGAACAACACATCTCCAGTCTAATTATGGACTGGAGAGAAGCCCAGATCTCAAATAAATACTCCCTCTGTCTCAAAATATTAGTCCCTTTTGAGAAATTCAACTTTTTTTTGGCAATACAATTATTATACTTCAAAAATACTAATTTTCCAAAACTATCCTTTGACTTTTTTTGAGAACATCAATTGTCATAATTATACTTTTTAGGTATATTAGTGTTAATGAATTAAAAAGAATGGTAAAATAAAAGTTCATATTATTTACTTCTTAATTTTTGAAAATGGACTAATATTTTGAGATAATAAAAAATGAAATAAAGAACTAATATGTTGTGACGGAGGGAGTAAATATTATAAGATTTAAAATTAAGAGCATTCATGTTATAAATTTAATTTTGAAAATTTTGGAGAAGTAGCCCCAAACTCTAATATTTTGGAGTCATAAGAGTATCTCCAACCCAAGACTCTCAACTACATGATGAGTATAATTTTTTTAATTCAAAAAGTGAATATATAGGTATTTCACTATTCACCCAAATTCCAAGCATAAATTTTTATTTTTTTTCTCCAAAGATTTCCCTCCAAATTATTTTCATCAAAAAGTGAATAATTTTTGTTCATTATTAAATATTTAATTTTCAATTTTTATTAAATATATTTAATATTAGACTCAATTAAAAGGGTATGGTTTCACTCTTTTTAACTAATTTTATAAAAACTAAAAAATCTACATATTAAAAGTTATTTGTATTTTACAACATATAATCAAAAATATAAGAGGATATTGGTAGATAAAGTTAAAAAGAAAGATTTTTAAGGCAAAGTTGGTATTTAAAAAATGATACGTATAGAGATCCTCTTCCATTTCTTGTACTCTTTATATTTGGAGTATCAATCAATCCTTCTTTCAAATGGAAATGGTTTTAGAGGTAAAAATTCTTCATATTTAAAGATATAGAGGATGGGTTATAACATTTGAAATTTAAACAAACAAAATATAATATTAAAAGACATAAAATGACAAATCAATAATAAAAAAAAAGAATAAATTACAAATATACCTATTGAGATTTGCTTAAAATACGAATTATTCCTTGTAGTTTTGAAAATTATATCTCATCCCTTAAAGTTTATAATTTCATAACAAATTGTCCCTTTTAATAATAAATCATCAACTCAATTAATTATTTTTAATAATGTCAAAATTTTATTTCAATTAATAATTCAGGTAATTTTATTATTGTGTAAGAGAGAAATTAGAAATTTTTATTTTTTAGTTAATCATGTTAAATAAAAAAATTCTAACAAAGGAGTATTTATAATTTTTAAACTATGGGGGATAATCATATTTTAAACAAATTTCAATAGGTGTATTTATAATTTATCATTAAAAAAAAAAAAAAATGTTAACCAATCACACGTCCTTGGTGGTAAAATGTGTGGCTAGTGCTGGGATGTGTTTATGTGCTGTGCAAATCTCCTCATTTGCTTTAGCGCCTTTATTTTTTTATTTATTGTAATGATTGGGTGTCTGGTGGATTTTTAATTAATTTTAAAATCTACGCAAAGCGCCTTCTCCATTATGCTTTAGCTCTCTATGCCTTCAAATTATCAATCATCTATGGGAAATAATTTTATGCCTTCAAATTATCAATCATCTATGGGAAATAATTTGCATGGAAAGAGGAAGGATATATGTAGTTACTTTTTATTTGGACTTCATCTTTTTATTTATTGTTAGGGTTAATTAAGACATGTTCATTTTCAGACTTTCTTGAATTTAAAATGTTTATTAGTAATATTAGCTAAGATAGTATATTAGGTTAGCATAATTGGATTTTTAATATTTAGGGCTCGTTTGGCAAGTGGCTATTTTAACTAAAAGGTCAAAAAGTTACTAAAAAAATCAAAAAGTCAACGAACTATACTAAAAAGTCAAAGATTCTCTTTTCTCTCTACTTTTTGCACATCTTTTCGTAAAAAATTAAAAAGTCATTCCAAACATACTAATTTTTTTTAGCTCATATTTTAGCCAAATAATCAAAAAATTACTAAATTAATCTGTTTCCAAACAAGGCCTTAGTGTAACTCTTTCTCTGCAGCTTCTTTCGTAGCTCCTTGACAAACAAATCAAACCAAAGGTCATCCCAGTCGTCTCCCCATTACCAATTTTCCATATCACACTTAGGCCTCGTTTGGGGAGTGGCTATTTTAGCCAAAAAGTCAAAAAGTCAACTAAAACTAGTCACATCACCTCTCTACTTTTCTGCACATCTTTTCGTAAAAAGTCAAAAAGTTACTAAAATAACCTGTTCCCAAACGAGGCCTTAGTACTAAGAAGAATATCCAAACCAAAAAAAATCTATTTTTATGTGTGCAAAGTAAAGAGATAGAAAAATTATTTAGGCCTTGTTTGGAAAGACTAAATAAGTGCACTTTTTTTTCTTTTTGGACAAAAAAATTGAGGTTGAAAATATGAATGTTTGGGTTAACTTTTTGACTTTTTATGAAAAAAATGTGTAATAAAAAATTGTGAAAATTGGTTTTTAGAGGAAAATTTAAATTGGGAGTTGTGCAGCCGTAATTGTTGACTTTTGGTGAATAGTGTTAACTTTTTAACTTTTTGAGTAACTTTTTGACTTTTTAGATTATTTGGGAGTACCCAAACTTGGCCTTAGTACTTCCAAGACACTATTTAGTTTGGGAAGATTGAAAAAAGACAAAAAGTCAAAAAGTCACTATCCTATTTAAGTCACATCATCTTATTTAAGTCACATCACCTCTCTAACACATCACTTCAAACCCAACTCAAACTCAACCCATATTTCATAAAAAAGTAAAAAAGTACACTTATTTAGTCTTCCCAAACTAGGCCTTATGCTTACGTGACGTTCTCAATCAATTGAGTTGTGCTTAAACAAATAAACGAACCAATCTCCCACCTAATTAACCAAGGAGGGTTAGTTAGTCAATTCCACTTGCAATATGACTATTATTCTTATTGGGAGCACTATATCAACGTAGTTTGTAATTCAAAATCAACTATAATCAACCTCATACAAAAGAGAGAAATTTTATCATATGCATTTTAAAAAAGTGCATGTTGTATCTGCCTTCACTTTTAGAAATGTTCAACATGAAAAAATTTATTTGAGTCATTGATCATAGTCACATTAAATTGTAACAAACACTACTTTTTGGGATATAATGAAAGATCATTTCGATAGTAATTAAAGCCACTACAATATATTTTAACAAACACCATTTTGAGACCTAGATTGATGGAATCTATACTATATATTAAGTAAAAGAGAATTTTTAACCCCAAGGCCTGTGGGAACTTCAATATCCCAATATGAATTTTCTAAATTTTTTATTAAAAAAAAAAACTTAGCATTTATTGATTTGGTCAAAATCCCCTGATAAGCATTTATTAACTTTTTTCAATTCACATGTCTTTCCATATGCCTACATTTATTGATTTGGTCAAAATTTCCTAATCAGCATTTAAAATCTTCTCATACAAATAATTATAGATACAATCTGTGTATAGTTACTACAGTATCCTTTTCAACTTCTCTCATACACTATGGTTAGTGATAAGATTATTAAATTATTTTTATAAAAAATCTTAAAAAACATAATTTATATATTAAAATTTTTTTTAAATAAATATAAATATCTATAATTATCCCGTACATAGTATGGGTGATAGGCTAGTTAGAATTAGTGAAATGTCATCATCATTGCGAATGGAATTTTCAAATAAACCAATCAATGAGCAATGAACATATAATAGCTAGACTTTTCTTGACATGGTTCTAGTAATATCAAGCGTATACACTTGTATACACTGTTATGTTTGGATAAAAAATTCAGAAAAAAATTTAAAACAAGAAATATTTCATACTAAATAGTTTTGACAATCCTTATTTGAATAGTTTAAAACAAGAAATTTAGGGTTGGTTTGACTTGTTCTAAAAAAGTATACTTTTTGATTTATTGGTTTATATGGGTTTAGTTTGGGTTTGGGTTGGATTTGATGTGATGTGTTAGAGAGGTGATGTAATTTAAATAAAATGATGTGATTTAAATAGGATAGTGACTTTTTAACTTTTTGTATTATTTAATAGATGTCAAACTTGGGCTTAATATATGACTTAACTGGCATCAGGGGTACAATCGACAATCCTTATCTGAATAGTTTTGTCAGGAAAAACAAGCGCAGTGTGTGACCTCACCAAATACTGCCTCCCACACAATGCCCCATTGTCCTATATTCCATCCATCGCTGCCGCAAACAGGTTGCTTGACAGAAACTGCGACAAATCACTTCCGTAGCACGCCGTAGCTAAAACCCAGATTGAAAAACAGTCATTAGATTAAACTCTGAAGCCAAATTGTTATACTCTATAGAACTATAACTTTTCACTTTTGACTGGTAGCTGAAAAGATGAAAGTTTATTAGTTCATTGGTGACAATTTTCAAGAGCCAATACACATTTTTTTTGGACGAAAAAATGAGTTGCTCTCATTACCTAAAGAAACTTCTTCTCTCTCCCTCTCATCTGTGTTGCACCAGGAAACTCATGCTTTTTTTTTTTTTTTTTTGTCTCTCTCTCTCTCGCTCTGCCATCAATGCAGGGATGAGAAGCTATTAAGCTTCGATTTGAATTGTACCCGATGAGTCCGGATCCTCTCCAGTCACTCTCTTTGGTGACTTTTGCGGGGAACGGCCCAGATGGAGCCCTTTCACTCTCAAACAAAATGAGGGGCTCAGATTTATTTCTTTAAACAAAAAAATTTCAAAACACACGCTTTCATTTGCTTTTTCTCTAACGCACACACACGCTATCTCTCTCTCTCTCTCTCTCTCTCTCTCTCACTCAGACACACATTTCTAATAAAAAACTATTTTAGCATTTTTCATTTTATTTTAATAATATATATAATTTTTAAAATAAAATTTTAATTTTTATAAAATTAAAATATCATTGAAATATACTTTTAAAATGAGACTAATATTCAATATATTTAATAAAAATTTAAAATAAATAAAAATAAATTACTGTATTTAGTTATATTTTTCAAATTATTATTTTTAAAAGATAAAAATTATTTTGATGAAAATAAACACACAAAAATTATATAATTTTGAAATTCTCAAAAATAATTTTTCTTCCAAAACAAAAACTTATATAAAAATAATGATTTGTAATTTAGTTTTACTAACCAAATGAGTTTATAATTTTTTTTAAAAGAAATAAAAAATACACAAATCTAATCTCCGCATAGGTGCAAATCAAATATGTTTTTTTTTTTAATTTCCTTTAAAAAAAATTATAAACTCATTTGGTTAATAAAATTAAATTAAAAGTCATTATTTTTATATGATTTTTTTTTTGAATGAAGATTGTTTTCGAGAATTTCAAAAATATATGATTTTTTTGTGTTTATATTCATCAAATTAATTTTTATATTTAAAAAATAATAATTCGAAAACATAACTAAACATAGTAATTACTTTTTATTTATTTAAAATTTTTATTAAATATATTTAATATTAGCCTCATTTTAAAGCTATATTTTCAATGATATTAGTTTTATAAAAAATAAAATTTTATATTAAAAATTATATATATATATATATTTTGTGAAAATAAAATGAAAATTAAAATATATTTTTTAATTTTTTAATAAAAATGTGTGTGAGAGAGAGAGAGAGAGAGAGAGAGAGAGAGAGAGTGTGCGTGCACGTACTATGAGTGTGTGTGTCAATGAGATGGGGACGGAGAGAGAATGAGTTTTTTTTTTGGTTCAGAAATGAGAGAGAGAGAGAGAGAGAGAGAGAGAGCTTTTTTGGTTTAGAAATGTGAGAGAGAGTCAATGAGAAAGGGACGGAGAGAGAGTCAATGAGAAAGTGTTTTTTGGTAAAGCAAGAATTCTTTAGAGTTTTTTTTTTCTTAAAATTTTTTAGAGTCGTGTATTATGCGGTTGAGATTTAATGACAAGTCACATCAATCTTTTAACATTAAATCTCAACTACACAATATATTACTTTAGAAAACTTTAGGAAAAAAACACTCTAGAGGATTCTTGGTGTTTTTGGTTTAGAAATGTGAGAGAGGGAGAGAGTGTGAGTGTGTTTGGTTTGTATTTGGCCCATAAAAAATAATTTTATTTTTAAATTTTAATCTTTAAAACTTTAATTTTTTTTTGTATTGTATGCGTCCGTGCTTCATACGTTTCTATCCTATATAAGATTGCAAGTGCATTTTCTACCCTTTTCAGTTCATATATAGATATTGAAAACACTCTCATCTCATTAAATAAGATAAAAAAGAAAAAAAAATGCAGAGTGGGAAGTTCGTAGTGTGCAAGAAATTCCAAGTTGTGGGGATACATTTTTGAGTACCAACACGTGGCATGGTGACGCCGACGTGTCAGCCGAGGTGCCACGTGTCGTGGCAGTTACGCCGAGGTTATCTCGGAGTTGCCGAGGTTATTTCCGAAGATATCGAAATCCGGGATAAGCGGATAAAGAACAGGAGTCCTAGATTGGGAGAAGACTTCAGTTTGGGATAAATGTAAAACTCTTGGAGAGTTTTGTCCTGAACCCCTTGGGAGTTCTAGATTAGCAATAATCCTGAGTCCATTAGAGTTAGGCTCCTATTGGGACTAGGATTGTATTGACTATAAAAGAGAGGCACCCCCATGGGTCTAAGGTACGTTTTTAATACTCTAGCTTGTAAGTTGAATACTCGATTTATCTTTGAGAGATATACTGACTTGATCGTCGGAGTGGAAGAACCACTGCCGGAGCCTTTTCTTTTCTGGCAGATGACGGGGTGCCATTTATTCGCCATGTGTCCTACCGCTGAACCACAAAGGAGGGCAGTGTGATCAGAAAATCACTCACAAAATTTTGCGCCGTCTGTGGGAAAGAAAGACGAATAGATGGCCAGTAACGCACAAAACGAAAAGGTTGGGGACGACGCTCCCGCCGGGAGTGGCGGGCCTATCAACCTTGACGTTGGAAGAGACAACCATTAACGAAAGCCCGTGGCAGGACACGGGAAAAGACGTCGTCGTGAGGGCGACATCAAGAAAAGCAGACGAGCAGAATACTACAATGAAGACAACCTCCAGGTATGGAGGGATAGGAGTCCTAGATTGGGAGAAGACTTCAGTTTGGATAAATGTAAAACTCTTGGAGAGTTTTGTCCTGAACCCCTTGGGAGTTCTAGATTAGCAATAATCCTGAGTCCATTGGAGTTAGGCTCCTATTGGGACTAGGATTGTATTGACTATAAAAGAGAGGCACCCCCATGGGTCTAAGGTACGTTTTTAATACTCTAGCTTGTAAGTTGAATACTCGATTTATCTTTGAGAGATATACTGACTTGATCGTCGGAGTGCCCCCGGGTGGAAGAACCACTGCCGGAGCCTTTTCTTTCTGTGCAGGACAGCAGGGTGCCATCTATTCTGCATGTGTCCTACCGCTGAACCACTAAGGAGGGCAGTGTGATCAGAAAATCACTCACACAATTTGGCGCCGTCTGTGGGAAAGAAAGACGAATAGATGGCCAGTAACGCACAAAACGAAAAGGTTGGGGACGACGCTCCCGCCGGGAGTGGCGGGCCTATCAACCTTGACGTTGGAAGAGACAACCACAACGAAGAAGCCCGTGGCCAGGGACACGGGGGAAAAGACGTCGTCCAGGAGGGCGACACTTCGAAGAAAACAGACCAGGGCAGATACTACAATGAAGACAACCTCCAGGTATGGAGGGATAGGAGTCCTAGATTGGAAGAAGACTTCAGTTTGGACAAAGGTAAAACTCTTGGAGAGTTTTGTCCTGAACCCCTTGGGAGTTCTAGATTAGCAATAATCCTGAGTCCATTGGAGTTAGGCTCCTATTGGGACTAGGATTGTATTGACTATAAAAGAGAGGCACCCCCATGGGTCTAAGGTACGTTTTTAATACTCAAGCTTGTAAGTTGAATACTCGATTTATCTTTGAGAGATATACTGACTTGATCGTCGGAGTACCCTCGGGTGGAAGAACCACCGTCAAGCCTTTTCTTCTGCAGATAGCAGGTACCATCTATTCGCACTGTCTCATCTGTTGAACCATCGAGGAGGCGTGTGATCAGAAAATCACTCACATAATTTTCTGAGTGATGAGGAAGTAAAAGAATTAGCAGATAAGTTGGCTGACCTACAGTCAGTCGTCAACTTCATGATGCAAAACAATGTCATGCAGCCACCATACCCACTGCAGGACACGCCAATTCCAGCAGTTAATACTTAGAAGGGAGGAAAGAAAATAATTCCTGAAACACCATAATACTCCAGGAGCAAAAGGCACTCTCACCCGCCCTCTGGGGAGGTCGGGCAAGATAAGCCAAGGCAAGAGAAGTCCCAGAGGACGTATCAAACAAAGGACCAGGAATGCAGAGAACATCAGAATGTTCAAAGACAGGCGCTCTGCTTCGACACAACCCATTGAGAAAGATCAAAACGGACCCATCACGAGGCCGAGTGTAGTGTGCCGAAGAGACTGAAGTCGAAAGATAGCCGAGCCCGGGGAGGAGTAAAGAAGACTTGAGAAACTACCTCAAGAGGAAGGAACAGAAAGCTGAAGCCGAGGTAACCTCACCCGTCAAGCCGAGGACGCCGTTCTCGGTAGAACTAGACAAATTTGAAGCACCAAAAAGATTCAGCATGCCGAGGTTTCAAATATACGATGGTAAGTCAAACCCTAACTTCCACGTTGGACTATTTTTAAACTCAATGGCATTGTACAGTGGAAACCAGCCATTACTCTGCAAAGTGTTCCCCTCGTCCTTTGGGGAGATTGCATCAGATTGGTTCCATAAATTACCAAAGGAAGCGTAAAGACGTGGGAAGGCCTGGCCGAGATGTTTGTGGCCAAGTTCATAACAAACAAACTACAGCCATTAAGGGTGGACGCGCTAATGGCTTTAAATATCAAGAAGAATGAAGGCCTCAGGGCCTACGCAAAAAGATACTATGAGGTGTTCAATCGAATACCTGAATGCAACCAGGAGGTAGCGGTCGTGTCTTTCAAGAACGGCCTAAAAGATGACTGTTCACTACGGAAATCTTTGGCAAAGACATTGCCAAAGAGCATGGAGGAGCTCATGGCAAGAATCGAAAAATATGCACGAGCCGAGGAGGATACATCGGCCCACAAGGAAGCCAAACAGAAAAAAGGGAACGGCTCGCCGAAGTAAGGTCGAAGTAACAACAGATTCAGCAAAACAGAGATAGAGTTAAGGGCTGAACAGGCAGTGACAACCGTGTTCCGAATTCTAATTCAAAAGGTCTTAGGAAAAATTCGGAGCCAACCCTATTTCAAAACACCAACAAGGGAACCAGGAGAGTTCATGGGAAGAAACATGGATAGACATTGTGCTTACCACAATGAAAACGGACATACAACACAGGGCTGCAGAGCCCTAAAAGCACACTTGGAAGATCTGGTAAGACAAGGCCACCTGAGAGACCTTATCGATGAAACCAGAACAAGAGAGGAACAGTAAGATCGCTTAGGCTCCAAAGAAATTTCACCACCTCCGCAACCTCGGGCAGAAGGACCTCGGATAATTAATGTAATCCACTCAAAGGTTAACGAGAATGAAGTCAGAGGAGAAACCCAAAGGGTAAGACATCTACAGCATGTCTACCAAGTCAGGGAAAAAAGACATCGACCTGAAGAGATCCAAGGACCAATGATAACCTTCACCGGTTTACCTAGAGTCGGTCCAAAGACCCGCACAATGACGCTTTGGTAGTATCCTCCGTGTCAGGGGAGCTAGGCCTTCACCTGCATTTACATGGAGCAATCGAATGGCCCGATGGTCGGCTTCAATGGAACGCCCACGTGGCCCCTAGGCGCTACAAACTTGGAAGTACAAGCCGGTACTAGAAAAATCAGGACAGAATTCACCGTGATTGATATACCTTCTCCTTACAACATCATATTGGGAAGACCATGGTTGCATGTAATGGGGGCAGTTCCCTCAACATTGCACCAACTATTGCGCTTCCCAACAGAACATGGGATTGAAGAAGTCAGAGGAGATCAACTACAGGCAAAAAATTGCTCCATGGCAGCAATGAAGACAACCTGCAATGTTCGAGAACCAGAAAAGGCAGAAATTGAAGATGAGGACATAGAGGTCCTAGATGATGTCGGCAAGGAGCCGGCCGAGAAGAGTGAGGAATCACTAAAGAAAATCCTCGTCCAGGAAGGCGACGAGGAGCACTTCTTTCTTCTCGGCTCAGGCTTAGTCGAAGAAGAAGAAAGAGAACTGGAAGCTTTTTTAAGAACAAACATAGAGGTGTTCGCCTGGACACCCTATGAAATGCCTGGCATTGACCCCGAGGTCACGTGTCACAAGCTGAACGTCGACAGGTCGGCAAAACCTGTAATACAACGAGCTAGAAGACCGACGTTAATGCACGTCGAAGCTGTGGAGGAAGAGGTAGACAGACTTCTGGAAGCCAAGGCCATCAAAGAAGTCAATTATCCAACGTGGCTATCAAACACTGTGGTGGTAAAGAAGAAAAACGGTAAATGGAGGGTTTGCGTAGATTTTACAAGCCTAAATAAAGCCTGCCCCAAAGACAGCTTCCCTCTACCAAAAATTGACCAGCTGGTGGATACCACATCAGGACATGGAAGGATGAGCTTCCTAGATGCTTATAGGGGGTACCACCAGATAGCCATGTACTCCCCAGACGAAGAAAAAACAGTATTCATCACCCCAAAAGGCCTGTACTGTTACATGGTGATGCCTTTTGGACTGAAGAACGCAGGAGCAACCTACCAAAGGCTGGTAACCAAAATGTTCAAGCACCTGATAGGCCAAACAGTTGAAGTCTACATTGATGACATGGTCGTAAAGACCAAGGAGCCTAAGAGTCATCTTGCCGACCTAAAAAAGGTATTTGAAATACTCAAAACATATCGGCTCCGACTCAACGCATCTAAATGCGCGTTTGGAGTTGGATCAGGTAAGTTCCTAGGTTACCTAGTAACAAGAAGGGAAATAGAAGCCAACCCAGATCAGATCAAGGCCATCCTAGATCTACAGAGTCCAACATCGGCAAAACAGGTTCAAATACTCACTGGAAGGGCCGCAGCCTTAAACAGGTTCATAAGCCGAAGTTCAGACAAGTGTAAACCCTTCCTCAACCTGGTAAAAAAGACCGCAGACTTCCTATGGACTGAAGAATGTGAGGCCGCTTTGGCCGACCTAAAGAAGTATCTGACCACGGCCCCAGTTCTCTCCACACCTGAACCTGGGGAAGGGTTGTTTTTGTACTTTAGTCAGGTCGTAACACGCAGAAGTGCGCTTCTAATCCGAGAAGAGCAGGAGAATGTACGTCTATTATGTAAGTAAAACCTTAGCCAACGCTGAAGCAAGATACTTACCACTAGAGAAGTTGATGCTGGCCTTAGTCATGGCCTCAAAGAAGTTGAACCACTACACACAAGATTGTAGTACTAACAGAGCACTCACTGAAGTCCTTATTACAACAAGGAGATTTAACAGGAAGAATTGCAAGGTGGGCAGTATCCTTGGGCCAGTATGACCTGGAGTTCAGGCCTAGAATAGCAATTAAGGGCCAGGTTTTGGCCGACTTCGTCGCAGAATTCACGCCCAAATCCATCGAACGTTGGGCTCCATTGAGCCAAGATGCACAAGGTCCCAACAAGCAAGGAGAATCCCAGCCAAAGGCCAAGGAACAAAAGAAGGAAAAGCTCAGACCCTGCAGCATCTACATCGGCGACTCATTTAGACTGTTTGTCGATGGAAGTTCAATTCGACAAGGAGCGGGGGCAGGAGTGCTGCTAATATCCCCAGATGGGGAAATAATAGAACAATCCATCCGTTTGGGGTTCAAGGCCTCAAACAATGAAGCAGAATACGAGGCATTAATTGCAGGGCTAAAGTCGGGCAAAGCGGCAGCAGCGTATGAGGTAATAGTTTTTTGTGATTCACAGTTAATTGTTAACCAGTCAACAGGAGAATTTGCAGCCAGAGACGAGAGGATGTCGGCATATGCAAAAGAGGTTATCAGATTGGCCGAGTTATTTCAGAACTGCCGACTTCTCCAAGTAAGCCGAGATGATAACAGCCACGCCGACGCGCTGGCCAACCTTGCAAGTTCAATGCAAACTGGAAAGACAAGAACAATTATGATCGACTACATGTCGGGCCCGAGCATAGAACCACAAAACGCAAAGCAAGAAACAATGTGTGTGGACATGGGGCCAAGCTAGATGTATGCAATTGTTGCATTCCTAAAAGAAGGAAAGCTTCCAGAAGACCGCAAGGAGGCCCGCAAAGTCAGATTGAAGTCGGCAAGATTCAGCCTGACTGCGGATGGACAACTCTACAGAAGGTCCTTCACTGGACCCCTTTTAAGGTGCGTACATCCCTTACAAGTTGAAGATTTTTTATATGAAATTCATGAAGGGATTTGTGGAAGCCACACTGGGGGCAGATCATTAGCCCATAGGGCCATTACCCAGGGGTATTGGTGGTCTTACATGTAAAAAGATGCAGAAGCATACGCGAAGAAGTGCGAATAATGCCAAAGGTTCGCATCTTTAATTCATCAGCCAGCTGCCGACCTAAACCCAGTATCCAGCCCTTGGCCGTTTGCCCAATGGGGCATGGATCTGGTTGGACAACTTCCCCAAGCAACTGGGCAGAGAAAATACTTGCTGGTAGCAACGGATTACTTCACAAAGTGGATAGAGGCAGAACCGCTTGCCAAAATCCGAGATGTGGACGTCAAGAATTTCATATGGAAAAATATTATCACCAGATTTGGTATTCCTAGAGCCATTGTTGCCGACAATGGAACACAGTTTGACAGCAAACTTATCAAGAACTTCTGTGTAAAATTCATGATCAAGAATTACTTTTCAACACCAAGTTTCCCCCAAAGCAATGGGCAAGCAGAAGCATCCAACAAAGTAATCTTGGATGGAATAAAGAAGAGGCTACAGGCAGCAAAAGGAAAGTGGGTAGACGAATTACCCAACGTACTTTGGGCATATCGGACTACGCCAAGAAGATCAACAAGGGAATCCCCCTTTGCCATGGCCTATAGCACATAAGCAGTAATTCCACTGGAAATCGGCATTCCAGGGATCCAAACCCAGGGAGTTGAGAATGGGACTAATGACATACTCTTAGCCCGAGATCTGGATCTTTTAGAAGAGCAAAGAGAGAAGGCTACAATTCAGCTTGCAGTATACCAGCAACAGCTTGCCAAAACTTACAACAAGAAGGTCAACCCAAGAGATTTTCAAGTCGGCAACCTAGTCTTGAGAAAAGTCGTCGGCAACTAGAAAGACCCCAGAGAGGGCAAGCTTGGCCCAAACTGGGAAGAACCTTACAGAATTACTTCGGTAATAGGCAATGGAGCCTATCGGCTTGAAGACAATGAGGGCAAAGCATTACCAAGACCTTGGAATACTTGTAATTTGAAAATTTTCTATCATTGAGATGTTCATTATTGACCAATGTCATTAATAAAATCTTTTCAAAATTCTTCAAGCACATATGATTGATTAAGATACTTAACATTATTTCTGGAAGACATAAAACATGAGAACCCAAGTGGAACTTAGGTTCACATTGGGGGCAGAGAGAAGGCAAAGTCTACCACTTGTTGAAATTTGTAGCAATTTACAAGTTGGTCAGACCGATAGAAAGTCTACCACTTGTTGAAATTTGTAGCAATTTACAAGTTGGTCAGACCGAATACAAAGTTTACCACTTGTTGAAATTTGTAGCAATTTACAAGTTGGTCAAACCGATGCAAAGCTTACCACTTGTTGAAATTTGTAGCAATTTACAAGTTGAAGTTAAGCCGAGATATTTGTTTCTCTTCACTTGTTGAAATTTGTAGCAATTTACGAGTCAAAGTGAAGCCGATGTTATTGCTTATAGCAATCTACTGGTTGGATAAACCAAAAAAGATGTTTAACACTTGTTGAAATTGGTAGCAATTTACAAGTTAAAGTTAAACCGACATGTTATCATCTGCTGAAATTTGCAGCAGTTTACAGGTTGAAGTAAAGCTTAAGTATATTGTTTAAACCCTTGTTGAAATTTGTAGCAATTTACAAGAAGATCATTGTTTAAACACTTGTTATAACTTGAGAAAAGTTTACTATATATAATAGTCCTTGTTGAAATTTGTAGCAATTTACAAGTAGGTTAGACTGATATCACTGTTTAAACACTCGTTGAAACTTGAGAAAAATTTGCAAAGTTAACACTGAATAGTATATGTTTTCTACTTGTTGAAATTTATGAAAAGATTGCAGGTCAGAATCTTGCCGAAGTAAAACTTGCAGTTATTACACCCGAGGTATGTAACCCTGAGAAGATTATACAAAGGAAGAATTATGTAAATCATGCAAAGTATTCTAAGTATAGACCGTATAGAAGCAATAAAGAAGAATTAAACAAACATTCAGGGAAAAACAGTTGCAGTTATATATAAAGAAGGCACTATAGCCTAGCAGAGGTAAACTGTTCATAAGTAACAAAGAAAGGCACATTGGCCACAGAAGAAAACTTGCATTGTTCAGAAAACAAAGTACAAAAGACAAAGGGAAAAAAGCTATGATTCTTCAGCCTCAGGAGCGGTTTGAATTTGAACCTCGGCAGTCTCTGGAAGAACAACCTCGGCATCTTTTTCTACCACAACCTCGGCATTCTTATCTGCCGCGATCTCGGCATCAATCTCAGCAAGAGTTTCTTCAACATTTCTCTCAACCAGAAGAAGGTCAGAGGAAAGCCTACCAATGTCAGCTTCCTTGGACACTTCTTCAGTATATTTATCCTAGGTCAAGTCCAAAACTTGATCACCCTCAGGAGGAGACTTGACTTCAACAGCATCTTTGGGCTTCCTTACCAAGGCTTCATCATCATTATTATCTTCACCCTCATCTTCAGCCTGGGATTCAGACTCAGCTTCTTCCTCAGTCTGACTGGGAGGAGGAGGAGGAGGAAATGGCAAAGGAATAGCTTCAACCTTGTGCCAGGGGTGAGTCGGCAGGAAGATCAAGCTTTTTCACCAGGGACATCCAACCCAAGGAAAATCCCTTATTGCATGCCTGCCTGACTTGAAGTTTGTAATCTTCAGTAACATCTGCTACACCCTGGGCATAAGCCTTTTCATCAATTTCTCTGATTTCAGCCTCTTTAGTTTTTAAGGCCCGCTGAAGCTCCTTCTCGGCCTGGGCTGCTTTGTCCTCGGCCTCCTTCTTTATACCAAATGACGCTTTTTATAGCTTCAAAGAAATTTCTTTTTCTTCGGCCAAGGTTTGGGCCTTGGTTGCAGCCTCGGCTTGATCTTCCAACTTTTTCATTTTGGACTGAAGGCCTTTATTGATCTTTTGTAGAGTTGCAAATTCCTTCTTCAAGTCATTCAACTTCTCCCTAGTCTCAAAGGACTGCATGGAGAAAGAATGCGCATGCTGAACAGCCTGAAAGAACACAAAACAAAAATTATTACAGAATTTTACAAGTATGGAGCAATAGGGATAAAACAAGTTACCAAATAAAGGCACTTACTTGAACACATCGCTGAAGCATGAACGTGTAATTTTCATAGTCGCTCATCTCGGCGTTCTTTTCAAGATCGCCTGGGAGAAGGAGGGCTGTGCTTAGTGCAACGCCAATATTTATGTCATCGGCGCTGTCACTAGCCAAGACTGGCTTGTTCTCCAGAGTAATGGCAGGTGTCCAAGGGACGTTGGGCACTTTGGACTTCGAAGTCGTCCCAGAAGAAGACCTCGGCTTCTTTGATTTCTGGGACTCTGCTGGCTGAGTTTCAGCAGACCTTTTTGCCGAAGTAGAGGCATTCTTCATGTTCTCGGCCAGTTGAGAGATGGGCACAGCATCCTCAGCCTCAGCCTCAGTAACTTTGGACTTTGGCTGGACCTTCTTTATTCTTTTTGGTTTTGGTGGTGGCAGGGGCTGAGTTGGAACAGCATCAATATCATCTGGGAGGTCGGCCAGGAGGTCTTGGGCGACAGGTCTTGGGCGAACCATTTCGGCTATTTTGACAAGTCTACGTCGGCGTTTTCTCTCAGGAATTGGTACCAAGAATGGTGCCGAGGTGGAAGGTTGATTGGTTGGGTCAGATGTAGATCCCTGGTCTGTCCGGGATGAAGAAGCAACTTGAGTTGTGACGGTAGCTAGAGAGAGGCTCTTTTTCTTCCTCCTTGGGACGTCGGGCAAGGTTGATTTGTATGATGGAATGAAATTCAGCAGCAATGGAGTTTTGCTCTTTTGGATAGGAAGGTCCAGAAGCTTCTTTAAATCTTTGCCAAGGAAATAAGACTGGCGAAAATCCTTGGGTGGCTTGCGAACGTCTGCAAAAAAGTTCACAACATTAGAAACAGATAAAATCTCTTGAAGACTTGGAAATAAAAATAAAAAAAAAACAAACAAACAAACAAACAAAACAACAGCTAAGTAATTGGCACTGGGCTCTTACCCTTGCCCTCTTTAACTGTTCGGGGAAGAGAGTAGAGATGGACTTCTTCGTCTGGGCCAAACTCCCAATTTCCAGAAGCAATGAGATAATCGTCTCCAGCCCCTTTGTTGGAGTCTGGGAGGTCGGCTATAATTTTAAATTCGGTAGACCTCGGCTTAAGGTAATATACATAACCTTTTTCTTTCAGGTTAAGAGCGCACATAGTGTAACAGTATTGGATGTCGGCAAGAGTGATTCTAACATTCTCCTGCCGAGCTAAGGCTATTATACCATTAAGTGTTCTATAGGAGTTGATGGTGAGTTGCATAGGGTTCAAGGTGTAGTAGTGAAGAACTTCACGAAAAAGGGGATTAAGTGGGAGCCGAAGTCCGCACTCGACAAAAGCTACAACAGGGAAAGGCATTGTATTATCTGTAGGCATGATGGAATCATCATCCCCAGCTAGCCTAAGGTGAACATCGGCAGAGATAGAGAACTCTTGCCTAAAGAATTCAAGTTTGGTTGGGGTATTTACCCTATGTCTCCACTTACCCATGTTTTTTTTAATAAAGGTACTCGGCTACAGAAACAGTGTGTTCTTAAAAGGTTACTGGCACCTCGGCTTAAACCTAGGTTTATACTGGTAAAGGATTGTTTCAGTTTTCCCTAAGAATTAAAGGTTCTGTAAACAAATCCCAACCCTAAAACTATAGAGGCAAGGATTGGAGGCTCGAAATCTGGGAAAAACATAAAAAGCAGAAAACAAAAGCGAAGTTTTAGATTCAAGAAACACAAAGGGTGGAAGACCAAGAACAGTGATAAAACAATACAAGTGTTCATGTAAAATCATGAAATAAGAGTCGTTCAGGAGAGAAATTCACAAATTGAATGCTATAACAGAACAGTAAAAGCGGGGAATTTCAGGGACAAATCGAAAACTAGAGAAGAAAAACCAGTTGCTTACCGGAAAAAGTGATGCCGGAATGAAATTCGCCGAGGACAGACGACAGTAGTGAGAGCTTCGCAAAAACAGAAGAGCAAGGATAGTTGCAGAGCTTGGAGCTTAAAACAATGGCAGATTCAGAGACAAAAAAGTTTTAGAGAGGGAAAAAGCAAGTAAACGAATGAAAAAGTGAGGAGACAAAGGAGAGAGGCAAAAGTTTTTGTCAAAAACTTGAAACGGCGGCAAAAATAGGGCATTTATTATGCCTGGAGCAGCGCATACATCAGACGGCGCAGATGGATGAAAGACAGTTTTTCAGGCGCGTCATAGGCATGAGCCAATAGAAAACACATAAGTGAAACGGTTGAGAAGTGATGCATGACAGCTCACACGCGTGAAGGAGTTCATTTGAATTCTTGTTTTTAAAAGAAGACACGTCGGCCTAAAATAAAAGACCTCGGCTTGGAGGTCCTAAGCCGACGTATGGGAAAGAAGAACAATATAGGTTCCATCACCTCAGAATGCCGAAGTAATAGAACCTAGGGGGCAGTTGTGGGGATACATTTTTGAGTACCAACACGTGGCATGGTGACGCCGACGTGTCAGCCGAGGTGCCACGTGTCGTGGTAGTTACGCCGAGGTTATCTCGGAGTTGCCGAGGTTATTTCCGAAGATATCGGAATCCGGGATAAGCGGATAAAGAACAGGAGTCCTAGATTGGGAGAAGACTTCAGTTTGGATAAAGGTAAAACTCTTGGAGAGTTTTGTCCTGAACCCCTTGGGAGTTCTAGATTAGCAATAATCCTGAGTCCATTGGAGTTAGGCTCCTATTGGGACTAGGATTGTATTGACTATAAAAGAGAGGCACCCCCATGGGTCTAAGGTACGTTTTTAATACTCAAGCTTGTAAGTTGAATACTCGATTTATCTTTGAGAGATATACTGACTTGATCGTCGGAGTACCCTCGGGTGGAAGAACCACCGCCGAAGCCTTTTCTTTCTGTGCAGGATAGCAGGGTACCATCTATTCTGCCTGTGTCCTACCGCTGAACCACTAAGGAGGGCAGTGTGATCAAAAAATCACTCACACACAAGTAACCCTAATATCAGCAAGTGATCTTGAGGACGTTCGAAAAGTATTCAAAATGAAAGTCTATGCTAGGGTTTCAATTAACTCTCAAGCTGAGAAGAGAACTGAAGCAGACAAACACGGTGGGACGAGTCCGAAATGGTTGCACTCTATGGAATACACCATTGGCGAGTCCGCAGTTATACACCATGGCCTCATGCTCGTCATCGAGTTATATTGTAAGCGTAAGCTTGGCGACAAGTACATAGGAGAGGTACTGTTAGAGACTTATCTCATATTGTTTGTCTAATAATGATATAGGAAAAAAGTTTTTTTATTGACATCGGTCCGATGAACTTTATATTTATAGATGACCATCATCTAATGAGATGTCACCAGCAATTTTTTTAAAATGACATATATTTTTTGAAAAATTATTGGGTATTCTTAGAGTACTAATTAACATGTTGCATCACCTCACCTCTACCACTCACCACCATATCCACCAAGCACCACTATCCATGGCCAAAGTGTCTAACCGAGTCCATTTCACACACCTCTCGTATCTCATCACTTCCAAATGCGACCAAGTTGCACATGTAGAACGTAGAGATTTGTCCCCTATGGTCGCCTTTACTAATTGCCAATTAATTTTGGATTAAATGCCACCAATAATCTACAGGTACACACATCAATCAAAGAGCTCTTCGATAGCTCGATCAAAAATGGAGGCAACTGCAGCGGAGAAATGACATGCCCGGTGCAGAAAGGTTCCGACGGTGTACAGGGAACGTTGACATTTTCATACAGGTTTGGAGACAGTTTGACTGTCGAAAGACCTCCCAAGTGGAAGAAGTTATCAATCTGAGCTTATGTCGCTTCGGTGACACTTATTTCAACAACTGGAGTGGATATGCAGATTGAAAAAATCCCTATCTTCACTGATCCGGATGTCATTGAATGAATTGCAGAAATAAACACCACACATATATATGTATATATGATAAGCTATCAGCTCATAAAGATCAAGTATTTACTACAGCTCAAACAACTCAAACAGTTCATACAGCAGCTCACACAGTGCAGTCTTAGTAACAGTATCATCAAGAGTCACAAAGATCATACAGAGTCAGTCATACCTACTGATCTCACAAGCATGTATTGCTAACGAATCTTGTTATAACTGAATTAGTTCTAGAATCTGTTAGTGAGTTAGTAGTTAGAGAGTTAGTTAGATATTAGAGAGTTAGTTAGATATTTTCATTTTATAAATATCTATGTAAGCATCTAATAATTCATTCAATGAAAAAGAAAGTTTGTAATCTTCATCATGGTATCAAAGCATGATTAGCTCTCACGAGCACAATCAAGATCCTCCAATGGCGAATTCATCTTTGCCTTCATCCATGTCAGTTGCTTCCTCTTATATGAGTTTGCTCTTGCCAAACTTCAGTCCTTTGGTTACTGTTAAGCTAGATTCCAGTAACATGTTAGAAATTGGGCACCTATGTGGCATGACCTTTATTTGAACCTTTTGAATCTTATCCAAATAAGTTTGAATTTGAATTCAAAATCTATTTGGATAACCACTCAGGATATCCATATCTATCATATCAATTGATATGGATAGATGTGATATTATCCTTTATATCTGATATGATATGGGATATGGGTGATTAAGAGAAACACAACGTATGTTTTATGTTTTTCCTAGATACTGACTCTCTCCCAAAAAAATACAACGATCAGGAGCCATTTTGCACTGTGACTTGTGTGCGTGATATTCATTCTGTAATATCACTCCATTGCTGGGTTGATTGACCAGATTCAGGAAGCACGTGATTTACCCACGAGATCCTTCAATTCAGACTCTAAAGTAAAAGGTATGACCATACTTTTTCATCCGCTGCGTTTACCTTAGATTTACATTGGTATCAGAACTTGAATGGGTATTTTCATGTTTTCTCTAATCATGTGTATATATATATATGTACACATTATATACATGAATATTTATAAAGGAGGAAAATGTCTACTCTCATTAGATTAAGAGCATAAATCCCTATTTTTATATTCATTAATGTCATTTTCAATACCATAAATGATTTTATTTTGGAAAATGGAGTCTGGTAGTATCGAAATTGGACCAGAAAACACCCTGGAAGGCGATGCGTGGTCCGCACGCGCCACCTGATGCCGTGAGCCACTGCCACGCGCTGTTATGCGCCAGACGCGCTTCCACGCGCCATCACGCGCACGTCGTCCGCGCCACGCACCCGCGCCGTGTGCTGAGCCGCACCGTTTTCCTCCGCCAACTTGGCTGGCTTGGCTCCTGATGCATAAGGCTCTATTTGTTCTGTTTTAAATTCTAAATTGCGTTAAGTGGTCATAATTAATTCGTTATAGCTTTGTTTTAAGCGTGATTAGTACCATTAGACTCAGAATTAAATTTTTTATCTTCTGTAAAATTTTGAAAATTTTATAAAAATAAAAAATATTTTTTTTGAAATAATAATTCATTATTTCTGGTTTAAAATGCATCTGGTGTTGCATGATTAAGTTTCTGGGGCTGAATTTTTTATTGTAGACTACTGTTGTAGTTTACTATTTACCGGTATAGTTATAACATTTTACCAGATTCTGGAATATTTATTTCTAATTTTATGTGTGTTTATTAATTATTTAAAATTTCAGAAAATTCCAGAAAATTTCAGAAGTGATATAGTTTCTGTTATGTCATAATTTGAATATTAAATACAGCATATTGTTATTTTTTTCCTAGAGTTTTTTAATATGTTGTAATTAGAATAGCATGATTAATTGTTATTTGTTTAAATTCCATTATTAATTGTGACATAGCATGAGTTGGTTGTGAATCTACATTATGATACTATTGTATGGAATTATAATTTTTTATCATACTTTTAGACATGCCATAGTTAGTGGGAGATTATTCGATTGAGAGAAATCTTTGTAGATTAACTCTCGAAAATCAATATTTTGCGCATAAATTAAATTAAATTTTGGATAATTGTCACCTGTGGCTCAAGAGATGATTACGAGCATAGCGGATTTTCGATCTTGCGACTTGTGTAATATTGTCATTATTTAATTTAGATTTTTGTGGAAAAATTATATTATGCTAATCAAATTAATCCCAATGCGAATTTCTCTCTAAATTGACTTAGCTTATGGAAGTTAATTGATTGACCTAGAGTTAGTAAAGATGTTCAAATGTGAACAATGTAATCTCATTCTTTAGATGAGCAAAAGTCTTGGAGGCTTTAGGTCAAACCTTAATTAAGCCAAAGTAAGGAAACATGACTCAAAGTCGCCGTGGTTTTGTTGCCTTGTTTGGCATAATAAAAACTTATGTGTGCGCTATGATTAGCGGCACGCTACATAGTTTTGGTTGGCGAGTTTTGGAGTTATAAAATTAGTAAGCCCTCAATAGATCTGTATATGATCTTGACTATTGAGCTGCACGGATTGACTTTATAATTTGACTTGTAAATAATGTTACATCATTGGATGAAGTAACATTCAAGAGTCACATTATCCAAGAAATGCGAGCTTAAATAAATTAGTCATTAAGTGTAAGACGAGTAACCAGTATAAGCAGTGTTTTGCTCTCTACCCAATTATTGGGAGTGGATGGAGCAAAATTTCATGCACTATAATAGCGTGCTTTGAAATATCACGTAAAGTGAAAAGATTAGCGCTTAGAAGCTACAAAATCTATTAACACTAAGTGAAAAGATTAGCGCTTAGTGGCTGCAAAATCTATTAGCATTACCAAGTTGTCTAAGTCTGGACGCTTACTATTTTCACACTTGAGTGTGAGACATGAGGAGGGGCTTCTTTGTACGATTCCTTAGCTAGGCTAACAATTTTGAATAACGTTTACCACTAAGCGCAAACATTGCAGCATAATAATGAAAAGGTCAAGGCCGACAAGGTTGTTATGACTCTAAGAATTCGACGCATGGCTCGTGAAAGCATTGTGTTGAATTAGACACTTTAGCCTAATTCGCGCTTAAGTTACTTCAGGAGCTGTCATAGTTGATAGCTTATTCTCTCCTTCTTGTGGATAGTAGAATTAATTGCAAGTAACTATGAAGCGAGAAATAGATATGGCAAGAGGAGTATCGTCATCTTTCAACTAGATGCAGTAAAGTGTATGGAGAATAAAATTGACTTGAAGGTGCAGGGGATTAGCACTTACTAGTTAATTTTGCGACATAGGCGCACTTGTTATCTCCATGACATCCTTTTATGATCTAGTGAATATGAATTAGTCATGAGTCATTACCTAGTTGGGCCTAAACCTTTAAAACTTGTCTTCGAGAACTCACACATTAAGATTATTGGAATTAGTTTATGACATTGGTCATGAACCAATGGCTTATTATACTTAATCACATTAATGAGATGATGACACGATGGTTTGAGTAGGCCTTCTCAAGTCCACTCGCTTATGACATCCTGCTCTCATGTAAATGTGTAACTCTGTTCGCAATGGGTGCGCACAAGTAAGTAGGAAAGCCGTAGAAGGTCATTTGTTTTGATGCATTTAGTCCACTATGATATTTTGTGACTAGATATGTGTAAGGGTATGATAGCTAAGCCTCAATCTCAACACATTTATAGATTACAATACGCATCTGAGTCAAGACTATTTGATCTCCCATAAGTCAAAAGTTTTGAGATGATTTTTGACATTGTACATATGAGGTTAAGATCAATTAGATAACAGCTTTTGTGCTTTTAGTTTTGACCAAGGTGGCAAGTATCTATTTGAGTTATTTTAGAAAAAACTCTGTGAAGAGAAATGGATGCTTAGAAAATTGATTATTCCTAATACTCAATAACACAATGGTGTAGTAGAGATAAAGAATTAAGTATTGTTAATGTTAGGTGGATAATGGTGAAAAATGTTTCCCAATTGGGAATTGCACTTTAGTTTGTTGCCTATATCCCTAACTAAATGCCCTTCATATCAAATTTTTACACTCCATTTATGTAATGGGTTAGTGCACTACAAGGATTTACACATTTGGCGACCACTTTTGCCGACCAAAAGAATTTTGGTCGCAAAAAAATGACATTTGGCGACCAAATATTAATTAGTCGTGAATGATCATTATTTTTTGCGACCAAATATTATTGGTCGCAGAAGAATATATTTTGGCGACCAAAAAATGAGTTGGTCGCAGAAAGTGGTATGCTTTTGCCGACCAACTATAAATTTGGTCGCGGAAGGTCAAATTTTTTTTTGGCGACCAAAAATTTGGTCGCCAAATTTATTTTCAGCAACAAAAAAAAATTAGTCGCCAAATTAGCACTTTTAGCGACTAATATTTTAGTCACCGTTGATTGAGATTTGGCAACTAAAAAAATTTGTCGCGAAAGGTACATTTTCTGCGACTAATCTGATATTTTGGTCGCCAAAAATTTGGGAGGGAATTTTGAAACGTGGGGCGGGAATTGAAATTTTTTATCTTTAGAATCTGTTAGCTCACACATATTTTCTCCTCTCTCATCTCTCTTTGAAATAGGTGCGAGACAAGCAAACAAACAACACCGAACCACTCTCTCTCTCTCGTCTTTGCGTTCGATTCGAACCCTAGGCACATTGAATCAATCATTCGGAGTCTCTCTTGGATCTTCAATCAACTTATACATACACAGAAGAACAGAGAGATAGATAATAGAGAGGGAGAGGGAGAGAGAGAGAGAGATTGTAAGCTAATGGCGGAACACTCTGTTTTAGACCAGCTCCTCGATAGTAAGAAATGCAATCTCTCTCTCTCTCTATGTATATGTATATACATGTATATGTATGTATTTACATGAGTTCTAATCACCATTGAATCATTTCAGGCGCTTTGGATGATTTCCAAAATCTCCAATCTTACTTCTTCTGTTCAAACTCAAAGGTATTACTCTCTCTCTCTCTCTCTCTCTCTCCTCATAGACATATACATATACGTATACGTATATATAAATATGTTGATAGCTTTGCCCTTTGATTTCAGGAGTGGAGATGGCGAAGTGAAGAAACATGAGAGTTGTATTATGCCTAGTAGTGAGGTTCAAGGCTTGGGTATGGGTTTGCCTGACTTGAGAAGTAAGAAAAAGGGCAAGCAAAAGGTTTCCAAAGAATCTCATGTTTCAGAAGCTCTTGATAAGCTTAGAGAGCAGACTAGAGAGGCTGTCAGGGGACTCGAGTCTGTCACGGGCTTGAAACCTCTTGCAGACGATTTCGGAAAGGATCCAATGATGGAGGATTGGGTTAAGCAGTTAGAGGAGCTTGCTGGGTCTCAGGTATTTGCTTCAATTTCATGAAATTAGGGTTTAGGGTTTCGTTTATTTCTTTGGTTTTTGCAGTTATTTGTTTGATTAGTATTTATTTATGTGTTGTGGTAACAGCAGAATTGTGAATTCACTATGTGCTTTTGGGATTTGATTGAGTTGATAATTAAGCTTTTGCTCAACAATCATTTTCCAATTGGATTAGCACAGTGTTACCAGAAAACACTAACCCTGGCGATTCATATTTTGGAATGGGTGCATTGAAGTATTTTAAATTCTAGTAGTGTAATCTAAATAAGTGTAATGAAGTTTGACTAGGTACTAGATTAGCTGATGTGAAATGGAGTTGTCAGGTCATCCATAACACTGTAGTCAAAACAAACAAGAATTCATTTTGATTGAATCAGTTAGTTTTGTGTAATGAAGTTTGATAATAGAAGGGAACGTTGACCTTACTATGACTTTCCCTTTGAAAATATTTTTTGGTAATCTGATAACTGCAAGGTCTGAGGTTCTACTTTTGGCAACAAGATGGTAAAATTGTTCATGCTTTTATTTTTTATCCATTTGCCTATTCATGTTTTTATCTGAAGGCAGATTTGTTTTTGTATTTTCTAACACTTGACAGATTAGTGCATTGAATTTCATCTATTAGTTGAGCGCTTTCTTAAATAGTTGCAGTAAGGTTGCTGATACATTAAATTTTTTGAATTTAAAATATGTAGATCAAATTCATTTTGAGGTGTGGGTCATATGACATGAGATTTAAATCTTCGCCACATATTGCCTCATAAGCACTTCGACATTTTGATCAAGAGGAGTGGGGACGATGATTTATTCAATTGGTAGTGTTTCTTCAGTATCAATGCATCAAGGACGATGATTTAATTGGTAGTGACGATGATTTAATCCCACTTGAAAAGGTAATTTATTCAATTGGTAGTGTTTCTTCAATATCAATGCATCAACTTTAATTTCAGATTAATATTGAGTTTGTTTCATAGAACAGATCATTGATGTTGCTTGTGTGTTCAGAAGGTAAATTGGGAAAATAAGGGAATATTCCTTTTTTTTTTGGGGGTTTCTCTTCTTCACTCCTTGTTATATCAACATCCTCATCTGAATATGAAAATTTTCTTTTCAGTGATGATGTTTTCCATAAATGTATGGTTAAAGCAGAATTGTTGATGTGTATATTGAATCGGTTACTTCTATGGTTCTGGGAGCTCATTCTCTAGTGGGATACCATACCGCTACATCTTTGAATTGATGTGCTGCTAATTATTGTGTCAGAAGTTTCTAAAACATCATCATCTGACCACAAACATAGGTTTTTTTTTTTATTTTATTTTATTATTAAATATATTTGCTTTTAACTTGGCATGGAATTTGATTCTTTTCAAGCAGCAGTATGCAAATACTGAAATAGTCACCAGGTTTATAAACTCTAGTCAACAATATTGTTGTTTCATCAGATTCATAAAAGATGGAGTTTGTTGCGACGACCATTGGTTTATTTAATTTTATAATATATCTACATGTTCAAGTGTCGGTTAAATGCATCTACAATTTACCTAGCACTTTAACAGTTGCAAAGCTGATCATATCAATTGGCTAAGAATCTTTTGTTGTCAAAATTTTCAATCTTATTTTATTTTTCTTATTTGAGTGCAATTAAAGTCATAGCTAATAATATTAGATTATTTATGGTGAAACTTCTCCTTTCTTTCCCTTCTTTAAAAAAACTTCAGTCCCATTTCACTTTGTTATAATACTCATTAGTCTCCATCTCTCTCTCTCTCTCTCTCTCTCTCTCTCTCTCTCTCTGAAGTCAAAATGCATCTCCATCCATCTCCATCCTCCTCTCTGTTCTTCATGATCACACTGATCTTCATCTTAATCCATATTCCATTATCCGTGCATGCCACTGACGAACAATTTCTAAACTGCAGCAAAACCTTCCAGTGTGCAAACAAGCAGAACATTGATTATCCTTTCTGGGGAGGCAACAGACCAGACTACTGTGGTCATCTGGGCTTCATGCTGGATTGCCAAGTCAATGACGCCCCACAGATTACCATTCTCTCATAAGCATACCAAGTTCTTGAAATTAATTACACCACACAGACTCTCACGATCGCCAGGCAGGATTTCTGGAATAGTACTTGTCTCAGGAATCTTCAAAACACTACCATTGATTTCACTCTCTTCAACTACGCTTCCAATGCACAGAGTCTGACTCTGTTTTTCAGCTGCAGCCAAATTCCAATTCTATAACTGGGCAGTTCTGGGCAGTTCAACTGCAGTGTTAATGGGATTGATGACAGAAATTTTATCTGACTAGAAGCACACTATTCTCCAAAAGTACGATAAGTTGTTTTTCAAGTGTCATAGTTCCAGTCTGTCAATCTGCAGCTCAGGCTCTGGAGGGTAATTCATCTTCTTCAACAAGTCTAAAGGCAGCTCTTGATGGTGGTTTTGGGTTGCAGCGGTCTGCAAATAGTGATCTGTGTAGTCAATGTGTCACAGCGGGTGGGCAATGTGGGTATGAATCGGGTTCAAGCTCATTTACTTGCTTTTGCTCAGATAAAGCTTATGCATCCTCATGCTCTGCAACTCAAAATGGTATGTGCAATTTTATTGGTTCTTTTTTGGGACCATAATTCGCCTTCAACAAGCTTTTTCATAGAAGTTTTCTTTCTTAAAGTCTTTAATTTTCTTGAAATTTTCCTTTTTACAGATTGCTTTTAGAAATTCATGTTGTTAATTTGCTAATATTTTTGGCCTTGCACATATTTATAATGGAACTTGTTCAGTAAAATTTGATTAAATCACTGTCTGTATTTTCTTATTATGCCACTTTCTGTTAAAAGCTTAAAATCTGAGTGCACAATAAAACATACAATACACCTCACGATATCTCAAAGAGATTTTAAAGTTTATTTCTCCATAAAGTTTTTACCAGCCTTAAAACTAAGGTGCTGGCTTTCTAATAAATGTATGTTTTGCATCTAAGAAGTAACAAGATAGGGAACCAGATTCTCTATCCCACTCTCCTCTGTCCTCTTGTTCCAAATCACTTCTCCATCACTCCATCTATTTTTCTAACTTTGCAGTATGAACTTGCCAGCCACAAAGTTTTACTTGATGTTTTTTTTTTTTTTTTAAACAAGGTCAACTAAAGGGCTCCAGATTTGGTTGAAAATTGGTATAGGTAATGTGAAACGAACACAAACTCTAGACTCTTACTCCTATCGTATTGATTAAGGCTGGGTTTAGATCATGGATTCAGGAAGGGGTTTGCAAATCGCAAGGAACAGTGAAGTAAATGAAATATAAGCTAACTTTTTTCACCTTTCTCCTCTTTTTCTTTCCCTCTGCAAACTCCTACTCAAATTCATTATCCAAACACAATCAAAAGATATTCATAGGATACATATACATATATGTTGCTCAGAATTTGGACTAAACAAAGCTAAATATTTAACATTCTGCCCCAAAAACTGTTTGGAAGAGAACTGTAATTGGGCATAAATTCTCTGTTTATCCTTGAGAAGATTTAGAGATACAATTTTAACTGTTAATAAGCTCTCTGTTTATCCTTTAAATGCAGCCTTTTCACTCAGTTTGCCTGGGATGAGCATTTTCCTAATCATAAAAATCTACTACCGTAGAAGACGGTGCATAGCATCAGTTAAAGCGGTGGCCTTCTGGAAGAAGGACAGGGACGATGATCAAAATATCGAAGTGTTTATGAGGCAATATGGATCGCTTGCTCCAAAGAGGCAATATGTGGGAGGTAAAAGCAGTGGGAAGAGGACAGAATCAAAATGCGGTGGCTTTCATTTTGTTTATGTACACAGTTGACACCTTCCAAGGTTGAGGGTGAGATGGGTTGTCCATGGGAGGTTGTGGGAGGTAAAAGCAGTGGGAAGCTGACAGAATCAAATCAGCAGCAGCAAGAGAAAGAGGGAAGCTCCTCCACCTCCGCCGCCTCCACCACGTGCTTGCCAAAAGGAGTGGGGACCTGGCTGGCTCTGGCTACTCCCACCCTTGCACTTGATGACTCTACTCATGGATAAACCTGGTTTCAATTTAAAGTTTCAACATGTAAAGGGTTTGCCTTTTTTTTTTTTAAGCTCATTAGAAATGTTCTTAGATATATTACTATGACTTGTCTTTATTTTTAGGTCTATCATGAGAGGGCTTTGCTGTTCTGGGTGGGTTGATATACTGATTGTTTGGCATCCAAGAAAGAGCTGAGAGTGCAAAACAGGAATTTTATATATGTATGTTGGTGACCCCTAAATATGTTAATGGTACTAGCTAGCTTTACTTTATATTGTGTATTGTGTCGAATGTTAATGAATGTTAATGAATTATGTATCCAAGAAAGAGTTGTATTGTGTCGAATGTTAATGATTCAGTTAATTTGAATGATCCTTTAAAATTATAGGTTTATTATGGATTGGATGAATTATTAGGAATTACAGGTGTATTGTTTTCCTGCTTTGGCGACCAATTTATTAGTCGCGACAAATAAATAATTTTTTTTCGCAAAAAATTACAATTGCCGACCAAGAGTTTTGGTTGCAAAAAATACATCTATTGCCGATCAAAACAATTCTTGGTCGTGGAAACTCACTTTTGCCGACCAAAAGTTTTGGTCGCGAAAAGTAACAAATGGCGACCAAAACTTTTTTTGGTCGTGGAATGTCACAATTGGCGACCAAACTTTTTGGTCGCGGAATGTCACGATTGGCGACCAAACTTTTTGGTCGGGAAAATATCCCTTTTTGCGACCAAAGTGTTTTAGCGACAAAATGAATTAGTCGCGGTAATCAAATATTTAGCGACCAAAAATTTAGTCGGCAAATCCAACTTTTGCCGACCAACCAAAATTTTGGTCGCGAATTACTTTTGCCGACCCTCAATTGGCGACCAAAGTAGCGACTAAAAAAATTGGTCGTGGATAACTTTTGCCGACCAAAAATTGACTTTTAGCGACCAATTTTTTTGTTGCCAAAAGTGTTAATTCTTGTAGTGGTGGAGAGCCATCTATGGACGATCTGTAACCATTAAGTAGCTTATCTTTATTTTTACTTCTCATAAGGTTGCGAAGTTAAGACCTAGAGTTCTATGGCGCATTATTGTATGCTGTCATGTAAACCCTCCGGGTCATGTGCATATAGGTAAGCAGCTTTGGGGCAGTGTAACTAAGTCACATAAAGTTTCTTAGTAAAGGTGATGTGAATAGAGTTTTTGGAACTCTATAAGATAGAGAATTCTAAGCATAGCGCTCTATGTAGCCTAGTTGAGAATGGAAAGAAATTTCCAATATCCTAGGGACAGTGGGAGCGATGTGCCTACTTATGGATTACTCCATTAGAGAAGAATACTCTACATTCTTAGTTGCATGGTAGCGAATGTGAATTTTCCACGTTATCACTGGGTGATTGAGAGGGAAACATTCATGATTGCTCCGCAAGATGATAAAGAGCCTAGGATAATGCCAAAGGCTCTAGTCCTCTATTTTTAGAAAGTGGATTAATGTTGCGTAGTTTAAGACAAAGTCTTTGAGGATTAACCATTTCTATAATTTGGTTGACTTTCCATTATAACGCGAAACGATTCTAAAGTTATGCGTAATTTGGATAGTTATTGTTGAGGCATAAGGCTCGCTAGATACCGAAAATTCGCACCATTGAGGAAAGTGTAGACCATGAGAAGACTTCCTCCTGGGGAGTGAGATTATTTTGACTTAGGCTATGATTGACATAAGTTCGGAACATTGATTTGTGGACATTGTGACCCAACTTTCTCGTTAGAGAATTGGATAAGTAGATCCGTAGGGATTTACCTTCTGCTTTTATGGTGAAAAGTTAGGAGCGCAAAAAGGTTGCTAGTTCTAATAAATCTTTTACAGCTTAAAACAGTTATCCAAATAGTGGTTCTTAGATTTCGTCAAGCCATGATAGGTCAACGATGATCGATGAAGACCACTGAGGCATGATTGATGGTCCAAAAGAAGTTTTTCCTTACTTAGTCATGATGAGCCAGGAATTTATAAGGTTGTCGCCACCTAGGGTGGGCAGTTCTCTATTTTAGATATGATGGACATGGGTGATATAATTTATATGCTCGGATGTACAATCCTTAGGGATTGTTTTGGAAAAATTCTCGGTTTGTCTTTGATGACTTACATAAGGAATATCCTAGAATGATTATAGATGCAAAATTGCAAACCCATTGACTTACCTATCGGTAAAAGCCAGAGCCTTAGCTATTGAGTGTATCCTCGGATTGTCTTTGGGAGAAACAGATGACCTATATTCCTTGATCTTTTCTTTGTTGTGGTAGCCTAAAGTACGCTATGTGGGCGTATTCGACATGATAAGTGTTATCTTTGGTAAATGGTCAACCGAGTTGTTTAGACATTGACCTTGCTCATTAGAATGTGGATAAAATACTTTACTAGTAGTATATTAATTTGCTCCTTGCAAGATTCAATGCGCTAGTTGGGCGCATCAAGAATAAATGTAAATTGGTCACCAAAATATCTTTAGAGAAGTTATTGCGCAAGAGGTAGTGATCTTAAATCACTTCATGTGAGGCACACATGGAGGATTCCATTGTAAATACTTATCGCAAGAAGTGCTGATAAGGCTTGTGTTTGGAATCTAGAATTGTGATCTTGAATCACTTCATGTGAGGCGCACATGGTGGATTCCGTTGTATATACTTATCGCACGAGGTGCTGATAAGGATTATGTTTGGAATCTAGAATTGCGCAAGTTATGATCAATTTTTTTTTTAAAAAAAAATTGATCACTTATTCTGAGATGATGGGATGTTGACACTATTATGGTTTGTGTCATAATGATTAGCAAATGATGATGTCAGTAGGCAAGATTGGCTCACTCACACGAGCAATCACCCTTGGCACTTGGGAGCGAGCAAGGATGAGACTAGTGGTTTATTTTTTATTTGGAGCCAAGAGAGGCTTAAATTATCCACTATGTATGTCGTCTTGGTTACAATCAAGATGAGGTTGTGTTAAGGACCAAACATGGATGTTAGTACCCACTTTCCATGTTGTGCCTGTTATGATTAGCCAGATGCGAGATCTCATTTGGCGCCTGGAAGGCGAACAAATTAGAGAATTCGAGTTAGGTGCTAGAAAGCGACTAGACTAATATCTGTACGGTGTATCGAGTATGACGTCACTCTTTTGGAAGAGTTACTCCACCGTAGCAGGTATTCATACTATATGTGCTTGGCGACTGAGTAATGAGGTGAGAGAATGGATCCCTATTTCCTCACCGTGTGAGTCTTATGTGTCATTATTGATATGACTTTCATTTATGTACCTTTTTGTGACTTTTGACTATGTCATAAGGTAAGGGGTTGATGTTCTACTACTTTGGTATGTTGCCTGCGGTTACGTATGATTCGGCCTTAAGGGACATCACTGGGAAAGCGGTCAATCCTAAACTAAATGGCATGAGGGCAAAGGGAAGATCATCTAGTATTTCACCACTGTTGTATATTCACTGCCGGCAACTCACATCGCTCTGTATGAGAGGCGGATTGAGTGTGAATATATTGCAAGAATTGAAAGGGTCAAACATGCTCTTTTTAAGGGATTAGAGATGTTTTTTTGGACGGGTGTAATTAGATGGGTCTGGGGTATATGTGACACTATTTCTGTTCTTTTTGGGTTGATGTCTCTATGCTGGCTCATTTTAAGTTTCTAGTATAGAGCTCCCACATGCAGGTGTTCTCAGCAGTCGCACGGTGTAGTGGCTAGTATGAGATTGTTCATTTTTTGGGGAGATTGAGATAGAGATATGGCAGTGTCATGCCAGCTCATGTCTGAGTGGGGATGTTAGAAATTGGGCGCCCATGTGGCATGACCCTTATTTGAACCTTTTGAACCTTATCCAAATAAGTTTGAATTTGAATTCAAAACCTATTTGGATAACCACTCAGGATATCTATATCTATCATATCAATTGATATGGATATATGTGATAGTATCCTTTATATCTGATATGATATGGGATATGGGTGATTAAGAGAAAAACAACGTATGTTTTATGTTTTTCCCAGATACTGACTCTCTCCCAAAAAAATACAACGATTAAGAGCCATTTTGCACTGTGACTTGTGTGGGTGATATTCATTTTGTAATATCACTCCATTGCTGGGTTGATTGATCAGATTCAAGAAGCACGTGATTTACCCACGAGATCCTTCAATTCAGACTCTAAAGTAAAAGGTATGACCATAATTTCTCATCCGCTGCGTTTACCTTAGATTTACATTTCTCATATGGAGAAATTAGATGCAGAATGTGTTGCATGCTACTGGCTTCCTTGGTTTTGTAACTGGTTCTATTCCATGTCTAGCAATGGAGATTTTTGATTCCTCTGGAACTTCATCTCCAAATCCAGCGTTGAAGAATGGCAAAAGACTGATGCACATCTTCTCAGCTGTGTAACAGCCACATTATCATCTACAGTGTATTCTTCTGTTTTTCATCTGCAAACAAGTCATCAAGTTTGGTAGATTCTTGAAAAGCGTTTTACTTCAGTTTCACGATCACATATTCATTACTTAAAGAATTAGCTTCAAACAATTCATAAGAAATCCTCTTTCATGGAAGTTTATCTCTCACAGATTAAGGAGATCTCAGATCAATTGGCCTTGGCTGGTACACCAATCGATGATGAGGATTTGGCGTTTTTGACCTTGAAAGGGTTACCTGATGAATATGACTCATTTAAAACCTCTATTCGAACAAGATCTGAAGCAGTCTCTATGGCAGATCTGTGCTTCTTATTGAGCTTAGAGGAAATTCATGTTGAAACCAAATTGAAGCATTCATCTAGTGATCATCTCAGTAGTGCTTACTCTGCAGCAAAAAGTTCTTCATTCTCCTCAAACAATGCAGTTGAATATTCACATTTGTCTTCTTTTGGTTCAAACAGAGGTTTCAACAATTACAGTGTTAACTTATAGTAACATAGAGATCAAAAGTCTTAGTTTATTCATTGCACTGATGTTGTTTAAATAGAAATTTACACAACTGAATATCCTAAAAATAAGGAACTGACTCAACATGAAAGAATGAACTAACTTAAATTCTATCAAGTCTACAACAGACTTATTCAGTTCCTAAAGAAGTGGTCAATGCCAGAAAAACAGGACAAAACTTAACTGAATTCTTAACACCACCCCTTAAACTGAGTGTATTGCAAACATTTAGTTTAGTGGATTATTTCACATCAGAATTAACTACAAAACACACTCCAAGTAGATGTCATAGCTTCAAGAAAGCAGGTAATTTGAGGGGTTTAGTCAGAATATCTGCGAGCTGATCTTCACTTCTGCAATGCTTCAGATCTAGAGTTCCATCCTTGACTAGATCACGTAAGAAGTGATATCGTACATCGATATGCTTGCTTCTGCCATGGAGAACAGGATTCTTTGAAAGCTTGATCGTTGAACTGTTATCTCAGTAGATGGGAGTGGAACCATTGTGAGGATGCTGTAGTGTTTCAAGTAACCTTCTCAAGATTGATTGCTGACAGTTGAAGCTTACAAAGAACAAACTCGCTTGATGGTGGACAAAGTGACAATAGGTTGTTTTCTCAATGACCATGAGATCACACTTGAGCCTATCATAAAAATGTAACCGGATGTACTTTTCTTGTCATTGGAATCACCAGCATAATCGCTATCAGTGAAACCAATTAGACCAAATTGTTCTCCTTTCTTGTACAATATGCCAAAATCAGTTGTTCCCTTCAAGTACCAAAAAATTCTCTTTGCAGCGAGGAGATGTAACTCCGTAAGGTGTTCCATGTATCGACTGATCAGACTAACTCCATGCATTATATCAGGCCTGGTTGTTGTCAAGTACATTAAACTTCCAACCATTTGCTTGTATAGAATGTTATCAATCTTCCTTCCTTTAGGATCTTTGGTTAGCTTCAAACCAAGGTCGATTGGTGTACCAACTGAGTTGCAATGTTGCAGCTGAAACTTGGCCAAAATGTCTTGAGCATATTTTCCCTGCGAGAGAAAAATAGCATCAAAAGATTGAATTACTTCGATGCCAAGGAAGTAGTGTAGCATGCCAAGATCTGTCATTGCAAATTCTTTCATCATCGAGGACTTGAATGCATCAAACATGGCATTATCATTTCCGGTGTAGATCAAATCATCCACATATAAGCATACAATCAGTGACTTGCCATCAGATTCTAATTTTATGAATAAAGTAGGCTCATATGGGCACTTTTGAAAGCCTGACTTTAAGAAATATGCTTCTATACGACTATACCAAGCTCGGGGAGCTTGTTTCAATCCATGTAGAGCCTTTCTTAACTTGTACACCTTAGTCTCATTCCCTTGACATACATAACCTGGAGGTTGATCAACGTATACCTCTTCTTGCAAATCGCCATGGAGAAATGCTGATTTAACATCCAATTGAAATATAGGCCATGAGTTTTGTGCTGCTAATGCAATTACCAATATGATGGTATCATGCCTTGCAACTGGAGCAAAAACTTCGTTGTAGTCGATTCCAAGCTGTTGTTTATACCCTTTAGCGACCAGACGAGCTTTGTATTTTTCAATTTTGCTTTATGCATTCAGCTTTGTTTTATACAACCACTTAACACCGATTGACTTGTGGCCTTTGGGAAGATTAGTTAATTCCCAAGTATTATTTTTCTCAATGGCATGAATTTCCTCATCCATAGCTTGCTGCCATTTTGGATCTTGAACCGCATCATTAAATGTTACTGGATCACAATCTGAAAGTAAAGCAAAATGGGTAATGGGATCGTCAAATTGATCAATTGCAGTTACCTCATAATCTCGCATCCAGGTTGGTTGACTCTTCGTGCGTTGAGGCCGTGTCTGTTTTGAAATTTCATATTGGTCTTCTCCAGATGAAATGCTCGGTAGATGCGAAGAAGAAACTTATGGCTGTTCGGAAGAAACTTGTGACTGTTCCTCGTCTTCAAAATGGGCCGAATGGATCGCCTGAAATAGTAGGAGTCCATGGCCATGTCTTATTTTCATCAAACACCACATCTCGGCTAATGACGATTTTCTCAGTGATCGGATTGTATAATTTATAGGCTTTGGATTGTTCGCTAATTCTGAGAAAAATACCTTTTTCACCTTTATCATCGAGCTTCTTCCGCTTCTCATTTGGAACATGTGCATATCCTATGCACCCCAAAATTCGCAAGTGAGCAACACTAGGCTGTCTTCCGCTCCATGCTTCTTTGGGCGCCATATTGCTGACAGGTATTGTTGGACTTCTGTTTAAGAGATGAATACTCCACAAGATCGCTTCAGGCCAGAAACTTTTCAGAAGACCAGATGTGCTTAACATGCTCTGTACCATGTTTAAGATGGTACGATTTTTTCGCTCCACCACACCATTTTGCGATGGGGTGCAAGAAGCTATAAGCTGTCTTTTGATTCCATGCATCTCACAAAAATTTGCAAATTCCCGTGAGTTAAATTCCCCACCACGATCGGTTCGAAGAGTTTGGATAGCTTTTCCAACTGCTTTCTCAACAAGGGCCTTATAATTTTTGAATGCTGAAAAGGCTTCAGATTTTTCCTGCAAGAAATAGACCCATGTTTTTCGACTAAGGTCGTCGATAAAGGTAATAAAATACCTGTTATTACCATTGGATGGTGGATTTATAAGCCCACAGATATCGGAATGGACTAGCTGCAACACTTTCTTGGCTCTCTATGCTCTCCCTTTTGGAAATGCATTACGATGTTGTTTGCCAACAGCACAACCTTCACATACTTGGGAAACGTGATGAATTTGCAGAAGACCAACCACCATATTTTTCTGATGAAGAATCTTCAGACCATTGAAGTTCAAATGGCCATAACGAAGATGCCATAACCATGCTTGATCTTTCACCATAGCAGCAAAACAAGGAAGGATATCATTGCAAAGATATAAAGGAAACATCCGATTTCGGATCATATTAACTTGAGCAATCAAACCCTTTTCCGGATGTTGTATTTGGCAAGTTCCCCTTTTGATAATAATCTCATAATCCTTTTCTTGAAGTTGTCCCACACTTAATAGATTGTTCTTCAAACCAGGAACATAAAACACATTTGAAAGAGAATGTTTTGAATTTTGGAAGCTAATTTTTCCTTTTCCCATAACAGATAATCTAGAATCATCACCAAATTTTACAGAGCTATGAAAAGATTCATCCAACTCAGAGAACATGGACTTGTCTCCGCACATATGGTTACTTGATCCGGTGTCCAAGTACCACATGTTTGGAAGAGTTTCTTCCATGGTATTGCAAGCCATAAGAAGAGTAATATCATCTTCTTTTTCTGCAAAATTTGATGTTCCTCCTTTCTCGTTAGGTAATTTTGTATGGCATTCAGAACTGAAATGACCATACCTGTGGCATCTGAAGCACTCAACATTTGATTTGTCGAAGGACTTTGATTCTTGGGCTTTAGCATAACCAGCCCTGTGTTTGTGGCCTCTTCCTTTGAATTCAGAAGCTTGATCATCTGTTCTGCCTTTTCCTCGTCTTTGACCTTGGCCTCGTCCTCGACCTCTTGTTGCTAAAGATTCACCATTGGTTGAAACCTTCAAGGCTTGCTCCTCTATGATCCTTTGTTGGAGTTTTTGCTCATGGACCTGCAACGAACTCTACAACTCATCAACCAATAGTTCATCAATGTCCTTGGACTCCTCAATGGAACATACTATGTAATCAAATTTTGTAGTCATGGAGCGAAGAATCTTTTCCACGATGGTAACATCTTGCATCGGGTCACCATGGATCCTCATCTTATTTGCAATCGCCATTGTTCTTGAAAAATAATCTGAAACACTCTCACTAGATTTCATTTGAAGGGTCTCGAATTCTCGGCGAAGTACTTGGAGTTAGGAGTGTTTGACCTTCAATGTGCCTTGATATTTCTTCTTCAATGAGTCCCATATTTGCTTGGAAGTTTCTTTCTGGAGAATGGTCTCCAGAATTGTACGATCAATGGCCTGAAATAAGTAATTTTTCACCTTGAGATCCTTCAGCCTTTATTCATTGAGTCTCTTCTGATGTGCTTCTGACAAAACTACTCCACTTTCTGGTTCCACAATACCGGTTGCCACGAGAGTCCAATATTCTTTGGGTCTTAGAAAATTCTCCATCAACATGCTCCAGTGATCATAATGACCATCGAAGCGAGGAATAGCCAGCTAGACATAGTTATCGACTACCTTGTCAGCCATGAATGATTGCTACTGCAAGTAAGAAGACTGCTGCTTCTGTGGAGAATTTCTTGGAAGCTTTGATACCACAATGTTAACTTACAGTAACATAGAGATCAAAAGTCTTAGTTTATTCATTGCATTGATGTTGTTTAAATAGAAATTTACACAACTGAATATCCTCAAAATAAGGAAAACTGAATATCCTCAAAATAAGGAACTGACTCAACATGAAAGAAGAAACTAACTTAAATTCTACCAAGTCAACAGCAGACTTATTCAGTTCCTAAAGAAGTGGTCAATGCCAGAAAAACAGGACAAGACTCAACTAAATTCTTAACATACAGAGGTAGATATCAGTCTAGAGATTCTAGAGGAGGCAGATTTCATAATTCTCATAGTAGATACAACAACAGATCTCACAGTACTCGAGATAGAGGTGACTACTCTTTTCATGGTCCTATCTGTCAGATCTGTGGAAAGTTAGGACACAGTGCTTTGGACTGTTGGTATAGGTTAGACACTACTTTTCAGTCTTCTACATCTCAGTAGAAGTCTTCACCACACTCTTCTCAAGCCTATGCTGCCCCAGTGCTTCAGTCTGCAGACTTATCTGTCCCTCCTTGGTACATTGACTCAGGTGCTACAAATCACTTGACTAATGACCTTTCTAATCTTCATCACTTTCAACCTTATCACGGTTCTGAACAAGTTTAAGTAGGTAATGGCTCTGCTTTGCCAATTCATCATATAGGTAAAGGTCTTTTGCCTACACCTACTTTTTCTTTTCATCTTCCTAATCTGCTCCATGTTCCTTCTATTTCCTCTAATCTCTTATCTGTTCATCAATTAACAAAGGATCACAATTGTCTTGTAATATTTGATACTGACTCATTTATCATTCAGGACAAACTCACGAGCAGGGTCCTGCATAAAGGATCTCATGTTCGTGGTCTTTACCAATTTACACCTTCATCTTCATCATGCTCCTCTCAAGCTCATCACACTACTACAACTCCTTTTGCTTCTGATCTGCTCTGGCATCAACGACTAGGCCATCCTTCTTCTCTCAAGCTTCAACACTTGACTGAGAACTTGCCTAATAAACCTTGCATCAATAAACATTTGTCTTGTTTAGACTGTAATGTCTCTAAGAGTCATAGATTACCTTTCACATTATCTAGCACTTCTGTTGATTGTCCTTTTTCACTTGTACATGCTGATGTATGGGGGCCATTTACTGTTAATAATGCTCCTTTTCGATTCTTTGTCTTGTTTGTGGATGATTGTAGTTGTTTTACTTGGATATATCATTTACATTACAAAAGTGAGGTATATGGCAAGTTAGTTGAATTCAAAGCATATACTAAAACACAATTTCACACTCATCTTCAAATACTTAGAACTGATAAAGGAACTGAATTTGTGAACAACAAGGTTTCTTCTCTTTTATCTGCTCATGGCATTGTGCATTAAACTATTTGTCCTTACACTCAAGCTCAAAATGGTGTAGATGAGCGTAAACATCGTCATATTATTGAAACAGCCATCACTCTTCTTCATCAGTCTTCTCTTCCCTTAAACTACTGGTTTGATGCAGTTGCCACTGCTGTGTATCTTATTAATAGAATGCCTAATAGTGTTCTTTCTCATAAGTCTCCCTTTGAAGTTTTTTTTCATTCTCTTCTAGATTTTTCTTTTTTCAAAGTTTTTGGCTGTCAGTGTTTTCCATGGCTTAAGCCTTACACAGTCCACAAACTTCAACCTAGGTCTATGGCTTGTGTGTTTTTAGGCTATCACCCTACCATTAAAGGCTATCGGTGTCTAGACCCTCTTACTGGCAAAGTTTACATCTATAGGCATGTCTTGTTTAATGAGACTTGTTTTCCATTTGCTGTCTCATCCCCTTCCTCCTCTTCTTTGCCTACTCTTAATTCCTTTTTCTGGCCATTTTCATCTTCTATTTCTTTTTCTTCAAAGTCATCTTCTGACATATCTCATTCTCAATCTTATCCTAGTTCCTCTTCTCCATCAGCAGATTCTTCTTCTTCTATTCCTTTGTGTTCTTCTCCAGCTTCTCATGCAATTCTAATCCACTCAATTTCTATTGATCTACCAGTTCCACATTCTTCTACTACTACTCATTCTTCTAATATTCATCCTATGACTACTTGTTCCAAAGGTAGATCTTTTGCTCTCACTGCTACTTCTGATTTTCTTCAGACTGAACCCTTAACTGTCATGGAGGCTCTTACTTCCTCTGTTTGGGTCATTGCTATGCAAGAAGAGTATCATGCTCTTCAACAACAACATACTTGGGATCTTGTTTCTCTTTCTCCTCATAAGGTTGCCATTGGTTGTAAATGGGTTTTTCGAATCAAAAGGAACTCTGATGGGTCTGTGGCTCGATATAAGGCTCAATTGGTAGCTAAAGGCTACCTTCAACAAGAAGGTATTGATTTTCAAGAAACATTTAGTCCTGTTGCTAAACTCCCAACCATTCAGATTCTACTGTGTATGGCACTTCATAACCAATGGCCTATCAAGCAATTAGACAAATCTAATGCATTTCTGCATGGGAAATTAGAAAAGGAGGTTTACATGTTACAACCACTTGGTTTTCTTCAATCTCCTAATCAAGTGTGTAAGTTGAACAAGGCTTTATATGGTCTTAAACAAGCCCCTCGAGCTTGGTATTCTACATTTGCTTCTTTCCTTCTTTCTCAGGGATTTACTAATAGCAAGTCTGATACTTCCCTCTTTGTTCATCATTCCTCTACTGGCCTCATGCTTCTTGTTGTGTATGTTGATGATATCTTGGTTACAAGAAGTAATTCATCTCTGGTTTCTCATTTGATCACTCAGATGCATCAAGTGTTTTCCATGAAGAACTTGGGTTTTGTCTCATATTTTCTGGGCATCTCTGTGGAATGTCAAGGTGTTGATTATTTACTTTCTTAAGCTAAGTATGCCACTGAATTGTTACACAAAGCTGGACTTACTGATTGTAAGCCTTGTTCTACTCTTTCGGCTCTCAAACCTCCTTCTACTTCTCATGATTCTCTTCCTTTTTCTAACCCCTCTTTATACCGTAGTCTTGTTGGTGGTTTACAATATCTTACCCTTACTCGCCCAGATATTTCCTTAGCTATTAACCAGGCTTGCCAATTTATGCATCTTCCTAACAATGGCCATTTTTAGTTAGTTAAAAGGATATTACGTTATATCAAAGGTACTCTTCATCATGGTTTGTGATTTACCTCTGGTCCTTTCTCTATTCATGCATTCTCTGATGCCAACTGGGCTGGTGACTGTCTTCATCGAAAATCAACCTTTGGGTATTGTGTGTTTCTCGGTCCTAACTTGATTTCTTGGTCTGCCAAGAAACAAGCGACTGTTAGAGGAGGCCGAGTATCGAGCCCTTGCCTATGCAACTGCCGAAATTACTTGGTTACAGCAGCTTCTTAAAGATATGTGCATTTCCTCTCCTATTATTCCAGAACTCTGGTGTGACAATCTCTCTGCCATGGCCTTAGCTTCTAACCCTGTATTTCACTCTCGCTCGAAACATATCGAAATTGACTATCATTTTATTCGTGAAAAGGTGTTTGCTAAGCAAATTGCTCTCAAGTATATTTCTACTTCTAATCAGATTGCAAATATTTTTACGAAGCCTTTGTCTCACTCTCGGTTTCACTATCTCAAAGACAAGCTACTTGTGCTTTCATGCCCCTTCAGCTTGCGGGGGGATGATAAGCTATCAGCTCATAAAGATCAAGTATCTACTACAACTCAAACAACTCAAACAGTTCATACAGTAGTTCACACAGTGCAGTCTTAGTAACAATATCATCAAGAGTCACAGCATCATACAGAGCTGTCTGTCATACCCTGTATCTCACAAGCATGTCTTGCTAACGAATCTAGTTATAACTGAATCAGTTCTAGAATCTGTTAGTGAGTTAGTAGTTAGAGAGTTAGTTAGATATTTTCATTTTATAAATATCTGTGTAAGCATCTAATAATTCATTCAATGAAAAAGAAAGTTTGTAATCTTTATCATGAGTTGTATTAAGGGTTCGTTTGGGAAGAAGATTCGCTTTTTGGCTTTTTGACTATTTTAGTCTGGGATTAAAAAGCCTCGTTTGGAATGAGATTTTTTATTTTTTTAACTTTTGTGAGAGAAAAATTGTAATGATTATGAGTTGGATGTGATGTTTTGTCTTATTAGATTAAAAAATCTATTTTATTTTTTTGTAACTATTTTAACCAAAAAGCTTGTGACTTTTTGTTCCCAAATGAAGGCTAAGCCTATTGTGCAAGCTAGACCATGGAAGAGCTAAAGGGCAGCTGGAATGTACTATATGGCTAAACAATTTTTGTTCCTAAATTTCGTTGTTATCCGGATTGCAATATTGTAATATCTCTTAGACTAGAGATGACAATTTGAACCTAACTCGACAGGGACCTGACCCTCTGACCCCAATTAGAACGATTTTTTTTTTTTTTTTGAAAAATACTTTCAACTAGCCGAGAATGGTATTAAAAAATGAATCACTAACAATTTTTGGGCCGGGGTCGAGGACAGTGATATGTTCCCCCCGCCCCGACCCTACCTCGTTTCCACCCCATGCTGAAATTACTATTATACCCCTATGTATATATATGTGTGTGTTTGTGTGTGTGTGTGTGTGTTACTATTATGTTACATGGATTATTTTGAGGGAATGGACTCATGGAATATCTTTGAGAGATGCCTATTGATTTTAGAAGTTAACTTAGCTAATAATGTTGGTTGTGCATGCTACTTTGCAAAATTTACAAGTGGTTTTTTTTTTTGGTGGTGTGGGTGTTGTTTTGTATCTTGTTTGCCATGTTGTTGTTGTTTGGATGTTTATGTTTGAACATTGCTGGATTATGCTTTTTCATATATTATTTTTATTTGCCTCCAAAAAAAATAAAAAATAAAATAAAATGATATATGCAAAATTATAAATAAAAAAAGGGTAGGGGATTTTTCGGGGTCGAGAAAACCCAATCCCCATTAGGGGGGCGGGGCAGGGGAGTGATGCGTTTCCCGCTGGGGAACAGGGGCGGGGACGGAGACGAGGAATTTTTTACCTTCGGGGATAGGGGACGGAGCGTGTAATCCCCGGTCCATCCTGACCTATTGCCATTCTTATCTTAGACACGTTGATCAGAGCCTAAATGTTTTACATTTAACCCATCATTTATTTGTAATATTTTATGATTTTATATAATTATATGTGTTTTTATAAATTTTAAGTGTTTGTATATAAATTGTTTTATATATTATATTTTAATAAAATTTATATATATTATATTAATAATATTATATAAATGCATATGGATGATAGAATGCCTCGGGATATATTCTGGTGGGTGTTAGACAAGAAAGGGATAACAAAATGTTACATTGATGTGATTAGGGATATGTATGAAGGTGTAGTGACCACTATTAGATCGTCTGCTGGATAGACGAATGAATTCCAATTACTATAGTGTTACACTAGGGATCAACCTTAAGCCTTTTATTTTCGCTTTAGTTATGGATGAGTTGACATGCAATATTCAGGATGATGTGCCATGGTATATGCTTTTTGCAGATGACATCGTGTTAGTGGATGAGACTAAAAAATGAGTTAACACTAAATTGGAAATTTGAAGAAAAGCATTTGAATCTAAAGAATTTAAGATAAGCAAAACTAAGAAAGAGTATATATGGAGTGTAATTTTAGTAACAGTCACAATGGAAACAAAGGAGAAGTGAAAATTGAGAACCAATAACTACCTTAGAGTAAATATTTTTGCTATTTAGAATCGATTATCTCAACGACTAGGAAGATTGGAGCGAATGTGGTCTACAGAATTAAGACGGGGTGACTTAAGTAGAGGAGTGCGTCTGGAGTACTGTGCGATAAACGAGTAACCATTAGACTAAAAAGAAAGTTCTATAAAACAACTATTAGACTAAGGATGTTGCATGGGACAGAATGTTGGGCAATTAAAAAATAACATGTAAATAAGATGAGTGTTGCTGAGATGAGGATACTAATGTGGATGTATGGCAAGACTAGAAAGTACAAAGTTATGAATGTGTATATTCGAGAATAGGTAAGAGTAGTACCGATAGAAGATAAGCCGAGAAAAAATAGATTGAGATGGTTTCGCAATACACAATAGAGACTACCTCTAAATGTGACATAGTAACGGTAGATGGTAGTGTTAGGGAAGCGGTAAACCTAAATTGACGTGGACTAGCGTAATAAATAAAGGTATAAATTTCTTTAATTTGACTAACGAAATGGTATTGTATAGAGTTGAGTGGAGAAGAAGGATTCATATAACTGATCCTATTTGATGGGACTTAAAGTTTGGTTTGGTTTGGTTTGGTTTGATTTGATTTGATTTGATTTAATTATTAAAAATATTATATAAATAATAAATATAATAAACTAAATAAATAAGTAAGTAAAATGTGTCCGCAGTGAAATCCGACAGGCTTTACATATGTATATATATTATATTATATAATTATATATATTATTATAATAATAAAAACAAACAAAACATTAAATGGAGGAGTCAAATTTTCCATCCTATCTGTCAACCTATTTATATATTACAACATTATATTTGTCTTATTTGCAAGTTGAATGCCTATGAGAAGAGCTTCAACAAACGAGTTCAAGAGTAGAAAGCTCAGAGAAGAAAAGAAAGAAATGGATAGAGGGAGAGTTTAGAAGGTATATTTTTCAAAGTGGCAAGTTCCACGAGTATGTGAAACTAAAGTTCTTGTCTTAGAGTTGGGATGAAACTCTAATTAAGTAATTGGAATAAATTGTATTTAATTTTGTAGTTTTAATTAATTTAAATACTTTGTATAACGTCAGAAGATTTGTTCGTACAAGAAATGTTATTATATAATATTCGTTATACAAATAGTTTTCAGTGTTTGTGTAGTAAAATTGTTAAACGAGTCATGCCAAGTACGACGGGTGAGTTTAGTATAATTTATGAAGTCAATCCGTGCCAAGCGAAGATGGTTCGTGCTTTCGGATCTTATTATGAAAAAATAATTTTTATAAAGTATCTAGGCTAAGATACATCATAGTATCCAATTAAAAGATTTTCTACAAATTAGTACAACTTCCAATTACGTCGTCAGTGGTGGATTCAAAATTCTAAATTTTTTTTCTCATATGATTTCACTTAATTAATAGTTTAATTTTTACTCCAAAAGTTCACGACAACTCCGTTAAAATCCTAAATTTCTAAATTAAATTTATTTCTTATCTTTAATCTATGCAGATTAGGGGTGAGCAACGGATATACCGATCCGCCAAAACCGACCGAACCGAACTGATCCGCCGCATTTCGGACGGATGCGTGACGACGAGCGGACGGTTGCGGATTAATTTTCTCCAATCCGCCAATTTGGCGGACGGATGGCGGATTTGAGGGGCTTTTGGCCGCAACCGAACCGCCAAACCGCGAGCACCCTTAGTAATTTATAAGACTTTGTGTTTTCAATTTGTTAAAATATTTTGTTTGTGTTTCCAATTGAAAAAGAGTTCAAATATTCTGTTGAAAAAAAGTTTTCAACTTGAATATATTTTTTGAATTGAAAAAAATAAACGTATTATTTATCTATATTTTTTGGTTTTTAAATCTAACTCTAAAAGTAATAAATAGAAAATATGATATATGCTGATTGGTTTTTGTTTTCAAAAACATATATAAATGTAACAATACAGAGACATACAATCTCTACTATTACTCTGTTCATGGTTTTGGAGATTTGAATTGTTTTTATATTTTAAGAACCACAGATTGTAATATTTTATGTCGATGAGACATGCTGTGATTGTAATATGTGGATGAAGCATGTAGTGATTGTGATATTCTAAAGTTTCAAACTTTCTTTCTTTGGATGAGGCATGTAGTAATTGTAATACTTTTTTAAGTCATTGACTGTAATACTTTTTTATTTTTTTTATTTTTTTTTAAGGAAGTGCACAAGTTGAACTATGTTGAAAATTTATAAAATTTCAAACCGCCAAACCGATTCGCATCCATCCGCCAAACCGCCAATCCGCTCAATCCATATCCGCCGGATTGGCGGACGGATGCGGATTGATTTTCTCCAATCCGCCAATCTGGCGGACGGATGGCGGATTGGAAGTTTCATGGCCGCAACCGACCCGCACCCACCCCTAATGGAGATTGACACCTGGCCTTGACCACCATTCTACGGAGTAGTAGTTACTACCTGATTTTTATATAAAATATTTTTGTGCGTAAACGACAACATCAATTTTTGGCGCCATTGCCAGGGACTAAGAATAGAATTATTTAATTTAGAGATTTAATTTTTTAAAAAAACTTGATACCGTGACATAGAAAGGAAATATCCATTCTGGATATATAATTTGTGAATTACCTTTGCTAGACGTTTGTAGATTAATTACCTCTGCTGGACAAATAATATTTGGACTACCGCAAAGGACTACCTTTTATTTATTTTCTTTATTTTTATTTTATTTCCTTTATCCCTTCTTTAATTGGAGAGGTCTTGCACCCCTTTAAATTAGAGAGGTTTTATACCCCTTTTATTTTATCGCACTTTAATTGATCATAAATTTTTTAGGGACAGTTGAACCGCCCGATCTATTGTGCTAATTGTTTTTCTTTTGCAAGTATTGGTTTCTATTGTCACCATAAATCTGCATGTTATTATTATTTATTATTGCAGGATATGTGGCATCCGCTTTCTTATTTGAAGGTTATGAGAAGTTATGAAATGTGGAAAGATGATGGAGAAGAAAGTGGAGAACATAGAGCATGAAATGAAGATTAAAGGAGATTATAGAAGATCATGGAGTATGAAATGGAAGAGTGGGTAGTTTTAGGTAGTTTTTTTCCTACAAATGTTTGCCTACAAATAGCCATTCATGGCTACATTACAAAAAGATCCAGAATTCAAATTAAAGACAATTGATTTCAATATTTCTTATCATTTTCCTTATCTTAGAAGTAGTTTAATATAGATTTATATTTCGAAACATTTATGTTCAACATTTCCTTTTCAAAGCATTTTATGCACTTCCTTTTCGAAGCATAGGAGTAGAGGTAAGTAATGATTACTTTGATTGTTCACTCAATCTTCTTTTTCCGTCTCCCTCATTCTTCTTTTAATTTTTCTTTTCTCTACACTTGGCAATTTTAAAGTCCTCTTTGTTAAGGCAAAAGAATTGTCAACGCAATTGCTTGATAATTGGCTTGAATTTAATCTGTAAAGATTTTTCAATCCTTGCTGGCACGCTTGCATTTATGGTATTTTCCTTCATAGGAAAAATAAGCCAACAATTTTTGGCACGCCCGGTGGGACATCAAATATAAGAAATGAAAAATGAGTTGGATTCGTCCATTTCAAATAGCCTAAATGAAATCTATTGGTGTAAACAAAAAAATTTTGAATCTTCAAAAAGAGATCCATTTTCTTGATGAAATAAATTTTTATCCCTTACAATATTATTTGGTGGAAGAAAAAAAAAACCATTTAATTGGAAAAATTTATCAACTTGATATGGAAATTCGCCAACGGAATGATGAATTGTCAGCTCTCACTACCAAGTCTTTAACTGAGGCTTTAATGGCTAGAATTGGTGAATTTTTTCAGAATGTTTCCATGATTGAAAATAACAAAAGCAAAGAGTTGGTTTCATCAATGGCTCGGGAGATTTAACAGCCCGTTTTTAAAGAGCCAAATTATGAAATTAATATAACGAAAGAGCATGTTCTTGAGCAAAATTTGGCTAAGAATGATGTTCTATGCATGGCTCGGGGGGTCCAAAAACAATTTTTGGAGAGTCAAATAATGAAAATAACATACCTATGGGGGATTTTCATACATTAAATGGCTAACATGGAAAAACAGTCCACTTTGCGAAATAATTATGAAAATCAATTCAGCGAAAGTCATATTTTTAAACCAAACATGGTCAAGAATAATGAACAAGTCATTGTTCATGAATTCAAAATTTTTTACATTTTTCACAGTGTCAAAAAGTATGAATTTTCATGATCACGCTATACCATGACTTTTGTTGTTCAAAATCCCGTTTGGATTTGTGGATCACATCCAATGTTAACTTTGATGGAATGACTAACAAATAATATTTCGTTATTGCAATATATTGGGTCAAAAATATGGTTATTAGTTGATCCATAAAACCATCACCATTTGGTTTTGTGGTTACCTTCGAAGCATGTCCCAAGACACTTCGAAGCATGTTATTAAGAACATGTAAGGGTTGTTAAACCTATTTTCAAAGGACAAATGGTTGTATTGTTATATGTATTCATTGAAATATCATTTTATAGCCACTAATGGCTAATAAAATGTCAAAGTAATTTCATAGTAATCCAACTCTTTGGATTTGGTTCGAAGAGATGTCGTGAGCACTTTCAATGGACGACTTTGATCCTTTAGTAATATATGTGACTTTCGAAGGGTGGTTTTGTCATCAATGAACACCTTTGCAATGTAACATGGGACAAGAAAACTTTCAAAATGTGTGCATTCCTTCAAATATATGTAAAATGGCAATTAATTAATTGTCAAATAATGCCTATTTTTGGCATGATAATTAGTGTTTAACTGATAAACATTTTTATAGCCATTTGTTACATGAAAATATAACTAGTATTCTACAAAAGTTGGTTCGAAGAACAACGATTTTGGTGTCTTCGGAGAATTAATAATTGGTTCAAAGCATAAAATTAATATTTTCATTAATTATGTATGAACTAGAACATACAAAGTTTGAATAACCACAATGTTGGCCAAAAGTTGGATTCGAAAGTCCTTTTGCCATAATTTTGTAAGTTTCGAAGCACTCCATCTTGCATCAACAACAGATTCGAAGAAACAATATTAGTGGTTGTAAACCTTCGAAGCTTTGCCGAGTATTTCCAAGAATGTAATTCGTCCTTTGTCAACACCTTCGACCTTCGAAGGATAATTTTGGTCCCCTATACCACCTTCTAAGCTAGTTATTTAGTATGTGTAATAGCTTGTTAAGGTGAATCATTGGCTTTGCCTTGAAAATATGAGGTTTTGAATGATTCTAAGTACAAGCAACATCAACCTACTTCAAAGGTTCCAAGTTTTCTAAGTATTTGAAGTACGAGTAAAATAAGAATGTTTAATTTCCTTAAACGGATTGATGCCGAGTTGAAGTAAATATATAATATCCCTTCAAGGCATATATATATATATATATAATTCGAGACATCTAGTCATAATTTCATGCTCATTCAAAGCACTTTATTGGTACTATTATATCATTCGAAGCATTTTATTGGTGTTATTATATCATTCAAAGCACTTTGTTGCTTAGATTAGTCATGTGCTTGGTTCGGCCCTTAAAAAATTCAAGTAAACATCATTTTTAAGGGCCGCGGGGGGTAATGTTGGCACCATTAATCTGCATTTTATTATTATTTATTATTGCAGAACGTGTGACATCCTCCTACTCATTTGAAGGTTATGAGAAGTTATGAAATATGGAAAGATAATGGAGAACAAAGTGAAGAACATAGAGCGTGAAATGGAGGTTGAAGGAAGTTATAGAAGATCATGGAGTATGAAATGGAAGAGATGGAAGAGTGCATACTTTTAGGTAGTTTTTTCCTACAAATGTTTGTCTATAAATAGTCATTTATGGCTACATTATAAAAAGATCCATAATTCAAATAAAAAACAACTGATTTCAATATTTCTTATCATTTTCTTTATCTTAGGAGTAGTTTAACATAGATTTATATTTCGAAGCATTTACGTTCAACATTTCCTTTTCAAAACATTTTATGCACTTTCGTTTCGAAGCATAGGAGTAAAGGTAAGTAATGATTACTTTGATTTTTCACTCAATCAGTTTTCTCTGTCTCCCTCAATCTTCTTTTAATTTTTCTTTTCTCTACACTTGGCAATTTTGAAGTCCTCTTTGTTGAGGCAAAAGAACCGTCAACGCAATCGCTTGATAATTGGCTTGAATTTAATCTGTAAGGATTTTTCACTATTTGCTAGCACACTCGCATTTATGGTATTTTCCTTCGTAGGAAAAATAAGCCAATAGTTTCTGTTGCAAGTTTCAATAAAATTATAAAAAGGAAAAAGAAAAGAATGAATGAGTGTCTTGTATGAATGGTCGTCGTTCTTGTGTTCCTAAATTGGTTTCATACAATCCTAAGCTAGAGCGGACCCTTAGGAATCTTCACAAATCTAAGCTGACTTATTTAGCAATGGATGAAGCAATTGAAGACCAACCCATATCACTGAAGGCGCATTTTACGCCTACTACACACACTTCACCATCCTGCATCCAACTCCCAACAACCATTACCACTCATTATGAGATTAAGCCTAGTACCATTCAGATGCTTCCATCTTTTCATCGGCTTAGTAATGAGGATCCCTACAAACACCTGAATGAATTTTGAGAGATTTGCTCTACAATACAACTCCAAAACTTCATTGATGACACCTTTAGGTTGATATTTTCTCCTTTTTCACTCAAAGACAAGGTCAAGCACTGGCTAGATTCCTTGTTTGAAAATACCATCACAACCTAGGAACAAATGTGGAAAAAATTTGTGGAAAAGTACTTTTCCATTGGCAAGACCAATCAAATTAGGCGAGCCATCACCAATTTCTCTCAAATTGATGGTGAGCATTTCCATGAGACTTGGAAAAGATTTCAAGATTTACTTCATCAGTGTCCCCATCATCAGGTCCTTCAGTGGAAACTTGTTCACATTTTCTACTTTGGTTTGACAGAGCCACATTGGCAAATGGTCGATGCGTCCTGTGGAGGGACTTTTATTACCAAAAGTGACATGGAAACTTAGGAATTGTTCGAAACTCTGGGTAAAAATTCCCCATACCATGTCTATGTTTCTCGTCATAAGAAATAACCAATCTCTAGTAGTACAAAGCAAGGAGGCTAATATGAGGTTGCATGTTGCTTAACAAGTTAAGAAACTATCTCGAAAGATGGACTAACTGTTAGCATTAGGATACATTTCTTCACAGTCAGCACAACCTTCATATTAAAAGTCTTGCTCAATCTGTTTTAGTCCTGTCCATGGTGTAAGTGACCATTCACTTACAAAACTGGGTTTTCATGGCATCACATCAGGGGCATACAATTAATGCAAGTCGTAGTTTTTCATTTTTATGACTTTCTTTTTTTGCATATCGTAAATAATATCCTAACGAAGACATGTCAATCGCCTACACCGCTAATGCTAATAATGATAATTTTTTTACGACTTGTAATGTTAATCATAAATAATGAAACTTTATACGACATGCATAAGGCATGCTGTTAATACATTAAATATCCACAATGCACGTATGCCTGCCATTGAAAATATTTCACTTTACACGACACTCAATTTCTGTCATGAAAGCTATGATTGAAAAAAGTAGCGCCAAAATAAAAAAATTCAAGCACCAAATGCCAAAACACATATTAAAAATATATACATATATATATATATATCAAAATACATTAACTGTTGGCTTCTTCTAACTTCTTCTAATCAAAAGGAAAATAGAAGGGTTCATCAAAAGGCATATAGAAGAGAGAGAGCGAGAGTGAGACGACGGACGAAAGTTCCACCTCCGCCAACGCCACCACCGCCCAGAGCCACCTTTGCACAAGAGGTCATCAAATCAGTATTGGGACGTCAATCAAAATACCTTCCAATCTTGTGAAGAGTCTGTGATTATGTAACCAAAAAGCTTTGTTCTTGAATTTTTTGATATGTTATTGTCTAATGCCCACCATGAACGAATGAGGACAAAAACCAAATACAGAAAATCAAACACGATGCACAAAATTGCTTCCTTCTTCTATTGCAGAAATCCCAATCTAGGTTTTTTTTTCCTCTTCTCTCAGCCTCCCTCTGTTTTGGAGTTGTTTATGTAAATTCCATATACGAATCGTATCTGTAATTGGGTTTTTCTTACAAAAAATCAAAATTGGAATCTCGTTTTGTTTTCCCCCTCAGTTTGATCTGGGTTTTGCTTCATTTTTCGTCTTATCCCCAATTTTGCTTTCCTTTCACATTAAGCATTGGATTTCACGTAGCTGAGTTGCTTTATGACTGTTATTCATATCCCCAACTCCATTATTGGGTTTCTTTACATTGTCATTTGCTTTTTGAAATCTTGATTTCTTTGAGTTTTAAAAAAAAAAGGAGGAGGGGAGGGGGAAGGAAAAAGAAAGAAAGGAAGGAAACAAATCTTGTGAGAATTTTTTATTTTTATTTTTTGATTTGGAAGGATTCGGGGAAACTACTGCCCTCAGTGACAGCAGTTATTGCTACATCTTTAAACGACCACGTTTTGGTCAGGCCATGACTTTTCGTCTTATTGACTTTTCCACGTTTTGGACAACAGTTATTTTTTCTTTTATAATTTTTTACAACTACTATACTAAATATTAAAAAAGGAAAATTATTCAATACTCCCGGAGCACCACGTGTTCATACTCCCAACCAATCCCCAATTAGTTAGCCCCATGTTGTCCCCCCATCTCCAACATAAATCATGGACCCTTGTGTCTCTCTACCAATCAAAACCTTATAGAGCACCACGTGTCCATACTCCGGGAGTACTGAATAATCACCCATTAAAAAAAATGCAATATAGAAAGGTTGTTGATTGTAGAGAAAAAAAAACTCAAGTGTTAGAATTATGCCAATAGACACATCTCAATTTCCTCCACTTTAGATTTACCAACTTGCGATGACACCGCTGCTAAAACAATTTCCTTATGTTTCTCTAACCTCTTTATATGTGTTGAGTTATTTCCTTTCTTCCTTGTGAAAGAGCATAGAATTGCCTAGATCACAAAATCTTGTATCCCTTTCCCCATTTTTGTCTTGGTTTAAATTTTTGGATTAAGTCATTTTATGTTTTGGCAAATTTTTGTCTTTGATTTGACAAATTGATCAATTTTTGTGGGCTGTGTTGTACATTAAGAGTTTTGTTTTTCTTCTTTAATCAAAAAACACAGCTGAGTATGCATAGTAGTATTGTTGTGGTGCTAGTGCCTGTTGGATATTTATGTGCTTAGCATTGTTGTTGTTGTCTCTCTTTTTTTCTTTTTTCTTTTTTCCCAAAGTATTTATATGTGTAGAATTCAGCTAATTTTAGTACCAAACCAGAAAGTGATAGAACCCAAGCCAAAGTTAAAATAGGGAACCCAATTCTTAGCTTCCTCTCCTTTTGGGTAATTTACCAAGAAAAAGAAGGGATAATGTTTTATGCTATTTGCATTTGCATAAATCTTGATTTCTTTATCTATTGGTGTATATACTATTTGTATGTCAAACCTTATTACTCGTTATCTACATTGTTGCTCCGCATTTAGTTTTCTATTGAAGCATGTTAGGTTTTACAATATTTGTGCAATCTTGAATTTACGAAATTATCTGTAATTGTTTTGTCAAGTGCAACTATATTTCCTAGAATCAATATAAGGGACCCTTATAAACGACTTGGAATAAGTAGGGAAGCTTCTGAAGACAAAATCCAAGCTGCTAGGAATTTTCTAATACAAAGATATGGAGGACATAAGCCGAGTGTTGATGCAATTGAATCAACCCATGATGGTGCACTCACAAGAAGATATTTGAATAAATTTTGTATGGATTACAACTTAATGATAGTTTTTTTTTTTTTTGTGTGTGTGTGTGTGTGTGTGTGTGTGTGTGGATGATTTAGAACATTTTGGACGGTGTAAAACTTAAGGATAGTTTTTGATGTTTAGAAACATAATATTTAGAAGGTTTGGAATGTATAAATAGTTTTTGGAAATTCGAAACTTATGAATAGTTTTTTTTGGATGTTTGAAACAATATTTTGGTGGTTGATTAATGCTTATATATATATATATGAAGCTTGTTTATAATGTTTTCTTAGATTGTACAGAACAAATGAAATAAAACCTGTTGAATTTTTTTTAAAACAAATATACATAGTCTACGACATGCCAAAAATGCTGTGAAACTTGGGCTATCTACGACAAGCAAAATGAGCTATTTTATTAAATATTCAACGACTAGCAATGAACATCATGGTTTGTCCCTTGAATTAACGGCGTACAAAAGTAGCTATAGAAAAGTCAAACACGGCGCATAAGATCCGCTGTTAAAGAATTTTTAATGGCGTACTGTGACATGCCATTAAAGTGAATGACTTTCCATGATTGGTTATTATACAGCTTTACATCGTGTGTCGTAGAAAAGTTCCAGACCATGGCCAAAAATTGGAATGTCGTGAACCAATTTTCCCAAACTCTATTAAGTAAGCATAGATAGCAACTATGGGTATCGTATCCAAAGGCACTATTGTATATTCCAATACTATTTTAATTGTTAATTTGTCAATTAGTTTAATTGATGGTTGGTGGTTTGTTCGCAAAAGTGCTTATAAAATCCTAATTGAAAAGGCAATAAAATGATAACCAATTAATTGGGATTGGGAACTTAGGGTTCAAACCCACCACTAGCTTTGTACTCGGAATTATGAACTTAAATTATACAATGAACGAGTGAAACAAGCTAATTCTGCAACTACAAGTTGGGAATTGGAGAGAAAGATAAAATTATGTTTGAAGCACGAGCACACACTATCTCAACCATCATGGATTGTCCACTCTAAACTAGTCGTGGCACAATCCGTCTAGTCATAGCATAGCGCATCTCAGGTTTCGCAAGCAACACAAGAAAAACATAGTAAAACATTCATTCTCAATCACAGAAATTGAATGAAGAGTGAAGGTAGAATAAAATTGAATTAAAACTCAAAAGTTTTACGACTATCTCACTCAACACATTACAAAATCAAATATTACAATTCTGGTTACTTAGCTAAGGTTTCATCGATACCCTAAGCAGGCTCGGCCTTGAGATTTCTGGAGCCCAAAGCCAATAATCAACTAATAAATTTTTACGGCCCTTCACATTTTTTTTTTTCATTGAATGGAAAAAACACTACTACAAAAATAGTTAAAGATCACACTTTGACAAAAAAAAAGATCTCACTTTTATTAGAAGTGTGATAAAAAAAATTAGATTGATGTTTTAATCACACTTAATTTGATTAAGTGTGATAATATTTATTTTTTATGTCACTTTTCAATTAAGTGTGATTATATATATAGATTTTTAATCACACCTTCTAATTAAAGTGTGATTATATACTTTTTAATCACACTTTTTAAACAAGTGTGATTGTATATATATTTTTTAATCACACATTCTAATTAAAGTGTGATTATTTATATATTTTTTAATCACACCTTCTAATTAAAGTGTGATTATATATACACTACTACTTTTTAATCACACTTTTTAAATAAGTGTGCTTGTATATATATTTTTAATCACACATTCTAATTAAAGTGTGATTATTTATATGTTTTTAATCACACCTTCTAATTAAAGTGTGATTATATATATGCTACTTTTTAATCACACTTTTTAAACAAGTGTGATTGTATATATATATTTTAATCACACATTCTAATTAAAGTGTGATTATTTATATATTTTTTAATCACACTTTCTAATTAAAGTGTGATTATATATACACTACTACTTTTTAATCACACTTTTTAAACAAGTGTGATTGTATATATATATATTTTTTATCACACATCTAATTAAAGTGTGATTATTTATATAATTTTTAATCACACTTCCTAATTGAAGTGTGATTATATATACACTACTATTTTTTAATCACACTTTTTAAATAAGTGTGATTATATATATATTTTTTTATCACACATTCTAATTAAAGTGTGATTATATATACACTATTGCTTTTTAATCACACTTTTTAAATAACTGTGATTATTCATATATTTTTTAAGGTAATTAAAATGTGATTATATATATATTACTATTTTTTAATCACACTTTTTAAATAAGTGTGATTGTATAAAATATTTCAAATTGATTTTTATATAAGTTACCAACATAAGAAATGACTTATCAAAAGATTCTTAGGCTATGTATGGTTTGATTTTTAGAAAAAAAATTAAAAATTAATTTGGTTAAGAAATAAAAAATAAACAATAATTATCATTTTTATATAATTTTTATCTTTCGAGTGGTTAGAAATAATTTTTTACAAATTAAATTGAAACATCTATATGTATATATATAACCAGCTCAAAAATTAAAATTATAATTATTTTTTACCCTTAAATGATAATTATTTTTTAGTTTTTATTTCTTAACCAAATTAATTTTTAATTTTTAAATTTTTTTTCTAAAAATCAATCCATATATGTTTAACATTTTGTATTTTTAAATTTTGTTAAACATTTTGTCAATTACCAAACGCGTTTGTAGTTTATGTTTTTCTAAAAATAAACAAAAACCAGTTTATAAAATTTTTGTAAATATAAACTAAAAACGTAAACGTTACCAAACAGACACCATTTCATTTTTAGTTTTCAATTTATATTTACAAAATTTTAAAAAGCGTTATAAAAACTTGTTTGATAATTTTTTGGTTTATAAATGGTTGTCTCGGTTGTAAATTTGAGAAAAAATGTAAATTCAAAAATAAGTTTACGTTGATTTTTAAATAGAAATTTAAAAATTTTCTTGGCAAAATTTTTTAAATTAATTAATTTTTCAATTAATTTTTCTTCAAATAATTTTTTCCAATTAATTTTTTTTGGTAAATTACATTAACACCTGAAGTTTATGTTTATTACAGTTCCTCACCTTTTGGAAATTACATTTCTCACCACCACCGCCACCACTACTCACCACCCACCGCCACCCACCACTCGCCACCACTACCCACTAGCCACCCACCACCCACTACTAGCCACCACCACTACCATCCACCACTCACTGCCATCTACATACCGCCACCATCCACCACCACCCGCCACCGTCACCACCACCTACCACCGTCACCCACCACCACCACCACCACCCGCCACCCATCCGCCACCACCACCGCCACCACCACTTGCTACCACCACTGCCGTCCACCCATCCACCACCATACCACCCACCACCGCCACCATCCATCCACCTCTCACTCATCACTCTTCTCTGTCTGTCTTTGTCTCTGTCTATGTCTCTTTCTCATAGATGATGATGGGAAAGTCAAAGCGTCAAACTTCAAAGCTATCCCCATTTTTTACATTTGTCATCTCTCTCTTGTTCTCTCTGTGTCTCGTCCATCTTTATTCTCTTTATTTCTCTCATCTCTTTTCTCTCTCTCTCTTCTCTTTATCTCTCTCGCTCTCTCGCTTATCTCTCTCTGTCTCTCTTTCGTTTATCTCTTTTCGCTATTTTCTCTCTCTCTCTCTGTCTATATCTTTTCATCAATTTTCTTCATCTCTCTCTTCTCTTTCTCTCTCTTACTCATCACTCTTCTCTCTTTGTTTGTCTGTCTGTCAGTATATTTGTCTCTCTCTCTCTCTCAGTGTCTCTCACTCATCTATCTCTTCTCTCATCTCTTTTCTCTCTCTGTCTCTGTCGTTCATCTCTCTTCTCTTTATCTCTCTCATCCATCTCTCTATCTCTCTTATCTCTCATATTTCTTTGTCTTTCACGCTCATCTCTCTTCTTTCTATCTTTCTCTCTTCTCTCTCGTTCATCTCTTTTCTCTTTATGTCTCTCTCGTTCATCTCTTTTCTCTTTATGCCAAAAAATGAAAACACAAAAAATGTGTTTCCATTTTGAGTTTTGAGTTTTTTTTTTTTTTACCACCCAATACTAGCCACCACCCGTCACCATTTTCTACCACCGTCTTCTGAATATAATTGTATAATTTAATGCCCGCATTAACTATAACTGAAAAGCTTTATGTTTCTTTGCTTTCTAATTTGAAATTTGTTTTTTAACATTGTCAGGTATAAGATATCTCTTTGTTGATATCAGGAAATTTTATTGCTTTGTGCCATGAGCCTATCATTTTAATTAAATGCTCTTTTTGACATTTTTGAATTTTTTATCTTGTGCTGATTTCTGCACTTTGATTTATGCAGACTCAAAATTTTTGTTCCTATGACATTCATTGCGTGGGCTATCCTGGTACCGATTAATCGGACTAATGACACATTACGAGAGACAAAATGTAACTTACAAAGGAAATTGATAAGCTTTCTATATCTAACATCCCCTTGGATCACACAAGTGAGAATCTTTCTTTTATGGCAAGCTTTTAAACATACTACCTCACTATTTTTTAGTATTCATGAATGTTGACATATTCCATTAGCATTCGTCATGCCTTCATAGTTACACTATATTTTAGTGTTATTATGACTTCTATTTTCAGCATTGTATCAAAATGTGTCAGAATTGAAGTACTCATCTATTTTTCTTATAATTTTTTTTCCAATCAAATTTAATTGATAGAAAAAATTGAACTCTTGCTAGGTTTGTACTTTTTACTCTGAAAATAAATTTTGACTTTGTTGAGGTGATTATTGGAGGCCAAGAATACATGAACGTAAAGTTCTAGATTTTTTTCCCCTCATCTTGCCTTTATAAACTTTCAGGTTTCATCAGATGTAAATAGTCACTCGATTCTTGGCATCTCTGATTTTGATTATATGCTTTTAAATTTATCCTTGTTATTTTCCCCATCTATGGCAGAGTAAGGGTATACAATTATCGCAAAGGAAATGCTCTCGCAATATTGAAATATCACAATGCCACGGTATGTCATTATTGGTTTGCAGTAAAAGGGTCATTTTTATAGGATTTCCATATTTACAGGACTTTTTTGTTTGTTCTAATTCAACATTTGTTTGACACTGCTAGCTCTTGGAAACCATATCTTCCAGTTCTTTTGTGTTAACATGAGATGCAAATTGCAACTTTTCATTATGGAACATTATGTAATAAAATTTGTTTAATTACTTTTCTTTTTTCTTTTCAATAAGCATATTTAACTGCTTTTTGCGGTAATGTCAAGCTTTCGTTCTCATCGATTGTAAAATGATGGCGTCATCATCGAAGATACTCTTGTGGCTGTGGGAACTTTATCCTCCTTAACTTGAGTTGTTATTTAGTATTGACTCTTATCAATATGTGAAGTGTCGATGAGTTCCTACATTACTTGGTTGATACATGGCCTTCGATCCTCACATGTGTTTTGTTGGTAATTCTGAATTATGCTTTTGTAGCATATTCATAAAGGAGAAACCGATCTTTCATTTCCTATTGAGTTGCTGTTAAGTGTTAAAACTTGACACCTACATTTGAAACTAGTCCTTAGGTTTTTACAGTGTGTGAACGGGTGTACTTTGCATAGAAACCTGATCAAATTGAACATGCTTAGCTGTGTGGCTAGACATTTAAAAAATAGTGGCATGATGTTGAACGCTTAGAGCTTTGAATATGGAAAATTGATAGGATTTTAATGTATTTGGAGTGGCCTAGCAATGAATGAGTATTAGACCAAACGAACCTTAATTAATATCATCTTTATTAATATTGGTTGCACAGAGTTGATGTGCCACCTTCATTGGACCAAAGGATAGCCCAATGATAAGTGGCTGCCCTTTTTTTTTTTGATAAATAAGTGGCTGCCTTTATTGTGGATGAGATCCGAGTTTGAGTCTCATCAGCGGGTTTTCAATCCCCGCCTCTCTCCGCATTCCCTAGGAAGTACCTATGTTCTTCCTTTGACCAAAAAAAAAAAAAATTTCTTGATCAGTTCTTAATACCTCAAAAATATTTTGTCCTGAGTTGTTGGTTTATGTACTAATGTGAAGTTTCCTTTGTCATGCAGACAAGAAATGCAATAGGGTTAGTTGCTCCAGCTATTGCCGCGGGTTTAGGTGACATACATTGGGCACCCTCGTCCTTGTGATAGGAGCAAGTGGATTTGCTACAGCTATAGCTGCAACTGCTATAGGAACTATTGTCAGTAGTTTTAGATAAAAGTTTGCATGTAAAGGTTACTGGCTTGATTGTCCTATTGCAGTCTCTGCTCGGAAACTCATTGTACAGTTCTGCTCCTTGACGGGAGCTGTATTTCCATCTGGTATGGATAATTTTCTTCGACAGTTTAACCTTTCTCCTCCATAGTTAGTTTTGCAGCTTTTGTTTATATTTTTCCACTTGCCTTATTTTGTTAGAATTGAATCCAGGCGTTATATGTATACTTCTTGCTCTTATATGATGTCATATCATTGTAATGGAATAGGTAAGATGACTTGATTAGATTTAGGGTAGGTTTGTCTATGTTATATTCCTTGAAATTGAAATCTTAAGGTTGATTTCAAAATAATCTTGATTATTACAGATGTATATGATGGTTTTTGGTAAATGTATTATTTGCTTGTTTAGCCTCTCAGCATGGCAGTGGGTCATTTTAAAGTCTTTCTATTCTTTAATTGTTGGAGGGCCATGAACACAAGAAGATGGAACTACTCAATCCACCTCCACAAAATGAATCACACACCACAAAATGTGTGTTAACACAATTCATTAATTCCTCTCCCTAGAAGTCATTTTAAAACAAAAAATCTTGTTCTCATTGATTTATGGTGGTGGTGGCACCATCTAATATCTGATTTGAAATTGACTAGTTAAAGTGAAAAATTCAACTACCAAATGAACAAATGAATAACTATGTTCTAAGAGTTGTAGTTGATACTAGTTAGCACACTATGACCCTGTTAGAATGAGCAACATTGTTGAGGAGAATGTCGATCCATTGTAAAATTGGATCTGAAATTAGCGTCTATGTCATTATATCTAAATTTGGTTCCCCTTGTGTCTTGTCCATTTTCTCCTTTGTGAGACTGCTCTATTGTTTGTGTTTCATTCCCAAGAGAGGGAATTTTAAAGGAATTTTCGTATTTTGATTAAATTTTGATTCAAGATTGTAACGCTTATAAGTTCGATAAATGAAGTTTTGCATTGTTGTTATCTCTTAATTAGGTAAAGGTCCTTGATATTGCATCTATCTTCTCTAGTTAATGATTTGTTCAAATCCAGATGAAGGGCAAATGCAAGAACAGCACCTTCTGCAATTGCTAGCTGGAATTTTACAATGGATCAATCCTCCTGATGTTGTTTCAAAAGCGATTGAGTGTGGAAAAAGTGAAAGGTAATATTCTTGCAGTCACTCCAATGCCCCTATCACAACCCCCCTTCCTGCATAGCCCTTTTCTCTCCTTTGTGCTTTTATGCATTTTTCTATGCCTTACCTGTTATATGGATTTGTTCAGTGAGATGCTTGATGATTGTCGTGCACTCTCAGCCATAGCTAGTATAGTAACACCCCTTGTGTTTGACCAACTCTTGAAATCCATAAGGTCAGTTACATAATATTCTATTGTATCTCTTCATTATTCTCTGAGAATATTTTTGTTAAATGAAGGTGAAACTTATATTTGGTATCTATGCCATTTTTTGTGCATGTGGCTTTAAAAGGTTGACTTTTTGCCTTGATGTTCAGCCCATTTGGCACTATTAGCTTTGTTATGCGCCTTGATGTGTGAAGTTGTTAAAGTCCTTATGACTAATTACACTGAAGAGGAGACGTGGAGTTGGGTGGCACGTGATATCTTATTAGATACTTGGACTGCACTTCTTGTGGTATGCATTTCTGCCAAATGGTTATGTGCTAGATATTTTCCCACATGTCTGCAATTTGGGAGTTCATGCATATGTTCATTTGGTCTATATGCTTGTAGAAGTGATGAATGTTGGCATATTGTTGTTTCCGATCTTCATCATTCAGTATGGATTAACATCATTACTATTGTGGATAATTTTTTTGGTGTACAAAATATAACATAATGTCATAGTATGAAGTGTGCCGGTCTTTGATGCTTATTCTATCTCAGCTACTGAACTAAAGAATTTTTGCAATGCATTTGCAGCCAACGGATATCTTGGATGAGTGAACTACTTCCACTAGAAGGAATTAATCTCATGACCAATCTATTTGCCTTGATAGTAGAATCTGAATTAAAAGGTAATTATGATATTCATCACATTATCTCGCTTTTTGTTGTTTGGTTCGATTACTATTTTGCTCATTAGTTGACTAATAACATCATTTAATTTTATAGCGGCTTCAAAGATCGCCTCTCTTGATGAGAGTGAATCTGAATACTGCAGGCTTCTATAGTTGGTATGTAACTAAAATTTGTCTAAATGGTGTATTAAGTTTTCATTGGCATTGTCTTTACAATTAATGTTGTTGTTTCAACTATTGATTCATTTTTGTTCTCTTTGCGACCATGGATGAAAGGTTAAGCTCTTATGCTCTTATTGCGAGAGCGACTATTGATGTTACAATTCCTTTACTCACGAGATTATTCTCTGGCGTTTTGCAAGGCTTCATCAGTGCTTTTTGTTTGATTTCCAAATTAGTGTTTTTATTTTATTTTATTCAAATAAATCTAGTTCGATTGTTGGTTGATGGTAATGAGTTATATTGTTCTTTGTGATTTAAATTTGAAACGAAGACCCTTTTGGTTCGTGGATGGGACAAGGGATATCTTATCTCAAGATGAGTTGTCCAGAGAGAAGTTTCCTTTTATCCGCATATCTTTGCGGGATAAAAGGAAAAGGAGGATAAAATATCCTGAGTAATAAAATGTGAACCAAATATGGGATAACTTTATCATAGGATGAAATATTCCTATCATGCCTTATTATCCTTGAAGGTGTGAACGAAACTTGGCCTTAGGGGATTAATATTTTCTCCTCCTTCTGATATACTGTGGGCTTGTTTGATACATGGATTATCCTATGGAAATTGTTTTCTATTGCGGGTATGGATTGGGTGGCTCCGTCTTCTTTTGTTTAGATGATTCAGATTGATAGGCTTCGGTTCTACCACAAAGGTGAGGCCTTTATGGCACTGTGCTGTTTTTGCCCTTCTTTGGGTATATGGTTGGATAGAAATGCGAGGATATTAAAGTTTGATAGTGTCATTTTTGGTCTCATTGCCTCACCCTTTATAGGAGATTCCTTCGTTCCTGATTTGTAGAGATTGGAGAGCAATATATGAATGGTAATCTCTTTTCTCTTTTCTTTTATGGTGGATCTCTGGTCCTCCCTTTATTGTAACATTTTTTCTTCTTTAATAATTTTCCTTTTGATGCCAATAATAATAATAAGTGATCCCATAGTTAAGCTTGAAGTTGCTCTTAAGGTAATTGAAACTCTTGTTGCAAATTACTGATTTGCCATAGAGATAGGTTACTGACATAGTTTTATTTTGATTATTTTAAGCTAAACTAACACATTTAAGTGCATTAAATTTTCAAGTCAAGTTTGATATATGTTTTTGCAGATTTTGTTGAGGGAATAGTTGATACGATCGAACGGTTGATGTTGGGAGCTAAAGATTATGTTGCTCTTCTTTTTTTTTTTTTTTTTTTTTTGAAGACTTGAATTTTTTAGTACATTGTATTTAAAGATGGTTAATGGATAATGTCTATTATAAATTTAATTAATTTGTTAATTTTGTTATTTTTCATTTACAAAAAATTAGTTGGTGCTCGTAATTGATTTTTTTGTTGTAGCAAACTCATATATGATTTTTTTAATAAATAATTATTTGACATTAAAACAATGGTCATTGAAAGTGTTTTTATTTTTTAATTTTTTTGTGACGGCAAAATAGTACGCATAAAAAGTTTTTTATCAGTATTTTTATTATTTGCTGACGGCATGTAGCGGTCACAAAAAGTATTTTTTTTAGTAGTGAATGTTATTAATCACACTTAAAAGATGTGATGTAAATATTTTTAATCACACTTAAAAGGTGTGATCTAAATGTTATTAATCACACTTAAAAAGTGTGATTAAAAATGACCCTTTTTAATCACACTTCTAAAGATCACACTTAAAAGGTGTGATCTAAATACTTTTAATCACACTTAAAAGGTGTGATCTAAATATTTTTAATCACACTTAAAAGGTGTGATCTAAATATTTTTAATCACACTTAAAAAGTGTGATTAAAAATAACCACTTTTAATCACACTCCCAAAGATCACACTTTAATAAAACTTAAAAAGTGTGATTAAATAACATACATCACACCAAAAAAGTGTGATCTTTATCTATTTTTGTAGTAGTGAAAAAAATGAAGATAAAAGATAAAAAATTTGTGTCAAAATCACAAAAAATACTTAGTATTACATTACAACAATTAATAAGTGTCACTTGATCATCGCTCTTCTTGCATTTTTAGAAGCAAATAAATCAATCATACTTGCATAATCTAGTTTTTTTGCAAAATCATTTTCAATGGATAATAATGCTAATTATTTTAAATGGGCCTTTCAATTTTTTAATGGGTCAATTTATTTTAAGTTAGTTTAGGTCTTCCTTAATTTTATTTTTTTTGGATTTAAAATATACCAAATATATTACAATAAACTATAATAGAAGGGATCCTTTTTTTGGGGGTCTATTTTCAATAGATAACAATGTTAATTTTTTTGAATGGACCTTTCAATTTTTCAATGGGTCGATTTATTTTAAGTTAGTTTAGCCCTTCTTTAATTTTTTTTTTTAAACTTAAAACATACCTAATATATTATACTAAACCATAATAGAAGGGCGCCCTTTTTTGGGTCTATTTTGAGGGGCCCTAGGCCATGGCCTTGTTGGCTCATGCCCAGGGCTGGCACTGACCCTAAAAGAGATGCTTAGCCGCTCATGGAGAGGGAAAAAGATGAGATGGAAGTGGTGAAGATGGTCGGAGCCTCCATGGATGATCAAGCTTCTTTCCTTAGCCCTAGCTGTCTTTCTTTTAGCCCTAGAAAATTTCAAAACCGTAATCCCAACCATTTTTCTTCCTTTTATTCCAAAAAAACACACTAGAAATTTTGCACACGCTTCCTAAGGTGGGCCACTTGAGCGGTGGTGGGATGCATGTGCAATAGAGGATGGTCGCATGTGTAGTGGACTGACAAACAGCGAATTTCCATTGTTCGAGTGAAGGATCTACTTTTGTGCTACTTTTTGCCTGAGATTGCGTGTTGTTCACGAAACTTGCATAAGTACACGAAACGCATCATCTCTACCAAATAACCATACTTTAAGGACTGTAAATGTAATTTACATGGCCTTAATATGGTAACTTTCAGCTTACATCAGAACCCGAACAAAATGCGCCTAGATCTATAGACTAAAAGTCTGGAAAATGGATTTATGAGCTAAGCTCCTTTTTTTTATAATGTACTATATATAATTTATAATATTTGTAGTACGGATATCATAAATGTCATAACTATATGAATTTTAAACTATAATTAAAGAAAATACAATGAGTTATAACCAAATAATATTGAAAACATAACTAAAAACCTATTCGGTTATGATCAAAATAAGTGCCTCAATAAATCATAATCTTATATATATATATATATATCGTGCTTTTCTTAAAAAAAAAAAACCACCTCAGCATACGTTTTCTATTTACATAGAAATTATGCCGCTCTTATCTCTTTCTACTCTAACAAACCCACAAACCCATTACACTCACTTAACCAATTTTATAAGGATTCTATTTTTTGAGAAATACTTCTTTGACAAATCCAATTTGAGTTTTACATTAAATCTACCTACAAATTCTATATGAATTATACTTGAATTGTACAAAATCTTTCTTATATTATTTTATAAAATCACAACTCATAAGAGGAAATCAGCATAGATATATATTCAGAAATCTTTTCAGATTCTATATTCGGTTACTTCTTTAATTGCTGTAAGTTCTTCAACATCCTTTCTGGTTTTTGATTTTTTGTATTTGGTTCATCGAATGTGAAGATTGTTGATTTTTTATTTATATCAAAAATAGTGTTTTACTTTAATTTTTTTTCTCTCTCCTATGTGGTGCATCTCTCCTCTCTTCACTTTTAATTTTATAATTATTATTTTTAATATCAAAATTAGTGCTTCTTTTGCTATGTTATAATTCAATATCATACAAAATCATTATATATATTTATTTAAATTACACTTTTGTAGTACAATAGAGCTAAAATTATCAAAATAAATATTTCTTTTACTATGTTATAATTTAATATTGTATAAAAGTATTATATATACGTATATGTATAAATATATTTGAAGTAAGATTTTTATAGCACTATAGGGTTAAATTATTAAAATACACATAAATAATATATTTAAAATTATTATATATTTATTTAAATAACAGTTTTATAAAATGATCGGGCTAAGATTATCAAAATAAATAGTAAGAATTATTGTTTAATTTTAAATTATTACTTCGTTTTTTTAATTTAATCATTATTTATAATATTTTATATATCAGCATATATATAAATAATTTAACTAAATTTTATAAAATATTATTTCAAAAAAATTATATTTTAACCCATACATTGTACGGATTAACTACTAATTAATATATTAATAAATTATAATTAATCAGTAGATAGAGATCCTCACAAAATACAATTATGATAACCCTCAAAGTTATCTAAATCATTCATGTCATTGTTAAACATAACCCTTAAAAAAATTCAAATACATCAATAATTAATACATTAGTGAGGGTCTTGGAAGTCTTCTTTTGTGAGATCCCCCTTTATGTAGTCCCAAACCTAACATTTTTCATAATTAATATCACAATAATTTATAATTGAAAATCATCAAAATAATAACTGAAAATAGTACACTGTTTTCCGAGTCTTCCACTTGCTGACCTGGTTGGCCATTCTTCCTTTCCAATCAAGTCACTTTCCTAGGACAACATACGTGTGGCATGTGGTTTGAGATATGAGTTAATTTTTTAACTTTTTAATTAGAAAAATATCAGAGGTCTTAAAAATTTTTACAAAATTTTTATTAAATATCTCAAACATCTCATATAGATATGAGACTCATATCATGTAGGTCTCATATGGGTCTCACACCCATATGAGATATTTAATAGAAATTTTAGAAAAAATTTTAGGATTTCTAACATTTTTGTTTTGATTATTTTAGCTTGGGTTTAAAATAGTCTCATTTGGGATGGATTTTTTGACTTTCATGACTTTTGTGAGAAAAAAAATATAATGATTATAGTTTGGATGTGACAACTTTTAACCTATGACAAAAATATCTATTTTGTCTTTTTATGACTAAAATAGTCTCAATCTAATCCAAACCCACATGCCAAACGATTACTAAATAAAATATAGAAATAAATATAGAATTTATAAAAAGAGATTAGTTACTATCTATATCTAGAATTGCAAGCCAATCAAGTCTAATTGAATTTTGCTCGACTCGTTTGTTTATCGAGTTTAATTATCCAACTCTAGTTCGGCTTGATAACTAATCGAGCTCGAGCTTGAGCTCGAGTTCGGTTTGACTCAGCTCGACTCGTTAATAGTAGTCAAGTTCAAGCTCGACTGAAACTCAATAATAAATTATTATTATTATTATTTATAATATATAAATAATATATTTATATATTATTTAATAAAAATATTATTTATATTATTTTAACATAAAAATAATATAATTATGCTCTTGTTTATACAAATTTTATATTATTTAATATATATTTATTTTATAGTTTAAATAAAGATAAACGAACCGAGAGCCGAGCCCTTAATGAACCGAGCTGAACTGAGTCAAGTTAGTGAACAACTCGATTTGTTTGCAATCATATCCGCAACACAATCCTTTATATTATTTCATATTTCATTTTGTGAATCTCACTCTAGATTCACAATGATTAATTTGTACCGTTCACTTTGTAAGCATTGCAGTGAAGATCATTTATGTTAGGTGTGATTATAGATCCATTCCACCCGACCCAACTCGATTGATTTTAGACAGATGCGTGTCTTTGTTTGGACAAATGAAAATGAAATATTTCAAAATCCGTAGATACAGTTCGAATGGCGGATCAACTATCCCGCACTCGCATAAATCAATAGGCCCATAGATAAAGTTCAAAATAAATAAATAAATAAATGAACTCCTAACGTGTAACAACATAGAGTATAAATAACAAAATATATATTTTTTCAAATGAAAAACAATATCTTAAAAACACGCATGTATAGTGCCATGGCCTATATAGACAAATAATACATATTTTTTCAGATCACTAGTTATTAGAGATTATAAAAGTAATGAATTATAATTTAAAAAAATACCCAAAATTTGTAAAGTCCAAACTGCCAAACCGATCGCATCTATCTGCCAATCTGTGCAGCCTGCTCAATTTGCATCCTCCAAATTGGTGGACGGATGCGGATTATTTTTTCCAATCCACCTAATTTTGAATGGATGGCGGATGTGATGTCACTCAACCTAACCTGATCCAACCCGAGCCACAATCACTCCTAGTTTATGCAAAAAATCTGGTTCAGCAGATATCAATAAATAGATTACAAATTATATTTTGTTTTATAAAATATACGGTTCAAGTTTAAACTCATAATTACCGCCTATTTAAAAAAATAAATAAAATGTAATTTGTCCATGTATCTAGTGATATTTTATGAAATTGATTTTATTCATAACTCATTGAGATTATGAAATGAACGATTCGAATTATCGTTGGAGGCCCAAAACAAGGCCTATGAAATAAATGATGGCAAAATATGGAGGATAATAGCATGAAAATGATTTATTCTCTTAATAAATGGGTATAATTTTATAGAAAATCTTAGAAGAATAGAAGAAATCACAAAAGAAAAATTTCAGGACTTGACCGTTGCAATAAAATAAATTCTAAATTTTTTATTTTGTCAATATAAATTCTATTTTTTTTTTCACTTGTTTCAATCTAAATTATTTTCTAATTTCGATAAAAACAAATTAACCAAAAATGATATTTTAGTCATTGAAATTAATGAAAAAGATTATTTTAGACATTTTGTATATACTTATATTGAGGTTAATAACTAAAATACTATTTTCCGTCGATTTTGCTTAAATAAAATGAGCGAATAGCTTATATTGAAAAAAAATCAAAAAATTTAAATTTAAATTGACAAAAGTAAATACTCAAAATTTATTTTATTACAAAAGTCAAACCATGGAGAGATTATTATTTTTTTAATTTTTTTTTGTTGTAATTTCTTCAAAATCTTACGGATTATACCCTATTAAGTATAGTCGACGCATAAGGGTCTGAGTCATTCATTTCATAGTCTATTATATGTCCATCATTCACTACGAAAATCAAATTAATTTGATAATCGCAACCACATAATTTCATCATTTTTTTTCTTTAAATAGAAGATGAGTATGACTTTAAAATAAGATGTCTATATTGTTGAAAACAAATGATAAAATTATGTAGTTAAAATTATTAGATCAATCTAATTTTTCATTGATGATCTACTTGTATAAAATGAATGAATGAATTGAATTATTGAAATAGAATCCATAGCGACTCTCATAGGACTAAATGAACGTGTACATCCATCTCTTAGCATTTATAATTTGCCTTGTTTCTATAGTCGAACATCGTGTTTGGTTACTCTTACGCTAGCCATCTTAACTTTAGAGAGCATTCGAACTCGGTAGACCCATTTTGAAACCGATTTTGGTGATTCAAATCATTCACTTTTTAGGGACTCGTTGAGTAGAATATTTATGTAAAAAATCAAGATGATCAAATATCGGTAGCTATATGTTTTGTTAAGTTTTTATTCTTGGCAATCCCGTTTGACAAAACACTTTTCAGTTGTAATTGTATTCGATCTTTAATTTTAGTGAGGCTAAGAGTTTTAGATGTAAATCCAACTCAAATTGTGCCTTACATAGATGTTTTAGAAGTTAATTCTTTCATGTTTGTTAAAAGTTTCACCCGCCTACAAAAGTACTGGGAGGTGTTTTTTTCCGCTCGAGCATAGATCCGCTCGAGCGGCCATTCTTGCGCGGATCTGTTTTCTATATATATATGTGTTTCAGTCTAATTTTAGGGTACGACTTCCAAATCTTCTTTTTGGGTATTAGGGTTTTCTTCTAAAACTTTTTTGCTTATTTCTTTAATATCTGTGAGAGTTTAATCATAAATTGAGTGGATTATATCAAAGGGCTTGTTTGTTTTATTTATTCAATACAAAAGATAGAGTTGTTCTTCAGTGGTTTCCATGAAATTTGGGCTTGAAGCTTTAGTGAATTCTGGAGTGGCTCATCGTCGTGGATTCGACATCGATGTTGTGGATTCAATGTCAGGCAAGGCAATTCTAAGATGAAGACCATGGTGGAAGAGGCATATAGGGGTCGACTCAATTCGAGCGTGGATTCACTAGGTAATTGAGAGTACACTTGTGTAATTTATTTTGTCTTCTTAGTGGATTGTTTTGTGGCTTTGGCTCGTGATTTTTTATCATAATTGGAGGAGTTCCAATTGTGATTTTTTCACGTTAAAATCGTTGTGTTGATCTGTGTTAGGTTTTTATTCTTGGCAACCCCGTTTGACAAAACTCCTTTCAGATGTATTTATTTTCGCACTTTTATTTCAGTGAGGCTATGAGTTTTTTAGATGCGAATCCAACCCGAATCGAGCCATGCAGAGAAGTTTGTGATGTTAATGCTTTCAAGATTGCCACTTCGCTGATTATTACGGGGGTCGAGCTGCCCGGTCATTCATGGCCGGCAAAAATTCAAATTTGCCATCAAAAATGCATGTCAGCCGTTGCTCGCACGAGCCAAGGAGTGCTCGCCCGAGCTAAGGCTTGCTCGCTCGAGCCAAGGAATGCTCGCTCGAGCCAAGGATTGCGTCCATACAAAAACCTGAAGAAAGTGATTGGTCGCTCGAGCCAAGGATCCGTCGCTCGAGCCAAGGGACTAGTAGAAATCATGAAAATTGCTCTCCTCGCTCGAGCTAGGAAATCTTCGCTCGAGCGAGCCTCAGAATCCGGATTTCTCAAGGAGTTTGATTTCTTCCCAATCTTGGATTACTTTTGGTTCTCTATAAATACTTGGTTTTCTCCCAAAACTAGGTAATTGATTGAAGTCCTCCAGATCTTCTTTTTGGTTCTTAAAGGTTTATATCTGGGGATATTTTTTTTTTTCTTTGATGTCTTATTGAGTATTCAACTCATGATCTGAAAAGGCTACATCAAAGGTTTTGTTTGTTACACAAAAGAGAGAGTTGTTCTTCAGTTGTGGATTACAAGAATTGATGCAAGCTTCGGTGGTGGAATGCGGAGTGGCACATCAGAAAGACAATTCCGTGGTGAAGATGGGGTGGGAAGAGGCACATAGAGGTTGGTTCAATTAGGCGTTGTGGATTCGCTAGATAATTGAGAGTGATACCTGTGTAATTCCTTTATATCTTCTTAGTGGATTGTTACGGTGGTACGTGGCTGTGGTTTTTTGATCACAATTGGAAGGTGTCCAATTGTGGTTTTTCCACGTAAAATCTTTGTGTCTCTTTCTCTTGATTGTTTGATTGGGATTTTTATATTCTGCTTAAAATTGATACATAATCACAAATCAACATCTAGGAGGTTTCTAGATTTTTCAATCTGTCTTGATTGTTTGATTGAGATTGTTATTTACTACTTAAAATTGATACATAATCACAAATCAATATCTAGGGGATTTCTAGATTTTTCATATTTAAATCAAATTTATATTACAAAAAATGAATGACTATTCTTGAAATTATATTTGTCATTTATTTTTTTTTTTAAAAAATATGATTTAAACATATAATTACAGATGTCTAATTATTTTTATTTTTTTAATGAACCTATCAAATTTAAATATTCTCTCAAATTAAGATAAGAAGTTAAAAAAAGTCAAACCTCGTAGATTTATACTTTTCCAAGCCTCAAAGAAATCTCAGGAATTTCAAGTTTTCACACACAACCACATCTCGGATACAAACAATTTCATAAATGAATAATGAGACCTTATATTCCAAACAATGACAATTCACTCTAGGCGGTTGTCCTTCCCATTACTATTAAACTTGTGAAAGGAAATATGGACAATGAAAACCATGGGGTGGCCTATCTGTGGTCACATCAAGACATGTGATATTGTTTAAAATTCCACAATATTTCCTGGCTAATGTTGGGATGAGAATTATGTCCGGTTGAGTCGTGTTTACTGAGCGTATAGAGATATTATAAGTAGTTGTATTTAGAAATTCCTAAATTTTAATGAATTGTTTGTTGAGAAAAGTTAAAAATCATGAAATTTTTTTTATGAAAATGATCATGAAAGATTTATGATCTTTAGATTACCTTGATTAGTGTGTGATATTTTATTCTAAGTGTAATCTAAGGATCACAAAATTTTCATGATTATTTTTATGAAAAAATTTTCATGATACCTAACATTGCTGTTGTTTGTTAGGCAAAAGCACCTTCTATTTCATTTATTCTTCCTTTCACCTCTATATCACTCATAACATAATAGATGAAGTCATTTCCTTGGTTCAACAAAATTTTGTACAGTTTTTAGGGAAATTATTCGGTGTGCAGCATATGATTTATCACAAAAATATATAATTTTATTATAAAATTCATAACATCAATCACAAAATAAGTAATTTCGTCACAAATTGACGTAACAAAAATATCATAATCAAGCCACAAACTTTTGTAACATCAATCACAAAATTTTGGATATTTTTGTTATGCCAATTTATGCTAAGATTACGTATTTTGTGATTGATATTACGAAATGTTGTTATAAAATTATACATTTTTTTGATAGGTTGCATATGGTATGCACCCCAAAAGGTGCACACCGGAGCATTTCCCCAATTTTTAACGTATGAAGATACCTTCAATACTTTAATTAATTTAAAAATTATAATTATAATAGTTTAAATAAAATATTCTCTTAACTAATCTGAAATGCAACTTGAAGTATGATAATATTTTGAATAAATTATACCCCTGGTCCTTTTATTTTATCACTTGTGTTAATTTGGCCATTATAGTTCTAATTGTATCAATTTTGTCACTTTATTTTTTTCAATTTTTTCAATTTAGTTTGATAACACTCGATTAGAAATTAGATAGCAATTAAGAGCAAAATGGTCCATTCAAAAAGGAATTGATCCTTTCAAATTAAACGCCAAACTATCAATAAGTTTGACGAGAGTAAATGAACTATTTTACCCTTTGATTTCAATCCAATTTCTAAATGGGCATTATTAATTGAACTAAATTAATGCAACGTGAAAAAATTAAAGATAAAATTAATACAATTAGAATTATGTCGGTCAAATTAACATATGAAGAAAACTACAAGGAGTTCAAGTTGTAACATGCTCAGGGGGTACCCGTGCATGTTAACAGTTCGGACTCCCAAGATCTCTTTGATCTAGTCTCATGAGTGCAATGCGAAACGTAGATGAGAGTCCGTATTTGGCAACTTTTATTGAAAATTCATTTTATTGCAATTTTGTCAAAAATAGATTGCGTCATCAGATCTCTCAGAGTTGCCACCTAATATTTTAGGAAATTAGGAAACCCATGACTCATGCCAAGGCCACTGTTCGTCGTAACCAAAGATGCTTGGCTCGGAACCTTAGGTATGAGAAGGCAAGGTTAATAATGAGCACCCCTGCTCACCGGATCAAAGATCGGCCTCTACTAAACCATGATATAAATTTTATTTTCTTATATGTTCATGTTCTGATTACTTAATAAATCCTAAAATTTACAATGTGATGTGCACACACAAGGTATAGACTGGTTTGCCCAAATTGGAACAATTCAATTTCATGTTTGTTTTTCGAAAATGGTTTGAATTTGCCACCTCAAGTGGGCTTAAAGTTTGTGAATTTGCCACTATAAAGTGGGCTTAAAACGTACAATCATTGAATTATTCCAATCCAAGCAACAAGCCTTCATCCACAGGTATTCAAATAATTTATCACTCAAGCAATTAGCCACATGGTAGAATGCTAAACATAATAAGAAAATTATGTACAAGCAGGATGCTAAAGCATAAAAACTCACATATTTACCGACGTCCCGCGAACAAGCTATAAAACAAAATTAGTAAAATATGCATAATCCTATATACAAATCCTAATGCAATTCATACACAAGAATGTTTCTAAAGATCCGACTTCTAAAACATGACATGTGAAACACTGCAATACTTGCGACAACACACAAAATCATATAAGAATCAATGAAAGCACAAAGATGCAAATTTAGCCGGATCTAGGCATGAATCATGGGTGCAAAACATGGATATGCATGGTATGTTAGATATATACATATGTACAGTTAGGAAAAGCAATTAAAGAATGGGATAAAAATAAATGGGGTGAGAAATTATTACAACACTTTAAATATTACAAATCCGAAGGAAATGAATAAAATAAAAACCTCACAAACACTCAAAATAAAAATAAAAGTTTTAACTCCTGGCCATTCATCGACTAGCAAAGATCCACGTGTCTTCAATCCAACAAGCCTCAAGTCCATATACTTCTCATCTTCACTGGAAGCCCCACCAAATCAAAACAGGTTCACTGGGGAAGATGATGAGAGAGAAGTCAACGGCAGAGATGAGGCTGCAGGTGGTGTTGTCAACGAGGGAGACTTCGTCGAGGTCGTCGGCATTGATGAGGTTCTTGATTACGGTACGGGAGTGGAGGATGCATAAGAAGTGAAACTGAGTTCGAGCGCGAACTTGCTGCCTCGAGTACCAGCACCGCCACTTGGTCTCAAGCTTATCACCGTTTGATCAGCATCACCCTTCATGACTCCATGGCCTTGAAGAGGGAGAGAGAGAGAGAGAGAGAGAGAGAGAGAGAGAACCCGTGTATCTCTGCATGCATGTATTTGCGTGACTTTTTTTGGTTTTCTGGGTTGAAAGTCACGCCGAGAAAAGAGAGGGAGAGTTGTGTGTTGCTCTGTGGTCATGCATGGCGACCGAGAGAGAGTTGATGAATGCATGGTTCGATCAGACCTCCCATGGCTGGAGAGGAGTGAGAGTGAGATGTAGAGAGAGTGTGCGGGTGTCGTGTGTGTGTTCTATGTGTGTGTTACGTATGTGTGTTGCAGTGTGGGTGTGCCGTGTGTGTGGAGTGAGTGTGTTCATCAGTGTGTGCAGATAAAGCTTCCCTCCCTCTCAATCTCTCTCTAGAAAATTCTCTCTTAAAAAAAATATCACTCCTCTCCCCTTCACTCATGAACACCACTCTTCCATTTTATCAATCTCAGATTATCTCCCCTCAAATAATACACCACCCACTCCCACTTTTCTGTCCCTCTCTCTTTTTAATATTTTCCAACTTCTCACCTGCTCTCCTCTTTTTTGATTCTTTTTTCCCTCTGACCATGCATGCTCCCTTCCTTTCTAAAAAAATAATTGTTCTCCACCGCCCCACACAACCTCACCAAAAATCTTATCTCCATCCCCCCACTCATTCATCCTCTTTTTTTATTTTTATTATATATATATATATATATTATCATTTTCTTTTTTATCAAATATCAAAATTATTTATACCAATTTAGATAAAAAATCAAAAACTATGTACAACACATAAAATTATAAAATATTATGAAATACTAAAAATTAATAATTTGGCCAACATGGGTGAGGTTTGGGATTAAAGCTTTTTGATATTTTCTACTGAGAAATTCATAAAATAGTATATTCCAACTTTCATCATGGGGTGTTCAAAAGAAAGTGCCCAAGTCTTAGGGTCAGTCAAAATGGGGTGTCTACACAAGTATAATTTGGCCTAATGTCTTTTTATATTGATGGTTTAGGTTTATTTTAAGAAGTGAAAGTTTTAGAAGATATTAGACAACAAATAAAAATAAAAATACAACTGACACAGATTATATAAAAAGATTAGTTTATTTTTTCAAATACATGCATTGCTTATAAAAAACAATTATACACAATAGTTGTATTTTTTTTTGGATACATGAGGTATCTTGGGCCAACTTGTGCACGCCAGACTAAGTCCCTATAATTTAAACAAACCCTTTGAAACAAGGTTTAAACTCCGCAGTTCGTGCCTCTAAGAATTTTGCTAAGGAGGGAGTCGAACTTTTGAGACCTTAGAGATAGTAAACCCCTAAATCCCGTATCTCATCTACTAATTCAGATCCTTGGGGTTATAGTTGTGATGCTACTTGTGAATAGATAAGTTTTTTAACATTAAATTTTGTTAAAACACCCAATTCAAAATCAATTAGCAATAATTGGAAAAACTTTTTCATTATATTAACCAAGTTTTAGTGGTTTAGATTGGCGATGTGGGTTTAAATCTAACACTCCCCCTCACATGCTATCTGATAGCACGTGGAGATGATTAAGAGGTCTGATTGAGAGATGGACCGTTTGTACCACATGATGTAAAAAACCATCCAAGGCATAGTTTTGATACCACGTTAAGGTATCCAACTCAAAACTAATTAACAATGAGTGGAGAGATTCTTACATTATATTAATCAAGTTTGGCTAGCTTAAATTGACGATGTGGTTTAAGTCTAACATTAATTTACATTATATTCACTACTAGAAAAGGGAGCTTTAGCCACGGAACTTTTTGCGACGGTTTAAGTGCCGTCGCAAAAGCTTGCTTTTTGCGACAGTTTAAGTGCCGTCACGGAATTTATAGTTTTTGCGACGGAAAAAGTTAGACCGTGGCAAAAAATAAGGTTATATGCGACGGTAAGTTAAACGTGGCAAATTGTTTCTGGTTTAAAATGTTTTTTTCCTGTTTTGCGACGCTCTTTCGATAAGCCGTCGCAAAATTTTACTTTTTTCTCTTTCATTTGCGACGGCCTTAATATCTCGCAAATAATAAATCCTAATTTCACGCCAAAGACCCCTCTCCCACTCTCCCTCTTTCCCGATATTCCCAACTTCACTGTTATCTCTTCAGATCAAAAAAAAAAAGCCCTAATCTCACTGCTCTCTCCCTCCCTCCCTCTCACCCAATCGTAACTCTCTCTTGCAACGGCGACAGCAACGTCTAGGTAAGCAACCCTCTTTCTTCCTCTCGCTCTTGCACACGCATACATTCCCTCTCACCCAGTCGTCGTTCTGTCTCTCTTCTTGCTGACCGCAAGGCTCAGAGTCATGTGCAACAAATCTCTCTGGTTCTCCTTGCATCCGTATAGCCTTCCTTTGCTTTCCTCTGCTCTCCTCTGCCCTTCTATCGTTTGTTTCTCCCTGCTCATCAATTCAAGAATTTGTTGGTGTGTGTGTTTGATTTGTGCCAAAATTGATTTTGTGTTTGTGTTTGATTTGTGCGAAAATTAATTTTGTTTTGGTGTGTGTTTGAGTCGCATGAAGTGGCCTCTCTACACTCTTGCCTAATGGCAAAGTATACTGGTGAATTTTGGCAAACCCATGATAATCACCGAATGTCTGCATGTTATCAACAATAGTGATGTTGTACTAAGAAGGGCTAAAGTATATAACTTGCACTGAATTTGTTGACACATTAATCTTCCACAAACATGCATGAGTTATTTCAACTTCTCAAGCATTCAAATGGTGCCTTAACTCATATCTGAGTTTGGGAACTCAATTCATGTTCATGAATGGATGATAAATAATATTTGGGGGTCAATAACACAAATATTTTTGGAATTAATTAAAGAATTTCTTTTTTCTTTTTCTTGGGTAGAGTTGCCCTAAGTGTCTATCTGATATAAGCCCTATAAATTAGCTTGAAGTTGGAATGTGATTTGGTGTGATTTTATCACTCTTGAAGCAACACATTTAATCAGATGATGGAAGCAACTAACAAAGAGATTTATGAATGTACTAGCGTATACCTGTGCCTGAAGGCACGGTGTAAATAATGTTATGATTAGAATATAATTGTAATCCCAATACTATTTAAATTTATTTTTTAATTTGATAAAATTACAAATTTATTATAAAATTTTAGAGTTCTCACAAAACTCCCCACGAAAACTCGCTTTTGCTTATATAATATATAGCTAGATAGATAGATATGCCTGGTATAAATACAATTTTCACGGGCATACATACAATGTTTCTTTTGCTTATATAATTACATGGAGATTGTAGATATGCCCATAATGTCCCATTGCAAAATATATTGAACAAAAATTACAAAATTGACCCTAAATTTGTCAAAGACAATAATATTGCTTCTATGAAATGTAAATATGACATAAGTTTGAAATTTTCAAGATTCAATGGCTATGACGCGAGCAAAATCGATTGAAATATAAATAATGAAATATTTCCCATTGCTCTTACATTAGAGGATTGCTATTATACATCAATTTCCCAAAATCATTTTTTATATATCAATGTAAATAACTCTTACAATCTTACGTAATCAAAAGAAACATTGTATGTATACTCGTGAAAATTGTATTTATATGTCACGTTGATGTATTTTTGTTCAATATATTAGGGTCAATTTTGACCCTAAATTACAAACATTGCAATGTAAATATGTCACATTGTATGGAAATATGTGCAAAATATATTGAATAAAAATGAGTGTGTACTAAGTTTAATATGTGTACTAAGTTTTACCTTCTATTTTGACCTAAAAAAATTTAAAACATTGATGTTAATAACACTAGCCAATCATACACATACGCTAGCCAACATTTTAATATGTGTACTAAGTTTTTTCTTATAACATTATGTTATTCAATCATATAATGTTATTAACAAATTTCGTACACATAATCGTATACATATTCACTAAGTTTTGGATTGAAAAACTTAGTCATTGATGTTAGGATTGAAATTATTTTTTTTTCCTTATTTATGTGTACAAAATTTGTTAATAACATTATAGGATTGCTATTATATTTCATTATAGGAAATATTTCCCATTGGTCTTTGTTAATAACATTATAGGATTGACCAGCTCTAAGAGTTTATAAGATTTCAATATTTCACCTTCTGTGCAATGGGAAATTGATGTATTTACAATCTTACGTAATTTATTATACAAAGACCAAAGCTTGGATCTAATACTTAAAAACCTCTTGACCTATATATCTCACCTTTACACCAAGTTTACCTTACAATCATAAACCTACATGGTTAAATCCGAACCCAATTGCTTTTAGTTAATTGTATAAGTCTTGCCCAAAGATCAATCTCTAAAACAACATTGTATACATATGATATGACCAACACAAAGTAAAGAAGTAAAGCAAGCTGTACACACTTCAATGTGTGTGTGTGTGTTGGGGTGTGGGGATGGGACATACAATAAGAAAGAAAGCGATAGTTGTATCCATTATCTACATGACATTTACGGAGCTTTGCTATTATAATTGTATTTGTATCTGGTTGATTTTATTTATTTATCTTCTTTTTTCACATGTGATTTTGATGCATAGCTTGCCATTGTTGATTTGTCTTTGGGTGGATGCGTGCATCACATCACCACTAATTTTGTATTCTTCTTCAAATTTCTTACTAAATTGATAATTACTTAATTTTTATTTATCTTTTCTACAATTATGAATATTTTTCAAAATAATGTATTCAACATAATTAAGTGAGCCCACCATTATTACAATAGCTTTAATATGCAATTATTAAGTCGATGTCAATGGCTTTTAATATAGAAATCAAGGCACAGGCCCAAAATAAAGACAGCTTTGGCATGGCATATACATCACAAGATGAAATCAATACGTGGCGCTAATAAACTAAAAAATACAATTTTAGTTTTTACAAAAAGTGTTAAAAAGTTCCTTTAGAATCAATTTGGTGGGTGATTTATCATATAGTTTATGCAAAGGACATTGCCCCACGGCTAATTTAATCGCACCAAATAATTCCTCCTTTGGATCATAGCCATAAAATACAACACGGTCAGTACCATTTCACCATAAAGATTGGGGAGACAGAGGACACCCCATCATGGTATTCACCAATTACATACTATCATCGGACTAAGGAAACTAAATAACATGCTAAGCGTTATCGATACCTTAATCAAAGAGAAGTTTAACAACTAATAAGGCCTATAGCTCAATAATCTCCAAACAACAGGATAAAAACAAAAAGGTAAAAATTGCTATTAACCCCATTCTCATCATGTACAATCTGAAATTCCTTCCTTCCTCGCTAATCACACATGCATTTTGAGTAAAGCGCATGACCGGTATGGTCCATCTATACAGATGTGTACTCTCGCTTACACTTACACGGCACGAGAGATAGCTGCTGCAACATCAATAGTTTAAAACTAAAGAAGAATTATAAGCGAAAAAAGAGATCGTTACGGTAAAATATAACTTCGTAATTATGTCGGAAAAAACAACTACTCTTGGTTCACCATGAAAGATCCACAAGCAAAAATCAATTGCTATAACCATATCAATAATACAATCGGTTGCAAGAACTTAGCGCGTTTGCGGTAATGGTGGGAAAATAATTCAAATAGCGACAATTAGATGTAAGTTTGATCCATCTTGATAAAAGTAATGAACGATTAAATTAAAGTAATGAATGCAAACCTTGAGAAAAAATTCCATGGAATGACCAGCACTCCCTCATCCTCCCACAAGAAATCTTTTGCCTTGGGATCTTTTCCAATTAATTGAAGAGGGACATCTAATGGTGGTGGACTCTGCATAAAAAAGACAAACATGACGCAACTGCATATCTTATTTTCTTTGATGCATTCTTTGGAAAAACCATTTTATCAAAATGAAAATAAGAATTGACCAATGTTGTGGTCTAAATGAAGGGGACATTTTTGTATTTCTACTTTTCATGTAAGGAAAATAATGTAAAAGTTCACTCAAAATGATCTAAACCCTGATAGATTGGTTAACGGTTTCTAAGGCTGTCTTTGTCCTGTATTTCTTACTCAGTTTTTGTCAAATTAAAAGCAACAGAGAAATAGATACAGTCTAAGCTCTGCTCTCCTCTGCTCTCCTCTGTCCTCGGGTGTTCTGCTTGGTGGTGTTTACTGCAGTCGGTTTAGTATTTGTTGTGTGCTAGTTTTGTATAGGTAGTGGAGGGCTGCAAGTCTTGCTGATTGATTTTGGTGGACTGCTATGGTGGGCTGGTAGTTAGGTTTTGAGGAGTGTCTGTGCTAGTTAGGTTTCCTTGAGGAAAGGAGGCATCTGTGCCAGTTGAAATAATTGGATCGAACTTTTTCTTTTTCTTTTTTTTTTTTTTTTTTTGACTGTTAGCTAAAAGTCCTATTAGGAAGATGGGTACATTTGATAAGGCTTTTTGACTTTTTGGTGCATCAAAAAACCATGTTTACTTTTAATTGTTACCACAAAATTCTTTTTTTTTTTTTTTTTTTTTTGAGTGGAATTTTCATAAAAAAAAAAAGTGTATCTAATTGTTAGTTTCTAGCAATAGTTGAAAAATTAGAAAATTAGCCTGCTAGTAGTAGGTTAGTTGTGGATAAGGCTGCTGTTTCTGCTGGTTTCAAGGCACCAGTTCAGGTTGCTGGTTTATGAGGCTGCTGTTTATGTTGGATTTCAAGGCACCAGTTCTGTTTTCCTTAGTTGTCTACTGCTGCTAAAGCAAAGAGCAGACCCAAAGACTGGGATCCAACATTGAACCAAAGCAATCCCACATACTAGAAATATTCAAACACAACAAAATCACAATTTCATTTACCAAACACCCCTATTTCAGATGGCAGTGCTGTGTCTTTAAGCATCCTCCTCATAACCCTCTTCCTCTTCATACTCCCCTTCCTCATCAGCAGTTGCATCCTGATACTGCTGGTACTCAGAGACCAAATCATTCATGTTGCTCTCGAACCTGTGAACTCCATCTCATCCATTCCCTCTCCAGTGTACCAATGCAAGAAAGCCTTCCTACGGAACATAGCTGTGAATTGCTCACTGACCCTCCTGAACATTTCTTGGATTGAAGTAGAGTTTCCAATAAAGGTTGAAACCATCTTCAGACCTGTCTGCGGGATGTCACAAACAGTGGACGTAACATTGTTTGGGATCCACTCAACAAAAGTATGATGAGTTCTTGTTCTGTACATTAATCATTTGCTCTTGAGAAACAATGTAGGCACTTCTTTTTTTTTCTTTTATGGGTCTAGGAAATATTGATGATTGGTTTTGGAGTCAACCGTTGGCATTTTCTATGCAAGATGTTGAATTTTTTCCCAGTTTGCTTTATCATTTTTATCCCAATGAATAACTTGATACATAATTATAATCAAATAATTATTTCATTTATCCTGATACAAAATTGAATCGTGTTAATATTCTCTTGATTATTATTATTTATTTGTTTATTTATTTTCTATCTCAAACAGTTTCAGGCGTAGTAAGACTCCTGTCAAAGGACATTCGTGCAACCATCTTTAGGTGAGTGCTCTGTGCTATCAACGAACGTAGAAAATTGTGATTCGTTTCACAGATACTAGGATCTTTGAGTTTATAGCTTATGCTATGCCTGCATGAAGTATGTTAGAATTAAAAGTGCTCGATATGGTACAAATAAGCATGTTCATTACGAATTGTCTGTTCGATTAGTTCTTGAGTCCCATCTCGTGCTCGTGGAAGTGGCCATTAAGGGTTGTGCCTCTGTTGTCACATTAATGCAATATTGTGAACCCTTGGATCTGCGATTGGTATGATTTATTGCCCAATAATTTCTATGAGGTTCATCTTATATGATGATTGGCCATGTCCCTGTGCATTATTACTTTCGCTTTGTCGCCAAGAACACTATAGCCTTCTTTGTCAGATAATTATTTGGTTTAATTTTCGCCCAAAAAATGGGGACGAATAGTAACATGTGCAGAGTTTTCAGATGACATGCATTAATTTTTCAATTTTCATAATTTGATTTAATATTAGCTTTGCTCAAAGTCGGGAAAAAATCCTTAAAAATCTATGCATTTTTCTTGAAAGAACCCAAAAGCAGTCTTTGCTTTTACGCCTCTAGCATTTTGCTTTTGAGAAACAAACATACAAGGTTCTTAAAGGAGATGATACACATGAGATAGATTATATTTAGTGAATGAGAAACAAACATACAAGATTCATAGTTTTATTAAAGTTTTACTCACCGGTCTCACCTTTTGTTTGACCACCAAGTGAATGCTAATGAATGAACAACTTTCTTTGGTTACAAGTCATAAACACATGTCAATTTTTTGTGCATGATATATTTGCTCACCTATTGGAATGTTTGCATTTTTGTCCATGATATATTTGCTCACCTATTGGAATGTGTGCATTTATGATGTATAAAATATTAGAATTGTTGTTATGGTTAATTAATATGCATGTTCATGTATCTGAGAATATATATTTAGGAGAAGTAAACAAAATGGACAAGAGTTGTATTGATTTGTTCAATAGGATGTCGAGAGAATACATGAATGGGAACGAACGATTTCAAGTGTTTGCATACACCAAAAGGGCTACAAGTTCGATGATTTGTTGTCCATGTAGGAAATGCGAGAACCGCTATCATCTTGTCCGAGATAGTGTGCGAGAGCACTTGATTTCAAATGGTTTTCTAAACAAATACAAACATTGGATTAATCATGGAGAGTCGTATATACGTGCATGGTAACCGAGATAATGAAGCCTTAGTGAATGAAAACATTAGGGATGATATGGTGGGAATGATACACGATGTTCTCGGTATTTCGGTTCTAGTACAAGTGTTGTAAGTGATGAACCACGAGCACCAACTAATCCCAATGTAGCAGAACCACTTGCAACCGATCATGATTAGGTCCAGATGCAGAGACTGAAAATTACTTCAAACTTTTAGAGGATGCTCAGAGTGAATTGTATCCGAGTTGTCAGAAGTTCACATCTTTGTCGTTCATTGTTCGACTTTTATATATGAAGGTGCTAAATCAGTGGAGTGACACTTCTGTTACCATGTTACTTGAGTTGTTGAATGAAGCTTTCCCTGAGGGTGCGAAACTTCCTGATTCTTACTATAAAGCTCAAAAGATCACTATAGATTTGGGCTTCACATATGAAACATGGGATGTATGCCCCAATAGTTGTATGTTGTTCCGAAATGAATACATCAATCTTGATGAATGTGTTATATGCAAAAGTTCTAGGTGGAAACAAAATGGAGCTGATAGTTCAAATGTTCCTCGTGGAGGCGGTAAACAGATACCCTCTAAACAGATGAGGTATTTCCCTTTGAAGCAAAGATTGCAGAGGTTATATATGTCATCGAAAACGGCCAAGCTCATGAAATGGCATGCAGACGAACGGCAAGATGATGGTGTCTTAAGACATCCTGCTGACTCCCTTGCATGGAAAGATTTTTTTGGTATCGAAATCTCGACTTTCTTGATGATTGTCGAAGTGTAAGGCTTGGGTTAGCATCGATGGTTTTAACCCATTCGGATCGATGAACATAGTTCATAGCACCCGCCCGTTGTTCTCATTCCATACAATTTACCGCCATGGATGTGCATGAAACAACCATTTTTATTTTGTCTACACTTATCGATGGCCCAAAAGGACACGGTGACAAAATTGATGTGTATATGCAACCGTTGATTGAGGAGTTGAAGGAACTATGGATCGACGGTGTCTCTACATTTGATGCATCAACAAATCAAATGTTTCAAATGCATCTTGACTTTGTTATGGACAATTAGTGATTTTCCAAGATATGCGAACTTGTCGAGGATGGAGCACGAAAGGAGAATATGCATGTCCATGTTGCAATAAGGAAACTAGATCGTGTTGGTTGAAACATGGTAGGAAACATTCATATTTAGGTCATCATGATTCTTATCTAGTGGTCACAAATTTGAAAGGATAAAGTATCATTTGGCGGTACTTTCGGGAATTGAGTCTCAAACCGAGATTGTTATCTGGATCGAGATTTTGCTACAACTAGAATCGAGGGTATCTTAACCCAATACAGCCGGATGACCTTAAAGAGAGGCATAGGAGACAAATGGAAAGGAGAAAATTGGACCTCGACTCATAGTTGGAAAAAAAAGAGTATACTTTTTGAATTGCCATATTGGGAGCACAATCTAATAAGACATAACCTTGATGTGATGCATATAGAGAAGAATGTGTGTGACAATGTATTGTGGACAATACTGGGGGTTGTAGGGAAATCGAAGAATAATGTCAATGCTCGGCGCGATCTGCAAGAAATGAATATTAGAAAACCCCTACACTTGCAGTCAAGAGGGACGAATAAAGCTTATTTGCCACCAGCACAATTCACAATGACCAAGGATGAGAAATATTTGTTCTTGAAAATGCTTAAGGACGTTAGAGTTCCTGACGGGTATTCATCAAATATCTCTCGTTGTGTACGATTACAGGATAGAAGCATTTCGGGTCTAAAGAGCCATGATAGTCATATTCTAATGCAACAACTTATTCCTTTGGGTGTACGAGGATTGTTGCCTAAGAACGTTGTTCAAGCCTTGATTGAATTAAGTAATTTCTTCAGACAATTGTGTTCCAAAGTAAATTGTCAAACAGATGTAGCAAATATCCAAGGTCGTATAGCACTAACACTTTGTCATTTGGAGAAAATATTTCCACCAGCTTTTTTTGATATAATGGAGCATCTGCCTATACACCTAGGTGATGAAGCATTGGTGGCTGGAGCGATTCAATTTCGATGGATGTATCCAATTGAGAGATATCTTCTTACTTTAAAGCAATATGTACGTAATCGGGCTCATCCAGAAGGTTCAATGGCTAAAGGTTATCTCATGGAAGAATGCATGAATTTTTGCTCTCAATATCTGAATGATGTGGAAACTAAATTGAATCGTCTGTAAGGAACTACAATGGTGCAGCTAATATGGGTCGTGCTGTTGGTGAAACCACAACTTTCAACCTTGGTCATACTTCTTATGTACAGTGTCATCGATATATCTTGTTCAATACGAAAGCAGTTGAACCATTCCTAAAGTAGGTACCCCTCTTACTCAATATTTGACAAGTTTTTTTTTTGTTTTTTTATTACATTTCAAATATTAATTTGTAATTGATAATTTTTCAACGTATATAGGAAACACATTGAAGAACTTAAGATGAAAATGCCTCGTGCTGATGATCATCAACTCCGAAATGAACATTTCAAAACTTTTCACACTTGGTTTAAAGAACATGTATGGATGGACAAATCTAGCTATAGATTACAACTTAGGTCGATTTGCGTTTTGAATTTGCTTTCATGTTTTAAATAGGTTCACACTTTGCGAAGGACTGATAATGCCACATTTTCCGAAGAGATTCATACATTGGCAAATGGTCCTCATCCGAGCAAGAAGGTTCACCGTTACATAACTAATGGGTTCCGTTTTGGTCAAGTCTATGGATGTCCGTCGAGCTACCAAAATTCGTGTAGCTTTGAAAGCAGATACTATTAGTTATGCAAGCCGGAAGGACAAAAATCCTCGTGTTGGGGCTGTGTACTATTATGGACAAGTGACTGATATCATTGAAATCCGGTACACCAATGCGATGAAGTATGTATTGTTCAAGTGTGACTGGATAGACAATGTTCGGGGTAAGAAAGAAGATAATTTCAAGTTCACGTTGATTAACTTCAACCATTTGTTGTATCGAGATGATCAAATCACCAATGAACCTTTCATCTTGGTATCCCAAGCTGAGCAAGTTTGGTATGTTGCAGACCCTATAGAATCAGATTGGCAAGTGGTTGTGAAGATGTCTCAAAGGGGTTTATTTGATATGTATTCTACTGATCCAGAAACTGAGCCATATATGAGTCAACAATTAGAAGAAAATATAATGGTCCGTGATGAAGAAGTTGGCTGGGTAAGGGAAGTCGTAGAAGGAGAAACTGTTGATGTTGAAATGAGAGAGAATTAAGATATTTTGTAATAATTTTTGGATTCTGTAATGACACAGTAAATTTTCATGCTTTAAAGACTTGCATATTTGGGCATGTTACTTTATTTAACAATTGTATGTGCTTCCAATTTATTTATTATGTTTGTTTTGTATTTACATTATTAACTCCAAACTATTCTCTATATTTTCAATTATATTTGTTACAGCTTGTTATGGCACGGAAGAGGAAGCTTAATAATCCCTCTCGCACTATGGCTGATGTTTTGCGTATGCAGACACAATCACCACCACCATCACAGCCATCGATACAGCCACCACCACCATCACAGCCACCACCACCATTACAGCCACCGACACAGCCACCACCACCATCACAGCCACCGATACAGCCACCACCACCATCACAGCCACCGATACAACCACCACCATCATCACAATTGTCTCGACCAACGTTGTCTTCACAGGCCACCACAGGTATACAAATTTGTTATGTACTTAAATTATATTAATTAAATTATTTCATTTTCACTATACATAAGCTTTATAATTTCATATGCTAGGACCGACGACTTCTTCATATCCCACCTCAGGTACACGGAAGAGGAAGCTTAATAATCCCTCTCGCACTATGGCTGATGTTTTGCGTATGCAGACACAATCACCACCACCATCACAGCCATCGATACAGCCACCACCACCATCACAGCCACCACCACCATTACAGCCACCGACACAGCCACCACCACCATCACAGCCACCGATACAACCACCACCATCATCACAATTGTCTCGACCAACGTTGTCTTCATAGGCCACCACAGGTATACAAATTTGTTATGTACTTAAATTATATTAATTAAATTATTTCATTTTCACTATATATAAACTTTCTAATTTCATATGCTAGGACCGACAACTTCTTCATATCCCACCTCAGGTACAGGTTTGTTTTCATGTATTTAATTTATGTTTTTATTTATATGTTGTTTATTATATTCTGATATAATTTGATAATTCTTATAATGTGTTCCAAATCCAGCGACTGATTCACAAGCCAACTCAAGTATAACAAATGGCTATGTATCTAATTACGTTAATTTAACTACAAGTTATTTATTATCAATTTTTGTAATATGTGTTTTTTTTTCCCATTAATCCTCACGTGCTCTACAGGTTCTTTATCTTCCCCTCGAGGTCGAGGATTTGCGAAAGGCATTAAAGATTGGGGTACGGGCAAGAAGTTGGCCATTGATTTTGACGCCGACTTCAATCCTACTGGAGATAATGAGTCTAAGTTAACTAGCCAACTTGGGTTCATGGTATGTAATGGGAACATTGTTTCTCTTACGTACGTTAATTGGACCGAAGTGCCTATTGATGTTCTTGAGTCAATATGGGCGGATGTTAAGGTAAAAGCATATTTACTAAATTGTTCAATTATATTATTATTTGAACTAATGATTTAAATTGTCTCAGAGGATAATTTACAAATTTGTCCGGAGGGGTACAAACCACGTTGCTTGAAAAAGTGCAATGAGTTGTGGAAGGATCACAAAAGCAAGATCAAGAATAAGTATTTTAAGCCTAACAAGGATCATACTAATATCAAAGACATGGTGCCTCCGCAAATTGTTCCAGAACAGTGGTATGATCTTGTTGATTATTGGAAGACTAAGAAAGTAGAGGTATATAAAATAAGTTAATTACAAAGCACGTATCTTTAGAAAAATTATTAACTTTGTATACTTGCGACTTACATTTATGCAAACTTTATAGGACATTGCAGTCCACAATGCTGGAAGTCGTTCTTTTCATTATATTAATCATTCGACAGGGCGTACTTCATTCACTCAAATACGAAGGAAGGTATATATTATTTAGGTAGATATCAATATGAATGTAAATTCTGCGATAATAATTAATTTTTGAATTTAGATGGTTCTTTGAAGGGTTGCCCACGGATAAAATGAGTGTTTGGAAATATACACGCAATCAAACTGACCCTGATGTTAGGCAAACCATGGTATTTTCAAATCCTAAAATTTGTATTTATATTTGATTTTGTTTGAACTACTTAATTATATTTACTTGTTATTTTAATTTATAGGATGAGTTTGAGCGCCAATTGTCCATGTTGCCTGAAGATTACCGCACTACCGAAGATGCTCGAGACAGAGTTTTCCACGACGTGGTCGGTGAAGATGGGCATGGATATTGTCGTACTTACGGCAAGGATGTGCCTTGGAGCATGGTGTATGGAGATAAATCTAAGTCATCACAGTCAGGATCTCAGTCATCGATTGTTGCGAGATCACAAAGGTGTTAAATGCGGAGTTGAGACAAGAGCGAGAGATGAGATTAGAGAGGAATTGAGGAGGAGATGCAATGAGCTTTTGACACAGATACAAGAAATGAAAGCTGAAATGTTGGCTATTGTGTCCCACGAAGGGAGTACAAATCACAACAAACAGGTTCGGTATAAATAAATGTTTTATAAATATCTAATTATAGCACAATTGTATCATTGAATATAAATACGATTAACAAAGAATACCATGAATGTCATAGGTACCGGATGCATTGAGTGGACACCGTGAACCTACGGATTATGACGCCGATGAGAACCCACATACACCACCACCAAATGATGAGGTAAACTTTAAAACAATTTGAAAACTTGTTGATAGCATTACTGATAGCCTCTTGGTGATGATTGTGATTTGTCCCTTGTAAAGTTTTGTTGTTTTTAATTTTTTTACTTTCAATCCAGTTCCAGGAACTGTATAAGACATATTCATGGAGTTGCTCCTTGATTGTTTCATCACTTTTCTCTTCTTCTTCTTCTTATGGAAAACATCTTTAGTATTTGATGATGTGGCCATATCAAGAAAAACAGGTATTGTATTCATGCAATTGGACTGAAAATGTACATGGAATTTTAGAATTAGTCCCTTGGATTTCAATTGATTGGTGATCAAACATGACAGATTCTGTTTAGCATATCTGTCATGTTCAAATTCTCATACATGGTTAAATTCAGCTTTGTAAGGTGGTCTGAAATCATCCATGAAGTGGTGGACAAGTTTTTCTTGCTCTGTTCAAGTAGTCTTTGATAAGTATATATTGTTTCCGTTAATGAAAAATTATTACTTAATGACACTCACAACATACTAGGCACACATGACTTGTAGGAGAAGACGGAACTCGAAACCGATTCCCGGTTTTCAATCTAGAGCCTAATTTCCGTTAATGAAAACTTATTACTTAATGACTCTTTTTCAAACCGGATGACGCACTAAAATGCTCAAATGGGTTCGGATGTCAACGAAACTTGACACGCACAACATACTAGGCACACATGACTTGTAGGAGAAGACGGAACTCAAAACCGATTCCCGGTTTTCAATCTAGAGCCTAATTTCCGTTAATGAAAACTTATTACTTAATAACTCTTTTTCAAACCGGATGACGCACTAAAATGCTAAAACGGGTTCGGACGTTAACGAAACTTGACACGCACAACATACTAGGCACACATGACTTGTAGGAGAAGACGGAACTCAAAACCGATTCCCGGTTTTCAATCTAAAGCCTAATTTCCGTGAATGAAAACTTAATACTTAATGACTCTTTTTCAAACCGGATGACCCACTAAAATGCTCAAACGGGTTCGGATGTTAACGAAACTTGACACGCACAACATACTAGGCACACATGACTTGTAGGAGAAGACAGAACTCAAAACCGATTCCCGGTTTTCAATCTAGAGCCTAATTTCCGTTAATGAAAACTTATTACTTAATAACTCTTTTACAAACCGGATGACGCACTAAAATGCTAAAACGGGTTCGAATGTTAACGAAACTTGACACTCACAACATACTAGGCACACATGACTTGTAGGAGAAGACGGAACTCAAAACCGATTCCCGGTTTTCAATCTAGAGCCTAATTTCCGTGAATGAAAACTTAATACTTAATGACTCTTTTTCAAACCGGTTGACATACTAAAATGCTCAAACGGGTTCGGATGTTAACGAAACTTGACACGCACAACATACTAGGCACACATGACTTGTAGGAGAAGACGGAACTCAAAACCGATTCCCGGTTTTCAATCTAGAGCCTAATTTCCGTTAATGAAAACTTATTACTTAATGACTCTTTTTCAAACCGGATGACGCACTAAAATGCTCAAACGGGTTCGGATGTCAACGAAACTTGACACGCACAACATACTAGGTACACATGACTTGTAGGAGAAGACGGAACTCGAAACCGATTCCCGGTTTTCAATCTAGAGCCTAATTTCCGTTAATGAAAACTTATTACTTAATAACTCTTTTACAAACCGGATGACGCACTAAAATGCTAAAACGGGTTCGGATGTTAACGAAACCTGACACTCACAACATACTAGGCACACATGACTTGTAGGAGAAGACGGAACTCAAAACCGATTCCCGGTTTTCAATCTAGAGCCTAATTTCCGTGAATGAAAACTTAATACTTAATGACTCTTTTTCAAACCGGTTGACACACTAAAATGCTAAAACGGGTTCGGATGTCAACGAAACTTGACACGCACAACATACTAGGCACACATGACTTGTAGGAGAAGACGGAACTCAAAACCGATTCCCGGTTTTCAATCTAGAGCCTAATTTCCGTTAATGAAAACTTATTACTTAATAACTCTTTTTCAAACCGGATGACGCACTAAAATGCTAAAACGGGTTCGGACGTTAACGAAACTTGACACGCACAACATACTAGGCACACATGACTTGTAGGAGAAGACGGAACTCAAAACCGATTCCCGGTTTTCAATCTAGAGCCTAATTTCCGTGAATGAAAACTTAATACTTAATGACTCTTTTTCAAACCGGATGACCCACTAAAATGCTCAAACGGGTTCGGATGTTAACGAAACTTTACACGCACAACATACTAGGCACACATGACTTGTAGGAGAAGACGGAACTCAAAACCGATTCCCGGTTTTCAATCTAGAGCCTAATTTCCGTTAATGAAAACTTATTACTTAATAACTCTTTTACAAACCGGATGACGCACTAAAATGCTAAAACGGGTTCGGATGTTAACGAAACTTGACACTCACAACATACTAGGCACACATGACTTGTAGGAGAAGACGGAACTCGAAACCGATTCCCGGTTTTCAATCTAGAGCCTAATTTCCGTGAATGAAAACTTAATACTTAATGACTCTTTTTCAAACCGGTTGACATACTAAAATGCTCAAACGGGTTCGGATGTTAACGAAACTTGACACGCACAACATACTAGGCACACATGACTTGTAGGAGAAGACGAAACTCAAAACCGATTCCCGGTTTTCAATCTAGAGCCTAATTTCCGTGAATAAAAACTTATTACTTAATGACTCTTTTTCAAACCGGTTGACACACTAAAATGCTCAAACGGGTTCGGATGTTAACGAAACTTGACACGCACAACATACTAGGCACACATGACTTGTAGGAGAAGACGGAACTCAAAACAGATTCCCGGTTTTCAATGTAGAGCCTAATTTCCGTTAATGAAAACTTATTACTTAATGACTCTTTTTCAAACCGGTTGACACACTAAAATGCTCAAACGGGTTCGGATGTCAACGAAACTTGACACGCACAACATACTAGGCACACATGACTTGTAGGAGAAGACGGAACTCGAAACCGATTCCCGGTTTTCAATCTAGAGCCTAATTTCCATTAATGAAAACTTATTACTTAATGACTCTTTTTCAAACTGGTTGACACACTAAAATGCTAAAACGGGTTCAGACGTTAACGAAACTTGACACGCACAACATACTAGGCACACATGACTTGTAGGAGATGACGGAACTCAAAACAGATTTCCGGTTTCCAATGTAGAGCCTAATTTCCGTTAATGAAAACTTATTACTTAATGACTCTTTTTCAAACCGGTTGACACACTAAAATGCTCAAACGGGTTCGGATGTCAACGAAACTTCACACGCACAACATACTAGCCACACATGACTTGTAGGATAAGACGGAACTCGAAATCGATTCCTGGTTTTGAATCTAAAGCCTAATTTCCGTTAATGAAAATTTATTACTTAATAACTCTAAACCAGTTGACATACTAAATGCTCAAACGGGTTCGGATGTCAACGAAACTTGACACGCGCAACATACTTGGCACACATGACTTGTAGGAGAAGACGGAACTCGATCAATACTTCTTCTTTACAAACTCTTTTTGTGTTTATTCGATTATTGTTATAGATTATAGCTCATTGTATACAATCATTGCCTATTTTTAATAGTATTATCATCATTGTAGGATGTAATTAAAGTTTCTTTGGAGAGTTCTGTAATACCAAGAATCCAATTGGCGGAGGGACTTCTTATTAGTGTTGATCCGTTGTGTGAAATTGATGGAGTTCCAATTGGACCTGGATTTTGCAAAGTTTTTGTTTTAAAAGCAAACAAGCCGAACGCTGTTTTGGAAACAACTTGCCGATGTCTAAGAACAGTTGGAGAAGCTGTGGGAAGATACATTGTGTGGCGCTCGATTCATGTATATGTTACAATCTTATTTATTTATTTATTGAAATAAATATCAAATGTTTTGCATTTTCTGTAAACTTGAAATTAATTATATTGTAAATGATTTTTTTTTTTTTTTTTTTTTGCAGGTGCAACCCTTTTGAGTACGTGATGATATCTTCGCATATCGATATTAGAGTTTACAATCTTATTTATTTATTTATTTTTTTAAAAAAATATCAAATGTTTTACATTTTCTGTAAGCTTGAAAATAATTATGTTGTAAATGATGATTTTTTTTTCTTTTTTTGTTTTTTTTTTGCAGATGCAAACCTTTTGAGGACGTGATATCTTCGCATATCGATATGGGAGCTTACTATTGACATCAAAACAAGCTACATTATATCTGTTTTTATTTTTTTATTTCTATTGTCGATACTAAAAATTAAAGTTCTTGAATTTTTTAAATTATTAGTATTGTTAGAAGTTATTTTATATATTTTTGTAAATAAATCTTTGATTGACAATTGTTACAAGGTACATATATTATTCTTGGTATATATGATTTTTTGAATGTGAATTTGGATGTGGATGTGGATGTGGATGTGGATGTTTTTTTAAAAATATTAATAATTTGTATAGGAAATATTTAATAAAAAATGATTTTATAAAAAATAATTTTGTTGCGACAATGATAAACCGTCGCTAATGTAATTCTCATTTCCTTATATTTTATTAGCGACGGGTTAACTCGTCGATATACATAATAGTTCCAATCTTTTATGACGGTTTCAACTGTCACAAATAAATCTTTATGACGGTTTAAACTGCTGCCAATATGGTATTAACTTAATACTACTTTTTAGGCGATGTTTTAGACCGTCGCTAATAATACCTTTTATGACGGCAAATACCATCGCTAAAAAGGTTTTTTGACGGCAATCAATATCATCACTAAAAATGTCATTTTTCTCACTTTTTTTTGTGTCGGTAAACCGTCAAGAAAAAGCGTTGATTATCCGTCGCAACAAGAATGCGACGGTTTGTAACCGTCGCAAATACTTTTTGTCACGCCCCTTTCCGCCACCCCCCATTTTCCGTCGCTGCTCCGTCGCAAAAAATCTTTTGCGACGATATATGGACCTTTTGCGACGTTTGAGACCGTCGCAAAAAGCCAAGTTTTTAGTAGTGATTAATCAAGTTTGGCCAGCTTAAATTGACGATGTGGGTTTAAGTCTAACATTAATAGAATCCTACATAAGATCCACGGCTATTTTACAAGAAAGATTAAATAGTTTCGCTAGGTTATCACCTGAAAATGATATGTTAACAAATATTAAACATAAATTTTATGAGATGTGTATCATATTCTCCAGTTATGACTTTTATAGTATTTCATCATGAGTTATTGTATTATTAGTTATGACTTAATTATGAGTTGGTTATACACATTGTGATGCTAGTTATGATACATTGTGATGTTTTTTATGACATTAATTTGGATATGATTCAAAAAAAAAAAAAAAAGTTATACCTTATGTAGTATTTCGTTATGGCTCAATTTTTATTTATTTTTTAATTATAATCAAAGAGAATTTAATTATGACATTTATGGTAAGTAACACTACAAATTTTATAACTTCCATAATGTACATATCACCCAACATATTATACATATATATATATATATATATAAACAATTGTAAGTTTTATTAATGTTTATTTGAAGTTATTGTTAAACTGTTTTCTGTCTTCCGTTTATTATTGCTATCTCTTGCTTACTGCTTTGCTACTTCTGCTGAGTCAACTCTTTTTTCTGTTTGTTAATCTGTTTCTAGTCATCTTAATCTGCCAAATTTATATCTGTGTTTTCCACTTTGTTACTAGCCACCCAATCTTCGTCCCTGTCCTTGGTCAGTCCTTTAGTTAAGCAGTGTTGGATTTTAGGGGTCCTCCGAAATGGGTATGTGTGAAAGCCTAGTATGTGAAAACATGATAAATTTAGACAATGTATTAAGATTCCTGTAAGACAGTTTAATTAAAGGAAAATGAGTCGATTATTTAGAAGTAACTCTTCAGTCAGTTTTAGGTCAACAACTTTGCCCTCAATAGCTAATCAAGGATTAGTAATTAATGAAGAAGAATTAGAAATACAAAATGGATAAACTGGATTTAACTTGGAATATACCAAAATTATCAGTTAAAGAGATTTATAAAACTACGTTTTTACAATCTGCTTTTAATATTAATCTGCATGTTAAAACATTAAAACAAGTTTATGCTTTAGAAAAGTCTAGAGAAACCTGTCACTCATTTGATGCTAACATTATTAAACATCATTTAAAAACTGGTCACTGTAACAACTTAGATTTTTAATTATGCTATAGAATTTATACTAATATTATTTAATTAGAGTTAGGAAAAATATATAATTTATTATATATTATTGTTTTGTAAAATAATATAATTATTAAAAGTTTAGGGGTCAAAGTATAATTAAATTAAGTTGAGATAAACTTGAATTAATGAGAACGAATAAGAGAGTGACACGTGGCATTACTTGGGGCTCATGAAGCGAATTTGCATATAAAAGGCGAAGTTGTCTCAGTAATCTTAGTAAGGGAGAAAAGAAAGAAAGAAAAAGAAAGGAAAGAGAAGAGAAAAGAGGAAGATAGAAAGTGTAATGGAAGTTGAAAGACTTTTTGATAGTGGAAAGAAAGAGTAAGGTATTGAAGTTAAGGTGAGTTATATTATACCTTGAGTCACCAAAACGTATTTTACGTATGTTTTAACTTACTAAAATCTATTTTATACAAGTTATGTTTTTAATAAAAGTTATGTTTTATAAATGTTTTAAGTACGTGGTTTATTTTCTGAACCCTATTTTCTTAAAAAGAAATTCATGAATATGTTTGTTTTACTTTCAAGGAATATTTGGCTATGACCTTATATACAATTATGTTTTGTAAGTACCACCACGGGAGTCCCACGCCTTGGGAGACTTAAATAACCATTGGCCTATGTTTAACCACTTTGTGGTCCTCTGTTTGTCATGGATCCATTGACCTCTGTTTTGTGCGGACCAAAGTGTTGTGCGGAACTAAGTGCTACATTATTGTGGGAGCCACCTCTAGAATCCGTACGAGTCATCTCTTGAATCCGTACCTCTGTTCTAATTGTCACTTCTGTTCTGTTCTGTTCTGTACCGTGGTAGTGGTTACATAACTTCTGTATTTCAGTTCTGCTACTTAAATGATTTGGTTACCAATAAAAGGTTATTTGTTCTGAATAAGCATAATCTCAGTTTTATTACTTAAAAGTTTATTTGTCAAATGATTTATGCTACTCAAATGATTTGTTATATAAATGTTTTGGCCTATCTAACGATCCATGGTTATTTCGTGTCCCTTATACTCTTGGTATAATATTTCTCACTATGCCATGTGTTTATAGTTGTTTACCAATTTTCAGGAAATAGCTTTTGGAAAGTCTTAGATGCGGGGCTGCGGAATAGACACACACAACATTTTTTTTTTATGATATTTCTATGTGTAAATAATGACCCTTTTGGTCAATATAATTTTGTAATAAAAATAGAAGCTCCGATGATTATTTTGGTACCCTTATTTAAATATTACTTCCGCTTGCGTTTATTAATTTGTTTATGAATTGGCCGTAGGTAACTTCAGTTACTGGCCATCACGATGCTTAACCCTTGGGTACGGGGAGCGGGTCGTGACAAATGGTATCAGAGCCATGTTTTAAAAAAAAAACATCATTGGAGCATAGGACACACGCACATTTAAGAAGTAGGATAGTGGGTAATTAGTACTGAATTATTATATGTTGTTAGTCGATTTAATTATATTATAATTTTATATGATTATATATATATATAATAATTTTTTTTTTAGTATGCTTAATTTGTGAAGGATATTAGATATAATTTATATTTGTTATGGTGAAAGAAAAAAAAAAAAACGGACAAGAAAAGAAGGATGTCAGGCTCAAGCACCCATTTAAATTATAATATAATTAAATCCATATAATTTTCAGTTCAGTATTGAAAAAAAAAAATTTATTTTGATGTTTTTTAAAAAGTGGGCTCAAATTTTAAAGATATTAATTTTGAAACAATTTCTCATCAATTTTGTATATAATTCTGTCATTATGTTCTCATTTAATTTATTTTATTTATTTTTATTGTAAACAAACGAGTGAAAAGTTTTTAAAATCGCCCATTATTTCTCATTTTGGACCAAATCAAGTTTTGACAACTCGACAGTGAGTTATTTTTGGTAAAATTTTTTTTAAAAGTACTATTTCTATCAGATTAATTATCTAACATATATTTATCAGACTGCGCAGCGGATAGCTTACACAGGGTAAATTTCAAGGACGAAATTTTAAAAGGAGAGAAGATTGTAACAACCCAGATTTTTAATTATGCTATAGAATTTATACTAATATTATTTAATTACAGTTAGGGAAAATATATAATTTATTATATATTATTGTTTTGTAAAATAATATAATTATTAAAAATTTAGGGGCTAAAGTATAATTAAATTAAGTTGGGATAAACTTAAATTAATGAAGACGAATAGGAGAGTGACACGTGGCATTGCTTGGGGCTCACGAAGTGAATTTTCATATAAAAGGCGAAGTTGACTCAATAAACTTAGTGAGGGAGAAAAGAAAGAAAGAAAAAGAAAGGAAAGAGAAGAGAAAAGAGGAAGAAAGAAAGTGTAATGGAAGTTGAAAGATTTTTTGATAGTGGAAAGAAAGAGTAAGGTATTGAAGTTAAGGTGAGTTATATTATACATTGAGTCACTAAAACGTATTTTACGTATGTTTTAACTTACCAAAATCTATTTTATACAAGTTATGTTTTTAATAAAAGTTATGTTTTATAAAGGTTTTAAGTACGTGGTTTATCTTCTGAACCCTATTTTCTTAAAAAGAAATCCATGGATATGTTTGTTTTACTTTTAAGGAATATTTGGCTATGACCTTATATACAATTATGTTTTGTAAGTACCACCACGGGAGTCCCACGCCTTGGGAGACTTAAATAACCATTGGCCTATGTTTAACCACTTTGTGGTCCTCTGTTTGTCATGGATCCATTGACCTCTGTTTTGTGCGGACCAAAGTGCTGTGCAGAACTAAGTGCTACACTATTGTGGGAGCCACCTCTAGAATCCGTACGAGCCACCTCTTGAATCCGTACCTGCTTCGATTGTCACTACAGACCTCTCATTACTGTTAGTGGTAGTGGTTACATAACTTCTGTATTTCAGTTCTGTTACTTAAATGATTTGGTTACCAATAAAAGGTTATTTATTCTGAAGAAGCATAATCTCAGTTTTATTACTTAAAGGTTTATTTGTCAAATGATTTATGCTACTCAAATGATTTGTTATATAAATGTTTTGGCCTATCTAACGATTTATGGTTATTTCGTGTCCCTTATACTCTTGGTATAATATTTCTCACTCTGCCGTGTGCTTATAGTTATTTACCAATTTTCAGGAAATAGCTTTTGGAAAGTCTTAGATGCGGGGCTGCGGAATAGACACACACAACATTTTTTAATGATATTTTTATGTGTAAATAATGACCCTTTTGGTCAATATAATTTTGTAATAAAAATAGAAGCTCCCATAATTATTTTGGTATCCTTATTTAAATATTACTTCCACTTGCGTTTATTAATTTGTTTATGAATTGGCCGTAGGTAACTTCAGTTACTGGCCATCACGATGCTTAACCCTTGGGTACGGGGAGCGGGTCATGACAGTCACAATTTTATTTATTTAGGATTAAGGCCTCATTTGGAAACAAGCTAATTTAGTAACTTTTTGGCTATTTGACTAAAATATGAGCTAAAAAAAACTAGTATGTTTGAGATGACTTTTTGTTTTTTTACGAAAAGATGTGCAAAAAGTAGAGAGAAAAGAAAATCTTTGACTTTTTGGTATGGGTTGTTGGCTTTTTGGCTAATTTAGTAACTTTTTGGCTTTTTAGCTAAAAAGTTCGGTTGCCAAACGAGGCCTAATTCAAGTTGGAATCAAACCATTAACTCCACAAGATAAAAATACTTCTGTTTTATTATGTTTAAGATATGCTCGTTTTATTGATTATAATGATAGTTTAATGGGTATGGTGGAAACTGGTCTTCACAAAGGACCTATTCATTTTAATTATTTTCCTGATTTCACACTCAGTTTTAGAGATCCACACATATTAGATGCATTAATTTTAAATATTCAATTAAATGGTTCATTTACTAATATGAAAGAAAAAAAATCATAATATTACTTTAATTTATCGTGTCCATTATAAATGTATTAAAACCAATTTAAATGTTCAAGTTTTACATAAAAGGCCTAAGGATAAAATATTACTTATTCAAACTAGTAACAATGATACTAATATAAATATCCCTCAAATGATAGAATGGAAAGATATTACTCTCCCTGATCAATGGATTAGGGTCAATGAAAATTACAAACATAATCAACAACAATCCATTAGTCAAGATATCCAAGATATTCAACAATTTACTGACGGTTCAGTCCGTATTAAATTTAATCGTAGTCAATCTTCTAGACATAGTACTTCTAGTATACTTACTGATGTTGAAACTAAAGATGAAATATTTAATACTCCTTTATTCCGAAAAAATAGCTAAATTAATCTTGGTCAACCCTCTCATAGTAAATTAAAAGGCATTGATAACTCTACTACTTCTCAAATTAGTAAACCTGCTCACTCTACTCACACACATTTCCCTGAAGAAGATACTGAATCAAATAATTCTCCTACTCAAACTGATTTCGAAGTAATATCTCCAATCAATCCTCAATTAATGACAATTAGTAAATCTTTTGCTCCTAATCTTGATAAATTACATGTTGAATTTAAATCTAAAGAAAATAGGACTAAAAGACAGGCTTATCGTGCTAAATATAATTCTACTCAACAATCTAAACTTACTAGAAAATGGTATGATTTTATGATTGAATATAGTATGGAATTCCTTTCTTTGAATATTTAGACAACTATTACGAAAAGGTTAATACAATCACAAAACATAAATGGAAAACTTCTCCTAATACAACTGTTAGCTCTAGTCATCCTCCTTTATCTAATATCATTATTGAACATCAAGGATCTGAAGTCCCAGCCTCTCCTTTTAAGTTGCCTGGCACTGACTCTGAAATTAAAAAAGTTATTGAACAAAATAATTATACGAATCAATGTTTAAAAACAATTGGTAAACAATTAGATAAACTAGAAACTAATTTAGATGATTATTCTGCTCACACTACATCCACTAAACAATCTTTAGATCAACCTTTGATTAACTTACCCAATAATCGTTCTAAAAGAAATAGTTTAGTCACTCAAGATACTTCTACTGTTAAAGCTATAAAACAACTATTCACTAAATTAACTATTTCTGAACAAGCTTCACCATCTAAGGAAAAATGTCTAAACTGTCCTAAACCAACCTTTAGACAAGGCTTCTACTCAATCAGAAACTGATACAACTGATAATGAAATTAAGCAATTAGCTCAACAATTTCAATCTTCTAATCTTAATGAACTCCACTATCATAAACCTCAACCGACTACTCTTACTAAAAATTGGTATTCTCGACCTACTCCACCTGACCTTCAATATGAAGAAACTAATCTTTCTAATCAATTTTACGTATTCGCTAAAAATTATACGAATGGAATATTGATGGTCTTAGTGAAGATCAAATACTTCAAAAATTAAATCACTTATCTATGGTTGCAAATAGTTATCTTACTAACTACCTTGATTACTCTCAACCTGAAATTATTTCTTTAATTACCTCTGGTTTTACCGGTATGTTCAAATCTTGGTAGGAAAAATACCTTACTGAAGATCAAAGAGAATCAATCTTACATGCTAATCAAAAAGATGAAAATGATTTATCAATCTTTGATGAAACTATTGGCTATTACAAACCTGATGGTGTTAACACATTAATCTATACCATAGTTAGATATTTCATAGGTACTTCTACTAATATATATTCTCGCATACATGATCAATTTAGTAACCTTACTTGTCCAAAATTAAGTGATTTTAGATGATATAAAGATGTATTTACCTCTAGAGTTATGTTAAGAGAAGATTGTACTAAATCTTTTTGGAAAGAAAAATTTATTAACGGATTACCTAGTTTGTTTGCTCACAAAATTAGAGATGTTCTTAGTCAACCTACTGGTATCATTGAATATGACAATTTAACTTATAGTGATATCATTAGCACTATTCAAAAAGAAGGATTAAGAATGTGTATTGATCTTAAACTCAGTCAAAAAGCTACTAAAGATAAACATAAGGCTAAATATGAATTAGGTAATTTTTGTGAACAATATGGTTTACCTCCTGTTGCACCTTCCCGTAGGAAAACACATAAAAAACATAGTAAATCCCATTACAAATATTCAAACAAGTATAAAAAGAATTATTCACCTTCTAAATCAAATGATAAATTCTATACTAAACCTAAAACGAAATATTACAAGAAATCACATCCAAAAGCTAAATCTAATAAAGATATTACTTGTTACAACTGTGGTAAAAAATGTCATTATTCTAATAAATGTAAAGAAAAACAAAAATTAAAAGATAAAGTTAATCAACTTCAAATTAATGATGAATTAAAAAATCAATTATTTGAAATCTTTCAATTAAATCAATCTGTTAGTAATTCCTCTTCTAATAATCCTAATACTTCATCTAATTACAATTCACCTAGTGAAGATTCTGATAATAATATAGAATTAGGATATAATGATGTTTGTTGTAAACCTGTTAAACCGATTAATGTTCTTACTAAACAAAATCAAGAAGAAACTGCTCTTATTGAATTAATTAGTAGACTTGAAGATTCTGAATTAAAAAAGAAATATACTGATAAATTAAAATCTTTGTTAATCAATACTAATCACAAACCTAAGTTTGATAAGCCTATTATTAGTCTATCTAAAACCTTAGAAAGATTTTAAAAAAAAACACAAAGAAGTTACCTTACTAGATTTACAACAAGAAATTAATCAGATTAAACAAACCATTAAAGATTTATAAAATAAAGATCAACATTTAGAAGATGAAATTATAACATTAAAACTTAATAAAAATTTAGATAATTTACAAACCAATAATGTTTCTCCTAATGAATCTGAACATGAATTTGATGAACCTACTAACCCTGATAATCTTTTATTTGAGAATCGATCACATCAATTTCAATCTCATAATCATGAAGATAATAGATTAAATCTCCTTAATAAAATCCATATTCAAAAATGCTATTCTAAAATTAAAATAGTTATTAATAATTTTGAATTAGATGTTATCGCTTTAATTGATACTGGTGCCGATCTTAGTTGTATTCAAGAAGGATTACTACCTACTAAGTATTATGAAAAATGTCGTGAAAAATTAATTTCTGCTAATGGTAGTAAAATGCATATTAAATATAAAATACCTAAAGTTCATATATGTCAAAATAATGTTTACTTTAAAACTTCTTTTGTTTTGGTCGAAAATATGACTGATAAAGTTATTTTAGGAACACCATTTATATTTTTACTATATCCATTTACCACTTCTAGTGAAGGAATAACTACTCATGTTTTAGGTCAACCTATTACTTTTAAATTCCTATCTCCTCCTGAAATATTAGAATTAAATCAATTAAAAGATTGTTCTATTTCTCAAACGATTAATCGATTAACTCATCATTTAAGATATCTTAAAGAAGAAATTAATTACAAAAGAATTGATCAATAATTAACTAATCCAGTTATTATTTATCAAATTAATGAATTTAAATTAAAATTAGAAACTACTGTTTGTTTTACTTTACCTACTGCATTTTGGCATAGGAAAAAACATGTAGTCACATTACCATATATTAAGAATTTTCATGAAAGTCAAATTCCTACTAAATCTAGACCTATTCAAATGAATCATGAATTACTTAAAATGTGTAAAAAAGAAATCAATGAACTATTAAAAAATCGAATAATTAGTCCAAGTAAATCACCTTGGTTATGTCTTGCTTTTTATGTGAATAAAAATGCTGAATTAGAACGAGGTGTCCCTCGCTTACTCATCAATTATAAACCATTAAATAAAGTTTTAGAATGGATTCAATATCCTATTCCTAGCACAAGGAAGCCAACTTCCTCTAGTCAATCTTGGAAGCCCATCATCCAGTTCTTCCAAGCCCAAGTCATCCAAATCAAAGAATAAATCCAAGTCAGCAAAGCCCAGTATTGACCAGCCCAAGTCAAAGGATAAGTCTAAATCAAAGGTTAAGCCCAAGTCCAAGTCATCAAAAGATGAGCTCCTGTAACGCCCTTAAAATAAACCCATAATATATATAATATTAACATGCATTCGTAAAAAAAAAAAAAAAAAAAAAAAAAAAACATTATTCCATTCATCAGAGTATTCTTATTAAAAGACATCACATATAACATCGAAAGTAAATGCCCTACGGGCTTACATCTTTCCAAGCCAACACTTGGATACAAAATGTGAGTACTAACTCAACTACAAATTAAGCCATCGGCTTGAGTTTACATGTAATATCAAAATAAAACAAAATAATAACTAATCTAAACAGAGTCTTCAACTCTAAATCCTTCCAAGCTAAGTCCTTGGAGGTAGCATATCACCTGGACCTAAAAATGATGTTCCCGTATAGGGTGAGCCACAACCCAGCAGAAACATACTAAACCAAATATACGAATTGACTAAAGCAATAGCATTCAATAGATGGTTACACTTATAAATCACTTTTACCACAATACAGTTTCATGACCACTATGTCCATGATACGTTTTACATTCCATTATTTATCCAAATTTCCATTTATACCGACATGGCTCAGAACCTGGCCAAATAACAAACTGAGACTATATCTCAAATTAATATTACTTCTGATATCAACAATTAAAATGAGACTAAGGCTCATAATAAAACACTTCCATCAATTGATAAGTACACATATTTGATGTACTATAATGCACTTCCATAAATCAATAAGTACACAGATTTACTGTACTAATGGAGTTCATCCCCTTTCTCCTCCTAAACAGGTTTGAGAGTTCATCCCCTATCTTCCCTCAAACCATGGAGTACATCCCCTATCTCCTCCCAAACAATATGCATATACAATGTAATAAACACTTGTCATACACAATATTCAATCAATACACAGATTTGCTGTATTAATTCAACCATCATATTTAATGACTCAATCAATGTGATTAGTTTCAGTTTTCCCTAATCAACATGCAATGTCTACAACAATCACGACTATCCTCCACCGATAGCCCAAAGCAATTATTTCTAAACAGGAAATAAATGCATCAATATATATATATAAACTCAATCCCACATTTTTTTCAAAATTAATTATACAAATTAATTTACTACAACAATTAGGGTTTTTCCCTTTTTTCTCAACATCAACCCTAAGGTTCAATTTTATCAATTTAACACTATCAATATCATTTTTCAAGACTTACCAACATATGATATTTAATAGATGAAAAGCCCCCTTTTTGAATTATAAATCAAACCCTAGCTTTTCCCAAAATTAACCCAACAACACCAACATATCAAAATGACTAAAACTTAGGACAAAACATATAGAATGGAGTAGGGTATCCCTATCCCAAAAATAGAAGCCCAAAGGTGAAGATGATAAAAATACAAAGTGCTCCAAATCCCCAAATTTTCAAATTAGAATGAAGCCCTCGACCCACTCTATCTTTTTAACAGAGGACCTAGGGTAGAAATACACTCTAAGTAGATCAAACCTAAGAGAGAAGGTGAGTGGAGGGAGAGAAAACACGGATCTAGGGTTCTGAAATAAAAAAGATGATGAAAAAGTGTTTTAAAAACCGCTGCTACCTATTTAAATAAAACAGGCTCGCTCGAGCGAAGATTTGGTCGCTCGAGCGACCAGACACAGAAAACCCTCGCTCGAGCCAAGAAGGTCTTGCTCGAGCCAACAACACAGAAGCTCGCTCAAGCAACAGAATGCGCGCTCGAGCCTACAACTCAAACCCTCAGGTCTGCAATTAGACGCACGATCGAGTGACGAACGCCTTTCGGCGATGAATTTCAGCTTCGCTCGAGCGAAGAAGATCTCGCTCGAGCTAAGAAACACAGCTCTTAGGTCTATACCTAGACGCAGTCTCTCGCTCGAGCGAAGAAACCCTAGCTCGAGCGATGGACCAAAAACAAAGAGCTCGCTCGAGCGACAAACTGCTCGCTCGAGCGAAGGACCAAAATTCTGGACAGCAACCCTTTGCTCCCAAACACTCCCAACCTGTAACAAACCTGCCCAATACATCCTATAACTCAAAAATAAGGAATTGAAGGATGACAACGATACAAATATAACAACAAAATCTACGGAATGTAAGTCCAAATACAACTACCAAATGGAAAAAGACCAGGGTCGCTATAGCTCCTCCAAATGGCTCGTCTCCTCATGGCCCAAGTCAGGTCAGACTCGGATAACAACAGTTCAGAAGATGGTTTAGACAATTCAAACTCTTCTGAAGGTTCAACTACTCAAAATCCATATGGACCCGAGTTCCAAGATGCTGAGGACCCATATGCTTAATTCAGTCATTGGATTCTATATAGCTATAATTACCAGCTTCAATCAATACTCGTTTTTGAGAAAAGCTGACGATATATATATCTATATTGATTCCCCCAGTCACATGCCTCCAAGCAATGAATAGTGAAAAAAGTCAACTTTACTATTCACTATTCATCAAAAAGTCAATATTACTATTCATCATTCCTCATAATTCATCCAACCAACAAATTCAGCACAGTAAAAAGTTGCCATCAACTTTAGTCACTCATCGAAAGCAGCAGACAACTCCCATGTGCTTCTGATGCTCCTTTCAAGTCAGAATCATTCATTCACAAGGTTCACAGTATTCACTCACAAGACTAACAGTAGTCTCTTTTGATTATAAAAGAGCCTTTTTCATTCAAGAATAAGGTAGAGTTAGAAAAATTGAGAGCATTCCTTCCTCAAGAAAATAGCTTTCTCTGTAATTTTATATTTTCGAAAATTGTTTTCAGTTTACAAATTATGTATTTTGAAGAACTGCTTACTTCATTCCAGTAAACAATTGTAAGTTTTATTAATGTTTATTTGAAGTTATTGTTAAACTTTACATATATATATATATATGTATTAGTCATTTTGCCAATCAAAATGTTAGAAAAAAAATAAATTTAAAATAAAATATTTTACATCAATATAAAAATTAAGGGTAAATTGCACCATCCTTCCATAATGTTTGAAAAAAAAAATACAATAAGTCTTATAATTTTTAATATAATTACATTGATCTCTCTTTTTAGTAAAATTAAATGGATCAAAACTAATTCAGATAATGCAAAAATATAAAAATATATAGCATAAAATATATATTTTCATATAAAAGAGACGATAACATTACTTTTTTGGACAAATTACAAACACCCCCTCGAGATTTGGTGAAAATACAGATTTCCCTCTGAGGTTTGAGAAATTACAAATTGCCCTATGAGAGTCAAATTTTCATAACAAATTAGGAGAAATTAGGAGAGAATTTGTATGAAAATAAAAACCTCAGGGAACAATTTGTTATGGAAATATAAACCTCAAGAGGCGGGGTGTAATTTCTCAAACATCAAGGGAGAATCTGTATTTTTACCAAATTTGGAGGGAGGTGTTTGTAATTTGCCCTACTTTTTTTCATTCGTATAACTCACAAATTATTGATGAAAAATAAATTAATTGTTATATAAATTACAAATTATAAAAAAAAATAAAAAAAAAAAACTCAATATAATTATATTAAAATTGAAGAGATGAATATAATTTATCCAAAAATTTAAAAATCTCATTTAAAATTGTTATTTTAATGAACCTTTCATGCTAGAAGAAGTCGACTTGATTTGTCCGGTTGAAGTTTCCAAAACAACAAAAGATGAAAGTTCATTCGAAGACTTGTGACTTTTCTTTGGTTGGTGGTACACTACACGTAAACTGATGGAATTAGAGTTAGTGAAATGTCATCATTATAGAGAACGGAATTTTCAAATAAACCAATCAATAAGCAATGAACATATGACGGCTAGACTTTTCTTCACATGGTTCTAGTAATAACAAGCCTCTACACTTGTATACACTGTTACTATCAGCAACCGTGCTATATACGGAAATGTATAATTTAAATAATTTATTATAATTATTTTTATATAATAAAATAAAAGATTATTATAAATTTAAAATATAATATGAAATTGTAATTAAAAATATTTTGAATATGATAACTATTTCATACCTAAGTTTATACATTTATTTTTTTCATAAATTTGTCATTTAAAAAATTGATTATAAAATCATCTTAGTCCAAGTAGGTCATTTAGCAACTTGAACTATATTTTTATCGGACATTATTATAGCTTTAAAAACAAATAATGTAAAAATGGATACTATTACAAATAATGTAAAATTGAACACTACTACAAATAATGTAAAAATGTTCAAAGCCCGCTTTAAAGAAACAACAAAAAATGCACCTAGTACATATACACATAGGTATAAAAAAGAATAAAATTCATCAAACCTTTGAATCCTACAATTGCTTAAGTAATTGTGACGTTGTTGATGGTTGAATGCAACTCGAATCTTAAACGCAAAACTTGAACAAAACTTTATACCCAATATACAAACACTAAAAAAACTCTATGGTGTGTTAGAATATATAGCTAAAATATGAAGTATTTGAAAAATAAGATAGAAATGAATTTGAAGATCATTATTAGATAGGAATAAATTTGAAGATAATTATTAGATTTAAGATTAAAATAAATTTAAAAAAGGGATCATATGAACAATATAATAAAAATAAAGTTGGAGATAATGATAGGATTGGGGATTAAAAAAAATTTTTGAAAGGAAGAAATAAGAAATAAAGATAAATGAAGATACAGGAGAAGATTAAGCAAAATAAAAAATAAATAAAAAGAGATAAGGAGTCTTAGATAATAAAAGATTTTAAAAGTTAAAAATTTAAAATAAAAACAATATTAGGAGGAAAAAAAATGTGTTTTATTGGAGAAAAATAAGGATGAAGAAAAATTTAAAACATAATTTTGAGAGAGTGACATGTAGGAAAAAAGAATATCAACTGTTTGAGAATTAAGTATTGAGACTTTGAAAATTTTAGAGTAGATACTATATTTCCTTATATATAGTATAGATATAGATATATAGGTAAAAAGATAGATATCAAATCTAATTTGAAAAAAGATAAAAATAAAATAAACATCCTAAAAAAAAAAGAAAAAAAAAAGAGAGAGAAATGTGGAAATTCGGTTGCTGATAATCAAAATTTTTTTAAAAATAAGATATTTATGAGAGATTATGTATGAATAGAAGATAATTTAATTTTTGTTATATCAAAATAAAGGCATATATATTTTCTTGAATAGTAGCAAAATAAATTTACACTTTTAATAAAGTTGTAATAGAATAAAATATATTTAATTTTTAAATTGCATGCTTGATGATGAATTTTTTTTTTTTTTTAAATACATTGATAGAAAATTTTGAAATTGATGGTAGTCAATTGTTATCATTATAGCTTACAAAAAGAATTTAATAGTGGTCAATCATTAACCAATAATTTAGGATAAAATCATGGATAGCTAATAAAAAATTAACACTTAGCAACTTAAATGTTGTAAAAATAAAAATAAAAAAAATTGGAAAATTCATAATAAAGTATTGAAATTTCTCAAATCATGTAGTTAGATATTTTGGTTAATTTTAAAATTTAAATGTTAAATCCAGTAATATTATGCTATGTGTAATAATTCAAAATTTAGATAATACACTAATAGATTTGAGCCACTTTTTTCTTTCTAATATTGTTAAAAAAAAAAAAAATCAAAATTTTAAATTAGACATATTTAGATAAAATTTAAAGATTTTAAAATTTTAAAATTAAATATTGTTAGATGTACCAATCACTTTAAGCCAAATATATTTTTATTTTTAAAAATTTTTAAATTTTAAAATTGAGAAATTGTGTTTAAAGTTTTGAAGCTGTTGTGTGTGATTGTATTGTTAAGTGAGTGTATATTGGTTGTAGATGATTCGAAGAACTCTCATTTGAGAGAGCTTGAAGGAGCAAATGTGAGATTAACTTTATGCAGAGCTAATTTTCTTGAATTCGAGAGTTTGCACGAAGCCATTAATAAGTGTGATGGTGTGATAGACATGAGATAAAATAAATAAAATTAAATTCAAGATTTGATGAGTTTCGAATCTAATTAAATTGAAAAACAAAAGCAAATTAAAAAATTTAAAGTAAGCAAGCTCAAATCATGCAAAATGTAATAATAAAGAAGATGAAAAGATGTGTAGATAAACTAAAAAATAATGAGAAAAAAAAAGAAATATATACACACAAAAATAATAAATACTGGAAAAGTACATATAAAGTAAAAAATAATATTATGAGCATAAAAATGAAGAAAATAAAAAAAATTTGTAGATGAACTGAAAAATATTGAAAAAAATATATATACACTCAAAGTAACAAACATTGAAAAAATGCGTACAAAGTAAGAAATAATATTACACTGACCTTGCAATGATTTTTGCAGATAATCAAACTTGAAAAATATAACAATGGAGAAGATGAGTTATTATGACAAATAAAAGATTACTGGAATAAATTGAATAGAGAAACGTGTGTGTGGAAGTTGTGGAAGTTCTTGTTTTCTTGTTTTCTTTTTTTTCTTTTATAAATTGAGATTGAGAATGAGATAGATATTATTGTGGACAATGGATATGGATAAATATTTTATTATTTTGAGATAAATATTATTATTGGTGATGGATGTTGATGAATATTTTATTATTTTTTAATTTTATATTTTATATAGGGAGAAGGAGTGAGAAGGCTTAAAGAGTGAGAAAGGAGGTGATGGGAAATGCCACGTAATATTTTTTTTTTAAAAAATTATGAGAATTTAGGATTTAAGTTTTGGAACCTTTTGACTTAACAACTACATTTGGTTATATATATAATATAGATAGATAGATAGATAGATAGATAGATAAATGTTTGGATAAAAGAAATTACATAAAAATTTAAAATACAAAATATTTTATTTTTATTTCATTTATTTATTTATTTATTTTAAATTTTTACTCAAATATATAATTCAAATATAGTCTTAACGAATTTTTATTAATAATTTTATTTAAAAAATTTAATATATGACTCAAATTTGTAGTCTTTCTAGAGGATAAACATTTTGATTACTTTCACTCTTTCTCTGTAGCTTCTTTCGTAGTTCCTTGACAAACAAATCAAACCAAAGGTCATCCCAGTCGTCTCCCCATTACCAATCTTCCATATCACACCCTGCATCGGGCTTGGATCTTGGAACTTGGGCTTGAGACTTGAGGCAATAGGTTAGTTATAGGTTGGGCCGGATTGGTGGTCTACCAACCTAATTTTTTTGGGCCAAATTTATTTGGTAATTGTAGATATACACACGTGTATATAGAGTGTGTAACTCACACACTTATTCCTCATCAGTTTTGTGCATTACTTTATCAATTTTGCAAGAGAAATGGGTTGCATTTGTTGCCACCCTTCATGGCTAGAAGCTCCTCATCTCTCCCCCATTGTGTATAAAAGGAGGCCATCTTCATTGGTTTCAACATAGAATTTTTTGCTTTTATATTATACAGTCAGTCTGCCCATATTTTCTTTCTATATGAGAGAGTGTTACCGTTGTCAATTCGCCGGAGTTAAACAGAAGGTGCTTCTGCATTAGTAGATCTATACCGTCGTATCGTGGAAGACAGGTCGATATACCTCCAGCACCCATGGCGAGGCAGCGAATCTATTTTAAGAAGACTGTAATATCACACAAGTTTTGATTTGCTTTCTTTTTCTTAAGTTCTATTTTATGTATTTATGTTCATTAAGTTATATGATGTAATCCCATGATTTCTTTTCCTGTAAATCAATTTCATTTCGTATAAATCTGTTTGGTTATTTTATTTAATTACATAATTTGTACAATAATATTTTCATATAAAAGATATGATAACATTATTCTTTTTCATTTATATAATTCACAAATTATTGATGAAAAGAAAATTAATTGTTATATAAATTAAAATTTTAAAAAAATAATTCAATATAATTATATCAAAATTGAAGAGGTGAATATAATTCAACCTAAAATTAAAAAATGCCATTTAAAATTGTTATTTTAATGAACCTTTCATGCTAGAAGAAGTCGACTTGATTTGTCTGGTTGAAGTTTCCAAAACAACAAAAGATGAAAATTCATTCGAAGACTTGTAACTTTTCTTTGGTTGGTTAGACTACACTTGTATACAAACACTTTTCTTCAATGTCATCATCATAGAGAGTGGAATTTTCAAATACAGTGATGCTAGGGAGCTCGAAAACGAGCTCCTCCTAATCCCCCGAATTTCATTTTTTTTTTTTTTTTTCTTCAACAGGAAGAAAAAGACGGAGGGGCAGCAGAGGGGGAGGGGGAGGGGGAGGGGGAGAGGGACTGGAGGGGGCCTAGAAAATGGGCTGGAGGCGGAGGGCTGGAGGTCATCGGCGATGGAAAAGGCGACGAGGCATGGCGAGGCAAGGCCGATCATGACGGAGGGTCGGACGATGGCGATCGGCGACGGATCTGCGACGATCGGCGTGTGAGGCGACGATCGGCGACTCCCTCTCCCTCCCTCCCTCTTCTTCTCTCTCTCTCTCTCTCTCTCCTCCCTCCTCCTCTCCGCTTGAAAAAATGAAAGAAAAAAGAAAAAAGAAAAAAAAATCCCCAAAACGACGTTGTTTTGGGGATTAGGGGGATTAGGAGGATTAGGCGGAGCCAAATTCGAGCTCTCAATCATTATTCTTTCAAATAAACCAATTAATGAGCAATGAACAAATAATAGCTAGACTTTTCTTCACATGGTTCTAGTAATGACAAACCTATACTCTTGTATACACGGTTATTTTTGGATCAAAAATTTAAATAAAAATTAAAAATAGAAAATATTTTATTTCCATTTTATTTATTTATTTTAAATTTTTAATGAAATGTCATCATCATAGAGAGTGGAATTTTCAAATAAACCAATTAATGAGCAATGAACATATAATAGCTAGACTTTTCTTCACATGGTTCTAGTAATGACAAACCTATACACTTGTATACACGGTTATGTTTGGATTAAAAATTTAAATAAAAATTAAAAATAGAAAATATTTTATTTCCATTTTATTTATTTATTTTAAATTTTTATCTAAATATATGATTTAAATATAGTCCTAACGAATTTTTATCAATAATTTTATTTAAAAAATTTAATATATTAAAGTTATGTTTGGGAAGTGGCTAAAATAGTTAAAAAATCAAAAAGTCAACTAAAACACATCACATCACCTCTCTACTTTTCTGCACAACTTTTCGTAAAAAGCCAAAAAGTTACTAAAATAGCCTGTTCCCAAACCAAGCCTTAAACTCAAGGTTGTAGTCATTCTAGATGATAAACATTTTGAATACTTAGGCCTCGTTTGGTAACATGCCGATTTGGTTAAAAAATCAAAAAATTACTAAAAAAGTCAAAAAGCCAACAACCTATATAACAAAGTCAAATATTCTCTTTTCTCTCTATTTTTTGTACATCTTTTCGTAAAAAGCTAAAAAGTCATATCAAACATACTAATTTTTTTTAACTTATTTTTTAGTCAAATAACCAAAAAGTTACTAAGTTAGCCTGTTCCCAAACGAGACCTTAGTTTCACTCTTTCTCTGCAGCTTCTTTCGTAGCTCCTTGACAAACAAATCAAACCAAAGCTCATCCCAGTCGTCTCCCCATTACCAATTTTCCATATCACACCCTGCATAGCATGATATGAACAGTTTTTTAGTACCAAGAAGAATATCCAAACCAAAAAAATCTGTTTTTATGTGTGCAAAGTAAAGAGATAGAAAAATTATTTAGTACTTCTAAGACACTATTTATTAATGTGTACATGGCGTTCTCAATCAATTGAGTCGTGCTTAAACAAATAAACGAACTAATCTCCCACCTACTTGACCAAGGAGGTTAGTTAGTCGATTGTAATATAACTATTGTTCTTATTGGGAGTACTACATCAACATAGTTGGTAATTCAAAATCAACTATAATCAACCTCATACAAAAGAGTGAAATTCTATCGTATGCATTTAAAAAAGGTGCATGTTGTATCTGCCTTCACTTTTAGATGTTCAATATGAAAAAATTTCTTTGAGCCATTGATCATTTTTTTTTATTAGCAAAAATAAACTTTATTGATGAAGAAAGTAAGATACATGCGAAAATTTATATTTTGAGCCATTGATCACAGTCACATTAGATTGTGACTAACACTACTTTTTGGGATATAATGGAAGACCATTTCGATGGTAACTAAAGCCACCACAATATATTGTAACAAACACCATTTTGAGACCTAGATTGATGGAATTAGAATTAGTGAAATGTCATCATCATTGCCAATGGAGTTTTCAAATAAACCAATCAATGAGCAATGAACATATAATAGCTAGACTTTTCTTCACATGGTTCTAGTAATAACAAGCCTACACACTTGTATACACTGTTATGTTTGGAGAAAAAATCTAGATAAAAATTTAAAACAAGAAACATTTCATTCACATTTCATTTATTTATTTATTTATTTTTAAAGTTTTACCCAAATAAATTATTCAGATACAGCCTTAACCAATTTTTATCAATAATTTTATTCAAAAAATTTAATAAATTACATAAACTAAATAGTTTTGACAATCCTTATCTGAATAGTTTAAAACAAGAAATTTAATATATGACTTAACCGGCATCAGGGGTACAATCGATAATCCTTATCTGAATAGTTTTGTCAGGAACACAAGCGCAGTGTGTGGTGGCGCTGATACACCTCACCAAATACTGCCTCCCACACAATGCCCCATTGTCCCATATTCCATCCCTCGCTGCCGCAAACAGGTTGCTCGACAGAAACTGCGACAGATCACTTCCGTAGCACGTCGTGGCTAAAACCCAGATAAAAAACAGTCATAAGATTAAACTTTGAAACCAAATTGTGGTGCTCTATTGGCATGTTTGATTGGAAGGATTAGAGCATGGAATTTGGATTATTAATTTGTAGGCCCAATTATTCCATGTTTGTTTTGACATTTTGTTTTAAGATTATTAATTCAATGAATAATTAATCTAATAAATTTGTAAGATTATTAATAATAGAATAAGGATATAATTATAAATACCACATTATAAATCCCTTACTATTAATTTTATAGAATCAAACATGACCTATAAAACTATAACTTTTCACTTTGACTGGTAAGTGAAAAGATGAGAATTTATTAGTTTGTTGATGACAACTTTCAAGAGCTAGTACAAATATTTTTTTTTGGGAAGAAAAAACGAGTTGCTCTCATTAACTTTTCACTATAACTTTTGACTTTGGTCTTCTTCTCTCTCTCTCATCTGTGTTGCACCAGGAAAATCAGGCCTCGTTTGATTTGATTTGATTTGATTTTGGAGATAAATTTTTAAAAAATATTTTAAAAAAAGAATTTAAAATTTTTTGTAATTTGTTTAGTTGTATATTTTGAAAATAGTTTTAGAATTTAGGAGTTTGGAATGATTTAATATTTTATTGTAATTGAGTAGACGTATATGAGAAAAAAAGTTATTGAAAAAAAGAGAGGAAAGAAAAAAAATGATTAATTAATGTGTATGAGAGAGAAAGTGATTTTAAAAATATTTTGAGAAAAATTACAAACTAAATAAAATTTTCAAAAATTTTCTCTAAAATCTTTTTTTCAAAAGCCAAACCAAACAAGGCCTTAATGTTTTGCAGTGTGTGTGTCCGTGCTTCATACGTTTCCATCCTATATAAGATTGCAAGTGCATTTTCTACCCTTTTAAGTTCATATATAGATATTGAAAACACTCTCATCTCATTAAATAAAATAAAAGAAAAGAAAAGAAAAAAGAAAAAAAATGCAGAGTGGGAAGTTCATAGCGTGCAGGAAATTCCAAGTAACCCTAATATCAGCAAGTGATCTTGAGGACGTTCGAAAAGTATTCAAAATGAATGTCCATGCTAGGGTTTCAATTAACTCTCAAGCTGAGAAGAGAACTGAAGCAGACAAACACGGTGGGACGAGTCCGAAATGGTCGCAGTCTGTGGAATACACAATTGGCGAGTCCGCAGTTATACACCATGGCCTCATGCTCGTCATCAAGTTATATTGTAAGCGTAAGCTTGGCGACAAGTACATAGGAGAGGTACTGTTAGAGACTTATCTCATATTGTTTGTCTAATAATGATATAGGAAAAAAGTTTTTTATTCACGTCAGTCCGATAAACTTTATATTTACAGATGACCATCATCTAATGAGATGTCACCAACAATTTTTTTAAAATGACATATATTTTTTGAAAAATTATTGGGTATTCTTGGAGTACTAATTAACATGTTGCATCACCTCACCTCTACCACTCACCACCATATCCACCAAGCAACACCATCCATGGCCAAAGTGTCTAACCGAGTCCATTTCACACACCTCTCGTATCTCATCACTTCCACATGCGACCAAGTTGCACATGCAGAACGTAGAGATTTGTCCCCTATGGTCGCCTTTACTAATTGCCAATTAATTTTGGATTAATTGCCACCAATAATCTACAGGTACACACATCAATCAAAGAACTCTTCGATAGCTCAATCAAAAATGGAGGCAACTGCAGCGGAGAAATGACATGCCCGGTGCTGAAAGGTTCCAACGGTGTACAGGGAACGTTGACATTTTCATACAGGTTTGGAGACAGAATAAATGTCAAAAGACCTCCCAAGTACAAGAAGTTAGTGGAATCTGGAGCTGCTGTGTTGCTATGTTTGGCAATTTTTGTTAAAACTGGAGTGTATTTGCCGATTGAAGAAATCCCCATCTTCACTGATCCTGAAGTCATTGAATGAATTGCAGAAATAAACCCCACATATATATGTATACATACATATATAGTGAGTTGTATTAAGGGTTCGTTTAGGAAGAAAGTTGACTTTTTAATTTTTTTAGTCTGGAATTAAAAAGTCTCATTTGGAATAAGATATATATTTTTTTTTTTTTTTTTTTTTGTGAGAGAAAATTTGTAATAATTATGAATTGGATGTGATGTTTTATCTTATTAAACTAAAAAGTCTATTTTATCTTATTAAACTAAATAGCCTGTAGCTTTCACTACAAGAAAATGCACAATTGGCGACTAAAAAAAGCATTTTCGTCGCTGAAAGTCGACGAAATGGCGACTAAAACCAGTTTTGTCGCCAAACCTAAACACTTTTGCCGACTAAAGGACTTTAGTCGCCGAATGTAGGCCTTTTGGCGACTAAAAGTCGGTTTAGTCGCCGAATATAGTAGTTGTAGCGATCAAAAATTTTAGTAGCTAAAGGAACGGTTTTTGCGACTAAAACCATTTAGTCGCGAAATCTAGGTTTTGGCGACTAAAAAAACTTTAGTCGCCGAATATGGGTCTTTTACCGACAAAAAATTTTAGTAGCTAAAACTCGACAAATGGCGACTAAAATTTATTTTAGTCGGCAAAATTAGCTTTGGCGACAAAAATGAGTTTAGTCGCGATTGTAGTTTTTTGGGCGAAATTCAAGTTTTAGCGACAAAATGTAATTTAGTAGCCAATGGTATGTAATTGGCGACTAAAATTCACATTTAGTCGCCAAAAGTCCTCTCATATTTTTTTTTTTTAATAAATACTTTATTTTTTACATAAAATACATTAAATAAAAATAATTATTTATATATATGGTTTGTATTAATACCGTATAAATAGTATATAAATAATATATGTTGCATTATTATTAGCGTGAGGTTGTAGTGGCATAGTGGGTGAGAGAGTGTTGCTAAAGGTTGACAAAGTTGGGACTTGGTGGTCACGGGTTCAAATCGCAAAGAAAGGGAAATTTTTTTTGTGAAAATACTTTCAATGACTAAATACTTTAGTCGCCAAAGGTGTTTGTAATTAAATTAATAATATAAAAAATTAACTATTGCCGACAAAAGGTTTAGTCGGCAAAGGTTAAATTCTCAAAACTGAAATTGACAATTGGCGACGAAACCTTTAGTCGCTGAAGACCAAGAAATGGCGACTAACAGATTTTTAGTCGCCAAACACAATTGGCGACCAGGTTTTGGCGACAAGCTGGGCGACTAAACCTTTTAGTCGGGGAAAGTCGATTTTTGACATTTGGCGACTAAAATGGGACCTTTGGCGACTAAAAATTTAGTCGCCAAAGGTGTGTTTTTTTGTAGTGTTTTTCTTCCCAAACGAAGGCTAAGCCTATTGTGCAAGCTCTAGAAGAACTAAAGGGCAGTTGGAATGTACTATGTGGCTAAACATTTTCTGTTCCTAAATTTCACTGTTATCCGGATTGTAATATTGTAATATCTCTTAGATTAACGATGACAATTTGAACATGACCCGATGGAGACCTCACCCTCCGACCCCGATTAGAATGAGTTTTTCTCGAAAAATACTCTTAACTGGCCGAGGATGGTATTCAAAAATGAATCCCTGACAATTTTCGAGCCGGAAACGGTGATAGGTTCAACCGCCTTGGCCCTACCCCGTTTCTACCCCGAACTGAAATTACTATTATACCCCTATATATATATGTGTGTGTGTGTGTGTTACTATTATGTTGCATTGATTATTTTGAGGGAATGGACTCCTAGAATAACTTTGAGAGATGCCTATTGATTTTAGAAGTTAACTAAGCTAATAATGTTAGTTGTACATGCTACTTTGTAAAATTCACAAGTGGCTCTTTTTTTTCTTTTTTTGTGGTATGGGTGTTGTTTTGTATCTTGTTTGTCATGTTGTTGTTATTTGGATTTTTATGTTTGAACATTGCTGAATTATGATTATATATATATTATTTTTATTTGCCTAAAAAAAATGATATATGAAAAATTCAAAAAAAAAAAAAAAAAAAGGTCGGGAATTTTTTGGGCTCGGGAAAACCCAATCCCCATTAGGGGGAGGGAGAGGGGGAGGGGGCGGTGTAACAACCCCCATACCGTTTATCGATAATTCTTGAATTACGATCGACATCGCTAAACCGAATGCTTATGACCGATAATTGAACTAACTCATCGAATCTTGATCGATTGAAAATGAAACTGAATTGACTAAGTATATCTATTGCATTGCATTTCTATCTGTTTGACTTATGTGTTTATCTGTCCATGTTTTATGTTTAAACTGCTAATTGAAGGCCTTATCGACGGCCGAATTGGAAATTGATTAGCGTTTTACGGTTGTCATAATTTATATGATTTTATAGTATAATTATCTAAAAACTGATTAGGTATGATTAAATTAGATTAAAATAAGTTAGTCAAAGAGTTTGACTTAATTACAATCTTGCCATGGTGAGTGGCCACTACCTGATCATCTTTGAGCTCATTACACTTGCACACAAACATATTTCATCAGCTCATTTCCTCACCACCACCGAATTAGAGAGAGAGAGTGAACTAGGAGAGTGATTCAACTTGATTTTGTGCATTTACTTGAAGATTGGCTTGTAAGACTTGGAGAAATTGAAGGATATTTGCATAATTGGGCCCCCTCACTTCTAATTCTACACCCAAGGTAGATCATTCAACTTCCTAATTGTGTCTTTGAGTTGTTCTTGCATGGTTTCGAGCTAAATTGAGGTCAAGAGCCAATTTATGGCTCAAAGTGTTGAATTGAAGCCTAATCTTTACATGCATGGCATACTCTTGTATTTTTGAGGTTGTTCTTCAAAGATTTTTGCATGCATGTCCATGTTAATGCTTAGGACCATGTTTTCATCTTGTTTCCCAAAGAATTGAACTCATTTAAGCAAGCTTTAATTTGGTTAAAGTTCTTGCATGTTAGCATTTCTTCATGTTTATAAAAATGGGTTTGAGAAATGGTTTCAATTGACTCACTCTTGGGCTTTGAATTCACAAATTGAGCTTTGAAACTTATTATACATTGAATTTAGATGTGTTTTCTAGAATTTGGGCCCAAGGGGTCGAGTTTTGAGTGATAGAATGCTTGGTTTGAGCTTGGAAGGCAAATCTGGAAATTCCGGATTTGGCTTCTTCACTCGAGCGAAGGATTCCTCGCTCGAGCGACCAACGTTTACTCTGAGCCACGCTCGAGCGAAGGATTGGTGGCTCGAGCGTAAAATTTGAGCATCTAGTACTTTTACTGTTTCATCAGACCGCTCGAGCGAAGGATTTCTTGCTCGAGCGAAACCTTTGATTTTGGAAGCTCGCTCGAGCGAAGGAAGGCTCGCTCGAGCGAGGGTCCTATTTTCAGCAAATTTTGCAAAATGTTTTCTAAGTGTATTTTTGCATCCTCATCCCATTCTAGGCATTCTTAGGCCTAGTTTAAGGCATCTTAATGAGGATATTGATATAGAACACACCGAGGCAAGTTAGGGATTAAATTATGATATCTTCCAACTGTGTAGCTTAGTGTGTGTTCAACCTGTGAACTGTGTAGGGTTGGCGACTGGGGAGACACGCTCTAGCATTTTGTAGCCCGAACTCTGGGAGTAACAACTGTGTAAAGATATGTTCAAATGATGAATTTCTGAACACTAAATCGAATCGATATTGATTCTTGAATCAATCGAATCAAGCATCTGAAATGAAATTATTTATTGAATGAATGTATGTCCTTTATTTCTCGAATCTTGGCATCCTTAGCAAGCATCGATCGTGGAACCATTCTTTATTCGGTCTTCAAGACCTCATCGCTTATCGCTATGCTAATAGATGTACCACATATGACTGAATAACTGTTCTGACTGAAAGACTGAAATACTATTTAATGAACTGTTTTCATTACTGTAAGGACATTTCATTCTCAACCCCTTTACGCATTATGTTATTCACTGGGCTTTAGCTCACTGTTCGTATATATATGTAGGTGCTCAGCCACCAGACCGGAGCTAGGAGCTTGAGTTAGACTCCAGTTTTGTCAAGCCAGCCTATGTGCCTCACTGCGAGGTTCCGAGTTGCCACGTTATGGCTTAGGGGCGTTTTAGCATTTCTCCTTCTGTACTGTCTCACTGTTTTGTATAGACTGAATGCTTACTGTACTGTTATCAAGGGATTAGGTCCTTGTACTGTTTGACTGTAAATGTTGTATAGACTGTACTGTTTAAATGTATAAATGCATGGAAAATCTTTTTGGCATACAGACTGTCACAGCTCAATGGATATTATTTATTTACTGTATTGGCTTCCGCCAGGCCCGAACTCGCTTTTATTGTCTCTTCATTAGCGTGCCTTCGGTAATCTCGACATCGGCGATTCTGATGCTAAACCCATAGGGCCGGGTTTGGGTCGTGACAGAGTGGTATCAGAGCGATACTTAACCACACACGTGTCCAAAAGAGCTATAGGGTGTCCTCGAAAAGTAATAGGGCATTACATGAGCATGAAAAGTGTGTGGTTATGACATGACTAATTATATGCCAATGTGTTAACCTGTTTAAGGAAATGACTGTATATATTGATGACTGTTATAACTGTTATAACTGCTCATAGTGAAATGGATAATGCAAATGCTGCTACTGAACCTGAATCATCTGAGGCTAGAATGGCCAGACTGGAAAGAATGTTGGAACGAATAACTGAAAGACTAGATCAACAACAGAACCAACAGCCCCCACCTCCTCCTCCTTCGGTACAACCGGACCAGAATGTGAATATTAATGATGGAGACATAATTGCTCTTACCCAGAAGTTCAGCAAACTAAAACCGCCATCCTTTCAGGGAGGCCTCAAACCATTAAAGACTGAAGCATGGGTTTTGGAGACTGAGAAACTGTTTGAGGTGTTTCGTGCTCGGAGGCACATAAGGTACTATTGGCTACCTTTACTCTGCAAGAGGAAGCAAGAAGGTGGTGGATGCTTACTCGGGATGACAACACTATTATGACTTGGGCTCAATTTAAAGTAGCCTTCTTTGAAAAGTACTTCCCTCAATGTGTCAGGGACAGGAAGGTCACTGAATTTGAACAGCTAAAATATGGCACAATGTCTGTTACTGAGTATGAAACAAAGTTTACTGGGCTTGCCAGATACGCACCACATATGGTGGATACCGATTACAAAAAGGCCAGAAGGTTTGAAGGCGGCCTGAATATTGCAATACTGGACAGGATAAATGTTGTATAGACTGTACTATTTAAATATATAAATGCATGGAAAATCTTTTGACATCTGCATATCCTGACTCAATGGACATTATTTATTTCTTGTATTGGCTCCTTGAACCAACGAACTCTTTTTTTTCCTCTTCATTAGCGGCCTTGGTAATCTCGGATTCTTGGCGATTCTGATGCTAAACCCATAGGGCCGAGTCGAACATTGAAGCTGTGAAACAATTTGAAACACCAGTGTCCAACTGGCGTGGTAAAAGACAGAATTTCAAATTCAAGAAAGGCAAGCATAATCAATTGAACAAGAAACATAATACGGGGTCAACAAATAGCCCCAGCCAAGGAAGTGCTTCTATACCGCCATGTCCCGAATGTGGTAAGAACCATAAGGGAGTTTGTTATAAAATTTCTGGTGATTGTTACAGGTGTGGCAAGGTGGGCCACATGGTGAAAGATTGCCCCTCTACTGCTCCGAGTAATAGTAAAGCTGCAGGCAGCGCCGCAGCATCAACCGTGACACCAAAACCGAACTCCAAAGCTACCGGGAAAGAGCCTATGAGGCAGGGCCGAGTCTTCGCCCTAGTACCGGGAGACGTGCAAAATACCGAGACCGTAGTGTCAGGTATTCTTTCTATTTGTGCTCAAAGTGCATATGTACTGATTGATTCGGGGTCTACGCATTCTTATGTGTCGCATGCTTTTTCACGGAAATTGAATAGACCCTTAGAGCCCATGAATTACTTGCTAGCTGTATCATCACCCGTAGGGGGATCCATGACATGTGCATATATGTATCCTGCTTGTGAAATTCTTGTTGGGGATATGCATCTGTTTATTGATTTACTGCCATTGAACATTGATCACTTTGATGTAATATTGGGGATGGACTGGTTACAAAAATACCATGCCACTATTGACTGTGTGACAAAACAAGTTGTTTTCCGTCCACCTGGTTTGCCTGACTTCGTGTTTAATGGGAGTGGAGTAGTACCTCCTCCATATTTGATTTCTTCGGTGAAAGCTGTTAAATTAATTAGAAAGGGGTGTAAAGGATATTTGTGTTCTGTACTGACGGTATCTACTGGTGATAGTGTTAAAACTGACGTGAATTGTATTCCTATAGTCAGAGAATTCCCAGATGTATTTCCAGATGATCTGCCAGGGGATTTAATTGACAGGGAAATTGAATTTACTGTGGATGTGGTTCCGAGTACACAGCCAATATCTAAAGCTCCTTACAGAATGGCCCCAACTGAACTGAAGGAGTTGAAAGTGCAACTACAAGAACTGTTAGACAAGAAGTTTATCAGGCCCAGTACTTCACCGTGGGGTGCACCTGTTTCGTTTGTAAAGAAGAAAGATGGCTCACTGAGACTGTGCATTGATTACCGTGAATTGAACAAGGTAACTGTGAAAAATAAATACCCATTGCCACGTATTGATGATTTATTTGATCAGTTACAGGGTGCACAAGTGTTTTCCAAGATTGATCTCAGATCGGGATATCACCAACTGAAGGTTAAACCAGAGACATTGATAAAACTGCTTTTAGAACGAGGTATGGCCATTATGAATTTTTAGTTATGCCATTCGGAGTCACGAATGCCCCTGCTGCTTTTATGGACCTTATGAACAGAATTTTTAAACCATACCTTGATGATTTTATTGTAGTACTTATCGATGACATACTGATTTATTCAAAGAGTAGAGAAGAACATGAACACCATCTGAGACTTACCTTGCAGACCCTAAGAGAACAGAAACTGTATGCTAAACTGTCTAAATGTGAATTTTGGCTTGATCATGTTATGTTTTTGGGGCATGTTGTTAGCAAAGATGGAATTTCTGTTGATCCGTCGAAAATTGAAACTGTAGTGAACTGGCCTAGACCAACAAATGTGACTGAAGTTCAAAGCTTTTTGGGATTGGCTGGATATTACAGAAGGTTTGTTAAAGACTTTTCCAAAATTGCCTTACCATTGACTCAGTTGACTCAGAAGGGGACATCATTTGACTGGACTGACCAAAGGGAATCAGCATTTCAAGAATTGAAAACCCGACTTGTGACTGCACCAGTTCTGACTCTACCTTCAGGTACGGATGGTTATACTGTATTTAGTGATGCTTCTCATAAGGGTTTGTGGTGTGTTTTAATGCAGAATGGAAGAGTTATTGCTTACGCTTCCCGATAGTTGAGACCACACGAAAAGAACTACCCAACCCATAATCTGGAACTTGCTGCAGTAGTGTTTGCACTGAAAATTTGGCATCACTATCTGTATGGGGCGACATGTGAAGTATACACTGACCACAAGAGTTTGAAATATTTCTTCACACAGAAGGAACTGAATATGAGACAGCGTAGATGGCTAGAACTGATCAAAGACTATGACCTACAAATTTTGTACCATCCGGGAAAAGCCAATACTGTTGCCGACGCATGAAGCCGAAAGTCAATTGCCAACCTAGCTTGTTTGCTCACCGGACAGAAAGAGCTGCTTTGTGACCTTGAAAATTTTGAAATTGAAGTTGTCTTGAGAGAGCAAGGTGGAACAATAGCTGCCATTACTGCTCAACCAGCCTTGATTGAAGAAGTTAAAGAGAAATAAAGAATCGGATGACTTTTGAAAAAAATCATCGAGGAAAGAGAGTCTAAGCGAGACCGGTTTCAAATTTGAGAATAATGTCTTGAAATTTCAAGAAAGACTGTGTGCCGAATGACACCGAATCGAAAAAGAAGAGTTCGCAAGAGGGCCACAATTCAAAATTGTCTATCCACCCGGGGAATACGAAAATGTACCAAGATCTGAAACAGAATTTCTGGTGGCCAGGAATGAAGAAAGAAATTGCCGACTTTGTGTCTAAATGTCTTCACTGCCAACAGGTCAAAGCTGAACATCAACGACCTGCCGGATTACTGCAACCCTTGCCCATACCAGAGTGGAAATGGGAGCATATCACGATGGATTTTATCGTTGGGTTACCTCGCTCCAGAAAAGGTATGGATTCAATTTGGGTTATTGTTGATAGATTAACCAAATCTGCACACTTCTTACCTGTCAAAACAATCTATAATGCGGACAAATTGGCTGTTATATATATTGATGAAATTGTGAGACTGCATGGAGTGCCTGTGTCTATTGTTTCTGACAAGGATTCGAAGTTTACATCGAGGTTTTGGCAAAGCCTCTGATTGGAGTCTTGAATTGAGGCTGAGTAGTGCCGACCATCCTCAGACAGATGGCCAGTCAGAAAGGACCATCCAGACTCTGGAGGATTTACTGAGAATGTGTGTCCTTGATTTTCAGGGAGATTGGGAAAGTCATTTGCCCTTAGTTGAATTTGCCTACAACAACAGCTACCATTCGAGTATTGGCATGGCGCCTTTCGAGGCATTGTATGGCAGGAAATGTCGATCTCTAATTTGCTGGGCAGAAGTTGGAGATGGGCCTTTGCTTGGGCCCGAAATTGTATATGAGACGACTGAAAAGATAAAACTGATACAGCAAAGACTGAAAACTGCACAAAGTAGACAGAAGAGTTATGCGGACGTCAGAAGACGGGACAGAGAGTATGAAGTGGGTGATCACGTGTTTGTGAAAGTGACACCAATGAAAAGCCAGACTTGTTTCGGAGTCAAAGGCAAGTTAGCGCCGAGATACGTCAGACCATATGAGATTATTGAGAAAATTAATCCGGTGGCGTATCAAGTTGCGCTTTCTCTTGGAATGGAGCATATGCATAATGTTTTCCACATTTCGATGTTGAGAGATTATCTCCGGGATACCTTCCACATGATTGAGCCTACTCGTATCGTGTTGAGTGATGACTACACTTACGAGGAACGGCCTATACAGATTGTAAACAGATGAATCAAGAAACTGAGAAACAAAGAGATCCCATTGGTAAAAGTTGACTGGCAGAACCATGGTGGTGTGTATACCACTTGGGAAAGGGAAGATGACATGGCTAGGCGATATCCTGATTTGTTCCTGCTGAATCCTGTTTCCTTCCAGAATGAAGGTAATTCGAGTTTAGAGGACTAAACTCCTTATAAGGAGGGGAGATTGTAACAACCCTCATACCGTTTATCGATAATTTACTGAATTACGCATCGACATCGCTAAACCGACGGCTTATGACCGATAATTGAATTAATCAAAATCGAACGATCGATTGAAAATGAAACTGAATTGACTAAGTATATCTATTGCATTGCATTTCTATCTGTTTGACTTATGTGTTTATCTGTCCATGTTTTATGTTTAAACTGCTAATTGAAGGCCTTATCGACGGCCGAATTGGAAATTGATTAGCGTTTTACGGTTGTCATAATTTATATGATTTTATAGTATAATTATCTGAAAACTGATTAGGTATGATTAAATTAGATTAAAATAAGTTAGTCAAAGAGTTTGACTTAATTACAATCTTGCCATGGTGAGTGGCCACTACCTGATCATCTTTGAGCTCATTACACTTGCACACAAACATATTTCATCAGCTCATTTCCTCACCACCACCGAATTAGAGAGAGAGAGTGAACTAGGAGAGTGATTCAACTCGATTTTGTGCATTTACTTGAAGATTGGCTTGTAAGACTTGGAGAAATTGAAGGATATTTGCATAATTGAGCCCCCTCACTTTTAATTCTACACCCAAGGTAGATCATTCAACTTCCTAATTGTGTCTTTGAGTTGTTCTTGCATGGTTTCGAGCTAAATTGAGGTCAAGAGCCAATTTATGGCTCAAAGTGTTGAATTGAAGCCTAATCTTTACATGCATGGCATACTCTTGTATTTTTGAGGTTGTTCTTCAAAGATTTTTGCATGCATGTCCATGTTAATGCTTAGGACCATGTTTTCATCTTGTTTCCCAAGGAATTGAACTCATTTAAGCAAGCTTTAATTTGGTTAAAGTTCTTGCATGTTAGCATTTCTTCATGTTTATAAAAATGGGTTTGAGAAATGGTTTCAATTGACTCACTCTTGGGCTTTGAATTCACAAATTGAGCTTTGAAACTTGTTATACATTGAATTTAGATGTGTTTTCCAGAATTTGGGCCCAAGGGGTCGAGTTTTGAGTGATAGAATGCTTGGTTTGAGCTTGGAAGGCAAATCTGGAAATTCCGGATTTGGCTTCTTTGCTCAAGCGAAGGATTCCTCGCTCGAGCGACCAACATTTACTCTGCGCCACGCTCGAGCGAAGGACTGGTGGCTCGAGCGTAAAATTCGAGCATCCAAGATTTTTTATCGTTTCATCGATCGCCGGCGAAGAATTTCGCCGAGCGAAGCCTTTGATTTTGGAAGCTCGCTCGAGCGAAGGAAGGCTCGCTCGAGCGAGGGTCCTATTTTCAGCAAATTTTGCAAAATGTTTTCTAAGTGTATTTTTGCATCCTCATCCCATTCTAGGCATTCTTAGGCCTAGTTTAAGGCATCTTAATGAGGATATTGATATAGAACACACCGAGGCAAGTTAGGGATTAAATTATGATATCTTCTAACTGTGTAGCTTAGTGTGTGTTCAACCTGTGAACTGTGTAGGGTTGGTGACTGGGGAGACACGCTCTAGCATTTTGTAGCTCGAACTCTGTGAGTAACAACTGTGTAAAGATATGTTCAAATGATGAATTTCTGAACACTAAACTGAACTGATATTGATTACTGAACTGAACTGAACTGTTTACTGAAATGAAATTATTTATTGAATGAATGTATGTCCTTTATTTCTGAACTGTACTGTGGCATCCTTAGCACCTCATTCTTATCGATCTTATCGCTAGAGATCTCTGTCGGTTCCTCGTGGAACCATTATCACATCGATTGATGGCCATCATTCTCGTTAGGTCTTCAAAACCCTCATTGTTTCTTGCTATGCTAATGGATGTACCACATATGATGAATAATCGTTTCGATGAAAGATCAAATCTTGTTTAATGAACTGTTTTCATTACTGTAAGGACATTTCATTCTCAACCCCTTTACGTATTATGTTATTCACTGGGCTTTAGCTCACTGTTCGTATATATATGTAGGTGCTCAGCCACCAGAGCGGAGCTAGAAGCGTGAGTTAGACTCCAGTTTTGTCAAGCCAGCCTATGTGCCTCACTGCAAGGTTTCGAGTTACCACGTTATGGCTTAGGGGCGTTTTAGCTTTTCCCCTTCTGTACTGTCTCACTGTTTTGTATAGACTGAATGCTTACTGTACTGTTATCAAGAGATTAGGTCTCTGCACTGTTTGACTGTAAATGTTGTACAGACTGTACTGTTTAAATGTATAAATGCATGGAAAATCTTTTCGCATCTGGTATCCTGACTCAATGGAATTTATTTATTTATCAGTTGGCTTCCGCCAGAACTCGAACTCTGTTTTCTTGTCCCATCATAAGCCTTATCTCGGATTCTTGGCGATTCTGATGCTAAACCCATAGGGCCGGGTTTGGGTCGTGGCAGGCGGGGAGAGGGGTGATGGGTTGCCTGCCAAGGATCGGGGGTGGGGACGGAAAATTTTATACCTTCAAGGATCAGGGACGGAGAGTATAATCCTCGACCCCGTCCTGGCCTGTTGCCAGTCATATCCTAGACACATTGATCGGAGCCTAAATGTTATACATTTGACCCATCGTTTATTTGTATTATTTTATAATGTTATATAATTATGTGCGTTTTTATATATTTTAAGTGTTTGTATATAACTTGTTTTATCTATTATATTTTAATACAATTTATATATATATATATATTATATTATATTATATTAATAATATTATATAAATGCATATGATGATAGAATGCCTCGGGATATATTCTGGTGGGTGTTAGATAAGAAATGGATGACAAAATATTACGTTGATGTGATTATGGATATGTATGAAAATATGGTGACCACTATTAGATCGCTTGCTGGATAGATGAGTGAATTTTTAATTATGATAGGGTTACACCAATGATCAACCTTAATTCCTTTTTCTTTTTTTTTCCCGCTTTAGTTATGAATGACTTGACACACAATATTCAAGATAATGTGCCGTGGTATATGCTTTTTGCAGATGATATCGTGTTAGTAGATGAGATTAGAAAATGAGTTAATACGAAGTTAGAAATTTGGAGAAAAGCATTTGAATCTAAAGAATTTAAGATGAGCAAAACTAAGAAAGAGTATATATGTAATGTAATTTTAGTAACAATCACAATGGAAGCAGATGAGCAGTGAAGCTTGAGAACCAATAACTACCTTAGAGTGAATATTTTCGCTATTTAGAATCGTTAATCTCAATGACTAGGGAGATTGGAGCGGATGTGGTCCACAGAATTAAGGCGGAGTGACTTAAGTAGATGACTGCGTCTGGAATGCTGTGCAATACGCGAGTACTCATTAGACTAAAAGGGAAGTTGTATAGTACGGCTATTAGACTAGAGATGTTGTATGAGACAGAATATTGGGCAACTAAAAAACAATATGTAAATAAGATAAGTGTTGCTGAGATGAAGATGGGTAAGAGTATACTGATAGAATGTAAGTTGAGAAAGAATAAATTAAGATGGTTTGGTCATATACAATAGAGACCAACAGAGGTAGTAGTAGTAAAGAAATGTGATACAGTGACGGTAGATGGTAGTGTTAGGGAAAGAGTAGACCTAAAATGATGTGAACTAATATAGTAAATAGAGATATAAATCTCTTTAATTTGCTTAACGAAATGGTGTTGATAGAATCGAATGGGGAACAAAGATTCATATAACTAATCCTATTTGATGGGATATGAGGTTTAATTTAATTTGATTTAGTTTAGTTTGATTTAATTATTAAGAATATTATATAAATAATAAATATAATATACTAAATAAATAAGTAAAACGTGTCAGCGGTGAAATCCGACAAGCTTTACATATGTATATATATTATATTATATAATTATATATATATTATTATAATAAATAAATAAATAAAAACAAACAAAACATTGAATAGAGCCGTCAAATTTTCCATCCTGTCTGTCAACCTATTTATATATTACAATATTATATTTGTCTTATTTGCAAGTTGGATGCCTATAAGCAGAGCTTCAACAAACGAGCTCAAGAGGAGGAAGCTCACAGAAGGAAAGAAAGAAAGCGATAGTGGGGGAGTTTAGAAGGTATATTTTTCAAAGTGGCAAGTTTCATGAGTATGTGAAACTAATTTCCTTATTTTAAGATTGAGATGAAACTCTGATCAAGTAATTGAGGTGAGTTGTATTTAATTTTATAGTTTTGATTTAATTTAAATACTTTGTATAACGTCAGAAGATTTGTTTGTACAAGAAATGTTATTATATAATATTCATTATACAAATGGTTTTTGGTGTTTGTGTAGCAAAATTGTTAGACGAGTCATGCCAAGTACGACGGGTGAGTTTAGTATAATTTATGAAGACAGTCCGTACTAAGCAAGGATAGTTCGTACTTTCAGATTTTATTATGCAAAATTTATTTTTATAAAGTAACTAGGCTATGATACATCATAGTATCCAAATTAAAGATCTTCTACAAATTAATACAACTACTTCCAATTACGTGGTCAGTGGTAGATTCGAAATTCTAAAATATTTTTCTTATCTGATTTCACTTAATTAATAGTTTAATTTTCTCTCCAAAAGTTCACAACAACTCCGTTAAAATCCTAAATTTTTAAATTAAATTTATTTCTTATCTTTAGTCTACGTGGATTGACACTTGGCCTTGACCACTATTCTATGGAGTAGTAGTTACTACCTGATTTTTGAATAAAATATTTTTGTGCGTAAACGACAACATCAATTTTTGACGCCATTTTCGGGGACTAAGAATAAAATTATTTAATTTAGAGATTTAATTTTTAAAAAAACTTGATACCGTGACATAGAAAGGAAATACCTATTTTGGACATATAATTTGTGAATTACCTTTGCTAGATGTTTGTGGATTAATTACATCTACTGGACAAATAATATTTGAACTACTACAAAGGACTACTTTTTATTTATTTTCTTTATTTTTATTTTGTTTCCTTCACTCCTTTTTTAATTGGAGAGGTCTTGCACCCCTTTAAATTAGAGAGGTTTTATACCCCTTTTATTTTATCGCACTTTAATTTTTCGAAATTTTTTTAGAGACAGTTGAACCGCCCGATCTATTGTGCTAATTGTTTTTCTTTTGCAGGTTTTGGTTTCTGTTGCAAGTTTCAATAAAATTTTTAAAAAAAAAGAAGGAAAAAAAAAAAAAGAGAGAGAGTGAATGAGTGTCTTGTATGAATGGTTGTCGTTATTGTGTTCCTAAATTGGTGTCACAAGATCCTAAGCTAGAGCGGACCCTTAGGAATCTTCACAAATCTAAGCTAACTTATTTAGCAATGGATGAAGCAATTGAAAACCAACCCATATCACTGAAGGCGCATTTTACACCTACTACACACACTTCACCATCCTGCATCCAACTCCCAACAACCACTGCCACTCATTATGAGATTAAGCCTAGTATCATTCAGATGCTTTCATCTTTTCATGGGCTTAGTAATAAGGATCCCTACAAACACCTGAATGAATTTTGGGAGATTTGCTCTACAATACAACTCCAAAACTTCATTGATGATGCCTTTAGGTTGAGATTTTCTCCTTTTTCACTCAAGGACAAGGTCAAGCACCGGCTAAATTCCTTGTACGAAAATACCATCACAACCTAGGAACAAATGCGGAAAAAATTTTCTGGAAAAGTACTTTCCCATTGACAAGACCAATCAAATTAGGCGAGCCATCACCAATTTCTCTCAAATTGATGGTGAGCAAATCCATGAGACTTGGAAAAGATTTCAAGATTTACTTCACCAGTGTCCCCATCATCAGGTCCCTTAGTGGAAACTTGTTCACATTTTCTATTTTCGTTTGACAGAGCCACAATGGCAAATGGTTGATGCGTCCTATGGAGGGACTTTTATTACCAAAAGTGACTTGGCAATTTAGGAATTGTTCGAAACTCTGGGTAAAAATTCCCCACACCATGCCTCTGTATCTCGTCATGAGAAACAACCAATCTCTAGTAGTACAAAGCAAGGAGGCTTATATGAGGTTGCATGTTGCTCAACAAGTTGAGAAACTATCTCGAAAGATGGACCAATTGTTAACATTAGGACACATTTCTTCACAGTTAGCATAACCTTCATATCAAGAGGCTTGTGTAATCTGTTTTAGTCCTGTCTATGGTATAAGTGAATATTCACTCACAAAACTGGGTTTTTATGGCATCACATCAGGGGCATACAATCAATGCAAGTTGTAGTTTTTCATTTTTATGACTTTCTTTTTTTGCATGTCGTAAATAATATCCTAACGAAGACATGTCAATCGCCTACACCGCTAATGCTAATAATGATAATTTTTTTACGGCTTGTAATGTTAATTATAAATGATGAAACTTTATAGGACATGCATAAGGCATACTGTTAATACATTAAAAATCCACAACGCACGTATGCCTGCAGTTGAAAATATTTCACTTTACACAACACTCTATGACCGAAAAAAGTAGCGCCAAAATAAAAAAATTCAAGTGCCAAACGCCAAAACACATATTAAAATATATATATATATATCAAAATACATTTACTTTTGACTTTTTCTAACTTTTTCTAATCAAATAGAAAATAGAAGGGTTCATCAAAAGGCATATAGAAGAGAGAGAGCGAGAGTGAGACGACGACCAAAAGTTCTACCTCCGCCAGTGCCATCGTTGCCCAGCACCACCTTTGCACAAAAGGGCATCTGTAGACCGCCCGAACTCGCTCCACGCGCCCCCCTTTCGGAGAGGGTGCAAATTGGGTTCTAGCTACTATAGTTCGGACTCCTGTCACGGTTCTGACTCTAATCTCACAAAGTGCAATGTAAGACTGATAAATCACCAAAGAGTCCAAATCCAGCAAATCATTTTGGAAAATCGATTTTAATCAAAAAGCGCCAAACATTGATTGCTTTGCCAGATTTCAGAGTCGCCACCTAAATATTTTGTTTTGGGAAATTTAGGAAACCCTGAGTCGCCACGTGTCCGTCATCACCAAAGTTGCCTCGACTCGGGAACTTGGGTACAAGAGGGGAAGGTCCTGAAATGAGCACCCTCGCTTGCCCGATCAAAGATTGGCCTCTGCTAAACATGATATGTTGTTTTTGAAAACACATGTGTTCTTGTTTGACTATTAGCTAACTTTGTGATGCGCACAACACACAAGTATAGACTAAATCGCTCGATTTGGAACAAAACATCTCATGTTTGTTTTTCAAAAATGGTGTGAAGATGCTACTTGCAAGTAGGCTAAAACGCGGATTTGCCACCAAACAAGGTGCGCTTAAAACATGATGATTTGCCACCCTCAAGTGGGCTTAAAACATACATTTTGATGAATTGTTCCAATTCAAGTAATCAAGCCTTCATCCACTGGCATTCATGTAGTTAGCCATTTAAGCAAATAGCCTCATGGCAAGCATGCTAACATGACAACATACACATCTCATGTAGTATGCTAAAGCGTAAACACTTACAGTGTACTCCGAGCCAAGACAAAAAACTAGTTAGAAATATGCATGATCCTAACTATGTTAAGTGCCTAATGCAACACATGCAAAAATGAAACTAAAATAGGCTCGGCTATCTAAGATGGCATATGAATGCAACACTTGATAACATGCTTTGAAACACGTATTCAAGTAAGTGTATTGAAATACAATGCGATTTGAATGATGCGTCGAGCCCGATGCTTGCAAGACAAATGAATGATGCAAAAATGCAAAGCATAAGGTATGCTAATCAAACATGCCCTAAAACTAACCATCGAAAGCGGTAAGTAAAAGGGAGAAAGAAATGGGGTTGGAAGACATGTACACACACGCGTGCACACTTATTACAACATTATGCCCTCTCGACGGACGGTCAGAATAAATAAGCTAACTAGCTATGCTAAGCTAATTATTACAAACCAACTAATTAACTAACTTAGCTAATTAATTATTACAATCCAAATTGAAACTAGCTATGCTAAACTAATTAGAATATTACAAAAATGAATTAAGCTAGCTAAGCACATTAACTAACTAATTACAAAACCGATAAATTAACTAGCTAGACAAAGCAGTCAAAATGGCCTTGAGAGGAGGGAGACATGCATGCTCGGTTTGCTTTGCCCGGAAATGCATTGCCTTGCCATGAGTTGTCTCTGTTTATACTCGCGGTGATCTGAGAACATCTTACACACTTCCAGGTTGCATCTGCCCCAATACAAGAAGATTTTGAACGATTCTGCTGCAGGTGGCCGGCCGACCACCTCAACTGGGCGGTAGGCTACCTCAACTGGCCGGTCGGCTGGCCAGTGCAAGTGGTCAGTCGGCTGGTGCAAGTGGCTGGTCGGCCATTTCTTTTTCCAGAATCCCATATTTGTTGCAACAAAGAACAACACAGGTACAACAATGCATTTGCAAGGAAATGTGTGTGCAACTACTCTCCTTATCATTTCTCAAGCTCAAAGTAGCGTAGTACTCGGCTCTCAAGCCACCAACCACGTATCTCAATGCATGATGGCCAAAGAGTCAAGCTTGCACAATGTTAGTGAATGCACAAACAACACAAAGAGCCTCCACCTCTATCATGCATGATCAAGAGAGTTGGCGATCGATAAATGTGACACGTTTCATCACTATAAGTATGAAACGTCCCATATTTCTTGTCTTTGGATTAACGTCCGATCCAAACACAATGCAATGCAAACAACATGTTATCTTGGCATGTTTTACTTGGTTCATTTCTTTGTTTACTCATTTTAGCTTGCCAAGCCATTCCTTAATTCGTTAAGTCCAATGTACAAGTCCTTTAATCGAAAGAGGGCTTAAACCATGAGTATTTTGAGCATGAAAGGGGCTTCATGCCATTGGTAATGAACTGCCGGGGGAATTATACCATTAAGCATGCATGGCTCAATTTCACACTCAAACGAACAAAGGGTTCAAAGCCACTTTCTAAACAAAGTAAAAAAGTGAAGAATGGAGGAGGGTAGCAGACATTTAGTGCTGAAGTGGCATGCTAAAGACCTTAAAGCATGCAAGCAATGCAAGCATAGCATGTTGAGGACCAAAAACATGAAAGCTAGTAAAGAGCAATACACAAGAGGCATGCAATACATAGCACAAATGACCAAACCAACTCTGGACAGAACTCAATCATGCCAAAATAATGGTCTAAACATGCTGAAATGGGAGCTCAAAATGCTAGAAGAACATGCACACATGTTGGCCTACAAGTAAGGCATAATACACAACCCTCAAAAGTTATGAAGAAGTGAAGTATATGATAGTGTGACTACACTATATGCACTGAAATTACATGCTAAATGGTGCCATACCATGCAAACATCACATGCATAACATGTTAAAGGCCTCAAAACTCAAAGCTAGTCAAGGCCCTTTACACTACAACCATACTAAGCAATGCTCAAATGACCTCGACCATTCAAAATAGACCTAAGGCAGGTCGAAACAGTAGCAAAAACATGCTAGACTTGCAACATAGATGGCAAGAAAGATATGCTCATGTATTGGCTCACAAACAAGGCAAAAGACACAACTCATAAAAGCTATGAAAGAGTAGAAAATGTGAGATTGTGATCATGCTATATACACTAAAATCATGTGAGAAATGAGGCTAAGGCATGCAAACAACTCAAGCAAGGCATGCTAGGGACTTTGAAACTCAAAGCTAGTCAAGGCCACTTACACTACAACCATGCAAGGCAAGCCTCAAAGGGCCAAGACCACTCAAAATAGAGTTAGAGCATGGAAAAACATGAGTAAAAACATGCTGAGACAGAGCTAAAACATGCTAGAACAATGGACTAACTCATGAAGCATGTTAGGCCAACAAGCACAATTGCACTATAGTACCAAAAGCAAGCAAGAGGTGACCCAAACACCCAAAAACAGAGTTAGAGCAGGTCTAAAAAGTCACAAAAACATGCTTGAACTCAGCTCAAAAGAAGGAGAAATGTATGCTCATTTGGTAGGCCAATAAGACATGCAAGCAAGACAAGAAGAGAGGGGACCACCCCCTCCCATTTTTGGCCACAAAATCAACTTTCCACCACTAAAATTCCTCTAGAATTCAGTGGTTAAATGGCCAAAATGAGATGGTTCCAAAAGCTTTAAAGGATGACCCAAAAGCTTAGCAAATAAGGCATACAAGGGGGTGAAACACCCCTAACTCCCATAGGGCCTCAAACAACCATTTTTAACACTTAAAAATAGAGTTCTTTGTAGTTTACAACTAGGCCAAAATAAGCATACAAAGGTGACCTAAACTAGTATATAATAAACACGCTTAAAAGGGGAAGAAGCTTACCCTTGAAGATAGCAGTAAGATAGCAACAATTTTGAGCCAAAACCAATTCCAAGACCTCAAATCAAACTTCAAAGGACCTCAACCCCAAAGTGAAGGTGTTTGACTAGGTGTCTTAGTGCAAATGTGTGAAGAAAAAACACTTTAAGGCTCAATATAGCACAATATAAAGAGAGAGTGAGAATTCTATAGAGAGAAAGAGAGAGAGATTTTAGCTCTGAAAAATCTGAACCCTCAAATAGGGGGAGGGAGCTCCCCTTATACAGAGGAGACAAGCAAAAGGCTTGCTCCATCCCTCTATACACGTGTATGGAGAATGAGTTTCAGTGAGCAACAGCTGGCTCAAAATATTTAAAAATATCTAAAAAGGAGAAAGATTGGCCGCCGGCCAATTAAGGTGGCCGGCCAGCCACCTCTCCTCGCCGGCCGACCACTCCAAGTGGCCTACAGGGAAGAAAAATGGCCGGCCAGTGCCACAAGTGGCCGGCAGCCCTTCCCCTCCCTCAGGCAAGAGGCAACAAGGTTTGGTCCAAAAACCAAGGCCAAAACACAAAGTGTTAAGAGGCTCAAAGATAGGCAACTCGATCGAGACCTTTGGGTGCTCGAAACAAGCACAAACGTGTGCAATCATTATGTGCACAAACGATGACATCTGAGTCTTAAGGTCGGTCAAAAATGGGGTGTCTACAGTTGCCCCTCTTTGACAGAACTTAGAAGTCATGAAATGACGGGAGTGAATGTCAAAGCCTAGAGACGACCTATTTTTGACAAGGCCGAAGACTTAGACAAACAAGCAAGATAACAATATAGATGAGCCCGCAGGCTGGGGAAAAATGCAAATGACATGCACACTGTAGAACATAACTTATGATTATGCAAAGAGGGTTGTAATGAAACAACTAGACGCAAATGTTGTGCAAAGAAATGCTACAGCAAACTCGTACATAAGCAAGTAAACATGCTACGTGTGAGAATTACAGACCAAACTACATTTCATGTAGAAAGAACGTAAGAAAATTATGCAATCTCCATTGCACCTCACGTAGAAAAGGCTAAAAGCTGCTGTTGGGCACACCCAAGGTCTCAAACAAGATTCTGACGTATTGCACGCAAAAAGAAAAAGAGTGGTACAAGCATTAGAACACGTTCCAAACGCTCTTAATCGAAGGTCTAACCTGTCGCACGCGCGAGGAGAAAGAACAACAAAGCCCAAGTCACACGAAATTACATGCGATAGATACACAAAGTGAACATGCGTGATGGATGCACGAAGTGAGCATGTGTGATAGATACGCAAAGCGAACATGTGTGATAGATACACAAAGCGAACATGTGTGATAGATACACTAAGTGAACAAAGTGTGATAGATACACTAAATAAGCAAAGTGTGATAGATACACTAAGCGAGCAAAGTGTGATAGATACATAAAGTGAACATGTGTGATAGATACACAAAGTGAGCAAAGTATGATAGATACACAAAGCGAACATGTGTGATAGATACACAAAGTGAGCAAAGTGTGATAGATACACTAAATGAGCAAAGTGTGATAGATACACTAAGACATAATCAATCTTAAACGGAACTTCTTCGAATGAACCGCACATATATTATCGTCTGGTTGCGCCAGTTTCAAATGAACCGTACATACAATATCGTGCCTCTATGAGAAGGAAACTCGATAGATACAATGCAATACCATGCATGTCTCCTGCGAGATGAATGACAACGATGCACATGCAATGCAAGATAAACAACAATGCATATTCAACATAACACAATCAACGACGTATATTCAATGCAAGATAATCAACAGTGCATATTACATGCCAACACGATAATGCATGTTCAATGCAACAATTCAAAACGCATACTCTATGCAACGATAAGAGCGACATTCATTCTATGCAACGACAAAAGCATATGATAGAGACAGCTCAAAGGTAACTCCCGATTTACATCTCGGAGAGTTGTACCATGTTAAAAAGGATACATCTTATGTGTGTTGAAGAGCGATGATCACTGCGTACGAAGAACATAATTCTGGCTTCCGCGGAGGCATTTTGAATTAAACTTTGAGCATTCCTTGCATTTCTTGGAACCCAAGGACACATAACAGTCTAAAATAACTCAGGGGAACAGTGGGAACCTGTTGGCCACCAGAATGAGCTGCTGGCCACTTGCCATTTCTACTGGCAACTTAAGTGGCCGGTCGGCCACAAAAACTAGCCAGCCAGCCAGTTGCCATAAATTCAGGGCAGTTTTGGGTTTTTATATGGGCAACTTTAAAAACGCAACCCCAAACACTTTTTCTCACACCCACAAGGCCGAAAACCTTTGTTCTTCATCCGTAGACCCTTTTCTTCCTCAGATCTGTGTTTTTCACTCATTTTCCAACGCCCTCGCGAAGTTGATTCACAAAAACTTTCGATTCTCTTTGTTTTGAACCGAACAAAAGTTGTTTTCGGAGCCTTTTCCTCCATTTTAACCATTGAGGTTTGTTTCCCCCAAATTTTTCTTGAGTTTGGCGCCTATTTCCTGGGCTTTGACTTTTTTGACTTTTTCTCTTCCCAAGAGTTGACTTTTTGCATTTTTGCCCCATTTTGCTCTTTTTTCAACCTCTTTGCAGATGGCAGACGACGTCCCACATGGTGAGGGTTCCCTTAGGATGGAGGAGGAGCTAGAGCAGATCCTGTTGCCGCCGAGGATCCGACCATTCGACCTCGTGACGTACCATCCTGCAGTACATGTACTTCCACCTAGTACAGTGCGCCATTTTACAAGGTTTGCATGGTGCGCGCCCGTAGATCTGCTGCTACGGGAGCCTGAGTCTCATCTGTCCCATGATGCCGCTGAGGTACACACTGTAGTTTTACATTTTCTGCAGCGTACTTTACATTTCTTGCATAGGTTACACTTCTGCACTGTATTTTTCCTGCTCATTCTGAACATTTCCAACACTGTATCTCTGTTCATTCTGAACACTCATACACATTGTATCTCTGCTTATTCTGAACACTCATACACACTGCATCTCTGCTCATTCACATAGGTTGACTCCCGTTTTACCTGCGGGTACGATTCCACCACGGCGAGGGATTGGTACTTGGAGCTCCCTGACGGCGTCTAGCAGATTATCGACGAGGCAGGATTTGGCCTATTCTGCTCGGGGCTCTCGCGTCACTTTGCGAGTAGGACTCTTTTAGGTGCATTGGTAGAGAGATGGTAGGATACCACCAACTCCTTCCATTTCTCTACCACGGGGGACATGGCCATGACCTCGTATGATTTCACCATGCTGATAAGCCTAAAGGTAGGAGTGTAGACACCCTATTTTTGACCGTCCTCAAGACTTGGACGTCACCGTTTGAACACTCGATGATTACCCATGTTCGTGTTTTTTTTTTGAGTTCCCAGAGGTCTCGGCTACGCGCCTTGCCTCAGGATCTCTCAACTCAACTGTTCTGTGTTTGGTTTTGCACCAAACACTTGCGTTTTTGCTTCTAAGGATAGAGAGTAGCTTGTTAGCTACCCCTGACACCCACCGACCTTGGTTTAAGGCCACCGACTATGTTTTGAGGCTACCGGCCATTGGTGAATTATACCATTGGCCGGTCGGCACTCAGTATGGCCGGCTGGTAGTACCTTTTTACCTTTTTCAGGTATGGTGCATGCCAGCTGTGCCAGCTGGAATGCACCAAACCTGCCCCGGGGCACACATGTGGCTGTTTTGCCCTTTTTGCACCCTTTTGGTCAAAGCTTCTTGAGGAAGCTTGACCCTTTGTCAAAGCTTCCTCAAGAAGCTTGCCAGCTGTCCTAGCTTCCTCAGGAAGCCTTGCCTCATTTGCCCCATTTGACCCTTTTTTGTTTAGCTTCTTTGAGAAGCTTCAAACCTTTGTTTTGTCTATATATAGAGCCCCTCCTCGTCCATTGTTGGGGGTTGAACGAAAAAAAACCAGAGCTTATATATATATTTTGATGTACATCACTATACGGAGTCCCAAACGAGATAATTTCAGATAACGGTTCCCACTTCAAGAAGGATGTGATTGACTTGTTGGAAAAATACAACATGGCTTTTCATAAGTCATCCACTTACCAACCACAAACCAATGGAGCGGTTGAGGCTGCTAACAAGAATATCAAGCACATACTGCAGAAGATGGTGGAAACCTATCGGGACTGGCCAGATAAGTTACCCTTTGCTCTGTGGGGCTACCGGACTTCGATTAGAACTTCTACTGGGGCGACTCCGTATTCATTAGTCTATGGAATGGAGGCCGTTCTACCTATCGAAATTGAGGTTCCATCTTTGCGGGTATTGGCTGAGTGCCAGATAGCCGAAGCAGATTGGCAGCAGAGCAGATTTGAGGAACTCATGCTATTTGATGAGAGGAGATTGAAAGCACTGTACTATGTTCAAGGTTATCAACGCAGAATTTGCTTAGGCTTTCAACAAAAAGGTTAAGTCTAGAAATTTAAAGGAAGGAGATTTGGTACTCAAGGACAACCGTGCTCCCATCCACGACCCAAGGGGCAAGTTCAGACCCAATTGGATTGGTCCCTATATTATTAAGTCTATTTGGTCGGGTGGAGCTGTCGTTCTGATGGACCTAGATGGCCTAGAGTTCTCACAACCGATCAACATGGACAAGTTGAAAAAATATTACCCCTGAGAGGCTCGCTAGGCCAAAAACCCGAAAGGGCGACCTAGGTAAAAGTTAGAGCACAAAAAAATTGAAATTATAAAAACTGAGCTCGCAAGGTTGAAAATCTACAAAGGGCGGCCTTGGCAAAAGTTAGAGCGCAAAAGGAGAGTGAAAATACTCGAGTGAACCCAAGCCTGAACTACGTAAGGCTTGATTCCCATCTTTGGGATACGTAGGCAACTTCATCCCGAAGTTTAGCCATAATCGTTTCCCCGATCAACTTCGTCCATTTGATCAGCTCGGTCATCTTGGCCTGTTCAGTATTCAAAAGCCTTGATTGTAATCTTTGGTGTAGTGCTATTCAAACTAGGGGCAACTTTCCGTTGCTGTGCAGTGCCGCAATACTATTCAGACTAGGGGCAGCTTTCCAGTTACTGGGATCCGGGGTTATGCATCTCAGTGACAAATCTCATGCGTGTCCAGTTCTGATCCATACCGCAAATAGTTTTGAAAAGTTTTAATAAATGTTGACTTTGTTCAAAGTAATCTTTTTACAATTAAGACCATTTCTAGACCAAAGCCGAAAATTTTCAGTACCCACAACCTTCAATTTCATTGATTTCAATACAGAGTTCTCCTGCTCTTGCATACAAATTGAAGTTGCTTTTTATTACATTCATAAGGAAAACTTGAAAGTACTAATAAAGCAATAAATCCGGGGCATAGATAAGTCAGGTGTTCCTGCGCCCCTTCCCAGAGCTAGTCGAAGCCTCTGATGCCAAGTTGGGTCCGACCTGTGCCTCTTCATTAAGCCACTCCAAGCACTCATCAGACAAAGTGCAACTGAAAGTGGGAGCGGGGGCCAGGAGCTCCCTAGTCCTCCATGCTGTTGTATACCGGGCAAGCTGTGCGCCTCGGATCAGGAATGCAGCTGGATATTCTATCCCCTCTGGTAGAGAAGTCTGATCATGACCAAACTGGCGCTGGAATCGGAATAGGAAGTAGAACACACAGCGAGTCAACCCAATCAGCTGAATCCCAGCTTGGCGGGTCATGCTATAGCCCATTGCCGGTAGATTAAGCCAAGGACATCGCCAAGCAATGCGATCCGCGGACAAGCTACACATCCAGTCAAACCACCAACCCTTATCAAGGGCATCGACTAGGCGTTGCCTAAAGAAGTAACCTGGAGCTGAGTATGTTGGGCAAGAGTCCACAACCTGCAACTTGTCCATCAACCACACCTGGGAAGGGATGCAAAATGAGAGAATAAAGAATAGAGAGATGTACGATGAGAGAAAAAGTGAGAAAAGGGTTTTGTAAGAAAACCGAGCTTGAGGGCCGAGTGATGTGAGCAACACATATGAGAGATTGGGTGGGAAACTTTACCTGCAATAGCAGTGGACTCCCCGCAAATTTGGTCGTTTCGCGACGAAAGAAAGCATCCAAGCCCATCAGTGTCTCAGCCAGAGTCATGGCGATGCAACTCTTACCCTCCTTCAAGCCTTGGGCAACCTCGATCAACCGGATGCTAGATCCTCCAAAGCCTGAGGCAAGTAAGAAATGAGATAGCATGCACAAAAAAAGTGCGTGTTGCCGAAAACCTTGCCAATGACAGTCGCCGCGGTCACGAGCATCAGAAAAACAGCAAATCAAACTCGGAATATCCAGCATTCCGTCGCAAATCAAAGATCGAGCGTCGGGTATTGAGAGCCCACACATTTGTCCTAAAGCTTGGGCATGCCCAAAACGAAGTTGGGGCAGGATCTCTTCGTTGCACTCGGACTCCATTAAAGCTTGGAAATCTTCAAAGGTAGGACATACCTCTTGCCCGCCGAAGCTAAAAACAAGTGTCACCGGATTCCAAAACCTTGCCGCGGCATGGAGAAATGGAAGGTGCAGCGGGGAACGACCCAGAGTGAATAGTGCGTTTATACTAAAGCCCCGAAAATTCAACTTTTCCGAACCATCCGAGTTGTTAATCCAAGTTGCGAAATTTTGGGCAAGAAGCGCTTCCATTTGGGGCAAATCAGTGTTGAATTGAGAAGACCTACGAAGCTGAGGCCTTTTTGTAGAAGATAAGGTTGAGTGGAGGGCAGGTGTCAGCATTCTGCTTGTTCTGACAATTCATGGCCGGCCGACCAAATATAGTGCCGGCCGACCATCACTTTTGGCCGATTGATCAAAGGTGCTGGCCGACGACCATTTCTCATGACCGATAACCTTTACCCCTGGCCGGTGGTCTCCCTCCTTGTTCTCTGAGCTGTTTATGCTGAGGATTGGGGAATGCCATCACTTACAATGCCCTCCGGTGATCGATTCTTGCGGAGTCACGCCTATTTGCTTATTGAGTTGTTGTACATTTGCTTATCGAGTTGTATTGCACTCTCTTTGAGTCTTTCGATTTGCTTATCGAGTTGTACTTGCACTTGGTTAGTTATATCGAGTCTCTTTGTTTTGCTTATCGAGTTGTACTTTGGTTCACTACCTGATTATTACGATGCGAACGCTCTATTTTCAAACGAATTTCATTCACATTGTTATGTGATGCCATGCGATGCAATACATTAAACGTACAAATGCAACACATTTTGAACAAAATAGCAGTTTCATTTCCATCATGTGTTTTACAAAATACGCAGTTTTAAAATAATAAATAAAACCTGCCTAAGGCAGTGCAATCTGCTTAAACTACCAGTAAAAGGAAAGTAAAGCGAAGAGAGAGAGTAGGGCAGTAGAGTATCGAGATTGGTACTAGCAACCCCTCCCTTGTGGTCAATACATCTCTCGCATCCTTGTTTGGATCAATTGTATGGTTTGGCACCTTCATTTCTCGAGGCAGTGCAAGGAAGTACACCTTCAAAACATTCATAGACCTTCGAGTTGACCTCAAGTTGTGTTTTCTATGAACGATGCTCCATACATATGAGAAACATCCCTTCCCGTATCCTTTATGTATCTTGTGAACTTCACGAATCCTTTTAATCATACTGTGTTGCAGTACTTTGCATTTCAGCATCATGAATAGCTCGTCTTTGTTCAATTTCAAATTTCTATACACATTGCATGCATATGTGCACTACTTTACTTACATGTGTTCAATTTCAAGTTTCTATACACATTGTGTGCATACATGCATTGCTTTACTTACATGTGTTCAATTTCGAGTTTCTATACACATTGCGTGCATACGTGCACTGCTTTACTTACACGTGTTCAATTTCAAGTTTCTATACACATTGCGTGCATACGTGCACTGCTTTACTTACATGTGTTCAATTTCAAATTTCTATACACATTGCATGCATGCGTGCACTGCTTTACTTACATGTGTTCAATTTCAAATTTCTATACACATTGCGTGCATACTTGCACTGCTTTACTTACATGTGTTCAATTTCAAATTTCTATACACATTGCGTGCATGCGTGCATTGCTTTACTTACATGTGTTCAATTTCAAATGTCTATACACATTGCGTGCATACGTGCACTGCTTTACTTACATGTGTTCAATTTCAAATTTCTATACACATTGCGTGCATACGTGCACTGCTTTACTTACATGTGTTCAATTTCAAGTTTCTATATACATTGCGTGCATGTGTGCATTGCTTTACTTACATGTGTTCAATTTCAAATTTCTATACACATTGCGTGCATACGTGCACTGCTTTACTTACATGTGTTCAATTTCAAATTTCTATATACATTGCGTGCATGCGTGCATTGCTTTACTTACATGTGTTCGATTTCAAATTTCTATACACATTGCATGCATACGTGCATTGCTTTACTTACGTGTGTTCAAGTTCCTTTTATACGCATTGCATGCGTTGTCGCGTTATGCTTTACTTACATGTGTTCAAGTTCGTTTTATACACATTGTGTACGTTGTTGCATATACTTTACTTACATGTGTCTACATCCTCACACATTGCACACGTTGCCCCGTGTTCTTTACTCACATGTGTTGGCGCTTTCACAACATTGTTATGCATCCCACTTGTTTTGCGTTGTCACACACTTTCAATTGCATAGATGCGCATGTTGCTAACAATATTGTACCTGTTAAGTTACTTTCTTTGGTAGGCACGATATTGTATGTACGGTTCATTTGAGGCTGGTACAACCAGACGAACCAGATAGGTATTGTATTCTCTGAGTGAGACATATTGAGAATTGCATAATTCTCTTACATCCTTTCTGCATTGCAGTGTAGTTGGATTTGCGTATGGTAGCTTAGAACTGTCGCATGATATACTTTGTTACAGCTTTCTCTGCGTGATCATGAGTTATGCTCGGCTCTGTGCATTGTCTTGCATTTTGCCCCTGCCTTCGGGCGCATATCCTTGTCTGCCGCTTGTATGCTTTGTCTAAGTCTTCGGCCTTGTCAAAAATGGGTCGTCTTTGGGCTTTGACATTCACTCCCGTCATTTTTATGACTTTCGAGTTCTGTCAAAGAGGGGCAACTGTAGACACCCATTTTTGACCGTCCTCAAGACTTGGACATCACCGTTTGAACATTCGGTGATTACCCATGTTCATGTTTTGTTTTGAGTTCCCGGGGGTCTCGGCTACGCGCCTTGCCTCAGGATCTCTCAACTCGACTGTTCTGTGTTTGGTTTTGCACCAAACACTTGTGCTTTTGCTTCTGAGGATAGAGAGTAGCTTGTTAGCTACCCCTGACACCCACCGGCCTTGGTTTGAGGCCACTGGCCATGTTTTGAGGCTACCGGCCATTGGTGAATTATACCATTGGCCGGTCGGCACTCTGTATGGCCGGCCGGCCATCTGTTTGGCCGGTGACCTCCTTTTCTGGCCGGTAGCACCTTTTTACCTTTTTCAGGCATGGTGCATGCCAGTTGTGCCAGCTGGAATGCACCAAACCTGTCCCAGGGCACACATGTGGCTGTTTTGCCCTTTTTGCACCCTTTTGGTCAAAGCTTCTTGAGGAAGCTTGACCCTTTGTCAAAGCTTCCTCAAGAAGCTTGTCAGCTGTCCTAGCTTCCTCAGGAAGCCTTGTCCCCTTTGCCCCCTTTGACCCTTTTTTGTTTAGCTTCTTTGAGAAGCTTCAAACCTTTGTTTTGTCTATATATAGAGCCCCCGCTCCTCCATTGTTAGGGGTTGAACGAAAAAAAACTAGAGCTTATACATATATTCTGATATACATCACTCTCTCTCTCTCTCTATATATATATATTTCCCTCTCTCTCCTCTTTTGTGTGTGTTTTGTGGCCTAAAAGTGTGTTTTGACCTTAGTTTTGCACTAAGACACACACCATTACACCACACTTCGACCTTGAGAGGCTTAGAGGGTTTGTTCTTGAGTTTTTGGACTGGTTTTGATCATAGGAAGGTGGCTGATCTTGCTGTTCCTCAAGGGTTCTTCAAGGGTAACATTCTTACTTTAGATTCCCCAATCTTGCACTAGATTTTTGCCTACCTTGCTTGCTGTTTTAGACTTTGTGTATAACTGAAAAAAGTCTTGTATTTTCATGCTTGAGATTTTTCATTAAGGTCATTTGGTTTTTTGGGGCCTACCTCCCCTTCTTAGGCCTCTTTTGGCCTTTTTGGTGCTCTCCTTCTTAAGCTTTGATTACTCTTGTGTATTGGTCTTCTCACAACTAAAATCTAGTGGATTTTCAGTGGTGAAGAAGGGGTTTTGAGATCTTGCATAGGGGAGGGACACCCCTCTCCCTTTGTCTCTCTTTTGTTTACATTTTTGGCTTACAATGGTAACATGCATGAGTAGTTGTCTTTGCTACCATTTCAGAGGTTTTTGGATGTTTTTGGGTCATAACATACCTCTTTTTTTGGTCGGATTCATAGCCCTTCGCATGTACAATACACTTGCTTTGTAATTCTTCATTTTGCCTAGAAGTGTGCCATGTGTTTAGCCTAGTATATTCTCATGTTTTGGCCTAATTTTGTGAAGTACTTGGCCATGTTTTACCATGCTCGAGGTCTGTTGGTTACTAATTTAGTCATGTTTGGCATATTTAATATGGTTGCTATGCATTTTGGCTTGTGAGCCTTGAAGGAGCGAGTCATGAGCATGTTTTAACTGGGTCATTTCAATGCTTTGGAATCATTTCTCATGATATTTCAGCCCCTAATCCATGCTTGTATGCCTACATTTACCATCTCTTTCATGCCTTGAAGAGTTGGTCTTTCATGCCTAAGAATAGGTCATTGTGCATGGCCATATGTTTGAAGCTTTGGGGCTGCCAAACCAATGGGTTTTGAGGCTCACTTTTGCATGCTAGAACTCTGTTTTAGGTTGTTTAGTTCATGCCATGTGTGGCCATGAAGAGTGGTGGTCTTGTGCTCCATGTTTTGTCTTGATGTATGCCTCTTTGCTTGAATCATTTGGGATGCCATGTGTATGGGTTTTGGGGCTCATTCAAACATGCCATGGCACTGATTTTGTTGGTCTAATGTCCATGTTTGTCTTCTTTTAAGTATGCTTGAAAGTAGGCTTTTATACCTTAGTCTTGGGACCATTGGTTTGCATGTTTGCCTTGCATGTTGGCACCATCATTTTAGTACCTTTGGCCATTGTTTTTTTTTTTTTTGGAGTGTGGCTAAGGTTCCTCCATTGTAGTGTAAATCCATGCATTTGTGTCTTGTAGTATCATCATCACATTGCATGATTATTACATCCTTGTGGTTAATGCATTACTACATGATCATCATTTTGCCTAGTTGTCTACCTAGGTAGTATTGTAGCATTGCATTCCTAACACATTGCATATTTGCATGATTTGTTGGCATTTACATTTGGCATGTTTTGCTAGCTTGAGTCATTTCACATGCTTGAGCCATATTTGTATGCATACATTGCATTGTTTGGTTTGGGGTGTCAAACCAAACATGGGAATTGAGGTGCGTTCGTACTCAAAGTGACGTAACGTGCCTCGATCCTCAGTCGCCAATCCCCTTGACCCCAAAATGATAGGGTGTTGGCATTCATCTCTTTTTTTGTTGCATTCATTTACATTGAAGGGCAAACTTGGCTTCTTAGGCCATCATGCCTAATTGATGGCCCGAGGGTCTAGGGTCATGCTCCCTTGAGTCCCTTGCATGATGGGGAGTGTGTACATGCTTACATTTGCTTGAAAGTTCCATGCCATACACTGCTTGCCCTCTGTTGTTGTCAAAACTGATTTCTGCAGGAAGTTTTGGCTGGCCGGCCATCTCCAGTGCTGACCGGCCATCAATGAATGGCCAATAGCTTCATCAGTGGCCGGTGGCCATTTCCCATGGCCAGTGGCCATTTCTCCCAGCCGGTGGTGTTCCACAGTGTGCATAGAATCTGTCCTGAGACTTGTGTAGTTTTCAGAGGAGCTAGGCAGTGAAAACAGAGGCAGTAATGCTATGGCAGCGAGCTTCCGGGCAGTACGAGTCAAGCATGCATCATCCAAACATTTTCAAGGCGGGGCTGCGACTATTTCATTTCTGTGTTTGATTTTTTTTTTATTAATTAGGAATTCTGTAATAATTAATTATGTAGTTAGTTATTTATTTGGTTATGTAATATTTATTTGGACCCTCCGAGCGAGGGCAATTCTGTAATAAGTGTGTGTGAGTGTGTGTATGTCCTCCAACCCCACGTCTTTCTTCCCTTTTATTTACCCGCTTATGATGGTAGACTAGGGCATATTTAAATTAGCACACCTTACGCTATGCATGTGTGCATTCATTCATTGGTCTTGCATGCACCGGGCTCGGCGCATCATACTAACTGCATTGTATTTCAATTCTAAGTTGAGTACTTGATTAGTTGCAGCATTTCACATGTCATCTTTAGGATAGCTGAGCCTATTATAGTTGCATTTTGTATGTGTTGCATTAGCCATCTTAACATGAACTAGGATCATGCATATGATTACTAACTAGCTTCTGTTTTGGCTTGGAGTACTCAGTCAGCTTTTATGCTTTAGCATACCGCATGCGTGTGAGTGTTGCTATAACAACATGATTACCATGAGGCTAGTTGCTTATGTGATATAACTGCTTGAATGCCTGTGGATGGAGATTGAATTACCTAAATTGGAATAATGCATTAAAACTGTGAGCTTTAAGCCCACCAGATAGTGGCAAAACCATCTTTTCTAAAGCCCACTTGAGGGTGGCAAAATCCGCATTTTAGCCTACTTGCAAGTAGCAAACCATTTTTCAAAACAAACATGAAATGTTTTGTTCCAATTTAGGTGATTTGGTCCATACTTGTTTGTTGTGCGCGTAACATAGTAATTCTAGGCTAATAACCGGAACAAGAACACATAACGTTTTCAAAATAGGATATCATGGTTAGTAGAGGCCGATCTTCGGATCGGGCGAGAGGGGGTGCTCATAGCTAACCTTCCCTAATCGTACCCAAGTTCCCGAGCCGAGGCAACTTTGGTGATGACGGACACGTGGCCTTTGGCACCGAGTCAGGGTTTCCTAAATTCCCCCATAAAAAAAATATTTAGGTGGCGACTCTGTATCTGGCAAAGCAGTCCATGTTTGGCACTTCTTTTCAAAAAATCTGTTTTCTCAAAACGATTTGCCCGGTTTGGACTCTTTGGTTCAAATTAACAACCGTGACAATTTAAGTCTGAACTGTAATAAGCCCAAATGAACAAAACGAGGCGGGGGGGGGGGAGTCATCCTCCCGGGGTGTTCGGGGACGTCTACAAGGAGCCCAGCCGATCCCGTATGATCCCGACATGGGCGAGTGGGAGGCCGCTTGGACCTACTTATTGGGAGTGCACCCACCCGTTCACCACTCATCAGGCTTCGTCCGATATACCTAGTTCGCTGACCATTTCAGAGGAACAGAGCCCGCGACGGTTAAGGCTACAGAGCAGTACGCTCGAGGCTTCCTCATGTTTCACTTCGACACTACCCTGTTTGCCGACAAAGGGAACACAGTGGGGCTATATTTGCTGAGTGCCTTAGTGGACCAGTCCTAGGTGCGGCACTATAATTAGGGTGGCGCTGGCCTTGCTACCCTTTATTGTTACATGAGCTCGACCTCCCCCAGGAGCAAAGACAGAGTGGGCGTCTACTAGAAGGCCAGGGAGGTATGCTTTACTTTTCAGCTTTACATTTTCTATCGTGCTTTCTGTTTTGCACTTTCTACACGCTGCACACTGCACACACAGTCTCATTTTTGCTCCGCACTTGTACTTTCTACAAACTGTACCATACTCTGCTTTCTACATTATCTGTGTTTATCTGTATTCTCACCGCCACCCTCTTGCTTTACACAACTATGGGTATACGCTTATTTCCCAGCCCTTACCCCTGAGCCGAAGGTCGAGACACCTTATGAGGTACCCTACTCACGCCGATACGACGGTCAGTGCCGACCGAGGGCCCGGGAGACCCTCCCATACTTGCGCCATTACATCGACACCGTGAGGACGACTGAGGTAAATCAAAGCTCACAGTTTTTCCTGTTTTTGGCTTTACTTCATTTTGTATATCTACTGGCAACTAATGCATTTGTTGTTTGCAAATTACATGGCAGCCTTGGAAGGCGATGCCGGAGTTTGCTCGATTCCATTTTGCTGGAGCTCAAGGCGCCTCTCGATACCGGATCTTGTTCGAGGGGCTAGTAGGTCGAGCCTGGTTTCTTGGCGAGTGCTTCATGCACAAGGTACTGGGCCTGCCTTTACAGTCAGTTCCTTTGCCGCCTCCGCTGTCTATGTGCGCCACAGAGAGTTTCTCACCTCAGGAGCTGATTGAGGTCATGCGAGGCTCAGACGCGGACCGATTCATTAGGGAGGGGGACTACATAGCTTATATCTAGACATACCTGATGCCCCCGTTGGCAGGTGCTCGTGTTCCTACAGGGAGGATAGTTGCTATTGCTTCATCGAGCAGGGCCGAAGTAGCAAGGGCCCCCTCGACGAGAAGAGCTCAAGCAGCGGATGCCCCTTCAACAAGTAGGGCCCGGGCACTGAGAGGGGAGGTCAGAGAGATGCCTTCTACTAGGCAGTGCGTTGGATGGGCGGATCCCCCGCCCGAGTTGACAGGTTGGTGGTATGGGACACCTTATCAGATTCCACTAGAGCCCCCGTTGCCTCATCATCGATACGCCAGGACACCTGGCTCACCACCGGTATACTTTACAGTTTTTATGCATTCATTTTAGTTTCATTCAAATTCTTACTCATTCATTCACTCATGATTTCAACTTGCATTTGTAGCCCTCTGCAGAGTATGTCGAGGGGTTACTCTAGGCGATGGCCTCATTAGAGAGGATGGTCTTACGGAGAGAGACGATGTTGACTTCCCATGGAATTTCGGTATTCTTCAGTTTTCTTACATTTATCATACTTCTGCTGACACATTAAAACTGACATTTCACTCCACTGATGCACCGCATGTATAGATCACATCTGACACGACACACTGCACGCACACACTGTATCTGATTCCTACATATACTCTACATAACATACTTGCACTTGATACATACACCGTAGCTGATGTATTCAAAACTGTCTTTTCAGGTCACACTCTTACAGACAGGACCCCCAGAGCCTTCTCGAGCGGCAGAGAGAGATTCCGGCACACAGTCGAGGGGGACGTCGGGAGTCTGTCCCGTACAATGACGATGGCGAGTCTAGTGAGGGCAAGGAGCCAGCGAGTCATTAGTCAGAGTTATCCGAGGGTGGAGGCGACGGCACTGGCTCAGGTTCTGAGGGTGGCGACGATGCCGAGGAGGGCTCCGGTTCAGACAGCGATGCCGACGACGATGATGCAGAGTCTGCTCAATCGAGGAAGGGGATGAAGAGGGCCTCTCGATCCTGAGCTGGACGGCATCGACATAGATGCTTTTTGCTTTATTTCTCTTTTTGCTTTAGTATTAGCACATTGTACAGCTTTAGGTAGTTTTATTTTCTTCAAAACTTGCACGCTTTGTAAAGAGAAACCATGATGGAATAAAAACAACTTTTTTGTTCAAAAGGTGTTGCATTTTTTATTCTGAGCATCGCATCACACCATTTTCCACAAAAATGAGATTGATGAACATTGAAAATTTGTAATGCATTGTCTTAGTCAGGTAGCAAACCAACAAACAAAACAAATAAGACAACCTAAAGAACAACTAACGCACAACTCAATAAACAAATCAACAACTCGATAAACAAATTGTAATAACTCGATAAACAAATTACAACAACTCAATAAATAAAAGCAACGAACTCTAGAATAAGTCAACAAAAGCACAGCAAAACGCATCCAGAGTGGAACAAAACACAGATTTTCAGCATTCCCCGCACATAGAAAGACCAAGGCAAATCTTCTGGGGACAAATAGTGGCTGTCGGCCACTATTAAACATTGCCGGCCACTTTTTTGGTTATGTGGACCACTTAAGTGGCCGGCCGGCCAGAAAAGGTGGCCGGTCGACTACTTTAACTGGTCGGCCAGCCAATTTTGGTGGGAGCCTCCAAATTGCTGCCACCTGTCTTCCATTCAATGTTCTATCTTCTACAAAAGTTCCAGCTTCGTGGTTTCTTCATTTCAACTCTGTTTTTGCCCCAAATGGAAGCAATTCTTGCCCAAAACCTCACAAATTGAATTGCAAACTTGGATGGCTCGGAAAAGTTGAATTTTTTGGGTTTTGTAATAAATGCACTATTCACACTGAGCCGCACCCCGCTGCGTTTTCCATTCCTCTATGCTGCAGCAAGGTGTTGGAATCTGGTAACTCATGTTTTTAGCTTTGGCGGATAATAAATATGTCCCACTTTTGAAAATTTTCCAAGCTTTGATGGAATCTCGGCGCGATGAAGAGATCTTGCCCCAATTCCGTTTTAGCCACATCCAAACTCTAGGATGGATGTATGGGCTTACTTTGCATGACGCTCGATCTTTGATTCGCGATGGAGAACTGGACATTTCAAGCTTGATTCATCGGTTTTCTAACGCCGGTGACTGCGGCGACCATCGTTGGCAGAGTTTTCAACAACACGCCCTCTATTTGTGCATGTTGTCTCATTTCTTACTTGCCCCAGGCTTCAGAGGGTCCAACGTCCACTTGATTGAGGTTGCCCAAGGCTTGAAAGAGGGCAAGAGTTGCATCGGCATGACACTAGCTAAGACACTGATGGGTTTGGATGCTTTCCATCGCCGGGAGACAACTAGATTCGCAGGGAGTCCACTACTCTTACAGGTAATGTTTGCCACCCTTCTCATATGTGTATTTCTCGCATCACTCGGCCCTCAGGCTTTGTTTTTCTCTCAAAACCCTTTCTCACTTTTCTCACCACGTACACCTCTCTATTCTTTAACCTCTCTTATTTTTCATCCCTCCCCAGATATGGCTAATGGACAAGTTGAAAGTGGTGGACTTATGCCCAGCATATTCAGCACGCAACTATTTCTTCCAGCAATGACTAGTTGATGCCCCAAATGAGGGATGGTGGTGCGAATGGATGTGTAGCCTATCTGCCGTCAACATTGCTTGGCGCTGCCCCTAGCTTAATCTACCAGCGATGAGCTACAACATGTCCCGGCAGCCTGGGATTCAGCTGATCGGCCTGATACGTTGTGTCTTCTACTTTCCATTTCAATTCAGGCGTCAATTTGGGCATGATCAGATCTGCTCGGAAGAGAGGATAGAGTACCCTGTTGCATTTCCAGTCCGAGGCACACAGGTAGCCCGGTATGCCACAGCATGGGGAACAAGAGACCTTCTGGCCCACGCTTCCAGTTTCAGTTGTGCCCTTTCTGGCGAATGCATAACTTGGCTTGATGATGAGGCACAAACCATACCTACTTTGGCATCTGAAGCTTCCACGAGCTCTGGGAGGAGGCACAAGAACACCTGACTATGCCCCGAGTTTATTGTTTTAATCTGTACTTTCAAGTTTTCTTTATGAATGTAATAAAAAACAACTTCAATTTGTATCAAGAGCTGGAGAACTCTGTATTGAAATCAATGAAATTGAAGGTTGTGGGTACTAAAAATTTTCCGTTTGGTCCAAAAATGGTCAAAGTCGTAAAAAGATTAATTTGAGCAAAATCAACTTTTATTAAAACTTTTCAAAACCATTTTCGATATGGATCACAACTGGACATGCCCGGGATCTATCACTAAGATGTACAACCCTAGATCCGGCAACTGGAAAGTTGCCCCTAGTCTGAATAGCACTGCACTAGAGATCACAACCGAGCTCTTGAATGCAGAAAAGACAGAGATGACCAACATGATCACATGGACAAAGTTGATTTAGAAGTGTTTATAGCTGGACTTCAGATTGAACTTGCCTACGTATCCCAAAGATGGGAATCAAGCCTTACATAGTTTGGTTCAGGTTCACTCGTGTATTAACACTCTCCTTTTGCGCTCTAACTTTTGCTAAGGCCGCCCTTTCTGGGTTTTCAACCTTGCGAGCTCAGTTTTTCTTATTTCAAATTTTATGTGCTGTAACTTTTGCCTAGGTCGCCCTTTCGGATTTTTGGCCTAGCGAACCGCTCAGGGATAGTATTTCTTTAACTTGTCCATGTTGATCAGTTGGGAAAACTCAAGGCCATCTAAATCCATTAGAATGACAGCTCCACCCAACCAGATTGACTTGATCATGTAGAGACTAGTCCAATTAGGTATAAACTTGCCCCTAGGGTCGTCAATGGGAGCTCGGTTGTCTTTAAGCACCAAATCCCCTTCTTTCAAATTCCTAGACTTAACATTCTTGTTAAAAGCTCTGGCAATTCTTCGTTGATAACCCTGGATGTGATACAGTGCTTTCAGTTTTCTCTTGTCAAACAGCATGAGTTCTTCGAACCTGCTTTGCTGTCAATCTGCCTCAGCTATCTGGCACTCAGCCATAACCCGTAATGATAGAACCTCAACTTCGATAGGCAGAACAGCCTCCATCCCATAGACCAAGGAATACGGAGTTACCCTAGTAGAAGTTCGAATTGAAGTCCAATAGCCCTAAAGAGCAAATGGCAGCTTATCTGGCCAGTCCCTATAGGTTTCTACCATCTTCTGCAGAATGTGCTTGATGTTCTTGTTGGCGGTCTCAACAGCTCTGCTAGTTTGCGATCGATATGTGGATGACTTATGAAAAGCCACGTTGTATTTTTCCAACAAGTCGATCACCTCATTTTTGAAGTGGGAACCATTATCCGAAATAATCTCATTCGGGACCCCATAGCGACAGATGATGTTGTTCCTGATGAACTTAGCAACATGTGATACCTTCAGCACTACATAGGATTGGGCCTCGACCCGCTTTGTAAAGTAGTCTATCGCTACCAGAATATACTCATGCCCGTTCGACCCCTTCAGGGTGACTGCCCCAATCACATCAATCCTCCAGACTGAAAACGGCCATGGCAAAGTCATGCTGTATAGCTTTGACAGTGAGATGTTCATGCGATTTGCATGGATCTAGCATTTGTGGCATCGCCGAACAAAGCCAATACAATCCTCCTCCATGGTTGACCAATAATAACCCTGTCTGAAGATCTTCCGAGCTAGCATTACCCCACTCATGTGTGCCCCGCACTCTCCTCCGTGGATGGCCTCCATCAGGCGCTTGGACTCTTCCGCATCAACACACAGTTTATGCATCCCAAGATGACCCCGCTTGTACAGTTTACCCCCACAGACGATGAACTAAGTAGCCATTCTTCGAATTGCCCTCTTGTCTTTGGCATTTGGCCTTGGTGGATAAGCTTCCTTTTCCAAGAAGTTCCAGGTATCGTAATACCACGGGTTTTGATCTTGTACCTCATCTATGGCAGCAATCAGCTCGTAGGCCGACACGAATTTTTGTTCAATGATGATCGGACGTATCCGGACTCCAAAAGGGATGTCTATTATAAAAGATAGAGTTACTAATGAATCAGTGAACCTGTTGTTTTCTCTTAATAGATGAGCGAAGTTCAGTTTTTCAAGCTGAGGAATCAGAACGTCCAAGGCCTGGTGATAGATCTTCATCTTTTCTTCTTTAACTTTCCAATCTCCTTTACCGTTTTGGCCCTAGTTCTAGGGCGGCTTCCAGTTTAGCAATACATGCCTCATACTCTGCCTCATTATTGGATACTTTGAACCAGAGTTTGAATGCTAAAGGTATACAGGAATTGTCGGGTGCTATCAGCAACACCCTATCCTGCATTCGCTTGGTTTGACGCCTCCACAAAGTACATAGTCCAGGTTTCTTCTTCAACATGCAGAATGGCTTCATCTGGGAATAGATATTCAACTACTTCATCTCTCTCTATTGGGTGATTGGCTAGGAACTCCGCTACCGCTCTCCCTTTCACTAACTTGCGCGTCATGTACTTTAGATCAAATTCAAAAAGCAGAAGCAACCAACGGGCTAGCCTACCCGTAAGCACCGATTTCTCGAAGAGATACTTGATGGGATTTAATCTCAAAACCAGTATTACGGAGTGAGCTACCAGGTAGTGCCTCAACTTCCTGGTAGCCCATACCAAGGCCAGACAAGCCTTCTCTAGCAGAGTGTAGCGGGTCTCATATTCCAGCATTTTCTTGCTCAAGTAGCAGATAGCCTTCTCCACTTTATCCTCAAATTCTTGCGCAAACATGCAGCCCATCGTCGTTTCAGTCACTGATAGGTACAGAATCAACGGTTTTCCTGGCTCTGGCGGCGACAACACAGGTGGGTTCTATAGATATTGCTTGATCTGTTTGAAATCAACTTGGCATTGGTTATCCCATTAGAACTTCTTTCCTTTCTTCAAGAGACCAAACAGTGGTTCACAAGTCAACATTAATTTTGCAATAAATCATCTTATGAATTGCACTTTACCCAGAAAGTCTCGTACCTCCTTTTCAGTCCTTGGTGGTGGCATTTCTAAGATGGCCTTGATTTTGGAAGGATCGACCTGGATACCCCTTTGTGTGATCAAGAACCTCAGTATTTTCCCTGCTATAACACCGAAAGTACATTTCTGAGGACTTTGCCGTAACCGATGCTCTCTGATCCGTTGAAAGAATTTCTTCAAGGCAGTGTAGTGGCCTTTTCTTTCCTTGGACTTGACAATCATGTCGTCCACGTACACCTCAACCCCTTTATGGATCATATCGTGCAAAATCGTGGTCGCAGCCCGTTGATATGTAGCCCTTGCATTCTTCAAAGCGAATGGCATCACCCTATAGCAGTAAGTTCCCCACGGGGTAGTGAAAGCAGTTTTCTCCCTGTCTTCGGGTGCCATCAAAATCTGATTATAGCCTGAAAACCCATCCATGAACGAGAGCAGCGCATGCTCAACAGTGAAGTCCACTAATTCGTCAATATGCGGGCAGAGGAAAGTCGTCCTTCTGACTGGCTTTGTTCAAATCTCTGAAGTCCACACATATCCGAATTCCGTCGTCCTTCTTTAGCACTGGAACTATATTGGCCAACCAAGTTGGATACTCAGATACTAACAGGAACCCTACATCGATCTGCTTGGTGACCTCTTCTTTGATTTTTAGAGCCCAGTCCGGGCGAATCCTTCGGAGCTTCTGCTTAATAGGTCAGGCCTCTGGGTCAAGAGGGATCCGGTGCTGTACAATCTCAGGGTCGATTCCAAGCATGTCTTCGTAGGACCACGTGAAAACATCTTTGAAATCTTTTAATAAAGTGACTAAGCGCTCGCGTTCCTCAGAAGACAACGTGAACCCGATCTGGACCAACCGCGGGTACTTCTCAGTACCAACATTAATTGAGGTGATTTCAACAACCAAAGGTTTTACAAACCTCTCCTACTCTTGATCAAGCAAATGTTTCAAAATCGGAGGAATTTCGTCCTCGTCGTTTTCATCAAAGTTTTGAAAGTCCTGATTAATGCAATAAACTAAAGACACAGAAAAGTACTCACAAGCCACAGTTGTACCATTCTCTTTAACAACATCCAGTTCGTCTTATCCTTTGGTTACAACAGACTCAAAGAAAAACGAAAAAGACAACCTGGACAGGACAGTGGCATCCGGGTTATCACCCCCAAGAATACCGAACTCAAACTCAGAAGAGCTAGAATCTGATTCCGACTCCACAGACTCGGTGGAATCGGATTTTGGATCACTACCTGACCCGGAACTGCTTGACAAAAAGCCTTCCTCATACTGCCAAACGAGGGAAGGTGCAATGAATGCATCGAGAATGCTAGAAGATGGGCCCACAGCCGCTTGATCCCCAATCATGAAAACTGAGAAGTTATCCCCCAAGCACTCCGGTACGATCTGAGGATCTGGGAGGAGACAAGCTAGTGCTACCCCCATCTCAATTTCTATGCTCTCGGACTCATCCTCCTTGCACTGCTCAGCCTCAACTGGTGGGTCTATCTGCTCTTCGGCAACTTCATCCCCATATAACTGAAGATCAAAAAAGATCTCGAAGTCGGGCAAACGCCACTTTTCTGAATTCAACCATGGCTCCGAAAAGCCACAAAACAGGAAGTCTTCCCCCTCCCAGACAAAGCTTCCATTTAAGTTTCCCTAGATAGGTCTGTACACCAACTCATAGTGCTTCCCGGCTTGCTTAGCCTTGGCTCTTCCGGCCATTTCCCTTCCTTTCCCGGTCCAATCCTCTTTGGTAGGAAGATAACCTAAACCAAAGGTATATGGGTTGTGTGGCACTTTGGCCAATGTAGCGACACCATTCCGGCCACTCCGTCCTAGTTCCATTTCGGGCATGTGTTGAAGCTTGTTCATGAGGTAGACAGACTGTGCACTGACGTATAGGCCCTCATCAACAGCTAGCATATCCTGTACAACCCGAGCCTCAGCCAAGGTGAATCCTGACAAAAACACATCCTCCGCGTCGTGCTCAATCTCCAAAACTGGTGTAGAAACCTCTGGCGGCAGATGTATGGATGAGTTCCCAAAAACAATTGCCACCCCCTTCCCATGGGGGTACTTCAGCATCTGGTGTAAGGTAGAAGAGACAACCCTCACCTGGTGCAACCACGGCCGCCCCAGTAGTAGATTGAAGGTGGCTGGAACATCCAGGACATGGAACTCAATGTCCTGCTGCCCTGGGCCAACCTGGGTCTTGATCTATACCATCTTCATCACCTCCCGACTGGTGTTATCATAGGCCCGAATCACCTGGGCCGTAGGCACGAAATCCGCAAGCTTTAACCCGATAGCATACGCCGTTCTCGACGGACATACATTGATTGCAGATCCCGTGTCGACCAGGACCACATGTATCCACTTTTCCTTGCACTCCACAGAGACATAGAGCGGCTTGTTATGATCAGAGCCCTCAGGCAGTAGTTTTTTGTCTATAAAGGTTAGGGTCGGTGAAGCTCCGCCCCGAGAAAACCAACCCCACCAACTGCTCGAGTGTGGTATCAATTAAAAGATTGGCCCTGTCCATGGCTGTAAGAACGAGTTGTCTATGCACCATCGAGGCCATAAGCAGTCCCCAGATGGAGATGTCTACTTGAATTCTCTTTAGCTGTTTTAGCACAGCTTCCTCCTCTAGCAGTTTTTCTTTTTGCCTTTCTGCTTCTTTGTCCTTCCCGGACGCCTCCGGCTGGTCCAAATATAGGGGCTTGAAGTACCGCCCACTTCAGGTGATATGGTACACTTCTTCAGTGTACCAGGTGTTATCTGTTTGGTTCTGTCCCCAGTCCTCGTCGGTGTAGGCAAGACGTAAGTCATTGTCTTCCCACCACATCCCATCGACAACCGACAAACAGCTATCCGGTTTTGCTGTAGCTATTTCTGTGCTCACAATACATTTTGTGCCCTCAAGTGCCTTAGCTGTTCTAGCCCTGTTGTCATTCTCGAGTTTCTCTTGTTCAAGCCGCTTCAATGCAACCACCTGTTCAGTGTCTGCTATACATAATCTGCCAAAGTCCTAAGCAAAATTCTTTGCACCGGTGCTCTCTGGTGATTCCTCATGATTCTCGGCCATTCCGACCATTGTAGATGTTACTATTTTTTACTGCCCCTGTTCTGGCTGAGGCTCCTCAACAATATCCGGCTCGTCACTGAGCTATTCGATGGTATCTGCTAATCCATTCAAGTCAAACCAATTGATGCTCACATCCCCCGGGTCCTGCTCGTTAAAGAACTGTAGACTGGCAATGTCCTCCTCCAACTCCGCTAGGTCATTTAGCCCCTGACTCGGTCTATCCTCTAGAACTACACTGATCTCTACCGCAGTTGGCAACTCTATCCTCAGTTTAGCCTGATCTGTTGACGCAATATAACCGCATGGGTTGTATGCTTCCTCAGTAAAGCTCCCAGATCCCTCAGGCTCTGAATCAACATTCTCATTCTACTCTAAGGTTACCCCAGCTTTGTCTTCGACAGTCATCACTATTGGCTCGGGCTGGTTTAGGGAGATGCCCACCATGCACAGGTCTGTGCTTTAAGGGATGAACACCTCAGGCTTGGGTAGGTGGGAGGGTGTGATGTATATGCTAGGGTTGTACTGGACGACCATGGTTTGGATCAAGTTTATCTGCCTGGGTGGTGGAGCTTGGTTATGTGGTGGGAGTGGGTTGGTGGTGACATTTGGTTTGTTGGGAGGCATAATTACCTTGTTGTCAATGAGATCTTGAATCTCATGATGTAGTCTAAAGCAGAAGTCGGTATCGTGACCTTGCTGCTGATGGAAGGCACAATATTTAGTGGGGTCATGCTTTGGAGGGAGAGAATCGGGTAAAGGCCGTTGTTCTAACGGTTTCAGATGTCCTTTCCTAAGTAGGGCCCCTAAAGCTTTAGACAAAGGCATATAAAGTGGGGTAAAAACCCTCTTGGCTCGGGTTGGATTCTTTGCTGGTTGTGAGCTGGTTTCGGATGTACCGGTAAAAGGTGTAGTTGTTTTGGGCGTGGTGGTGACCATACCGACGTTTGAAGTTCTTGCGGCTACACTACTACTGGTAATTGCATTCGAACCGCGTGCAAACGCCCTCTTAGGCTATTCTCTCTCCTGGTCAATCAGACCTTGCTTCATGGCATTTTCAATCTGTACCCCAATCTCGTGCAAGTCGGCAAAGGTGAGGAGGGGTAAGACGATCATTTTTTGCATCAACTTGGGTTATAGGTTGTGCACAACCATTCTTATCTGATCTTTCTCAAGTGGCCGAGTTGTCATCATGGAGGCCTTGGCCCTCTATCGAGTGACAAAGTCAGAAAAGCATTCCTTCGGCTCTTTCCTGGTCGCCTCAAGATCACGGGTCGTGACCTCAATCTGTGTGCTATATGAATATTGTGCGACGAAGGCCTCAGCCATCTCCTTCTAACTTCTTTTCACTGAGTCCTCTAGTTTGGCGTACTAGATGGCCACAATACCCAACAGGGTCCGACCAAAAAGTGAGAGTTTCTGAAGCCTTGTCAAGCCCATCGAGCGTAGAATATCAGAAAACAACCTCAAATGAACCATAGGATTGCCTAAACCATCAAAACGATCTATGTGAGGCATCTTGTACCTGTCTGGCAAGGTCACCGGCAATCAATGTATCCATCTTCTATGTCCAGGATCAAGTTAACTCCTTGTGCTCGCTTGAATAGCTTTTCGAGCTTACTCATTTTCAGAGCGGTTGGATCCACCTCAAATTCAAAGGGTGTATCCACAGGATTAGTCGATGCTTTAGACATCTGAGGTAGGATTGGCGGTGGGACTGGCCCTGTTGGAACGTCCGTATTTTCCTGGACGTTTACTATTTCATTGGGTGTTGGAACCCTAGGTGGGGGTGGGGGTGGATGCGAAGCAAATGCTTCAGCTTGTTGTGGTTGCTACTGTTGTTGAAGCCTGGCAATTAGTTCTGCCTGCTGAGCTACAATTTTCGCCTGACGTGCAGTAACCTCTGCCTAGTGGGCAGCATCCCGCTGCATGGCCTGCATGGTCTCTTGGAGTTGACGCATCATGTCCTCCATACTGACTGTAAAACGCTGATCTGACTGAATAGGTGTATCTCTCTCTGAGGTGGAAACAAAAATCTCAGCCCGACTATGCACAGGTGGGGTGGACAATGACCGTTGAACCAACGATTGCTGTGCTGATACTCCCTGCTTAACTACCCCCCGTCTTGTGACCGGGGGTAATGAAAAGAACACTGCTTATCCGTCAACTAGATCTTCAAATCAGTAAAGCCTTCTACCTCTAGTCCGAAGTGCTCAGAGGGTATCTGCCTTTTCGGAAGCAATGATGCAATACTACCTTGCAAAAAGGAAAATCAAGCAAAATAAGGAAAGAACAAGCAGAAAAATGGACAGTATTTTGGCTTAAATAAAGACAAAACACAGTTGATATGACAAGCCAAGCAAACTGTTCTCAAACACTGATCTCTGCCCCCCCCCCCCCAAAATCCTGATGTCCTCAAACTAATATCCAGACTTGCAACTAATACATACAACCTGTAGAGATACACTCTGAGCACATATCAAGAAAATGAGAGCCAAAACACCCCTATGGTAGGGTAAGGTTTCCCTATCCTATTTTGCCAGGAGCTAAGGTTTCACTATGCACGCATGCGGTTTCAAACAACTTACATTCGGGTAAGCAACATGTCCTAGTTTGGAACAGTCTCTAAGGCTTCTGATATGCAACTAGGTCGAATGGTCAAAAGGGGTGCCCCAGTAATACCAAGGTTTGTGTTCCCATCGTGGTAGAGCCCATAACCGGTTAGCCTTATGGCACGCTTTTCCAAGCAAGCATCCGACAAACTGTTCAGGAATAGCAGATGGCAAACATTGTGACTTAAGCACACCAATGCAAATGCAATACAAAGAAACACATAAGTGTAAACAAAACATCATATCATGATGTTCGAGTCAAGTTCTCTAAGTCCCCAGCAAAGTTGCCAGAAACAATAGGCCGCCCAAACTCACTCCGCGTGCCCCCTTTTTAGAGAGAGCACAAATTGGGTTCCAGCTACTATAGTTCGGACTCCTGTCACGGTTTTGAATCTAATCTCACAAAGTGCAATGTAAGACTGATAAATCACCAAAGAGTCCAAATCCGGAAAATCATTTTGAAAAATCGATTTTAATCAAAAAGCGCCAAACATAGATTGCTTTGCCAGATTTCAGAGTCGCCAAATAAATATTTTGTTTTGGGAAATTTAGAAAACCTTGACTCGTGCCTAAGGCCACGTATCCGTCATCACCAAAGTTGCCTCGGTTCGAGAACTTGGGTACGAGAGGGGAAGGTCCTGAAATGAGCACCCCCGCTCGCCCGATCAAAGATCAGCCTCTACTAAACATGATATGTTGTTTTTGAAAACACGTGTTCTTGTTTGATTATTAGCTAACTTACTATGTGATGCGCACAACACACAAGTATAGACTATATTGCTCAATTTTGAACAAAACATCTCATGTTTGTTTTTGGAAAATGGTTTGAAGATGCTACTCGCAAGTAGGCTAAAACGCGGATTTGCTACCAAACAAGGTGGGCTTAAAACATGTTGATTTGCCACCCTCAAGTGGGCTTAAAACATACATTTTAATGAATTGTTCCAATTCAAGTAATCAAGCCTTCATCCACAGGCATTCATGCAGTTAATCATTTAAGCAAATAGCCTCATGGCAAGCATGCTAACATGGCAACATACACATCTCATGTAGTATGCTAAAGCGTAAACACTTACAGTGTACTCCGAGCCAAGACAGAAAGCTAGTTAGAAATATGCATGATCCTAAAGAAATGGGATTGGAAGACATGCACACACACACACACACACTTATTACAACATTATGCCCTCTCGACGGAGGGTCCGAACAAATAAGCTAACTAGCTATGCCAAGCTAATTATTACAAACCAACTAGTTAACTAACTTAGCTAATTAATTATTACAGTCCAAATTGAAACTAGCTAGGCTAAACTAATTAGAATATTACAAAAATGAATTAAGCTAGCTAAGCACATTAACTAACTAATTACAAAATCGGTAAATTAACTAGCTAGACAAAGTAGTTAAAATGGCCTCGAGAGGAGGGAGACATGCATGCTCGGTTTGCTTTGCCCGGAAATGCATTGCCTTACCATGAGTTGTCTCTGTTTATACTCGCGGTGATCTCAGAACATCTTACACACTTCCAGGTTGTATCTGTCCCAATATAGGAAGATTTTGAACGATTCTGCTGCAAGTGGCCGGCCGGCTACCTCAACTGGTCGGTAGGCCAGTGCAAGTGGTCGATCGGCTGGTGCAAGTGGCCGGCCGGCCATTTCTTTTTCCAAAATCCCATTTTTGCTGCAATAGAGAACAACACAAGTACAACAATGCATTTGCATGGAAATGTGTGTGCAATTACCTTTCTTTATCATTTCTTAAGCTCAAAGGAGCATAATACTCAGCTCTTAAGCCACCAACCACGCATCTCAATCCATGATGGCCAAAGAGTCAAGCTTGCACAATGTTAGTGAATGCACAAACAACACAAAGAGCCTCCACCTCTATCATGCATGATCAAGAGGGCTGGCGACCGAGAAATATGACACGTTTCATCACAATAAGTACAAAGCGTTCCACATTTCTTGTGTTTGGATTAACGTCCGATCCAAACACAATGCAATACAAACAACATGTTATCTTGGCATGTTTTACTTGGTCCATTTCTTTGTTTACTCATTTTAGCTTACCAATCCATTCCTTAATTGGTTAAGTCCAATGTGCAAGTCCTTTAATCAAAAGAGGGCTTAAACCATGAGTATTTTGAGCATGAAAGGGGCTTCATGCCATTGGTAATGAACTCCCGGGGGAATTATACCATTAAGCACACATGCCTCAATTTCACACTCAAACGAACAAAGGGTTCAACGCCACTTTCTACACAAAGTAAAATAGTGAAGAATGGAGGAGGGTAGCAGACATTTAGTGCTGAAGTGGCATGCTAAAGACCTTAAAGCATGCAAGCAATGCAAGCATAGCATGTTGAGGACCAAAAACATGAAAGCTAGTAAAGAGCAATACATAAGAGGCATGCAATACACAACACAAATGACCAAACCAACTTTGGACAGAGCTCAATCATGCCAAAATAATGGTCTAAACATGCTGAAATGGGAGCTCAAAATGCTAGAAGAACATGCACACATGTTGGCCTATAAGGAAGGCATAATACACAACCCTCAAAAGCTATGAAGAAGTGAAGTATATGAGAATGTGACTACACTATATGCACTGAAATTACATGCTAAATGGTGCCATACCATGCAAACATCACATGCACAACATGTTAAAGGTCTCAAAACTCAAAGTTAGTCGAGGCCCTTTACACTACAACCATACTAAGCAATGCTCAAATGACCTCAACTATTCAAAATAGACCTAAGATAGGTCGAAACAGTAGCAAAAACATGCTAGACTTGCAGCATAGATGGCAAGAAAGATATGCTCATGTATTGGTTCACAAACAAGGCATAAGGCACAACTCATAAAAGCTATGAAAGAGTAGAAAATGTGAGATTGTGATCATACTATATACACTAAAATCATGTGAGAAATGAGGCTATGGCATGCAAACAACTCAAGCAAGGCATGCTAGGGACTTTGAAACTCAAAGCTAGTCAAGGCCACTTGCACTACAACCATGCAAGGCAAGCCTCAAAGGGCCAATACCACTCAAAACAGAGTTAGAGCATGGCAAAACATGAGTAAAAACATGCTGAGACGAGCAAAAACATGCTAGAACAATGGACTAACTCATGAAGCATGCTAGGCCAACAAGCACAATTGCACTATAAGTACCAAAAGCTAGCAAGAGGTGACCCAAACACCCAAAAACAGAGTTAGAGTAGGCCTAAAAGGTCACAAAAACATGCTTGAACTCAGCTCAAAAGAAGGAGAAATGTATACTCATTTGGTAGTCCAACAAGACATGCAAGCAAGACAAGAAGAGAGGGGACCACCCCCTCACATTTTGGGCTACAAAATCAACTTTCCACCACTAAAATTCCTTTAGAATTCAACGGTTAAAGGGCCAAAATGAGATGGTTCCAAAAGCTTTAAAGGATGACCCAAAAGCTTAGCAAATAAGGCATACAAGGGGGTGAAACACCCCCAACTCCCATAGGGCCTCAAACAACCATTTTTAACACTCAAAAATAGAGTTTTTTGTAGTTGACAACTAGGCCAAAATAAGCATGCAAAGGTGGCCTAAACTAGTATACAATAAACAAGCTTAAAATGGGAAGATGCTTACCCTTGAAGACATCAGCAAGATGGCAACAATTTTGAGCCAAAACCAATTCCAAGACCTAAAATCAAGCTTCAAAAGACCTCAACCCCAAAGTGAAGGTGTTTGACTAGGTGTCTTAGTGCAAATGTGTGAAGAAAACACACTTTAAGGCTCAATATAGCACAATATAGAGAGAGAGTGAGAATTCTAGAGAGAGAGAGAGAGAGATTTTAGCTCTGAAAAATCTGAACCCTCAAATAGGGGGAGGGAGCTCCCCTTATATAGACGAGACAAGAAAAAGACTTGTTCTATCCCTCCATACACATGTATGGAGGATGAGTTTCAGTGAGCAACAGTTGGCTCAAAATATCTGAAAATATCTAAAAAGGAGAAAGATTGGCCGCCGGCCAATTAAGGTGGCCGGCGGGCCACCTCCCCTAGTTGGCCGACCACTCCAAGTGGCCTATAAGGAAGAAAAGTAGCTGGCAAGTGCCACAAGTGGCAGGAAGCCCTTCCCTTCCCTTAGGCAAGAGGCAACAAGGTTTGGTCCAAAAACCAAGGCCAAAACACAAAGTGTTAAAAGGCTCAAAGACATGGCACTCGGCCGAGACCTTCGGGCGCTCGAAACAAGCACAAACGTGCGCGCCATCATCGTGTGCGCTAATGATGACATCTGAGTCTTAAGATCGGCCAAAAATGGGGTGTCTACAGCATCAAATCATTATTAGGACGTCAATCAAAATACCTTCCAATCTCATGAAGAGTATGTGATTACGTAACCAAAAAGCTCTACTCTTGAATTTTTTGATATGTTGTTGTCTAATGCCCACCATGAACGAATGAGGACAAAAACCAAATACAGAAAATCAAACACAATGCACAAAATTTCTTCATTCTTCTATTGCAAAAATCCCAATCGAGGTTTTTTTCTCCTCTCCTCTCAACCTCCCTCTGTTTTGGAGTTGTTTATGTAAATCGTATATGTGAAACGTATCTGTAATTGGGCTTTTCTTACAAAAAAACAAAATTGGAATCTCGATTTTTTTGTTTTTTTCTTTCCTCAGTTTGATCTAGGTTTTGCTTCATTTTTTGTCTTATCCCCAATTTTGCTTTCCTTTCACATTAAGCATTGGATTACACGTAGCTGAGTTGCTTTATGGCTGTTATTCATACCTCCAACTCCATTATTGGGTTTCTTTACACTACCATTTGCTTTTTGAAATCTTGATTTCTTTGAGTTTTAAAAAAATGGAGGAGGAGGAAGGGGGAGGGAAAGGGAAAAAAAAAAGAAAGAAAGGAAACAAATCTTGTGAGAATTTTATTTTTTATTTTTTGATTTGGAAGGATTCGAGGATACTGCTGCCCTTAGGGACAACAGTTATTGCTACGCCTTTAAACGACCACGTTTTGGTCAGGCCATGACTTTTCTTCTTATTGACTTTTCCACATTTTAGACAGCAGTTATTTTTTCTTTTTAAATTTTTTTACAACTACTATACTAAATATTAAAAAAAAATGCAATATAGAAAAGTTGTTGATTGTAGAGGAAAAAAACTTAAGTGTTAGAATTATGCCAATAGACACATCTCAATTTCCTCCATTTTAGATTTACCAACTTACAATGACCACCGCTGCTAAACCAATTTCCCTATGTTTCTCTCACCTCTTTATATGTGCTGAATTATTTCCTTTCTCTCTTGTGAAAGATCATAAAATTGATCAGATCACAAAATCTTATATCCATTTCCCCATTTTTTTCTTGGTTTGAATTTTTGGATTTAGTTATTTTATGTTTCGGCAAATTTTTGTCTTTGATTTGACAAATTGATCGATTTTTGTGGACTATGTTGTACATTAAGAGCTTTGTTTTTTTCTTCAATCAAAAAACACAATTGAGTATGCATAGTAGTATTGTTTTGGTGCTAGTGCATGTCGGATATTTATGTGCTTACTGATATTGTTGTTGTCTCTCTTTTTTTTCTTTTTTATTTTTTCCCAAAGTATTTATATGTGTAGAATTTTGTTAATTTTGGTACCAAACCAGAAAGTGATAGAACCCAAGCCAAAGTTAAAATAGGGCACCCAATCCTTAGCTACCTCTCTTTTTGGGTAATTTACCAAGAAAAAGAAGGGATAATGTTTTATGCTATTTGCATTTGCATAAATCTTGATTTCTTGATCTACTAGTGTATACTATTTGTATGTCAAACCTTATTACTCATTATCTACATTGTTGCCCCGCATTTAGTTTTCTATTGAAGCGTGTTAGGTTTTATAGTATTTGTGCAATCTTGAATTTATGAAATTATCTGTAATTGTTTTGTCAAGTGCAATTATATTTCCCAGAATCAATATAAGGGACCCTTATAAACGACTTGCAATAAGTAAGGAAGCTTTTGAAGACGGAATCCAAGCTGCTAGAAATTTCCTAATACAAAGATATGAAGGGTATAAGCCAAGTGTAGATGCAATTGAATCAACCCATGATGGTGCACTCACAAGAAGATATTTGAATAAATTTTTAAATGGTTTACAACTTAATGATAGTTATTTTTATTTTTTTGTGTGGATGATTTAGAATATTTTGGACAGTTTAAAACTTAAGGATAGTTTTCGATGTTTAGAAACATAATATTTAGATGGTTTGGAGTGTATAACTAGTTTTTGGATATTCAAAATTTATGGATAGTTTTTTTTTTTTGAATGTTTGAAAAAATATTTTGGTGGTTGATTAATGCTTATATATATGTGTGTGTGTGTGTGTGTGTGTGTGCTTGTGAAGCTTGTTTGTAATGTTTTCTTAGATTATACAGAACAGGTAAAATAAAACTTGTTGAGTTTTTTTAAAAACAAATATACATAGTCTACAACATGCAAAACATGCTGTGAAACTTGAGCTATCTACAACAAGTAAAATAGGCCATTTTATTAAATATTCAACGACTAGCAATGAACGCCATGATTTGTTCCTTGAATTAACAACATGCAAAAGTAGCTATAGAAAAGTCAAACATAACGCACAAGATCCACTGTTAATAGATTTTTACTGACGTACTGTGACATGCCATTGAAGTGAATGACTTTTCATGAGTGGTTATTATACGGCTTTACATTGTGCGTTGTAGAAAAGTCCCAGACCATGGCGCCAAAAATTGGAATGTCGTGAACCAATTTTCCCAAACTCTATTGTATATGGGTATCGTATCCACAGGGACTATTGTATATGCCAATACTATTTTAATTGTTAATTTCTCAATTAGTGTAATTGATGGTTGATGGTCTGTTTGCAAAAGTGCTTATAAAATCCTAATTGAAAAGGCAATAAAATGATAATGAATTAATTGGGATTGGGAACTTAGGGTCCGAATCCACCACTAGCTTTGTACCTGAAATTATGAACTTGAATTATGCAATGAATCAGTGAAACGAGCCAATTCCTCAACTATAAGTTGGGAATGGGAGAGAAATATAAAATTATGTTTGAAGAGCACGCACTATCTCAACCGATATGGATTGTCCACTCTAAACTTGTCGTGGCACAATCCGTCTAGTGATAGCATAGCGCGTCTCGGGTTTCGGAAACAACACAATGAAAACATAGTAAAACATCCATTCTCAATCACAGGGATTGAATGAAGAGTGAAAGTAGAATAACATTGAATTAAAACTCAAAAGTTTTACAACTATCTCACTCAACACATTACAAAATCAAATATTACAATTCCGGCTACTTAGTTAGGGTTTCATCAATACCCTAAGAGAGATGCTCAGCCGCTCATAGAGAGGGAAGAATATGAGATAGAAGTGGTGAAGATGGTAGGAGCCTCCATGGATGATCAAGCTTCTTTCCTTAGCCCTAGTTGTCTCTCTTTTAGCCCTAGAAAATTTCAGAACCCTAATCCTGTCCATTTTTCTTCTTTTTATTCTAGAAAAAACACACTAGAAATTTTGCTCACGCTTCCTAAGGTGGGCCGCTCGAGCGCCCAAATTGACCGCTCGTGCGTAGTGGGACGCACGTGCAGTGGAGGATAGCTGCACGTGTAGTGGACTGACAAGTGGCGAATTTCCATTGTTCGAGTGAAGGATCTACTTTTATGCTACTTTTCGCCTGAGATTGTGTGTTGTTCACCAAACTTGCATAAGTACACGAAACGCATCATCTCTGCCAAATAACCATACTTCAAGGACTATAAATGTAATTTACATGGCCTCAATATGGTATCTTTCGGCCTACATCAAAACCCGAACAAAATGTGCCTAGATCTTTAGGCTAAAAGTCCATAAAAAGGATTTATGGGCAGAGCTCTTTTTTTTTTTTATATATATATATATGTTCTATATATAATTTATAATGTTTATAGTACGGATACCATAAATGTCATAACTATATGAATTTTAAACTATAATTAAAGAAAATACAATGAGTTACAACCAAATAATATTGAAAACATAACTAAAAACCTATTTGGTTATAATCAAAATAAGTGCCTCAATAAGTCATAATCTTATGGGTCCTGTTACGGTGTGCAACTTACGCCTTACACTTACGCCTTTTCTGTTTGCAGTCCTGATTTTGTTTTCACCTTCCACTTACACTTTTTGTGTAAGTGGCACATGGTGTGCAACCCTTGAGAGTTGCACACTTAAGAAAAGTCCTCATCTTATACATATATATATATATATATAAGTAATATTTTTTCTTTTCTTAGGTGACTCAGTCTAGAGTCGTACTTTTTTTCTAAAAAAACCACCTCAACATATGTTTTCTATTTACATAGAAGTTATGCCACTCTTATCACTTTCTACTCTAACAAACCTACAAACCCATTACACTCACTAAACCAATTTTATAAAGAATCTATTTTTTTTAGAAATACTTCTCTGACAAATCCAATTTGAGTTTTACATTAAATCTACCTACAAATTCTATATGAATTATACTTGAATCATACAAAATCTTTCTTATATTATTTTATAAAATCACAACTCACAAGAGGAAATTGTTATATTATTCAGAAACTGTTTCAGATTCTGCATTCGGTTACTTCTTCAATTGTTGTAACTTCTTCAACATCCCTTCTGGTTTTTGCTTTTTTGTATTTGGTTCATCGAATGTGAAGATTGTTAATTTTTTATTTATATTAAAAATATTGTTTTACTTTAAATTTTTTCTCTCTCCTATATGGTACATCTGTCCTCACTTCACTTTTAATTTTATAATTATTATTTTTAATATCAAAATTAGTGCTTCTTTTGCGATGTTATAATTCAATATCATACAAAATCATTATATATATTTATTTAAATTACACTTTTGTAATACAATAGAGCTAAAATTATCAAAATAAGTGTTTCTTTTACTATGTTATTATTTAATATCATATAAAAATATTATATATACGTGCATATATATATTTGAAGTTAGATTTTTATAGCACGGTAGGGTTAAATTATTAAAATACACATAAATAATTTATTTAAAATTATTATATATTTATTTAAATAATACTTTTATAAAATGATCGGGCTAAGATTATCAAAAAAAATAGTAAGAATCATTCTTTAATTTTAAATTATTACTTCTTTTTTTTAATTTAATCATTATTTTTAATATTTTATATATAAACATATATATATATATAATTTAACTAAATTTTATAAAATATTATTTCTAAAAAATTATATTTTAACCAGTATGTTGTACAGATTAACCACGAATTAATATATTAATAAACTATAATTAATTAGTAATGATAGACGCCCATAAAATGTAACTCTCACAACCTTTAAAATTATCTGAATCATTCATATCACTGTTAGACATAATTCTTAAAAAAAATTCAAACATATTAATGATCAGGAGTTTTCTTAAGTGTGCAATTACACACCATATGCCACTTACACAAAAAGTGTAAGTGTAAGGTATAAGTATAAGTATAAGGTGTAAGTGTAAGTGTAAGGTGTAAGGTGTAAGTGGGTTGCATATGGTGTGCAACCTCAAAAAAGGTGTAAATGTAAGGTTTAGTTTTTCACAAAAGGTGTAAGTGTAAGGTGTAAGGTGTAAGTTACACACCATAACCAAATCCGAATGATCAATACATCAATGAGAGTCGTGAGAATTCTCCTTTGTGGAGTCCCCCTTTGTAAGGTCCCAAACATAATATTTTTCATAATTAATATTATAATAAATTATAGGGAAAAGGGGGGGAGCTCGAGGGGGGTGCCCCCGAATCCCCCGAATTGCCTGTTTAGGCTTTTTTTTTTTTTTTTTTTTTTTTGCCTTGTGTTTTTTTTTTTCTTGCCTGAAATGGAAATTGTGTGCATTGTGTGCACACAATTTCGAGCTCCCAAACAAAACCCTAAATTATAATTGAAAATCATAAAAATAATAGCTAAATAGTACACTTTTTCGATATTGATTAGTTTGACGGAGTCATATCCGAGTCTTCCACTTGCTGACCCGGTTGGCCATTCTTACTTCCCAATCAAATCACTTTCCTAGGACAACTAGGAGTGCATACGTGTCGATTGGGATACCGGTTAGTTTTTTAATTTTTTGGTTAGAATAATTTTAGAAATCTTAAAAAATTTATCCTAAGGCACCGTTTGGGAAGTCAAAAAGTCAAATTTTTTGGCTATTTTAGCCACAAAAGACAAAATAGGCTTTTTTAGCCACAAAAAACAAAACATCACATCCAACCCATAATCATTACACTCCTCTCTCACAAAAAAAGTCAAAAAAGTCAAAAAGCCAAAAAACCCTTCCCAAACCAAACTTTTAAGCCCAGACTAAAATAGCCAAAAAAACCAAAAAGCCAAAAATCCAACCCACTTCCCAAACGAAGGCTTAAATGTTCAACACATCTCACATAGATATGAGATCTACACTATATGGGTCTCACACTGATATGAGATATTTAGTAAAAATTTTGGTAAAAATTTTAAGATCTCTAGCATTTTTGTTTTGATTATTTTAATTTGGAATTAAAATAATTTTATTTGAGATGGATTTTTTGACTTTCATGACTTTTGTAAAAGAAAAAATATAACGATTATAGTTTGGATGTGACAACTTTTAACTTATGACAAATATGTTTATTTTATTTTTTTATGACTAAAATAATCTCAACATAATCCAAACCCACGTGCCATACAACTACTAAATAAAATATTAAAATAAATATAGAATTTATAAAAAAGAGAATAGTTAGTATCTATATCTAGAATTGCAAGCCAATCAAGTCTAATTGAATTTTGCTCAACCCGTTTGTTATCGAGTTTAATTATCCAACTTAAGTTCGACATGATAACTAATTAAGTTCGAGTTCGGCTTGACTCAACTCGATTCGTTAATAGTAGTCAAATTCAAGCTCGGCTTAAAACTCAATAATAAATTATTATTATTATTATTATATAAATAATATATTTATATATTATTTAAATAAAAATATTATTTATATTATTTTAACATAAAAATAATATAATTATGCTCTTATTTATAAATATTTTGTATTATTTAATATATAAATAATATATATTTATTTTATAATTTAAATAAAGATAAACGAACTAAGAGCCGAGCCCTTAATGAGCCGAGCTGAACCAAGTCGAGCTCGCAAATAGCTTGATTCGTTTGCAATCATATCCGCACCACAATCCTCTATATTATTTCATATTTCATGTTGTGGATCTCACTCTAGATTCACAATGATTAATTTGTACCGTTCACTTTGTAAGCATTGTAGTGAAGCTCATTTATGTTAGGTGTGATTATAGATCCGTCCAACCCGACCCAACCCGATTGATTTTGGCAAATGCATGTCTTTTTTCGGACAGATGAAAATGAAATATTTCAAAATCCGCGGATACAGTTCGGATGGCGGATCAACTATCCTGCATTCGCATAAATCCGATACACCCTTTAGATAAAGTTCAAAATAAATAAATAAATAAATGAAGTCCTAACATGTAACAACATAGAGCATAAATAACAAAATATATATTTTTTTAAATGAAAAACAATACCTTAAAAATACACATTTATAATGCCATGGCCTATATAGACAAATAATACATATTTTTTCAGATCACTAGTTATTAGAGATTATAAAAGTAAAGACTTATAATTTGTTACTTACCCAAAAAAAGACTTACAATTTGAAAAAATGCCCACAATTTGTGAAGTCCAAACTGTCAAACTGATCATATCCATCCACCAATCTGCGTGGCCTGCTCAATTTGCGTCCGCCAAACCGGTGGACGGATGTGGATTATTTTTTTCCAATTCACCTAATTTGGGATGGATGGCGGATGTGATGTCACCCGACCCAACCCGAGCCACAATCACTCCTAGTTTATGTAAAAAATCTAATTCAACAGATATCGATAAATATATTACAAATTATATTTTGTTTTATAAAATAGACAGCTTAGGTATAAACTCATAATTGCTGTCTATTTAAAAAAATAAATAAAATGTAATTTGCCCATGTGTCTAGTGATATTTTATGAAATTGATTTTATTCATAACTCATTGAGGTTATGAGATAAACTATTCGGATTACCGTTGGAGGCCCAAACCAAGGCCTATGAAATAGCTGATGGCAAAATATGGAGGATAATAGCATAGAAATGATTTATTCTCTTAATAAATGGGTATGATTTTATAGAAAATCTTAGAAGAATGGAAGAAATCACAAAAGAAAAATTTCAGGACTTGACCTTTGCAATAAAATAATTCTAAATTTTTTATTTTGTCAATATAAATTCCTTTTTTTTTTAAACTTGTTTCAATCTAAATTATTTTTCTAATTTCGATAAAAACAAATTAACAAAAAATGATATTTTAGTCATTAAATTAATGAAAAAGAGTATTTTAGACATTTTGTATATATTTAAATTGACAAAAGTAAATACTCAAAATTTATTTTATTACAAAAGTCAAACCATGGAGAGATTTTTTTATTTTTTTTTGGTAATTTCTTCAAAATCTTACAGATTATACCCTATTAAGTATAGTTGATGCCTAAGGGTCACCACGATCCTACTTTGGCGATCTGAGTCGTTCATTTCATAGTCTATTATATGTCCATCATTCACTAAGAAAATCAAATTAATTTAATAATCGTAACTACATAATTTCATCATTTTTTTTAAAATGGAAGATGAGTGTGACTTTAAAATAAGATGTCCATATTGTTGAAAACAAATAATAAAATTATGTAGTTAAAATTATTGGATCAATCTAATTTTTCATTGATGATCTACTGGTATAAAATGAATGAATTGAATTATTGAAATGGAATCCATAGCGACTCTCATAGGGCTAAATGAATATGACAGCTAGAGAGAAGCTCATCCCAAATTTCATACATTCATCTCTTAGCATTTATGATTTGCCTTGTTTCTGTAGTCGAACATTGCGTTTGGCTTCTCTTACGTAGCCATCTTAACTTCAAAGAGCATTTGAACTTGGTAGAGTCATTTGAAACCAATTTTGGTTATCCAAATCATTCACTCTTCAGAACTCCTTGAGTAGAATATTCATATAAAAAATCAAGATGATGAAATATCAGTAGCTATATGTTTAAATCAAATTTATATTACAAAAAATGAATGACTATTATTGAAATTATATTTGTCATTTTTTTTTAAAAAAAAAATATGATTTAAACATATAATTACAGATGTCTACTTATCTTCTTTTTTTTTAATGAATATTTGACACAACAAGTTTTAAAAAGTAAACTAAAATTGATTTCAAAATGAACCTATCAAGTTTAAATACTCTCACAAATTAAGATGACAATTTTAAAATAGTCAAACCTTGTAGATTTATACTTTTCTAAGCCTCGAAGGAATCTCAGGAATTTCAAGCTTTCACACACAATTACATCTCAGATACAAACAATTCCATAATGAACAATGAGACCTTATATATTCCAACAATGACAATTCACCACGAACAATGTGACCTTATATTCCAAACTATGGGGATGTAATTTTTGAATGACAGCACGTGGCTAAAGTGTCAGTCGAGGTGCCACGTGTCCTGTCCATAATACTGAGGTAATCTCGGCTAGGCCGAGGTTATCTCCGAAGATACCGGAGTCCGGGATAAGCAGATAAGGGACAAGAGTCCTAGAATGAGAGAAGACTTCAGTTTGGATAAATATAAGACTCTTAGAGAGTTTATCCCAACCCTACTGGGAGTCCAAGATTAGCAGTAATCCCGAGTCCATTGAAGCTAAGCTTCTATTGGAACTACATTTGTGTTGGCTATAAAAGAGAAGCACCCTCATGGGTCTAAGGTACGCTTTTATGTTCTGAATAGTGAGTTAAGCACTTTTGCTATCTTTGAGAGATAACTGACTTGATCGTCGGAGTGCCCCCGGGTGAATGAACCATCGCCGAAATCTCTTCTTTCTGTGACAGGTCGTTCGGCCTTAATCTATTCTATCGGTGCTCTCCAACTGAATACTAATTTGGCAGTGTGGTCAGAAATTGACACATACAATTTGGCACCATCTGTGGGAAAGAAAGAAGAATAGATGGCCAATAACGGACAGAAAGAGAAGGTTAGGGATGACACTCTTACTGGGAGTAGGAAACCTATTGACCTTGATGTCAAAGAAGACAACTGCAACAAAGAGACTCGTGATAAAAATCACGGAGACAAAGACGTCGGCTAGGAGGGCGACGCACCAAAGAAATCAGACCGAAGGGGGTATTATAACGAGGACGACCCCTAGGTGTGGAAAGAAAGATGCCTGCGGAGGGACGACGAGATGAAGGGAATGACAAACAAATTGGCGGACCTACAAATGGTCGTCAACTTCATGATGCAGAACAATGTCATGCAACCACCATTCCCGTTACAAGATACGCCAATTCTAGCGGCCAAGAAAGATGCCCGAAAAGATCGGCAGAAAATAGTCCCTACAGTCCCCCAGCACACCAGGACCGAGAAACACTCTCACTGGCCTTCAAGGGAGGTCAGGCAAGGAAAGTCAAGAAGGGGAGATTCTCAGAGGACGCATCATACCAAGGAAACTAACCCCAAAGAACATCGGCATGTTCAAGGGCAGGAGCTGTGTTTCGACGCAACCAACGGAGAAAGGACCAAGATAACTCATAATGAAACTGGGAGTAGCGCACCAAAAAGGAAGAAATCTGTCGATAGCCGAGCTCCCGGATGGACCAAGGAGGATCTAAGGGATTACCTCTAGAGGAAGCAACAAGATGCTGAGATAACTTCCCCGGTCAAGCCGAGAATGTCGTTCTCGGTGGAATTGGACAAATTCAAAGCCCCAAAGAGATTTAGCATGCCAAGATTCTAGATATACGATAGTAAGTCGGACCCCAACTTTCACGTCGGTGTGTACCTGAACTCGATGGCATTATACACTGGGAACGAGCTGTTACTTTGCAAAGTGTTCCCTTCATCCGTCAAGGAAATTGCATCTGACTGGTTTCACAAGTTGCCAAAAGGAACTGTGAAAACCTGGGAAGGCCTGACCGAGATGTTTGTGGCCAGGTTCGTGACAAACAAGCTACAGCCATTGAGGGTGAATGCCCTAATGGCCTTGAAAATCGGCGAAGACGAAAGCCTTAGGGCCTATGTCAAAAGGTATTATGAGGTATTTAACCGATTACCAGGATGCAACCAAGACGTAGCGGTTGTGTCATTTAAAAACGACTTGAAAGATGACTGCCTACTTCGAAAATCACTGGCAAAGACATTGTCAAAAAGCATAGAAAAGCTTACGGCCAGGATAGAAAAGTATGCCAAGGCCGAAGAGGACAAGCCGGGGACAAAGGCGTTGAAGCAAGAGAAGAAAAGCGGCTCGCCGAAGCGAAGCCGAGGTGATGGTGGATACAATAAGCAAGAGATAGGACTAAGGGCTGCACAGGCAGTCACAATCGTATTCCGGATCCCAGTTTACAAAGTCTTAGAGAAAATCTGAAATCAGCTCTATTATAGAGCACCAGGAAAGGTACCAAGCGAATTTATAGGAAGAAGCCTTGGCAAGCACTGTGCTTACCACAATAAAGCTGGACATCTAACTCAGGGGTGTAGAGCCCTAAAAACATATCTGGAAGACCTGGTAAGACAGGGCCATTTAAGGGACCTAATAGACGAAGCCAGGACAAGGGAAGAACAGTTAAGACTGTCCGAAGCACCGGCAGCACCGCCACCCCCAGCACCGCAACCACAAGTAGGCGAACCTCGAGTGATCAATGTGATTCACTCGAAGGTCAATAAGAATGAAATCTGTGGGGAGACTCAGAAGGTAAAACACCTGCAACATGTGTACCAGGTCAGGCAGGAGAGACCTAGGGCAGATGAGTGCCAGGGACCAGTGGTGTCCTTTACTGAGGAAGATCTGGAGATGGTGCAGCATCCATATAACGATGCCTTGGTAATATCCCTCCAGATTGGAGAGTACCAAATGAAGCGCATCTTAGTTTACCAGGGCAACTCTTGTGACATCATATATGTCAGGTGTTACAAGGAGCTTGGCATTCACCAAGATGATCTGGAACAGTCCAATGGCCCAATGGTCAAGTTCAATGGAACGCCGACATGGCCCCTAGGAGTAGTGAGTTTAGAGGTGCAGGCTATCACCAAGAAGATAAAAATAGAGTTCACCATAATCGACACCCCCTCCTCTTATAATGCTATCCTGGAAAGGCCATGGCTCATGCAATGGGGGCTGTTTCCTCAACATTGCATTAGCTATTGCGGTTTCCAATAGAGCATGGAATAGAGGAGGTCAAAGAGGATCAAGTGTAGGCAAAGAATTGCTCCATGGCAGCAATGAAATCTACCTGCAACATACGAGAAGCAAAAACAGTAGAGATCGAGGATGAGGACGTGGAAGTCCTTGAAGACGTTGGCAAAAAGCCAGCCGAAAAGAGTGAGGAAGCCTTGAAGAAAGTCCTTGTCCAATAAAGGGACGAAGAACGCTTCTTCCTTCTCAGCTCGGGCTTGGCCGAGGAAGAGGAAAAAGAACTGGAGGCGTTCTTGAGAGCAAACATTGAGGTGTTTGCCTGGATGCATTACGAGATGCCTGGTATTGACTCCGAGGTCACTTGCCATAAACTGAATGTGGACAGGTCGGCCAAACTCGTAATCCAACGAGTAAGGAGGCCAACGTTGATACATGTTGAGGTAGTAGAAGAGGAAGTGGATAGACTTCTAGAGGCCAAAGCCATACAGAAGGTAAATTACCCAACATGGTTATCAAACACTGTGGTTGTGAAGAAAAAGAATGGGAAATGGAGGGTCTGTGTGGACTTCACCAGCCTGAACAAGGTTTGCCCCAAAGACAGTTTCCCATTACCCAAGATAGACCAATTGGTAGATGCCACTTCAGAGCATGGAAGGATGAGCTTCCTGGATGCCTACAGGGGGTACCATCAAATAGCCATGTACCCCCTAGATGAGGAAAAAACTCTCTTTATCACCCCCAAAAGGGCTGTATTGCTACAGAGTAATGCCCTTTGGGTTGAAAAATGTAGAAGCAACTTACTAGAGATTGGTGACTAAGATGTTCAGACATCTAATTGGCAAAATAGTGGAGGTATACATAGATGACATGGCCGTGAAGACCAAGGAACCTGAGGGTCATCTGGAAGACTTAAAGGCAATTTTTGATATCCTTAAAACATATCGGCTCCGACTCAATGCATCGAAGTGTGCATTTGGAGTTGGGTCTGATAAGTTCTTGGGATACTTGGTAACCAGAAGGGGTATTGAGGCAAGCTCAGATCAGATCAAGGCCATCATAGAATTGAAGAGCCCAACATCGGCGAAGCAAGTGCAGATGTTGACTAGAAGGTTTGCAGCCCTAAATAGGTTCATAAGCAGAAGCTCTGACAAATGTAAACCTTTCTTCAACTTAGTGAAGAAAACCACAGACTTCTTATGGACCAAAGAGTGCGAAGCCGCCTTGGCCAACTTGAAGAAGTATCCAGTTCTCTCAAATTCAATACTTGGAGAGGAGTTGTTCTTATATTTCGCAGTTTCAGAGCATGCAGTGAGTGCAGTAGTAGTTAGAGAAGAAAAGAGAGAGCAAATGACAGTTTACTATGTGAGTAAAACCCTGGCAGATGCAGAGACCAGATACCTACCCTTAGAGATGTTAACACTGGCTTTAGTAATGGCTTCCAAAAAGCTGAATCATTACTTTCAAGCCCACAGAATTGTGGTGTTAACTAAACATCCTTTGAGGTCCCTATTGCAGCAAGGAGATCTGACAGGCAGAATAACCAGATGGGCAGTGGCCTTGGGCCAGTATGACCTGGAATTCAGACCCAGGACAGCAATCAAAGGCCAAGTCTTAGCCAACTTTGTGGCCGAATTCACACCAGACGCAATCATACATCGGACTCTATTGAGCCGAGGTATATAACACCCAAGTGAGCAAGGAAAAACCCAGTGGGGGACAGCAGCACAAAAGAAGGAAAAGAAACTCAGGCCCTAGAGTATTTACATCGGCAACTCCTTCCGGCTGTTTGTTGATGGGAGTTCAAACCGATAAGGAGCCGGGGTAGGATTAGTGCTTGTATCTCCAGATGGGGCAGATACTGGAACAATCCATTCGTTTGGGGTTTAAGGCCTCAAACAATGAAGCAGAGTATGAAGCACTAATCGCAGGATTAAAGCTAGCAGCAACCATGGAAGCTGACGAGGTAATAGTCTTCTATGACTCCCAACTTATAGTCAACCAGGCAACAGGCGAATATGCAGCCCGAGATGAAAGGATGTCAGCATATGTAAAGGAAGTAGGTAGACTGGTAGCCTTATTCCAGAATTGTCGGCTACAACAAGTTAGCCGTGATGACAACAGCCACGATGATGCTCTGGCCAACCTAGCTAGTGCAATGAAGCCTGGAGAGGCAAGGACAATAATAGTTGACAACTTGTCAGGTCCAAGCATAGAACCACTAAACACAGAGCGTGAAGCAATGTGTGTGGAGATGGGACCAAGTTGGATGGATACAATAATAGTATTCCTTAGATATGGGAAGCTGCCAGACGACCGTAAAGAGGCGCACAAGGTTAGACTGAAGTCGGCAAGATTCAGTTTGACAGCAGAAGGACATATCTACAGAAGATCTTTTACTGGACCCCTTCTGAGGTGTGTGCATCCTGCACAGGTTGAAGATTTTCTGTACGAGATACATGAAGGAGTATGTAGAAGCCACGCTAGGGGCTGGTCACTTGCTCATAGGGCCATTACTTAGGGGTACTGGTGGCCCTACATGCAGAAAGATGCTAAAGCCTATGTCAAGAAGTGTGAGAAGTGCCAAAGGTTTGCACCTTTGATACATCAACTAGCAGCAGGCCTGAACCCAGTGTCCAGCCCTTGGCCGTTTGCCCAATGGGGCATGGATCTTGTTGGACAATTGCCTCAAGCAACTGGACAAAGGAAGTACCTGTTGGTAGCAACAGATTACTTCACCAAGTGGGTAGAAGCTGAACCCCTTGCCAAGATTCGGGACATTGATGTGAAGAACTTCATATGGAAGAACATCATAACCAGGTTTGGGATCCCAAGAGCAATAATAGTTGACAATTATACACAGTTTGACAGTAAGCTAATCAAAAGCTTCTGTGCAAAGTACAAAATCAAGAACTATTACTCTACCCCAAGCTTTCCTCAGAGTAATGGTCAAGCAAAAGCCTCCAATAAAGTTATCTTGGATAGGATCAAGAAAAGGCTGCAAGCAGCAAAGAGAAAGTGGGTGGAAGAGCTGCCCAATGTACTTTGGACATATCGGACTACACCGAAAAGTTTGACTGGGGAGTCCCCATTTGCCATGGCTTATGGCACAGAAGCAGTCATTCCACTAGAGGTCGGCATCCCAGGGATCAAAACACAAGGAGTAGAAAATGGGAACAATGAGGCATTCTTGGCCCGAGATTTGGATCTGCTAGAAGAAAGAAGGGAGAAAGCAGCAATTCAACTGGGGGCATACCAGCAGCAGCTTGCCAGGGCTTATAATAAAAAGGTGAACCCGCGAGAGTTCTAAGTTGGTGACCTTGTCGTGAGAAAAGTCGTTAGCAATAAGAAGGATCCCAGAGAGGGCAAGCATGGCCCGAATTGGGAGGGACCCTATAGAATCATCTCAGTCTTGGGCAACGGGGCATATCGACTTGAGGACAGTGAAGGCAAAGAGTTGCCAAGACCCTAGAATACTTGCAATCTAAAGTTTTTCTATCACTAGATTTTCTTCTTTTCTAAGTTTTCCTTTTGTTTTGTTATTAGCAGAAGTATTAATAAAGTTTTAGCTTGATTTTTTTTTAAACTTGTGCAGTATGATTGATCAGATATTTAACGATATTTCAAAGCGAAACATGACGAATAACATAGACTTATTATATGGCAGAGTTGAATTATACTTGCATATAATAGAGTTGAACTAAGTTGGCGATGTTTCTAAGTGAAACATGACGAATAACTTAGACTTATTATATGGCCGAGTAGAATTATACTTGCATATAATAGAGTTGAACTAAGCTGGATTAACATGGACTTATCATATCGGCAGAATCAGACACAAATTGGAGCAAAGTGCAAGTCAGTCAGATTAACATAGAGACCAAGGTTGGTAACCTCGACCAGTCTTTGTTCGAATCTGACCTCGGCGACGAGGTCAAAGCCACATGCTTAATGAGAACCCAAGTGGAACTTAAGTTCACATTTGGGGGCAAAGGGCTGGAGAGTGATGCTTGGGAATTGGAATTTAAAGGAAGTTAGTTTAACACTTGTTGAAATTTTAAAAATTTACAAGTTAAAGTTAAGTCGAGGTTATGTTGAAAGAAGATTGGTCTAACACTTGTTGAAATTTTAAGAAAAATTTACAAGTTGAAGTTAAGCCAAGATTATGTTGACAAAAGTATCTACGTACTTGCCGAGACTACCATGTTGCCAAGACTTGGAACATAATGGAAGATAGAAGTCTTGATAAAGTAAGGAGCCAACACTTATGAAAATACTTTCAAACGTTAAACCAAGGCCGAGATAAATAGTTGGTGGGAATAACCGAAGTATTCCACACCGAGAAGATTACACAATTAAGGTGTATGTTGAAGACATGTAAATTATTCTAAGTATAGAATTATACAAGACAGTAAAAGGAAGACAAACATACAATTACATTGAAAGAAAAAAGTTATACTTACATTCAGATAAAGAAATTCAAATACAAAAAGGCCATTCGGCCTGATATTGGAGATTACTTGTTCAGAATAGACAAAGGAACATCAGCTAAATAAAAGCTTACATAAACAAAGTACAAAGAAAAAAGATCATAAACGAAACTACACGGCGTTGGTAACAGCCTGTGTCTCACCCCTAGAAGACAGTTGTGAAGACTTCTCGGCAGCCTTCTCAGCCTCGAGCTCGGCGTCGATCTCTTGTACAGTTTGATTGATACTCCTATCGGCGATTGGCACGTCCGATGTTGTCTTCTCAGGAGTGGCATCTTTGGAGACCTCACCCTCCTCATCCTGAGACAAGTCCACGACTTGCTCATTCAGAGTAACAGAATTGGCCCTAATAGCTTCCTTCTTCTTCTCAGCCTCAGCTTCCTCCTCAGACTCAGCCTCGTCCTCGGATTGGCTTGGAGTAGGGGGGAACAGCAGGATAAGGCTGTTAGCATTCTTGAGCGGGGAGTCCTCGAGGATAGCCAACGCCTTCAGAGCAGCCATCCAATCAAGGGTATAGCCCTTGTTGCATGCCTGTCTGACTTGTCTCTTGTAGTCTTCTTTGACATCAGCTGCCTCCTCGATGTACGCCTTCTCGTCGGTGGCCTTGATCTCGGCCTCTTTTGTGGCCAGGGCATCTTAAAGCACTTTTTGGGCATCAACCATATTTGCCTCAGCCTCTTTCTTTTTGGCCGCAAGGACCTTGGCAATGGCCTCTGCAGCGCTAGCCTTTTCCTCGGCCTCATCCTGAACCTTCTTGGCTGCGTCGGCCTGATCTATCAAGGTCTTCATCTTTGCCTCGGCCTTGTTGATGGTCCTCTATAAACTAGCAGCCTTTTTGGCCTTATTCACCAACTCTTTCTTAAGGTTGAAGGCTTGCATTGCGAAGGAGTGGCCATGCTGGATCGCCTAGCAGAAATGGACAAGGACAAAAGTTAGCAAAATTTTCTAAGGGAAATAGAGAATAAAAAGTACTAAGTTTTAGGGCCCTACTTGTACAGAGTGCTGCAACATTAGAGCAAAATTTTCGTACTCACTCATCTCGGCATTACGATTGAGATCATTGGGCAGGAGCAAGGCAATAGAGAGGGCAACGCTGACTTCAATGTCGTCGACGCTGTCGCCAGCTCTGACCAGCTTATCCTCTATGGTAATTGCGGGAGGCTGGAGGCATTAGATTTTAGAGAGCCTGAGGCTATTGCCGACTTGGACCTCGGCCTCTTCAACCAAGTTAATTGGGATGGTTCGGCCTCGGCGGGCCTTTTCTCAGCTGTGGAGGAGGTCTTCTCGCTCTCGGTCAATTTTGAAATTGGCAAGGTGTCCTCAGTGTCAATCTAAGTCATTGTTGCCTTAGATTGAGCCTTTCTCAGTCTTTAGGGCTTTGGCTTTGGTTGACACTGGGATGGAGAAGATTGAGCATTGACGATGTCGGGGACGTCGGCCAGAAGATTGACTGCAACTGCTTTCTTGCAACCCATCTCGCCAACGATTGTTGTTCAACGTCGGCGTTTACGTTGAGATGGAGCGATCAGATATGGAGCCGAGGTTGATGGCTACTCAGCTAGATCGGAGGTTGATCCTTGATTTGGCTGAGGTGATGAAGTTGTTGATGGAGTTGTGATAGAAGGAGGAGACTTGCTCTTCTTCTTCGGGATGTCAGGAAGAACCGACTTGTAAGTCAGGATGTAGTTGAGCAACAAAGGAGCTTTCCGCCTCTAAACTGGCAGATCTAACAGCTTCTTCAAGTCCTTGCCAGGGAAGAAGGACTTACGGAAGTCTTTTGGCGGCTGTGGAAGAGCTACAAGAAAAACAGACGTTAGAATGTATAAAGAGAACAAAGTATTAAAGACTTGAAAAACAAGTGCGTGTAGCACTTGGCTCTTACCATTACCCTCTATGAATACTGTTCGGCTAAGAGGGTAGAGGTGAAGGTCCTCATCTAGAGCGAACTCCCAGTTGCCCGAGACAATGAAGTAATCGTCCCCGGCTCCCTTGTTGGAGTCTGGGAGGTCGGCAACAAGTTTATATTCTGTGGACCTCGGTTTGAGGTAGTAAATATAGCCTTTTTTCTAACTTGAGGCCACACATGGTGTAGCAGTATTGGATGTCGGCTAAAGTTACCCTAGTGTTCTCTTTTTTGGCTAGGGCTATTATGCCGTTGATAACTCGATAAGAGTTGATGGCGAGTTGCATTAGGTTCAATTTGTAGTAATGGAGGATTTCTCGGAAAAGGATGTCAAGTGGGAGCCTAAGTCCACACTCTATAAAAGCTACAACTGGGAAGGGTATGGAGTCAACGGTGGGCATAATGGAGTCATCCTCCCCTGCTAACCTGAGATGAACGTTGGCAGGGATGGAAAACTCATGCCTAAAATATTCTAACTTGGTTGGGGTGTTTACCCAATACCTCCACATACCCATGATGTCAGTTTAAGGGGAAAGTATCAGATTTCAGAAGGAAGTGTTTTGCAGGGGTTTGAAAGACCTCGGCTAAAAATTGCAAGTGTGTTAGGGCAAATTTTTCTGAAAGATCTAAGGGGAATTCGCTTCAGTTTTTCCTAAGAGTCGTGTGTTCTACGATAAATCCCAAACCTAAGTCTAGGCAAACAAAGATTGAAGGCAAGAATCTGAAAAAGACACAAAAAAACAGAAACAAGAACAATGATTCAGAATCAAGAAATAGTGATAAACTACCAAGGACACTATGACAGAGTGTGCAAGGGTGCGAGGCCAAAAACAATGGCAAGGTGAACAAGAGTGTGAATACGGGTATATATCCATAAACAAAATGCAAGCAAGGGAAAATTTACAACAAAAACGAAGATTCAAGAACATGAATGAAGTCACAATAGCAGAAAACGAGCACAACAATTTGAAGTAAAGCAAGAAAATGAGATGAAAGGAAATAGTGGCTTACCAGAAGAGTGAAGCCGGTGTTGAGTACGCCGGAGTCAGGTGATGGTAGTAATCGGAAAAGATCAACAAAAGTCTCGCCGAAGGAGGTGAACGGAGTGGTTGCAGAGCTTGAAAGCTTGAAAACAATGGCGGATTTGGCAAGTAGAGAGAGAGTTAGCACGAAGTTGAGGATGTAAAAGTGAAAAGATGGAGAAAGAGAAGTGGTTTTGATCAAAACCACGAAATGGCGGCAAAATTGCAATCAATGTGCCTAGGGCGACGTGTTTGTCAAACGGCGCATGCAGATGCAAGGCGACTTAAAGGCGCATGTCAAGTATGATCCAGTGAGGGAAAGACGCATGGCAAAAATGGTTGAAATACTGTGCATGACAGCTCTCGCGCGTGATGAAACTCTTGGAGTTCTTGGTTTAATGAAGCAAATACCTCGGATAGGAGGATGATCTCGGCTAAATAATTTAAACCGACTTGATTTTTTGCTCTAAAGGCATTGGGGAAAACAGATTACAGATCCTGGTCATATTGAGCCGACGAGTCTTGACTTCGGCAATAAATAATGGAGTTAGCTTAACTGACGTGCTATATGGTTAAATGATATAGGTTCCATCACCTCAGGATGCCGAGGTAATAGAACCTAGGGGGCAGTTGTGGGGACGTAATTTTTGAATGATAGCACATGGTCGAAGTGTCAGCCGAGGTGCCACGTGTCCTGGTCATGATGCCGAGGTTATCTCCGAAGATACTGGAGTCTGGGATAAGCGGATAAGGGACAAGAGTCCTAGAATGAGAGAACACTTCAGTTTGGATAAATATAAGACTCTTAGAGAGTTTATCCCAATCCTACTAGGAGTCCAAAATTAGCAGTAATCCAAAGTCCATTGAAGCTAGGCTTCTATTGGGACTAGGTTTGTGTTGGCTATAAAAGAAAGGCACCATCATGAGTCTAAGGTATGCTTTTATATTCTAAATAGTGAGTTAAGCACTTTTGCTATCTTTGAGAGATAACTGAATTGATCGTCAGAGTGCCCCCGGGTGGATGAACCACCGCTGGAATCCCTTCTTTCTGTGACAGGTCATTCGAGCTTAATCTATTCTACCGGTGCTCTCCAGCTAAATACTAATTTGGCAGTGTGGTTAGAAATCGACACACACACACACACAAAAAATGACAATTCACTCTAGGAGGTTGTCCTTCCCATTACTATTAAACTTGTGAAAGGAAATATGGACAATGAGAACCATGGGGTGGCCTATCTATGGTCACATCAAGACATGTGATATTGTTTAAAATTCCACAATATTTCCTAGCTAATGTTGGGATGAGAATTATGTCCAGTTGGGTCGTGCTTACTGAACGTATAGAGATATTTAGTAGTTTAGAAATTCCTAAATTTTAATGAATTGTTTGTTAGGCAAAAGCACCTTCTATTTCATTTATTCTCTTTCACCTCTATATCACTCATAACATAATAGATGAAGTCATTTCCGTGGTTCAACAAAATTTTGTATAGTTTTTAGGGAAATTATTTGGTGTGCATTATATGCAATCTATCACAAAATGTATAATTTTATTATAAAATTTCATAACATCAACTACAAAATATATAATTTCGTCACAAATTGACGTAACAAAAATGTCATAATCAAGCCACAAATTTTTGTAACATCAACCACAAAATTTTGAACATCTTTGTTATGCCAATTTGTGCTAAGGTTACGTATTTTGTGGTTGATATTATGAAATTTGTATTAAAATTATATATTTTTTTGATAGGTTGCATGTGGTATGCACCCCTAACGCCGTGTTTGGTTGGCAGATTTGAGAAGATATTTGGAAATGGAAAGGGAAAGGGAAACGGTGTGTGAAATTATGTGAAATGTAAACATATTTTATTTATATTTCACCTACATTTTTTTTTTTTCCATTTTCAAATCCTTTCTCAAATCTCCCAACCCAACACAGTGTAAATGGTGCACACCGGAGCATTTCCCCAATTTTTAACATATGAAGATGCCTTCAATTTTTTATTTAATCCAAAAATTATAATTATAATAGTTTAAATAAAATATTCTCTTAATCTAAAATGCAACTTGAAGTATGATAATATTTGGAATAAATTATACCCGTGGTCCTTTTATTTTATCACTTGTGTTAATTTGGCGATTATAGTTCTAATTGTATCAATTTTGTCACTTTATTTTTTTTCAGATTATGTCAATTTAGTTTGATAACACTTGAGAAGAAATTAGATAGCAATTAAGAGCAAAATGGTCTGCGCAAAAATGAAGTGATCATTTTAAATTAAACGCCAAACTATCAATAACTTTGGCAAGAGTAAATGAACCCATTGATTTCAATTCAATTTCTAAATGAGCATTATTAATTGAACTAAATTAACACAATGTTAAAAAATCAAAGGTAAAATTAATACAATTAAAATTAGAAAAATGCTTCGGACCCCCACTGGGGGTCGACCCCCAGTGAGGTGGCGCTTCATGATTGGATAAAAAAAAAACTGTTTTATTTATTTATTTTTTTTTTTGGAGTTTCAGCCAGTGGGGGTGCGACACCTCACTGGGGGTGCGACCCCCACTGGGGGTCTGCAGCAAGATTGTTAAAATTATGTGAACCAAATTAACATAAGAAGCAAACTACAAGAAGTTCAAGTATAATTTGGCCAAATGTTTTTTTATATTGATGGTTTAGGTTTATTTTAAGAAGTGAAAGTTTTAAAAGATATTATACAACAAATAAAAATAAAAATACAACTGACACAAATTATATAAAAAGATTAGTTTATTTTTTCAAATACATGCATTGCTTTTAAAAAATTATTCACAATAGTTGTAATTTTTTTTTTTTTTTTTTTTTTTTTTTTTTTTTTTTTTTGCGTGTGTGTGGATATATGAGGTATCTTGGGTCAACTTGTATGCACCAGATTAAATCCTTATAGTTCAAACAAACTTTTTGAAACAGGGTTTAAACTGTGTAGTCCGTGCCTCCAAGAGTTTCGCTGACGAGAGAGTCAAACTTGAGACCTTAGAGATAGCAAACCCCTAAATCCCATACCGCATCTGCTAATTCAGGTCCTTGGGGTTATAGTTGTGATGCTACTTGTGAATAAATAAGTTTTTTAACATTAAATTTTGTTAAAGCATTCAATTCAAAATTAATTGGCAATACGTGGAAAAACTCTTCCATTATATTAACCAAGTTTAAGAGGTTTAGATTGGCGATGTGAGTTTAAATCCAGCACTCCCCCTCATATGCTATCTGATAGCACGTAGAGGTGATTAAGAGGTCTGATTGAGAGACAGACCATGATGTAAAAAACCATCCAAGATATAGTTTTGATACCATGTTAAAGTATCCAACTCAAAACCAATTAACAATGAGTGGAGAGGTTCTTACATTACATTAATCAAGTTTGCGTGGCTTAAATTGACGATGTGAGTTTAAGTCTAACATTAATAGAATCCTACATAAGATCCATAATAATTTTACAAGAAAGATTAAATAGTTTCACTAGGTTATCACTTGAAAATGATATGTTAACAAATATTAAACAGAATTTTTATGGGATGTGTATCATATTCTCCAGTTATGACTTTTATAGTATTTCATTATGAGTTATTGTATTATTAGTTATGACTTAGTTATACACATTGTGGTGCTAGTTATGATACGTTGTGATGTTCTTTGTGACTTTAATTTGGTTATGATTCAATATATATATAGTTATACCTTATGTAGTATTTCGTTGTGACTCAATTTTTATTTATTGTTTAATTATAATCGAAGAGAATTTAATTATGACATTTATGATAAGTAACACTACAAATTTCATAACTTCGATAAGGTACATATCACCCAACATTATATATATATATTAGTCATTTTGCTAATCAAAAAGTCAGAAAAAATAAATTCAAAATAAAATATTTTGCATCAATATTAAAAGTAAGGGTAAATTACACCATCCTTCCATGGTGTTTGAAAAAAAAAATACAGTAAGTCTTCCAATTTTTAACATAATTACATTGATCTCTCTTTTAGTAAGATTAAATTGATCGAAACTAATTTAGATAGTGCAAAAATATAAAAATCAATAACGTAAAGTATACATTTGTTGGAAAAAAATGATTTTACGGTGACTTTAACATGAAATTAAAGTAGGTCTCAACCATTGGTTGAAGTGGAATTAAATGGGTTTAGATTCTTTATAACAAGACCTTTACACCACCAAAAAAAAAAAAAAAAAATCATTAAGAATTGAATGAGAAATTGTCTCATAAAGTTGATCTCATGAATAAGGTATTGGGAATTGTATATAACTATCAATCCCATATTGATTGTAGAGGATATCATTTATAGGTATTTAAACCTCAAGATTTTGATAAGGGCATGAGCCCTTTGAAGCATCCAAATTTTTCGAAGGAATGGAGTTATGAATGCTTCAAGAATGGGCTTGGACCAAAACTATAGTCTAAGTTGGTTATGCAAAAATTGTCACATGCTTGCGCCGCCTGCTTTTCCCGGATTAGATCGGTCCGGGATCCGTGGATCGTGGATCTTGGGACTTGAGGGTTGCTAGAATGGGTTAGGTATAGGTTGGGCCGGATTAGTGGTCCATCAACCTAATCTTTTTGAACCAAGTAAATACACACACATGTGTATATAGAGTGTGTAACTCACACACACTTATTCTCCATCAGTTTGCAGGAATAATATGCTGTCTTTGTTGCCAGCCTTCATTGCTGGGGGCTCCATATTATACAGTCAGTCTGTCCATATTTTCTTCCTATTTGAGAGAGTACTGCCGTTGTCGGTTTGCCAGAGCTAAACAGAATGTGCTTCTACATTAGCAAGTCTATACTGTCGTATCCTATGAGACAGACGCTGATATACCTCGAGCACCCACGGTGAGGCGGCGAATTTATTTTAAGGAGACTGTAATATCACACAAGTTCTGGTTTTCTTTCTTTTCCTTAAGTTTCATTATATGTATTTATGTTCATTAAATTGTATGATATAATCCCATGATTTCTTTTCCTGTAAATCAATTTCATTTCGTATGAATCTATTTGTTTATTTTATTTAATTACACAATTTACACAACAATTTTAAAACATATTATATGTGTCATGAAATTAGATAAATAGATTCATTGTTAATTTCAATATATTACACTGCTTTGTATCTATTATTTGGGTAAATTATTGTTGCTGTTTCCGAACCACCTGTATGAATTCCAACATGCCACTATAAGAAATAACACCTTTGCCGACCAAAAAATTGGTCGCTAAAAGCCCATTTTTAGTCGGCAAAAATTATCTGCGACCAATTTTTTTGGTCGCTACTTTGGTCGCCAATTGAGGGTCGGCAAAATTAATTCGCAACCAAAATTTTTGTTGGTCGAGAAAAGTTGGATTTGCCGACTAAATTTTTGGTCGCTAAATATATCATTACTGTGACTAATCCATTTTGTCAGTAAAACACTTTGGTCGCGAAAAGTGATATTTTCCCGATCAAATATCTTAGTCGCCAATTGTCACATTCCACGACCAAACAGATTAGTCGCCAAAAGTTGAAGAATCGGCGACTAACAATTTAGTCGCTAAGGAATTGCCGACCAATGATTTTAGTCGCAAAAGTGTAGAATTTGCCGACCAATTTTTTAGTCGCCAAATCCCTCTCTCCTTTTTTTTTCTTTTTTTTTTTTTTTTTTGAGAACAATCAATTTTTGTTTATAAACATTCAATCCAATATCAAACAAAATTCATTCAACCCAACCACAATTAAGGAACAATAACATTTAAAAAAGAAAAAGCAATGTTAAAGTATCTTAAAAATCCAAATTAAAATTACACGTATACAGCAAACCAAGCAATGAAGAACACTTAATGTTTTGCACAATATTGCCTTGAGATATTAGTTTCAAACCTTCAAATAAAATGTTTTAAAAAAAAAAGAAAAAAAATGACGAAAGTTTATAGAAAAGATATGCTCGGAGAATTCCCAGTCTTTCATAACCTGGCCCAATTGTAAGTGTATCTCCAAGAAGCGAAGCATGAACGGAAAAGATCAAAGAGATGACCAAGAAGTAAGAATAATAAACAAACAGCAATCTGTCCTCCTCCCTATGCTAGCCATCCCTGAAATGGTGATTGTGGCAATGATATTTAGAACTCAAAAGTATTATCTCAAATGCTTACTAATACAATAATACTGTTGTTGGTAGATTTCTTTCTTATATTCTCTACTTTCCAACAAAGACTTTGAAAATAATTTTATGGTCATCTCTCCTAGTAGTCAGTCATCTTAGAACCACAAATTATCAGCTCAGTCACAATCATTGCCAATTAATTCATGGTCCACAATGAAGTCTGAAGTCTACACAATTTATGACTCAAAATGTTGAAAAACACAAAAAAATCCAATTGGCTTATCCTGCTTGTGCTAGCTATCTTGGCAATTTTTCAACTGCACAAACAGAAGCCACCACTCTGTTTCCTCTATTTATTTATTTTTTTATTTATTTTATTTTTAGACAAATAAAGATTCTATCAACTTGAGAATAAAAATTACATCGAAATAATCAGGATTAGCTAAAGAAACTTCATCTTTACATGGGACATTCCAACTAGGTGGGCACAACCTAACAACAATTCATGAGTTCCAATTTTGCAGCTTCCATATGGCCATTATTTCGTTTATCAAAATGGTATTCTTAACATACCGATCCAATCTGTCTAGAAAAAAAAGAAAAACATACCGATCCCAAAAAAAATAAAAATAAATAAATAGTATTCTATATATATTTTATATATAATTATAAATCCATGTGCAGCATCCGTGGAAGATGTCATTATACCTAAGAGACATACAATGCAAATTGATCAAACACCCACATAGTTAGGATTTTAGTAACTAGCAGCATCCAATGCAAAAATCACTATAATTGGCATAGATTAAAACCCTGAACAGTCATACAGGCCAAAGAATGTTCTGTAAACTCTGATATGCACAGTGCAAGTTGCAATTGCAACAAATGTGTTAGTATATTGTGAAAAGCCCATACCATCATGAAAATGAACACAACAAATTACAACATCAATTTTCTGGACAATGGTGGATGATCTTCTAATTGCCTTCGGCGTGCTAATATGTTGCAGGCTAAACAAAATTAAAACATACCCCAATATTTGAAAAGAAAAATGGAAACTATAGCAACTGAACAGATCCACATGGCTTAAAGAACTTACCAAATGAGTTGAAGCAACATTATTGAGTGTAAACTAGTTGGAATAAACATAATTCTTTTTTGTATATCACATATTATTGAACATTTGGCTAGTCAACAAACAACATATAAATAGATGCATCAACATGTAAAAAAATAAACAAAAATAACAAGGAACTTATGAATACATACAGTTCCAAAGAAAAATAAAATATTAATACATAAATAAATCATGGAGAAGAGAGAAACACATCATTTGATTGGAATAAAAAAAAAAAAAACACACACACACACACACACACTAGATAGTGTCAAATAAACCAGACCTGCAAAATCTCACTGACCATCAACATGCCACTTATTCAAAATAAAAGCCATCAAACATTTTTATAATAATTACAGTAGCAGTCTTCATGTTCCAGCCTCACCTACATACATATATACATATATATACAAAAGCAAACTTTAAATAGTACAATTCCAACTCCTAAAGCAATTAAGCTTGGCAATCAAAAACAAAAACTCCTGTGGCATTTAAATAAGTATGTAGGCTTGTGTTGCAATTGAAATCATCGGCAATAAATTCTCATTAATTGAAAATCAAATCTGTTGATTCGGCAAAAATCCGAAAAAATAATACACATATGAACGCCTTTTTTTTCGCATCTTTATCCTACAAGAAACTGCAAATCTATAAATCTATACTATATACAAGTGAAGAGTTGTACCAGTAGATGAAGAGGAGTAGCATTGGAATGTAACTCTACGGCAGCAGCCAAAAAGTAGGGTCGGTAAAGCGGCGGTGCGTGGATATCCGGAAGATGAGAGGGAGAGCTCTCACTAGTGGTAATAGGAGATAAGTCACACCAAGATGGAGAGGGAGAGCTGCGGTAATAACAGGGTAGAGTCGCACGAAGCTGGAGATTGAGGGAGAGACGGAGAAAGCGAGAGAGGGAGAGAGAAGAGAGGAGGATGGTTACCTGGACGCCGGAGGGAGTTCCGCCCACGCAGGTGTTGTCATCTGTGGCGCCACTGCGAGAAAGAGAATGAGTGAGGAGAGAACTAGGGTTAGGGCAAGTGAGAATGAAATTAGGGCCAAATTTTTTTTGTTTGAACGATGCTCCCTGTTTATTCAGAATACGATCGTGATTGGTAGCTCGAAACCGTGGCTCGAAACGCGGCTCGACCCCAAAACGACGTCGTTTTGGGGTCGAATTTTTTTTTTTTTTTCTTTCTTTCCTCCTGGTTTTCTTACAGAACGAAGAAGAAGAAGAAGGGAGGAGGAGGAGGAGGAGGGAGGGAGGGAGGAGGAGGAGGAAGGCGAGGAGGATGGCGGGGAGGAGGGAGGAGGCTGGGCGGGGATGAGGGACCCACCCAGTGCGGCAGACGACCTGGCGAGGAGAAGGAAGGCGAGGCGGCGATCGTCTTCTCTCTCTCTCCCCCTCTGCTTCTCTCTCTCCCTCTCCCTCTCCCTCTCTTTTCTCCTCCTCTCTCTCTTTTTCTTCTTTTCGAGCCAATCGAGCCTGGTAGCATTCGAGCTACCAGGCATTTTCCTTCAGAATAAGGATGTGAGGATATTAGCTATGAAAATAAAATTTTAAAAATATATAGTTGTGATTAAAAGAAGATTATAATCAAAAAAATTATTTAGTATTAATTGAAAAGTAATATAAAAAATAAATATTATCATACCCAATTAAATTAGATGTGATTAAAATATTAATTTGATTTTTTCCATCACACTTTCATTAAAAGTGTCACGTATATTAAAAGTAATATACAAAATGACGCCGTTTTACAATCGGCGACCAAATTTTTTTGTCGCAAAAAAAATTTAATTCCCGCCTCCACGTTTCAAATTTCCCTCCCAAACTTTTGGCGACCAAAAGACCAGATTAGTCTCAAAAAAGATACCTTCACCGAAAAACTTTTTTAGTCGCCAAATCTCAATCAACGGCGACTAAAATGTTAGTCACTAAAAGTACTAATTTGGCGACTAATTTTTTTAGTTGCTGAAAATAAGTTTTTGGCGACTCCATTTTTGGTCGCCAAAGGAAAAAAATATATATATTTTCCATTTAGCGACTAAATTGTTTTAGTAGCCAAAACTTAATATACGGCAACTAAAATATTTTTGGTCGGGAAAAATAAGTTTTTGGTGACTAAAATTTTGGTTGCCAATTCCACAACCAACTTATTTTTGATCTTCCGCGACCAACTTATTTTTTGGTCACCAAAATGTGACCTTCCGCGATCAAATTGTAGTTGGTCGCCAAAAGCATACCACTTTCTGCGACCAACTCTTTTTTTGGTCACCAAAATATGACCTTCTGCGATCAACTCATATTTGGTCGCCAAAAATAATGTTATTCGCGACTAATTAATATTTGGTCGCCAAAAGATAGCTTTTAGCTACCAACTTTTATGTTGGTCGCGGAAAGTGGTCGTTAAAAGTGTAGATTTTTGTAGTGTGCTGATAGCTTCTCTTTCAATGTACATGCTATGGGATTTAAATAATTTAAAAGAAAAAAACAAACAAACAGAAGATAACACTACTTGATGCTCTTGAGTATGGATGCGCATGATTGATTTTTTATATATATGTTAGTATATTTCTCATGTGTTTCGGTAAAGTATTAAAAAAAAATAAAAAAAATAAGGCCAGTATTTACTGGAAGTCAGGATTACAATTTGATTTGTAATATATATATGTTTGCTTGCTGCTGTACACTATTTTGGATTTGTTCAATGTATTTATATATAATAGTTCTCTAGCTTGATTAGGATAATAATAATAATATATATATATATATATATGCTTGCTACGGTTTCCCAATTCATGATTAGAATTTCAATGGATTTATATATATGTTATTCTGTCAATTCCTATAGAATTGAATTTCATATTTATGCTAATAAATGTTGTTTCCATCTCATCAACTTTATTTAAGTGAATAAACATTTTTTTTCCCCTTGTGATTGGTTTTACTACAATTTTAATTTTATAATGTAGTTAGCATGCTTATGAGTGCCTCAAATTTTAGTTAAAGATAACATGCTAATTATTTTCTAATTTCTAGTATAATCAACATGTTTAATGTCTACTATATTCTAGCTTAATTCACGTGTTTATTATTTCTTGCATTTTTAAGATAATTTGCATGTTCCTTATTTTTTGGATTTTAGTGTTTTTTTTTTTTTTTTTTTTTGAACAGTAAAAGAAATCTCCATTAATGAGAATATACAAAGTATGAGAATTACATCAATAAAGAGAAGCTTGGAGCTAGCTCAAGCTCCAAGCTCCAGTTGGTGAGGAGCTTTTAGTGGGTGTTACATGCTTATTATTTCTAGAATTATTTGCATGATTTTATTTCTGGAGTTATTTACATATTAATTGTCAAAGCTAGAATATTTACATGTTTATTGTGTGATAAATTCATATGTAACTCTTACCTATTAATTTAATTTAATTATTTAGAATTATAAACTTTTTGTAACTTGTCTAGCATTTTAATTCATTAGTTAATTTTGCTATTAAATAGTTGCTAGAAGATTTTAAATAATTTATTACTCTTATAGTTTTTTTAGAATATTTGTTTTGGATTTTGTTGTGGTTTTCTGCTAACTCAGTACAGAAAATTACACTTTTGGCGACTAAAAAAAATTTAGTCGCCAAAAGTTGTAGAATTAGTGACCAAAAATTATATTAGTTGGTAAAAGTACAAGATTTAGCTATTAATTTTTTTAGTTGGAGTATATTGATTATTGGGGACCAAAAAAAAAAAAAAAAAAAAATTAGTTGCTACAAATAACACAATTGGCGACTAAAAAAAATTTTAGTTGCTACAAATGGCACAATTGGCTACAAAATTTTTTCTTAGTCATTGTATAGTTAGTTTTGGCTACTAAAATTTTTTAGTCGCCGAATGAAAAACAAAAATTTACATTTTATTGGTCGCCAAAAATTTATTAAAATTTTTTAGTCACTGTAGAGTTAATTTTGGCTAATAAAATTATTTAGTCACCAAACAAAAAATAAAAATTTACTTTTTATCTTTGACGACCAAAAGTTTGGTGGTGAAAAATTTATTTTCAGTGACTAAAAAATGTTTTAGTTGATGTACAGTTTGTTTTGGCAACTAAAATTATTTAGTCGCCAAATGAAAAAATAAAAAATAAAAAATTAACCTTAATCTTTGGTGACCAAAAGTTTGGTCACCAAAACTTTATTTTCAACAACAAAAAATATTTTAGTCATTGTAAAGTTAGTTTTGACTACTAAAATTATTTAGTCATCGAATGAAAAACAAAAATTTAGATTGTGATTCCTTTGGCAACCAAAAGTTTGGTCGCTAAAAATTTATTTGCAATGACTAAAAAATATTTTAGTCGCTGTAGTGTTAGTTTTGGTTACTAAAATTATTTAGTCGCCAAATAAAAAACAAAAATTTACTTTTTATCTTTGGCAACCAAATTAAGGTTTTCCAATCTCCATATATAAATTCCACAGTTCCATCTCAGCTGGTGTGGTGCAGTTCATCCCTACCCTCCCAAAAAAATCTCTCTCCTCTATCTTTCTCATAGGAATGGCAATTTGAACCCAGCTCAACGGAGACTAGACCCCCCAACCCCGATTAGAACGGGTTTTTCTCGAAAATAATCCCCATAAGGCCAGGGATGGTATTAAAAATTAAATCTCTGTTAATTTTCGGACCAGGGATGGTAATAAGTTTCCTGGCCCCAGCCCCAGCCCCGCCCCGAAATCCCCAAACAATCCCCCTGTGTATATATATATATATGTGTGTGTGTGTGTGTGTGTGTGTGTGTGTGTGTGTGTGTGTTTAGGCTTTATTGCTTCAATATAATAGAAAGATATAATATAATATATATTTATTGCTTTATATATAGATGTCTCATTATATAGATATAATATAATATCTATCTGAATTCTCTCTCTCTCTCTCTCTCTCTCTCTATATGTCTGATCTGAGCCGCGATGGAGAGCATCTTCCAAATCTAATCCGCGATGGAGAGATCGACGACAAAGAGCATTTTTGATCACCACCGTGATGAATACATATATATATGTATATATATCGATCAACGAATCCGCGATGAATACATATATATATTCCGATCTGAGGTTGATGTTGATGATGATGAGATGAAACAGATACTATTTTGCTTTTGCTTTTTTTTTTTTAGGGGAGGGGCAGGGAATTTTCAGAGTCAGGGAAACCCGATCCCCGTTGGGGGCCGGGGAAGGGGACAATGATAGGTTTGCCATTGGGGATAAGGACCGGGGACGGGAGAATTTTTACCATTGGGGATCATGGACAGAGAGTGTAATCCCCGGCCTCGCCCCAATCCATTGCCATCCCTACTTTCCCAGTTCCGTTTGGATCTCTCGACAATTTATCCCCATTTTACCCTACCTCTTCTTTTCATATCCCCTCAAAAACCCAACAAAAAAAAAAGAAATTTAGCTAATTTATTTGTATTTTGTTGCGTTGTGTTGTGTTATGTTGTGTTGTCTCTCTAGGGTTTCGTTTCTTCAACCCCAAAGGAGAAGGGGGGAAAATCTGGAAAAAAAAAAAAAAAGAAAAAGAAAAAGAAAAAGAGGTTATGAAGGGTTTTTTTTTTTCCCTTTTATGGCACAGATTCAAGTGCAGCATCGGAGTCACGTTTCGGGTCCGAACGGTGTGGCGGCTGGTGGTGCGAACCAGTTCGTGACAACGTCATTGTATCTTAGGGATTTGGACTTCAACGTGACTAATTCGCAACTCTATGATCTGTTCAACCAGGTTGGTCAGGTTGTATCGGTTAGGGTTTGTAGGGACCTCAGTACTCGGTGATCTCTCAGCTATGGCTATGTTAACTACAGCAATCCTCAAGATGGTCAGTGTTCTTGTAATTGCGTTTCTGTTGATACGAATTTGAATTAGGGTTGTTCGAATCTGTTACAATTTTGATAAATTAGTGTTGTTGATTTGATTCGATGTATACGGTGTTTTAATTTTCAAGCAAATTGTTTGATATGTGACATTTGTGCTATTTAATTGACTGATGATGTGTTGATTAGTAACTTATAGTGCACATTAATACTGATAAACAAGATGGATAATGTAGTATTGTATTGCTCTTTGTAGTCACACTTTCTGATGTTGCTAACACAAATTGTTGCGTTGAATGTGTGTAAATCGAGCTTCAACAGTCAATGGTCCAAGCAATTTAAGAAATTGTGCCAGTAGTTTGTATTAGGTCAACTTGAATAAGAAAAAAGGGCAGGGACTAATGGGTTTGAGGTATTACTGCTAATTGCATTCGTTGAATCCACTTAGGCCCTGTTTACTAGCACTTTATAAAAAGGATAATTTTAGCTTTAGGACAATCTAAAACCCAGATTTACAACAGTTAGCCTTTTGAGCTGAAAAATCAAACAAGTTTAATGTGAAAAGTGGAACCAAACACCTTTTTAAGTACATCCGCTTAAGCATGTGTAGACACCCCATTTTTTACTGTCCTCAAGACCTGGCGTCACCACTTGAACACTCGGTGATTATCCATGTTCGTGTTCGTTTGGAGTTCCCGGAGTTCTCGGCTACGCGCCTTGCCTCAAGACCTCCGAACTTGACCTTTTTGTGTTTGGTTTTGCACCAAACACTTGTGCTTTGCCTTGGAGGGGTAGGGAATGCCTTGTGAGGCATCCCCACACACCACCGGCAGTGGCTAGAGGCCACCGGCTGGTTGGTGTTGCCATCGGCACTCTTTTGTGCCGGTCGGCAGTCAATTTTGTCAAAATGAAAATTTTGCCCTGCCGACTACTGTTCAGTTGCTTTTTGAGATATTTTGAAGCAGCTGTATAGCATTTGTTTCTCCTCCATACACGTGTATGGAGGGATGAGCCTTTGGTTTGCTTAGCTTGTAAGCTTTGTTGCCTACAAGAGAGGGCTCTCTTCTCTTGGCTCAAGGGTTAGAAAAATTAGACATTTTTAGAGAGAAAAGATAGAGAAGAAGCTCTGGTTCTAGGTTAGAACTTGTGTATCTATCCTATCTCTCTTTTCCTCTCTTGTTTCTACACTAAGTGCTTTAATCCATATTATTGCACACAAGCACCTAGTGTTTCACCTTCCTTCGGTTACTGAGGTTCTAAGGGCTGGTTCTTGAAGTTTTTGGTTGGATTTGAGCTCAAGGAAGCAACAACATCAACCTTTGTGAAGGTGGTCTTCAAGGGTAAGAAACTACCCCTTTTTATCCCATTTTTGCACTCCATTTTTGCATAGTTTAGAACTGTTTTTGTGCTTAGAATTTAATACAAAAAAGTTCTATTTTTTAGTCCTCTTTATTGTTGGTTAAGAGTGTTTTGTGCTTTGGGGAGGTTTGACCATCTTTAGGCCTTGAAAAGGCCTCATTTTGTGCTATTTTGTGAGAGCTCCGGGATTTTGGTGTTGGGGTCTCTTCACCACTGAAATCTTGAGGGATTTCATTGGTGAAGATGATGCCTTGAAGTCCCAAGAAGGAGGGGGTCACCCCCTCTCCTTGTTGTCCTTGAAAAGGACCTATTTTGCCTCTTGAGGGAGCCTCATGTTTGGTTGTTCGTTGGTTATGCCATGGCTGTATTTTGTGCTCATATTGCCATATTATAACTTCGTATCATGTTGGTTTTAGTACTCCTTGCATGTTTTGCATAGATGCTTCGTAATGCCTCTTTAGTCCTTTAACATGCATTAGGTTGTATGTCTCCATTCTAACATGTTTTAGGCTTAGATTCATGAAGCTTGTATGCTTATTCTTCCATGAATAAGGTCTGTCCATGGTTACTTTGGTCGATCTTAGCTTGCATCACATAGCCTCTTTGCATTTAGCTTGTTGGCCTTAAGAGCATGAAAGTATAGGATGCCTTGCTTGCATTATTTTCAATGGTTTGGAACCATGTAGCATGCTATTTTCGTCCCGTAGACATGCTCGAATGATTGCCTTGCATGCCTCTTTGAAGTTTTGAAAGCATATGTTGTATGCCTAGTGATTTGGTCATTGTGTGTGCCTTGCTCTAGAGCCACTTAGATGCCATCTAGGAGGTCCCTTTTGTATGGTCTAGGGCTACCTTAGACCTGTTTTAAGCCTTCCTGGCCTTGTGAGGCTTAGTTGGCTTAGCCATGGTTTAGGTCTCCTTTGGCTTGCCTTGGATGCTTGGACCATTTGTTGCATGCTTAGTCTATTTTGTTGCTTGGCTTGGCACCATGTCCAACATGATTTTAAAGCTTATATATGCATGTTAATATGTCCATGTTAGCCTCTTTTAAGTGTTCTTAAGAGTTGCTTGTTTATGCCTAAGTGTTGAATTATGTATGCTTGCATGTGCGCATGTATTCCATATATCTTAGCCTTCACTTCTATGGCATTTGGCCATTGATTTTAGGCTTATTTAGAGCTGCCTAACCTATGTGTAAGTCCATCCTCTTGTTGCTTGCATATGCTCCTTGAGTGTTGTAATGTATTGGTAAGTAAATGCACGTTAGGACTAACATGATTGAATGAAGTCACATGCTTGGTTGCATGCCTGGACACCCACATTACACCTTGCATACTTGATGGTTGACATTGGTGTTTCATGCCTTGTATGTTTGTTAGCTTGTATGCTCCTTTGCATTGGCATGATTGCATACTAGTTGACATGTCTAGGATTGTATCACATAAACATGCATGCTCTACCTCTTGACCAAGTCATGATAGAGGTTTAGCACCCTTGTGTGTTTGTTTAGTTTGCATGCATTTGAAATAGAAGTTGCACATTTGGTTCTTTGGGCCATCATGCATGGAAATGCGTAATTGGTGGCCCGAGAATCGAGGCACATGCCCCTTTGAGTCACAAATATGATAAGGGGCATGATTGGTGCACACATTGTTGGAATTACATTGCCATGCAAGTTTTTGCCCTCTGCTGCTGTGAGTTGCAGGTTCTGCAGACATTTAGTGCCGACCGGCAGTATTTAGTGCCGACCGGCAGTCTATTGATGGCCGATGGATGAATTCTGTGCCGATGGCAACATATAGCAGCCGGTGGCTATTCTGTTTAGCCGGTGGTGATTCCCAGTATCCAAGGAAGTAGTTCTGAGACTTTGACAATTTTCAGAGAAGAAAAGGCAGTAAAACAGAGGCAACAGTGGCATGGTGCGGACTTTTCGGGCAAGTCGGATTCGAGCATGCATCATTCGCATATATCCGAGGCGGTTTGAGGCCCCCTTCTTTTACATTTGATTTAATTTGATAATTAGAAATTTCTGTAATAATTTATTTATTCCGTATTCGAACTGTATTATTTTTGGACTGTATATTCTTTTGGTCCCTCCGAGAGAGGGCATAATTGTAATAAGTGTGGGTGGGTGTGTGTATGTCTTCCAACCCCCATTTCTTTCTTCCCTTTTATTTACCTGCTTATGATGGTAGATAAGGGCATATTTAAAATTAGCATACCTTATGCAATGCATGCGTGCGTCCATGCATTTGTTGACATGCATTGGGCTCGGTACATCATACAAACTGCATTGTATTTTCAATTCCAAATTGAATACGTGCATCGAATAAAGTGCATTTCACATGCCATCTTTAGGGTTAGCCGAGCCTACTCTCAATTGCATCTTCGCCTGTGTTGCATTAGCCATTTAACATGAACTAGGTCATGCATGTTTGCTAACTAGTTTCTTGTTTTGGCACGGAGTACGATGTAAGTATTTATGCTTTAGCATATCGCATGCGTGTGGATGTTAACATGACAGTATGCTTACCATGCGGCTAAGTGCTTATATGAGATAAACTGTTTGAATACCTGTGGATGGAGGTTAGGTTGCTTGAGTTGGAAAAACTCGTTGAAATCTGTGTTTTAGCCTACTTGCGAGTAGCAAATTCCGAAGCATTTTCAAAACGAACGGATATGCAATGTTTGTTTCCAAATTAGGCAATCTAGTCTATACTTGTTTGCTGTGCGCATAATATAGTAACTCTAGGTTAATAATTGGAATAAGAGCATGTAATGTTTTCAAAATCGGATATCACGGTTAGTAGAGGCCGGTCTTCGGACCAGGCGAAAGGGGGTGCTCATAGCTGACCTTCCCCGATCATACCCAAGCTCCCGAGCCAAGACAACTTTGGTGATGACGGACATGTGGCCTTCAAAGACAAGTCGAGGTTTCTAAATTTCCCATTTAAAAAATATTTAGGTGGCGACTCATGTCCGCAAAGATCCATGTTTGGCACTACTTTTCAAAACAAAATCTGTTTTCTCAAACGATTTGCCAGAGTTGGACTCTTTGGTTCAGATTAAGAACCGCAACAAAACAAAAAACAGGGGAGTCTGAACTGTAGCGAGGTCCCCCGCGGGCTTGTTACAGCATGTAATTCAATTAGCTACAAATATGTGGAAACAAATGGGCTCTTAGAATCTACAGTTCCACTTGGACTTGTGTTGCAAGCTTAATTTAAAGACTACTAGAATGGACTTGTGCTACAGCTTTCATGTAATGATGTTTCCATCTGTGCTTGTGAGTTGGGCTAGTTCTTGAAACTTGATCTGGGAGAGGTTTTCTGAGCATCACAGGTTCTCAAAGATGTTGGCACCATGAGTGCCATGAGGCAGTTCTTCAGAAAGTATACGAATAGCTCGGTTGTGTTCTGTCTTCAATGTTATTCAAATAGGAGAGGTGAGTTTGTGGAGCTATCCAAGTGGGTTGCAGGGATTAGGACATCAAACATTATCATCCCAGCAGGAGTCAATCGAAAGGGGTGGAAGGATGTGGCTAGGTTGCTAGAAACAATCCTATTTGGAGCAAGGCAGAACAACTATGCTAGAGATGTAGAAGGCAAGAAGGTAGGTAATGAGACAAGAAAGGTGGCCATGGCAAAGGATATTCGCAATGATGTTAGATCGAATGGGGCCAATAAGGGGGATGACATAGAGGAAACGAGTCAGCAAATGAAAATAGGGGCAAACAGAGGATGGTCGTATGCGGAGGTTCTCAAGTTTCCATCATCGAGTTCGTTAAAAGATGGTTCTTCGCTAGTACTCCATCAGGCGGTGGTGTATGAGATGGCAGATTTCTTTATAGGGTGGGAGCAAATTGAGAAGGAATTATGTAAATCTTACAAGATATCTATTAAGCTACGTCCTTTCCAGTTGAATCGAGCTCTGTTCTTCACCAAGAGTGAGGATATGGCTGCTTTCTATGGGGGTAAAGGGTGGCAATTTTTTGAAAAGGGTATTGCGGTATTGTTGGAAAGGTGGTCAGAAGAGAAACATAGGAGATCGACTGTGATTGCTTCGTACGGAGGCTGGATTGCTATTTTTGATTTGCCGTTTAATCTATGGAATATCAGGACCTTTGAACAAATTGGGAGGAAATGTGGAGGGCTCTTAGAAGTGGATAACAGAACAAAAAATTTTGAAAATCTTTTTGAGACGAGGTTGAAGGTGAGAGGATCGGCTTCTGGGTTTCTACCATCAACTATGGAGATCTCGACAGCCCATTGAGCAATCACTGTGCGAATAAAAGTAATTTTGAAGTCCTTCAGACGAAAGAGGGTCATCGGTACTGGGATTTTCGGCGAGAGGTTCCATCGGAGATTGGCGCCGGAGGTGGGGGAGATGAAGAGTCTGAGGGGACAGTTGGGACACGTGGCTATCTAGTTCCTAAGGAAGTTGGGGTTAACGAAGGGGCTCTGATGTTCGACAGAGAGAATGTCAACGAAGAGGGGAGGTCAAGCGTTGGGCATGAGTGTAATGAACATGGGCCTATTGTTCTGGGCCCCAAATCTCGAAAAGCCATTTTTGGTGAAGATAGGCTATTGGATAAGCTTCAGCCCAGGTCAGGTTTGGGTCTTTCTCTTGCACCAATTGCAGACCAGGTTCATGAAGAGGAGAATTTTGATTTGGGCCTTATGAGCTCTAGTCATTTTGGTCAAGGAGTGAAGCATGGGGATGATAGCCCATTGGGTAACAAACAACCAAGTTATATGTTGAATCATGATGGGCCGAAATCAGTCCAAATGGGTATTTCTATTATCGGTTTGGATCTAGGGCTTTGTCGGGTAAAGGAGATGATGGGTGTTCTCGATGGGGTGAATGATTGTATACAGACAGCGACCCAGGTGGATGTTAGGGATGAAGGTAACGACAGTCGGCGATAGAAGGATGTGGAGATTGGGGCTGATCAGGTTCCGACTACGCTGGTTAGGTTAAACCCGAACGAAATTCAATTGGGTTTGGCCGATGTGGTTGATCGCTCCACAGGTCAGCTTCTTCAGATTGAGCGACCCACTGATGTTAATGATTTGGCTAAAGATGAGGACGTAGCAATCGAATTTTTACCTGATGTTGACGAAATGATTCATGAAGTGGAAGGGGGCATCTGCGATCCACAAGGGGTGCTCCAAGCATTGGAAGAATATGGCTCTCAAGATAGTTCTGATGAATCTTTAGGTCCGAATAAGGAAGCTGAGGATTATTCGGAGGAGGAGAGGTCCGATGATTTCGACTTGAATCTCACTGGGTTAAATCATGAAAAGGAGGTACCAGTTTCTTCTTGTATTAAGCACACTGGGGGATCTAAGGGTGAGACAGTCTTCAATTCTTGTGAACAGGTTGGTGACTCTATTGACAGGGACAACATGAATCCTTCACTTCATCCTTATATTCAAAGTCCTCATTCTGTATCAGTTAGGGGGGCAGGGGAGGAGGGGGAGTCAGTATTGGGTCCTTGTTTCTTACAAGCTTCCAGAGAGGTTTCTAATAAGAATGATAATTTGCCTTTGTTACATGAGAATATGACCTCTACTAGTGGTAGTTTGAACCCACAGCTGAATAATATGGACACTAATAGGACTGATCTTTTGAGAGAGAAGTCTCCTAATCATAGGTTTCAAAGGAACACTATTAGTGGCAACGATGGTTCTGAGTCTAAAAGGTGGTTGAGGGAAATGAGTAAGTATGTGTCTTTTCCTTTGGAGGAGGATGATGTCCCTCACTTTACACAGTTACTTGAGACTCTTGGGTTGGCACTGGTCAGGAATACTGGGAAGAAGTCTCGGGCTAAGAGGGTGGGGATTCCATCTGGGGGAAAAGAAATCAAAGAGATTCGGGGTTAAGGAAAGAGTTGAGGGAATTAAGAAACCTTGAAAGTGGCATCAATTATAAGGGGCGGGGAAAAGAGATAAGGGGTGGGGAAAAGAGGTAAGCGGTGATGATGGTTCCCGATGAAGATCTTTAGTTGGAATGTTCGAGGACTACGGTCTCGTAGGAAAAGAGCGGTAGTTAAAGAGGTTTTGAAAATTCAACAACCAGATATAGTTATATTTCAAGAGACAAAGGGTGAGGAGTGTGATAGGGTTTTTATTAGAAGTGTTTGGGGGATTCGATTTAGGAGGTGGGCTGTACTGCCTTCTAAGGGAAGATCAGGGGGAATGTTGATTATGTGGGATGAGAGAGTTATAGTGGAGTGTGAGGTAGTTGTTGGGGTATTTTCTTTGTCTATTAGGTTCAGGAATAGGGATAATAAGGAATGGTGGTTGACAGGGGTGTATGGTCCTAATAGATCAGGACGAGAGTGGTGGGATGAGTTGGTAGGATTATTTGGGCTTTGTTCTCCTTATTGGTGTGTGGGTAGGGATTTTAATGTGGTTAGGCAAGTTTCCAAAAAATTAAATGGGATTTCCACAAATAGGAGTATGCGGGACTTTGATTCTTTTATCAGGGAGTGTGAGTTGATTGATCTTCCTCTGAGTAATGCGCGATTCACATGGTCTAAGCTGCAGGAAAATCGGATGTGCTGTAGGTTGGATAGGTTTCTTCATACTTTGGGGTGGGAGGAGTTGTTTCCGAATGTAAGGCAAGAGGTAGGGCCCAGAGTGGTGTCAGATCATTGTCCAGTGATTCTAGAGAGCTGTCATTTTAAATGGGGTCCAACCCCATTCAGGTTCGAGAATATGTGGTTGGAAAATCATGCTTTCAAGGCATTCTTTAAGGAATGGTGGGAAAATGCTCGTGTCCATGGGTGAGAGGGTTTTAAGTTTATGCGAAGGTTGAGAGGAGTCAAGGAAAATCTTAAAATTTGGAAACGTGAAGTTTTTGGGGATACGGGTGAGATGAAAGCAGAACTAGTTCGGGAGATTGGGGAGTTAGATGTGAAGGAGGCCAGGGAGGGCTTATCTCAAACGTTAAGGTATAGGAGGTCAATGCTAAGAATGAAGTTGGAAGAGATCATTTTTAGGGAACAAATTTTTTGGGGTCAAAAAGCTAAGTTGAAATGGGCTAGAGAGGGTGATACCAACTCTAGATTTTATCATAGAGTTGCGTCGGGGAAGCGGAAGAAGAGTTTTATTAAGAATTTGGAAGTGGCTTCAGGTGAAGTCGTGTGTAAAGAGGAGCTTATTGTCAAGGAAATTTTTAATTTTTATTCAAATCTATACTCTGATGGGGGTGCGGATCGTCCAGGGATTGAAGGCATTAATTGGGTCCCAGTGGATTCAGCGTCTGCTAGTTGGCTGGAAAGACCCTTCGACAAAGATGAGGTGAGACAAGCTGTATTTGAGTGCGACAGAGACAAGGCTCCTGGCCCAGATGGTTTTTCAATGGCAGTATTTCAGGATTGTTGGGAAATTGTAAAAAGGGATCTTATGAGGGCTTTTTCTGAGTTTTTTTAGAGTGGGCAGGTTAATTTGTTCACCAATGCATCCTTTATTGAAGCAGAAGTCAATCAAGATTGGGGATTTTAGACCGATTAGCTTGGTCACATCTCTTTATAAGATTTTAGCTAAAGTGCTTTCTAGAAGGCTAAGAGTTGTCCTGGGGGGAACTATTTCTTCGGCACAAGGTGCATTCGTGCAGGGTCGGCAGATTTTGGATGTAGTTTTAGTGGCCAACAAGGTTGTGGAGGAGTATTGGGGACTACGCAAGGAGGGTATTGTATTTAAGGTAGATTTTGAGAAGGCATATGACCATGTTGATTGGGGTTTTGTGGATTTTGTTTTGGAAAGGAAGGGGTTTGGTGTTAGGTGGATGAAATGGATTTTAGGGTGCTTGTCGTCATGCAATATGGCAATTATTGTGAACGGCAAGGCGGGGGATTTTTTCCAAGCATCCAGGGGTCTAAGACAGGGTGATCCTTTATCACCATTTTTATTTATTTTAGTTGCTGATGTGTTGGGTAGGATTATTGATTTAGCTAAGGATAAGGGTGTCATTGAAGGGTTTATGGTGGGAAGGGATAGGATAGGTGTGACTCACTTACAATTTGCGGATGATACTATTTTCTTCTCATCAAATGAGGAAAGTAAGGTGGGGAGTCTGCTGAAGATTCTAAGAATTTTTGAAATAGTGTCGAGCCTCAAGGTCAATCTTAGCAAAAGCAGTGTTGTGGGTATTAATTTGGCCGATATTCATGTGCATAGGGTGGCGGCCATGTTGGGATGTTTAATTGATTCCTTTCCCCTCAAATATCTAGGGCTTCTCTTGGGAGGAGATCCTAGATTGGTGTCTTTTTGGGAACCTGTTCTTGTCAAAATTAGGAAAAGATTGGAGGGATGGAAGCGAGCTTTGTTATCTAAGGGAGGGAGGTATACGTTGGTACAATCCGTATTAGGATCTGTTCCTATTTATTTCATGTCCCTTTCAAAGTTACAGTTAGCATTGCAAGAAAGATTGAGAAATTGATGAGGGATGTTCTCTGGGAAGGGTGTGAGGAGGGTAAAGGAGTTCATTTGGTTAGTTAGGAGACTATTTCTCTTTCTAGGGAAAAAGGTGGCTTGGCTATAGGAAACATCGTTGCTAGGAATATTACTTTTTTGGGCAAATGATTGTGGAGATTTCCTCTTGAAAGTGAGTCGTTATGGTGTTCAGTTATTAACAGCAGGTATGGAATTCAATCCAATGGTAGGGATTCTAATGTGGTTAATAAAGGCAATTTTTGTTCTCCGTGGAAATCCATTTCTCGTTTGTATCCTCTTGTGTCTAATTGTCTTTCATTCAAAGTGGGGAATGGGGAGAATGTTCGGTTTTCGGAGTATGTTTGGTTAGGGGATATTTCGTTTGCTAGATCTTTTCCCCTTCTTTACAGGTTGGTTCGTTCTCCAAATGTGTCTATAGCGTCGGTGGCTTGCTCGTCTATGGCACCCATATCCTGAAATTTTGATCTTATTAGAAACTTGAATGATAGGGAGGCGAGGGAATTGGCTTCTTTGTTGGTTGTGCTCGAGGGGGTTTCTCTTTCTTCGTCTTCCGATAGTAGGGTGTGGAATCTTGTCACTTCTGGGGTCTTTTCATGCAAATCCTTTTTTGATAAGATTATTGATAATCCCTCGGTTCCCTTGTTCCCTTTTCATAAGAAACTTTGGAAAGTGGGTGTCCCTCATAAAGTGAAGTTTTTCATGTGGTCTTTGGCTCAAAAGGGTGTTACAACTAATGATGTTCTTCAGATGAGAAGGCCTAATCACTCTCTATGCCCCCAATGGTGTGTGATGTGCAAGAGTAATTTGGAGGTAGCGGATCATCTTTTTCTTCATTGCCTGGTGGCTACAGTATTATGGCAGCGTCTTTTCAGGTTATGTGATGTGCAGTGGGTTGCTCCACGGGAGTGTATGCACATGCTTCTTATTCGGTTTGACGGGTTTTGGTGTACCAAGAAAGCCAAAACAATGTGGTTAGGCATTGTTTTGGCTATTTTCTGGGTTATATGGTTGGAGAGAAATGTTCGAATTTTTGAAGACAATGAAGTAAGTGTAGAGGCTTTGTGGGATAGGGCTAAATATTTGGCTTCTTTTTGGACATTTCTATCTCCTCCTTTTAAAAGGAGTCCCTTTGTTTTTTATCTCTAGGGATTGGGCTGCTGTTTGCCATTCTTAGAGTTTAGAGTTTTGCGATTGGTTTTGCTTTTTCTTCTTCTTTTTTTCTCTCCTTGTAAGAGGACTTCTTGTCCTCTCTCTCTCTTTCCCGTTTTAATAAAATTTTGTTTTTATTCAAAAAAAAAAAAAGTGCTTTGTGCATGGTCACGCTGAATTTGATATATTCTGTTGCTTGATTTCTTACTGGCGTTATTTTGAATTGTTATTTGCTTCGTGTGTGCGGTTTTTACTTTGTTGGCTCCATATGGACAAATTTTGCGTGACTTATTTGCTCCTTGCCTCTCTTTCATTAGTTTGCTTGCAGGCTCATGGCCATGTAATTCTAACTATATTTGACATTTTTGGTTACTTGTGATCACAGCTGCAAGGGCAATGGATGTGCTTAACTTCACTTCGCTTAAGGGCAAGCCTATCAGAATTATGTATTCTCATCGGGATCCCAGTATTCACAAAAGCGGTCCTGCAAATATATTTATCAAGGTATCAATGTTTTGTTTCTTCATTTTCCACCCCCATCCATTATGTAACTATTTTCCTTCCTTGATTTTAGAGTATTTTGGTAGTTACTAGGCTGCCAGAAAACCTTAATGTAATTGCAGTAGGTTAGATTTTTTATCAGACCGATTGGAAGAATATTGTTCTAAGAAAGGTAGATGTTTCCTTGAATTTTGTACCTCTGGGTTTGTTGCACCAAGTTAGGCTACCAGGAAACCTAACTTGCTGCTAGGCTGCCACTTTTCACTAATTTATTTTTTCACTTTTCTGTGTAAATCTCATCGGATTCCTGTTAGTTTTGTTAGTCTTTGATTTGTTTAATGTCATACTCACACATAGTTTGTTGTTTCTCTGGATTTCCCTTGACATAATTACACACAAAATAGTCATACATTGCATAATTTGTATGTGTAGGTAGGGTATGTGTTGATAAATCTTTAGGGACTCTGCATTTGTGGTTATGGATTAGGACATGAGATAACCATTACTTAGGCATTTAATGGGTTGTACTTGCCAAAATATGAGGATGCTAGTTCAGTATTTTCCTTGAGCAATCAGATGAACGACAGCATTTAAATGCACGACGCACAACATAGTTCAATAAGTTCAAACACTCACATTGAACTATTGGGATATTTGTAATGACTCATTGTAGTGTGTTAATTATGACTCATTGCGATTTTGGTTAGAATATTACGACATTTATGTTTTGATTAAAGATTCAAGGTTGATTGCATCTATTTTTGCTAATAGTGGATGATAATGCAAATTAATTTTTGAGAAGATTGTGAAAACAAGGGCTTCATGACTGTTTTTTTTTTCTTTTTTAATTGTTTGCATTAGACCAATAATTAGATTGATACTTGTGTATGGAGTTTGCAATGGTTGGTGTATTGTTAACTGTAGAGTTTCTGTTATGCATTCTATACTTTGATTTTGTTTTTGCCTTGGAACCATGATTTTATTCTTGGAACTTTCATTGAATTCTTGTTATGGAGCCATTGCATTTTATCTTTCTTTTCATTCTTCTATTATCATTGAGCTCTTTTTACTAGAAGTTTGGCTCTTTAATGAAAGCAAAGGTTATTTTGGAAATTATTATAAATCTCAGTGAATCTTGTCATAATTGATTTGTATGCTGACAATATCAACATGGTATTTTTGGTTGTTGCAGTGCTTTAAATTACTCGCACTCCTACAAATTCATAGGAACTTGAATAATTTTCCATGAACTCTTCATTGCTATAGGGCTCTCAGCTTCCATTTTCATAAAATTTGATTAAAAAATATGATATGGACCGTATGGTTTGTGGATGTACCCTTACAGTTTTGGGGATTGTGATTCCGTTAACCATTTAGATTGTAGTTATTAAGCACTATGACTCCCACGGTGAATATGTCCATTTTGCAACTACCATCTAGTATACTCTGCCACTTGGAAACATATAACTTTTTTATTAGTAGCTTGTATTATCAGTAGGGTTAGTGTTAAAGCAGCAAGGGCCGCTGGAATGAAGCCAGTGCCTGTTCCATCACTTCAAAATGCAGCCAATCAGTATTACATTGCAGATTATGTGCTTCAATACTGTACGAGAGTGTACTGATTTTGCTTAATATTTCTTATGTAGTTGAGAATGAAGTGATTTTGTTGCTTGCTTATACTGAAGCCTCTTCTAAACAGAAGTGTATGTGTAAATAGGAAAACAGAGTCAGTGACATTGAAATACCTTAAGAAGACAAGTCTATAGCTCGTGCATCATTGGACTTGCATGTATTTTTTAGATTGGATTATACTTGGTTTGTATGGAATTTTTATTGGAAATATTAATTTGATATTAAATATGAATTTTTTTGATGGTTGAAAATGAAATGTGTACATGTTGTGGAATGGTTGCTAATTATATTAGTATATGGATTATTTTAATTATATACGGGGTACAGATTATACTAATAATGGAATAAATACAGGAGGTTGAGAAATTAATTAAAAAAATTATAAAATTTTTGGTGACTAAATATTTTGGTAGCCAAAAATGCAAGCAAAGGTTTTTTATGACTAAATATTTAGTAGTAAAAAAGAAACAAAGACTTTTGGCAACCAAAAAGTTAGTAGCCAAAATAAATCAAGATAAGGGAAGAAACTTTTGCCGACTAAATATTTTAGTCACGAAATAACATGGTATCTTTCAGCAACTAAAATGTTTGGTCGTAAAACACCATGAAATAAAAATATCTTATGTTTTGACGACTAAAATATTTAGTCGTGAAAACTAACAACGACTAAACTACTAAACTATTTGGTTGCTAAACGTATTATTATTAGTGACTAAAATTTTTAGTCCATAAATGTATTAGTATTAGCATTAGCGACTAAAATATTTTAGCGACTAAATATTTTAGTCGTTGAAAGAGAATTTCATTTTGATTTAATTTCTTTTGGTGACTAAATATTTGGTCGCCAAAATGTCATTTGGCAACAAAGTTTGTTTTAGCAGTTGAAGATAAGATAATTAGCAACTAACGTCAATTTAGTTGCCGTTGACAATTGCCGATAAGGCTTTGGTGATCAACAGGGCGACGAAGAACTTTAGTCACCATTGACTTTCGGCGATTAGAAAATTGGTCACCAAAAGTGTAATTTCCTGTAGTGACTTTCTTTATAGGAATACCTATGCGAAAAGGAATGAAAAGAAAAAATACAAATCCAAATGAATAGTATTTGAGACTGTAAAACCAAAAATATGGACCACTAATTTTTTATTGAACAGAAATACCTAAGCATGGGAAGGAATTTTGGACAAAATAGAATCCTAAGTGGATTGGTTACTTTTCTTTATAATTGAAGCATTTTTTGCTTGAGTTTTAGTTATGGTTATTTACCAATATGTTGAAGAGAGTTTGTTTGCTTGTAATTGTTGTTAGCAATTTTTTAATTACTTGTAAGTTTTGGAACTTGGTTTATTTTAACCTAATTTATCCTTTGGAATACTTAATTCTAAATTTGTTTTCCATGGACTAGGAGTCAACATGCTCTTGAAAGTTTTATCTATGGTTAACTGGCTCTTAAGTGGAACCGGTGTGACCCCTCCAATCTTCCTGAAAACTTCCCTGACCATATTCGATTCTAGAGTAAGTGGTGAGATTAGTTTTGAATTAAATTTCTAACTTTGGGATTTCTAGTGCTAAGTTTAACTTTTGAAAACACAGAATAGTGAAATTCTATTGTACTTTTTAGAAATGGCAACTATCACTGATGTTGTTATTGTAGTTAATGTTTGTGGGGATCAGAATCCCTGGACAACTCGCTTGCCAACCCTATTGCTACCCTTGTTGTTCCGAGAGGACTGCTCAACCATCATAAACGCCCAGAGAAGTTCACTGCGGTGAATTTCAAGAGATAGCAGCAAAACATGACGTTCTACATGACTGCTTTAGACTTGCGAGGTTTTTTAAGTGAGGATCCACCAACCGTGGAGCCGTGGAGGAGAATGAGCAAGACAAGCATAAGCTCATGGCTCTAGATGTTCGGAAGCAGTCAAACTTTTTTTGCCAGAACTATGTTCCAAATGGCTTGGCCGATTCACTATTTAACGTGTGTTATGCCAAGAAGTCGGCTAAGAAGCTGTGGGATGCTTTGGACAAGAAGTACAAGACTGAGGATATTGGGACAAAAAAATTTGTCGTTAGCTGATTTTTGGACTTCAAAATGGTGGACTCAAAAACCGTCATTAGTCAAGTCCAAGATTTCCAAGTTATTCTACATGAGATTCATGTAGAGGAAATGTTAATAATTGAATCATTTTAGGTAGCTATGTTGATTGAGAAGCTGCCTGTTGGCTAGAAAGACTTCAAGAACTACTTGAAGCATAAGCGAAAGGAGATGATAGTCGAAGAGCTCGTTGTCAGGCACCGAATTGAGGAAGATAATAGGAAGAAAGGGGGGAGTATCTCCACTGTGAAAGTTAATATGGTTGAGCATGGCTAGTCCTTGGGGGTGAAGAAGAAGCCACCAATAGGCAAAAGCTTGAAGCTAGGGGCTAGATGCGGTGTCTCCAAAAGGCCTTTCTACAAGCCATAGGAACCTACTTTTAGGTTCAATGGAAAGTGCTTTAACTGTGGAAGCGATGGGCATCGGGTGATTGATTGTCGCAAGAAGAAGAAGCCTTACAAGAAGTACCCTCCACAGAACAAAAGCTGGGCTCACATGGCTGAAATGGAGGATCTGTCACAAGATGTGGATAACATAGATCTATCGGCTGTTGTCTCTAAGGTAAACATGCTGGGGTCCAACCCAAAGGAATGGTGGGTGGACACTAGGGCCACTAGCCGCATCTATGCTAAGAAGAAGATGTTCACAACTTTTGAATCGGTTTCGAACGGTGAGAAGTTGTTTATAAGGAATTCTGCGACCTTAACTATTGAGGGTAAAGGTAAGGTGGTCCTAAACATGACTTCAGAAAAAGAGCTGACTCTGAACGATGTCCTATTTGTGCCGGACATTCGTAAGAACCTTGTCTCAGGATCGCTCTTAAGCAGGTGTTTGAGTCTAATAAGTTCGTGTTGACCAAGAGCGAAGTCTATGTGGGAAAGGGGTATATGTCTGGTGGTATGTTTAAGCTCAATGTAATGACTATTATCCCTAAAGTTAATGAGAAAGCTTCTTTTTCTGCTCATATGCTTGAGTCCCCTGAATTATGGCATAGTAGACTTGGTCATGTGAATTTTGACTCTTTCTGTAGATTAATCAAGTTAGATCACATATCATTTTTCAAGATTAATCTAAATTGTAAGTGTGAAACTTGTGTAGAAACTAAATTGACAAGGACTTCATTTCATTCTGTTGAAAGAAGTACCGAGCCTTTAGATTTAGTGCATAGTGATGTGTGTGACTTGAAAGTCGTACAATTACGTGGTGGCAACAAGTTTTTCATCACTTTTGTTGATGATTGCACTAAATATTGTTATGTGTATTTGCTTAAAAGTAAAGATGAGGCGATTGATAAGTTTATTTTTTTTAAGAATAAAGTTGAGAATCAACTAAGCCGAAAGATCAAAGCTTTAAGAAGTGATCGTGGTGGAAAATATGAATACCCTTTCATTGTGATTTGTGCTCAATTTGGAATTATCCACCAGACTACAACACCTTATTTCCCTTAGTCAAATGCTGTTGCTGAGCGGAAAAATAGGATGTTGAAGGAAATAATATATGTGATGTTGATAAGTTCTGGGTTGCCACAGAACTTGTGAGGAAGCAATTCTCTCCGCAAATTACATTCTAAATAGAATACCTCAGAAGAAAGTGGGCAAGACTCCATATGAATTATGAAAAGGCCACAAGCCTTCTTATAATTTCCTACGAATGTGGGGGTGTCTTGCAAAAATGGCGGTACCTACACCCAAGCGGATTAGGATAGATTCAAAAATCGTGGATTATATATTCATTGATTATGCACAAAATAGTAGTGCATATAGGTTTCTTGTGCACAAGTCTGATATTTCAGATATACACAAGAATATCATTATGGAGTCAAGGAATGCGTCTTTCTTTGAGGAGGTGTTTCCTTGCCGAACCTGAGCAGAGGATCAAAGTTCTGAGAAAGAACTTGAAGATGACCCTAGTGATAATAATCAAGATGAGGAAGTAGATAAGCCAAGAAGAACTAAGAGGGCTAGGACTTCTAAGTCCTTTAGTCCAGACTTCTTGAATTATATGTTAGAAAGAGAACCTCAAACTTTCCATGAAGCTGTGACTTCACCTGAAAGTCCTTTGTGGAAAAAAGCGATTAAGAGTGATATTGACTATATCTTACAAAACCATACTTGGGAGTTTGTTAATCTACCCCCAAGCAATAAGGCCTTGGAGAGTAAGTAGATCTTTAAAAGAAAAATGAAGGCTAATGTTTCAATTGATAAGTATAAAGCGAGGCTAGTTATCAAAGGATACAGGCAGCAAGAAGGCCAGAGTTACTTTGATACATATTCACCTGTGACAAGGATAACATCCATTTGTATGGTGGTTGCAATAGCCGCTTTACATGGTCTGGAGATACATCAGATAGATGTAAAGACAGCTTTCTTAAATGGAGATTTTGATGAAGAAATCTACATGGAGCGACCCGAGAGATTTTCATCTCCAGGGCAAAATAAGAAAGTTTGTAAGTTTGTGAAGTCATTATATGGTTTGAAGCAAGCTCCTAAGCAATGGCATGAGAAGTTTAACAACGCTATGTTGTGAAATGGGTTTAGAATCAATGAGTGTGACAAATGCATCTATGTCAAAGACACAAACAGAAGCTACGTCATTTTGTGTTTATACGTCGATGACATACTCATTGTTAGTAGTAATGATGAAATGATTAGAATTACCAAGAGATTGTTAAACTCTAAATTTGGAACGAAAGACAAGGGCCTTGCAGATGTGATTCTAGGTATTAAGATTACCAGAACATCTAGTGGTATTGTACTTTCTCAATCTCACTATGTTGAGAAGATACTTGAGAAATTTGGAAATTCAAATACAACTGTGTCTAGGACACCGGTAGATTTGAGTCTACATTTGACCAAAAATAATGGTGAGAGTGTTTCTCAGCTAAAATATTCTTAGGTCATTGGGAGTTTGATGTGTCTACTGAGTTGTACAAGGCCAGACATAGCCTACTCAGTTAGCAGGCTTAGTTGATATACGAGTAATCTAAATGCTACTCATTTGAGGGGCATTATGCTGGTGTTAGGCTATCTACTCTACATCCGAGATTATGGGCTGCATTATACCAGATACCCGATGGTACTAGAAGAGTATAGTGACACAAATTGGATATCTAATATAAAAGACTCCAAATCCACTAGTGGTTATATGTTTACCCTCGAAGGGCAGCCGTGTCTTGGAAATCTTCCAAGCAAACGTGTATCTCAAGATCAGCAATGAAATCTGAGTTTATTGCTCTAGATAAAGCAACTGAAGAAGTTGAATGGCTTCACCAATTTGTTGAAAATATTCCATGTTGGCCGAAACTTGTGGCAACTATCTGTATTCATTGTGATAGCCAATCGGCGATTGGTCAGGCACAAAGTAATAGATATAATGGAAAGTCTAGATATATCCATTGTAAACATAATTTCATACGACAGCTACTCTCTAATAGAGTTGTCTCTCTAGACTATGTAAAGTCTAAGGATAACATTATGGATCTGCTAACCAAAGGGTTAACTCGAGAGTTAGTAAAAACATCGTCAAAAGAAATGCGGTTAAGTCCTTTAGCAATATTACTAGAATAGAAAACCCAACCTAGTTAACTAGAGATCTCAAGATCTAGGTTCAAAGGCATAACCTAACTGCATGTAATGGGGAGAGTCATTGAAGAGGTAAATCCTCTTGCCCATTCCTTTATACAGTGATACCCTGTGGGGGTGGAAAGTTAAGTTAATACTTTTAATGACCTAACTGATGTGAATAATCAATCGTGGTATAATGAGACACCTTATATAGGTCACCTATGTGAGTACGAAGTAGGGCCACTTCTTTAAGAGTTGACAAGGCCAAATTCTTTAAAAATACTCACTGAACCGGGCTAGTGTTCCAAGGCCATACAGGACACACTAGTGAGAACAAGAATAATGGTTAAATTAACTCCTGTGTGAGGTCTATTGTCTTGGTTTACATAAACGGTAGAACAGTTCAAGACATCACATTTACTAGTTAGCCAGTAAATCTGATAGGCTTTCACTACGAAAAGCTCAAAGCCAGCAACTACCTTTTATGATGTAGGGTTAGTCTATGTGCTCTCTCTCTCTCTGAGTCTTTGTTGTAAATGTTGTCTGTTTTCTTTATTCGATCAATTTTTATTCATATGGGGGATTGTTGGAAAAAATGGTTTTAAGGTGACTTTAATCTAAAATTAAAATAGGTCCCAACCATTGGTTGAGGTAGAATTAAATGACTTTAGATTCTTTATAACAAGATTTTTACACCACAAAAAGAATGACCAAAAACCATTAAGAACTGAATGAGAAATTGTCTTATAAAGTTGGTCTCATGAATGAGGTATTGAAAATTGTGTATAACTATCAATCCCACATTGATTGCAAAGGAAATCATTGATGGATATTTAAACCTCAAGATTTTGATAAAGGCATGAGCCCTTTGAAGCATCCAAATTTTCTAAAGGAAAGGAGTTATAGATGTTTCAAGAATGGGCTTGGGCTAAAACTATAGTCCAAATTGGTTATGCAAAAATTGCCACACGCATGTGCACCGCTCGCTCGCCCAGACAGGACCGAGTCCGGGGTCTGTGGGCCGTAAGGCTTGGATCTTGGGACTTGGGCTTGAGGCTTGAGGCAATGGGTTAGATATGGGTTGTGCCAGATTGGTGATCCATCAACCTAATATTTTTAGGTCAGGCTTGTTTGGTGGTTGTAGATATACACGTGTATATAGAGTGTGTAACTCACACACTTATTCCTCATCAGTTTTGTGCATTACTCCATCAATTTTGCAAGAGTAATGGGCTGCATTTGTTGCCAACCTTCATGGCTGGAGGTTCCTCATCTCTCCCTCATTGTGCATAAAAGGAGGCCATCTTCATTGGTTTCAACATAGAATTTTTTGCTTCCATATTATACAGTCAGTCTGCTCATATTTTCTTCCTATGTTAAAGAGTGCTGCCGTTGTCAGTTCACCGGAGTTAAACAGAAGGTACTTCTGTGTTAGTAGATCTATACCATCGTATCGTGGGAGACAGACACCAATACACCTCCAGCACCCACAGTGAGGCGATGAATCTATTTTAAGGAGACTGTGGTATCACACAGGCTGTGGTTTGCTTTCTTTTTCTTAAGTTTTATTTTATGTATTTATGTTCATTAAGTTGTATGATGTAATCCCATGATTTCTTTTCTTGTAAATCAATTTCATTTCATATAAAACTATTTGTTTATTTTATTTAATTACACAATTTGTACAATAATATTTTCATATAAAAGAGATGATAACATTATTTTTTTTTATTCATATAACTCTCAAATTATTGATGAAAAGAAAATTAATTATTATATAAATTAAAATTTAAAAAAAAAATTAATATAATTATATCAAAACTGAAGAGGTGAATATATTTAACCTAAAATTAAAAAGTCCCATTTAAAATTGTTATTTTAATGAACCTTTCATGCTAGAAGAAGTCGACTTGATTTGTCTGGTTGAAGTTTCCAAAACAACAAAAGATGAAAGTTCATTTGAAGACTTGTAACTTTTCTTTGGTTGGTTGTATACTACATGTAAATTGATGAAATTAGAATTAGTGAAATGTCATCATCATAGAGAGTGGAATTTTCAAATAAACCAATCAATGAGCAATGAACATATTGTTAGGGCAAATATGTGATTCCCCACAAATAAATCAATCAATGGGAATAAAAATTAATGCGAAAAAATTAAATCAAAAGCAACACAATAATTTTTACATGGTTCCCTCAATGTGAGGTACGTCCACGGGATCGAAATCCGATTCCACTATCAACCAAATAAGTTTCCAAACGATTACAAACGAGACACGAATGGTCTCACAAACCACCCTTAGGTGAATTCCAAATAATCACAAATAAATAAAGAGGAAAGACCTCACCAAATAGATAAACCAAAATCTTCAGAATCAGAGTTAAAGAAGACACAAAAAACGAACCCAAATCAACTTCACCAAAACACCTAGCCGAAGATGCACCGAAGCACTCCCACCGAATTGATTGATTTCAAATTGTTCTGTATTAGCCGCAGCACCTCTTCAAAAAGAACTAAACAATATATATATATATACATCATATATGAAATTGATAGGCAAGCACTCTTTCCCCCAAGAATTCACTGCTGCCGCTATGCCTTCGGAACATCCAAAACAATATATATATATATTGTGAATCTAGAATTTTGTAATCAAACCCTAATTGTTACCAAATTGGATTGGGTCTCCACAAATTAAATATAATATATAAAAAAATATATTATAATTAATACTAAACCAAATCAAACTCTTTTTCCAAAACCAATTGGGTCTCACACTCCAATAAGGAGGTATACCCAATAATTCTCCTCCTACCGACTTAGGTGGAGAAATCAACCATACCCGCCAAAGTTCGACACTTCAAATGTTTGTCCCTCGACAAAGTCTTTGTCAACATATCCGAGATATTATCATCTGTGTGAACCTTTTCGAGTTGTAACAATTTTGAGTCTAACACATCACGAGTCCAATGGTATCTCACATCAATGTGTTTCGATCTTGAATGAAAGGTAGAATTTTTACTCAAGTGAATAGCACTTTGACTATCACAATAAAGCACATACTTTTCTTGCTTTAAACCCAACTCTTGCAAAAATTTCTTCAACCATAGCTCTTCTTTGCAAGCTTCCGTAATGGCAATAAATTCAGTTTCGGTAGTTAAGAGAGCAACACATTTTTGTAATTTAGATTGTCATGCCACAGCTCCCCCTGCAAAAGTCATCAAATACCCCGAAGTAGATTTTCTAGAATCAACATCACCAGCCATGTCAGAATCTGTGAACCCATCAAGCATTGGCTTACCATCCCCAAAACACAAACACACCTTCGAAGTCCCTCGAAGATACCTTAGAATCCATTTTACCGCTGCCCAATGTTCTTTACCCGGATTAGAGAGAAATCGACTCACCACACCAACAGCGTGAGCAATATCCGGTCTTGTACAAACCATGGTGTACATCAAAGAACCAACTGCTGAAGCATAAGAAACTTTCAACATCTCTTCTTTGTCTTTCTCACTTGTAGGACATTGATTCGAACTAAGCTTGAAGTGACCTACAAGTGGACAACCAACCGGCTTTACTTTATTCATGTTGAACCTCTCAAGAACTTTCTCAATGTAGCTTTCTTGAGACAACCAAATCAGTCTCTCTTTGCGATCATGAACAATTTTCATACCAAGAATTTGCTTTGCCGGTCCCAAATCTTTCATAGCAAAAGACTTGCTCAACTCCAATTTCAACCCGTTTATCATGGTAGAATCTTGACCCACAATTAACATGTCATCAACATAAAGCAAAAAAATAATAAATTTGCCACTCGGAAAATTTTTCACAAACACACAATGGTCCGAAGTGGTTTTAGAAAAACCATTATTCATCATGAAAGAGTCAAATTTTTTGTACCATTGCCACGGGGCTTGTTTGAGGCCATACAAACTTTTCTTTAATTTCCAAACAAATTTCTCTTTCTCTTTCTCCACAAAACCTTCTGGTTGCTCCATGTAAATTTCTTCTTCAAGATCACCATGAAGAATGTAGTCTTCACATCAAGTTGCTCAACTTCAAGGTTCATACTTGAGACGGCCCCCATAGTACAACCGAATAGAAGACATCTTCACACAATTGGCGAAAATTTCATCAAAATCAATACCTTTCTTTTTTCCCCAAGCCTTTCACACAAAGGCGTGCCTTGTATCTTAGAGATTCTTGCCATCATTCTTCAATTTGAAAACCCACTTATTTTTTTTAGAATTTTCCCCTTAGGCAACTTCACTAAATCATAGGTGTGATTTTTAGTAAAAGAAATCATCTCCTCTTCCATCCTTTTTTTTTCACAATCACTCTTTTGCATGCAATTGCTTCTTGGTAGCTCTCTGGCCCCTTGATCGAGAAATCAACACAAACTCATTAGGAAAGATACTTTCTTGAAGGTTATGGGTCGGGTCCTTGTAGATTTCCTCAACTCAAGTTGTGGTGGCGGTTCTTGAGTTGGATGCTCTTCCTCAATTTCTGGCTCAACTTCATTAGGATTAGCATCATCCTCTACATCTTCAATAGGTGGCTGCACATCTCCCCCATTTTCATCATCCACCGAAGATGAAGGAGATGGATCCATGTCAATGAGATCACTAGTTTTTTGCTCCGGTTGATCACCTTTGCCAAAGTCTTCAATTGTTTGGTCTTTAAGAAACATAACATCACGGCTTCGAATGATTTTCTTGTTGACCGGATCCCACAATCTATACCCAAATTCATCATGCCCATAGCCAAGAAAATTACATCCTTTGGAATAAAAACTAATGCGGAAAAATTAAATCAAAAGCAACACAATAATTTTTACGTGGTTCCCTCAATGTGAGGTACGTCCACGGGATCGAAATCCGATTCCACTATCAACCAAATAAGTTTCCAAACGATTACAAATGAGACATGAATGGTCTCACAAATCACCCTTAGGTGAATTTCAAATAATCACAAATAAATAAAGAGGAAAGACCTCACCAAATAGATAAACCAAAATCTTCAGAATCAGAGTTGAAGAAGACCCAAAAAACGAACCCAAATCAACTTCACCAAAACACCTAGCCGAAGATGCACCGAAGCACTCCCACCGAATAGATTGATTTCAAATTGTTCTGTATTAGCCGCAACACCTCTTCAAAAAGAACTAAACAATATATATATATATTATATGAAATTGATAGGCAAGCACTCTTCCCCCCAAGAATTCACTGCTGCCGCTATGCCTTCGGAACACCCAAAACAATATATACACTACTAAAAATCGGACTTTTTGCGACGGTCTCAAACGTCGCAAAAGGTCCATATATCGTCGCAAAAGATTTTTTGCGACGGAGTAACGACGGGAAATGGGGAGTGGCAGAAGGGGGCGTGACAAAAAGTATTTGCGACGGTTACAAACCGTCACGTTCTTGTAGCGACGGCTAATCAATGGTTTTTGCGACGGTTTAACCTGACACAAAAAAAGGAGAAAAAACTTCACTTTTAGTGACGATATTGGTTGCCGTCACCAAAACTTTTTTAGCGACGGTATTTGTCATCGCAAAAAGTATTATTAGCGACGGTCTAAAACGTCGCAAAAAAAGTAAAATTAAATTAATATCATATTTGCGACAGTTTAAACCGTTGCTAAAGATGGCACTAATATGTATATGCAATAGGTTAATCCGTCGCTAATAAAATGAGAGGAAATTATCATTATATTAGCGACGGTTTATTACTGTTGCAAAATAATTATTTTCATAAAATAAATATATATTTTATTAATTAATTCCCTATACAAATTATTAATATTTTCTAAAATAAAATACATCCACATTCACATCCACATTCACAAAATCATATATATGAATAATGATATATATGTACCATGTAACAATACAATGTCAACCAAACATTCCTTACAAAAATATATAAAACATCCTTCAACAATATTAATAATTTTTGATAATTCAAGAACTCAAATTTGTATTTAAAACAAAACAAAAATATCGACAGTATAAATAAAAAAACCTATATATTATAACTTGTTTTAGTATCAATAGTAAGCTCCAATACTGATATGCAAAGATATCATCATGTACTCAAAAGATAGCATCTGCAAATAGAAACCCAAAAAAAAAATTATTATTTACAATATAATTAATTTCAAGTTTAAAAAAATGTAAAACATTTTATATTTATTTCAATAAATAAGATTATAACATACACATGAATCGAGCACTACACAATGTAACTCATACCTCGTAAGAAGGTTTTGTGCAAGTTTGATTAGTTGCTGCTCTGAATCAGGGAATATTACCCAATAAGCACAGACCACTTCCACAAATTCCCGAGTAGAAGCCTAACACAAAAAATAGTAGATAAGCAATGGTTATTGTGCAAAAACTAACTACAGGATTTAACAAAGTGAAACAAAAAATCTAACATGAGCGCTTGCTATAAGAACTAACAAGAAAGAGTACATCCTGTGGGAAGAAAAAAAAATTTGGTGGAACAACAATACCAGCTGGCTCCTATTTCTAAAATTAATTTCTTTTGTGTAATACAAGCACAGTTAGAAATTGAAACAGAGTTCATCTCATTAAAATTGCACTAACGGCTAGGAGTGGTTTGATACGATACGATAATACAATTAAATTTAAATTCAATCCAAGAAGATACCCATATAAAAAACAAATATAATGATATTTTGTGTTCACTTACCTCAGAAGCAGCAGAAAGCAGAAGGAACTGAGTTTAGGATAATTTCCTTATTTAAAAGGTCTATCATGATCCAATGAAGAATTGCTTACTTCTCTAGAATCAAGTTCAACGTTGACAATGAATTGTTCTAACTTTTCAAGGAGTTTTTCCTTCAAGCTGTCAACCTGTCAATACATGGCCAAACTGTCACGGTGTATGCATCAATACATCAATACATCAATCACAAGCATGGTTGTTTAATCTTTCTGAATATAATTGCTTTCCAAATAATTTGAGTGAACAAACAAAATTCTAATATTTAGCCCACAAACCCTGAAATTTGTAGGAAATAAAGTTTCCAACTTAATAATATGTAGAATTATATTTTTCACTTTTAATATTTAGCAATATTTATTAAGGCTATATTTTGTAATACAATGACGGACAGAATGACTAGATTCCTTAAAAGAATAAAACATGTAAAGCAAGTAATAATGAAGTTTGATTGACAAAACTTAAAAATAGTTTTAACACAAATCGGGAAATCCAATTGCTTTAAGAAGCATTGTAGCCTCAGCACTCAACTGTATAGAGTTGTGGCAAATAAACAGTTACATTAGAGACACTTCAAAAACTAAGCCCCAATCCAAAACCAAAATACCAACTCCATAGGGTCCAGAAATGAGTATCAAAGGCACCTTGACCTTTTGGAGTATGACATCTGGAAAAAAAAATAAATTAAAAGCAACAGCTTGGTACAATAAAAACAGAATAATAAAAAATTATGATAGGATATAATACTAACACAAAACAAGAACATTGGCCAATCATAACAAAACCAAAAAAAAAAAAAACTCCTGCTGCAAATTGAACTTACCCGAACAACTTTCTATAGAAATAAGTTTATTTGAAATGTCTTAAAAGTTTTCACATCATATCATATTTTAAATATCACTTCTACCACTTAAAGTGAAAGCTGACTCTTTGAAATATATAAAAATTTTATCACACATCTTAAGATAATTTGGCTTGAGATTTATAGCAACAAGTCTGCAAAACAATTTCAGAAGTAGGATGCAAATTATATCATATATGTTCTCCTCTATCTCAATTACATGCTTATTCAACAAATTAAAAGATCAAGGTATGCAAGAGGTGAAAATTAAAGACTTACCGTGTTTGATGATTGATCAGCAGCTTTTCTATTCCTATAAACAGAATAACCAATTATCTTACGACTAAACCAATTAATAATGCCCATTTCATATTAGCTTTTATTACTCCAGGTGTGATGAACCTATTTGGAATTTAAACTCTGATGAGGAGTTCACTATCAACTCTGCCTGGAATCATTAGAGGAATAAGTATGATAAAGTTGCTTGGCATAAGCTCATCTGGGGTCCTCATATGATACCTAGAGTCAGCTTCATTGTTTGGATAGCTTCTCATGAAAGATTGAATAATGGTGATAGATTGAGTCTATTTGACTTGACCTCTACTTTAATTTGCCCTTTCTGTCAGTATCCTGATGAGAGTCATTCCCACCTGTTCTTTAATTGTTTATTTTCTACTAGGATCTGGAATGCTCTCAAAGCCAAGTGCAATGTGAATCGCCCGATCTTGACTGCCTAATGTTATTAACTTTGCTACCAAAGAGACTGGGGCAAATCTCTGAGATCAATTATCTTTAAATTGTCCTTGTTGTGCCCTGTCTATCATATATGGCTTGAAAGGAATAATAGAATCTTTAATAAAGAATACAAACCTAAAGAGGTGGTTATTAAATCAATTATTCAAATGATTAGAGGTAGACTTCGTCTATTAAAATTTGCCAAGATCAACCGGTGATGGCTGGTTCATTGCTCAGTGGAATCTGCCTGAGTCTGTTTTGAAGCCCCATATCATCAGGAATGGGAGGGCTGCTGAGTGATAGAAGTTCAGTATAAGAGAGATGAGTGAAGGAAAGCAACAAAGTGTGTTTTTCTAATTGTTTGCTAATCTATGCAGCAGCATGAGGAGCTAAACAACAATTTGATGAGGGTTGAGTGAAGTGAGAGACACATTTAAAATGTCATACATTCAAATATTTGAGTGGAAATTCTATGGATTGAGTGGATTCAGGCTTTATGAGTGATTTTTATATGCAGGGTAAGGAAGCTGTAACAGAGAGATGTTAGATTCTATATTGTGGGTCGAGTGTAGTGAGCCCATATATTGTGCGCTCTAGCCTGCTGCTGTTATGTGATTTGTACTACCTATTTCTTGTTAATACTTGTTTCATACTTCATTATTAGTAGGTTATATTGATTACATCTAGCTTGCAAATGTATCCAGGAGATTGCTGCTGCCATGTGTTGGATGCACTTGTAAGAACGCCGATGAAAATTTGGTGACTTGGAGGAATCTTGGATGATTGTTGGCTTAGTGTGGTGGATTGGAGGTGGCTGCATCTTGCTCCTATCCAAAGGAATTGAGGCTTAGTGGTGGCAGCAGCTTGCGCCCTGTCATGCTCTTTGTCTTAGTTTATTGTATAGTTGTTGTTACTTTTTTAACCATCTTTTGAAGACTGATGTAAATACTAGTTTATTAGTGTTATGGCCTACTCCTACGGGCTGAGTAGAAGACTCACTATGTTTTGGTTTTGGGATGGTAGATAGTGGGCTGTTGAACATGTTTTCTAATATGTACTGCCTTGATGAAGTTATGGTGGGTACAAGCGAAGCTAATTTTGTCAGACCATACCATGCCCAGATTGTGTTAATAGGGAGCTTCTTGACTGCCAATGCTTGGATTATTGTTGTTCAGGACCCCTATTCTATCAGTATATGGCTACTGAACATCTTAGCTCTATATATAATTATTATGGATTAGGACAGTTTTATATACCATTTGAGGACAGGTTAGATAATTGTTAGTTTTTGTGTAACTCTTTATAGTTGTGGTAGGGCCTGGGGCATGCCCCTTGTAATTTTGTATATTCTCTAGTTTTAATTTATGACTTGTTCACCAAAAAGAAAAAAAAAAACTCACAGGCCTAAATTCACCATACTTGAGCTCAAATGAGCAAAAGTTTGACAGCACAACAATTCACAATCAACTTGATCGAAACCTTTTCAAGTAATTCACATCGGTACCTCCTACATTTTCATAATCTGATTGTTCAAAATAAATGGCTAATATGGTTTCACATGGATTATGTAATTAGGGCACAATTCAAAGTTAGAACAGTAACGAAGACAGAGATTTTAAAGAAAACAAGGAATGCAATTTGGTTGCTGGAAAAATACACCATGAGGGCATAAACTCATTATCAATATCGTGCCAGGCTTCACGCACCTACTAACTAAGAATCTCACAGTTCAGGGCTTTTATGAACTTACCTTAACAACTTTCTATAGAAAACATGAGTTGTTCCTATAATTGAACTTCAGTATCTTGCTATAATCAATGATCTTCATTATTCCTGTAATTTGATCATAAGAGCAGTTAAAATGTAAGTTCCAGAAAATTCAAGAAATAGCAAAGAACTTGCTCACAGCTAAATCATCATACCCCAGACGTACTCCTCCACTTAAGCCACTACAAAATCATAACAAAACAATAATAATAATATTAATAATAATAATAATAATAAAAACAAAATAAATAAAAATAAAATGCACCATTAGCTATGAGTTTGATGCTTTGGTTTTCCTTTTAGATGTCATCTTATTAGTCATTTGCTGCAAATTTGATGCAATCAAGAGCAGTCTCATACGTGAATCACTGTTGAAGACTTGAAAAAAAACTTGGTGAAAAACCTCCTGTTGGCATTAAATGAAAAGAATACCAGAGCCGAAGAAAACTTTTAAATCATCAGAAGTCTCCTTAAAGAGCTATGATATATATAGCTCAATATTATACAAATATAAGAAAAGGGACCAAAACCTCACTAAATAATCCAAACTCTAATCTTAACTCTGTAGCATGATATAAATAAAAAGACAAGCATGACAGTAACAATTTATCTATAATATCGATACACCATGATTATTAGTTTTCAAGCTAGAGTTTTAGAATTCTATGCATTCTAAGTTGAGTTAGTTTAGAAGTGCAATCCAACTAAATTAGTTACTTGGGAACTACTATCTATTTTGGTGATATTAGCAGTGGAAAATGTTTACAAGCTTTGCCTATGCTCTTAATTATCATTTATAAAGAGGGCCCCTAATTGCCAAGGATCGTCCTGTGCTCGCAAATCTCTCCGTCTCCCTATCCCAAAACACTTGCAACTATTGAATTATGTGAGAATCTCAAATAACAAGAATCTTGATGTATAACTCAACATCTATGAGTGTTTTGGGACAAGGGAATAGAGGATCCCACGTTGTCCCTTATTGTCATAAGACATTACAGTTCTTGATTTTCTTGATGAATGACTCTGGAACTTTCCATTGATCCAATAGTGGCTCTCGATCAAGCCATTGAGTAGATTATTTTTCCCAATCTTTAAAAGTGCTGACTTTATTCTCCCATTAAATCGTTCATAGCCCTTTACATTAACAAAATCAATGCACAAATCAAGCTCTAATAGCTTCTTTTGTCTTTTGTCTTTTTCTTTTTTCTTTTCCCTTTTTCTTCTCTAGATCTAAATTTAAATCTAAATCTATTTCCCTTTGTTGATACACAATACCCGCTCCCTACGATTGCTCTAAATACAAGTCTGTGGAGCGCGATGTCGAACTCCATAAAAGACAAAAGTGAAACTCTATAACACCAATTAATTTTAGGAGAGATAATAAAACTTGATACAACACCCTTAATTTAACTACTTAATTCACCACTTCATTGCAATTCAGCCCGAAAGATCAAGAAGCATAAATATATGCATCAATATCTTGGGTTTGACAAGTAAGCACATAACCAATCAACTCTAAAGCCCTAAAGCAACTTTTTCAAATTAAAAAGTTACCAGCTAAGAAAAATTCCAATCTATGGACCACAAATTTATATGAAGCTTCTTACAACTCAATAATTCATACTCCTACCATGAGCACCCAACAATTTCCAAACATGTGAATAACATTTGGCATAAATAGCATGGAAATAAACACCAGACACTTGGCACAAAAAACAGACATACAACAACATGGAAATGCAGATATGGAAAATTCTACAAGTAGGAAACCGAGACAGCAAGGGTACAAAAATCATAAATACATGTTTACTCATATTCAGATATATAGATTATTTACTTCTGATGCATGTACATGTCTTCATATATTTACAGAGACCTCGATGAGCATTTATACTGCAATAAACCAACACAGCAAGAAAGAGATATGGATGGAATTAAACCCAAACAAATATTTCCATCATGAAATTCCCAAAAAAAAAATTCTATTCAAGCTGTAAGAACAAAGCTTCCCTTGCAATCAAAACCTTCATAACTTTGATTGAACAGTATCGCTTTGAAAAATCGACGGGAAGAAAGAGAATACAAAACTGAGATTGTAGACGGTGGTGCTCACCTCAGCGTCACTTGGTGAAATGGGAGACTGTTTTGCTCCCAGCTAAGGTCAACAAATATAACTAAAAAATCATCAAAATTCAAAAAAAAAAAAAAATGAAAAACAAAATAGTTGCAAAAATCAATTGAAAGTGAATACCATTTTCTCACAAATCAATCAGATTGAGAGCAATCAAACACTAAATTTCCTTCAAAAGCGCAATGTAGGCGTACCCATTGATTCTTTCCAATGTAACCACAATGTGAATAACCTACAAGATCCAATTTTTGCCCCCAAAATCGATAAACTCGCACCAGAGACAACTCTCTCTATATCTTCCTCGCTTTTCCTCGGGATTTTCTCTCTGAAAACGGTGATGGGAATGGAAAATAAAGGTAATGATGGGGTTTAGAAACACATAGGAACTGCTATGAGAGGCTTTAACCTCGAGAGAAACCAAAAACAACAAGAAAACCCTTCAGAACTTTTTCCCACCTCAGCCCTAATTTTCTCTCTTTTTCTCTCTAGATTCTCTCTCTACGCTTCGGGAGTTCCTTTCTTCCTCGTTCTCTATCACGAAAACACTCGACACGAATGAACGAATGAACGATCACGTAAAGGTGAGAGAGGTCGTTAATTTTTGTATTCCGGATTTGCCTCTGATGTTTTCCATAACTGCGAGTGTTGCCATCAGGTGCGGCTGGTTTGCGATGGTGATATCAATGGCGGTGGTGGTCGTGTGCTCCTGTACCGACGGCGGTGGAGAGAGAGAGAGAGAGAGAGAGAGAGAGAGAGAGGGAGGAGGAGGAGGAGGATGAGGAGGACGTGACGGAGACAGAGGCGTGATAGAGAAAGAATAAGAACCGCTTTTTTTTTTTGGTCTATTAGCCACGACACAACGAAGGCCATGGCAAAAAAAAAATCTTTTTGCGACGGGAAAAAGTCGTCTAAAAAAATGGGCTTTTACGACGGCTACTAATTTGCCATCGCAAAAACCATCCAACATATCCTTCCATCTTTTTGAGACAAGAATTGCCGTCGCAAAAAACGACCATTTGGCGATGGGGTATTAACCGTCGCAAAAGAGTACTTTTTGTGACGATTAATATGCCGTCGCAAAAAATTCCGGGACTTATACCCACTTCTCTAAGTAGTGATATATATATATATATTGTAAATCTAGAATTTTGTAATCAAACCCTAATTGTTACCAAATTAGATTGGGTCTCCACAAATTAAATATAATATATAAAAAATATATTATAATTAATACTAAACCAAATCAAATTCTTTTTTCAAAATCAATTGAGTCCCACACTTCAATGAGGAGGTATACCCAACACATATAATAGCTAGACTTTTTTTCACATGGTTCTAGTAATGACAAACCTATACACTTGTATACACTGTTATGTTTGGATCAAAAATTTAAATAAAAATTAAAAATAGAAAATATTTTATTTTCATTTTATTTATTTATTTTAAATTTTTAGCTAAATATATGATTCAAATATAGTCTTAAGGAATTTTTATCAATAATTTTATTTAAAAAATTTAATATATGACTTAAACTCAAATTTGTAGTCTTTCTAGATGATAAACATTTTGAATACTTAGTTTCACTCTTTCTCTGCAGCTTCTTTCGTAGCTCCTTGACAAACAAATCAAACCAACGGTCATCCCAGTCATCTCCCCATTACAAATTTTCCATATCACACCCTGCATAGCATGATGTGAACAGTTTTTTAGTACCAAGAAGAATATCCAAACCAAAAAAATCTGTTTTTATGTGTGCGAAGTAAAGAGAAGTGAAATAGAAAAATTATTTAGTATTCCTAAGACCCCATTACATTAATGCTGCACGTGGCGTTCTCAATCAATTAAATTTTGCTAAAGGAAATAAATGAACTAATCTCCCACCTAATTGACCAAGGACGGTTAGTCAGTTAACTCCACTTGTCATATGACTACTGTTCTAATTGGGAGTACTATATCAATATAGTTGGTAATTCAAAATCAACTATAATCAACCTCATACAAAAAAGAGAAATTCTATGGTACGTATTTAAAAAAAGGTGCATGTTGTGTCCACCTTCACTTTTAGAGATGTTCAATTTAAAAAAATTTATTTGAGCCATTGATCATAGTCACATTAGATTGTAACTAACACTACTTTTGGGATATAATGAAAGACCATTTAGCTGGTAATTAAAGCCACCACAATATATCGTAACAAACACCATTTTGAGACCTAACAAAAACTACAGTAAGACGTAATTAATTGGATACCTTGATATTTTCGTTAGTCTCTAGATACACAAATGGAAATATATATATATTGACAAAGTGATAGTATAATTGGATACCTTGATGGTCTTGATACATAGTGAACACACAAAAACCGTAACACCGAAATATTTTGCAGAATTGCTGGGGGATTTAAAATCTAGGATCAACATCATCAGACAAATATGAAACAAAAGAGATGCATACTGTGGAGAAGTGGTTTGGAAATACTCTTCTGATCTTGGGGGACGCTCGAGATCCTCTGTTAATCACCTGAAAAGGAATAAACACTCCGGGGTGCTTAATTAGCACTCGACGGGGACATTTCTCACACTGGATTACTTAACTTCTAAGTAAACTATTATGGTTCTCACGTATCTCTTTCTGGCTGATGTTCTCTTATTTATATCTTTTCTTTCTTGGGTCTCAGGGTTGGGCCCATCTTCAATTCGGTATTCGGCCCCTCACCCAACCGGCGTTCCGACCGAATAGGACAAGAAGCCGAATACGTGGGGAAGAGCCGAACACTATATTTATGTTCTAGCTTTCAAGATTCATTCATTCGGCTAATCTTACAACCCCCATTATTCGGCCCCCACAATTGCCCCCCAAACACCCTACTAATGACAGTTGGTTAGAGTATTTGGTTTTGAACTCAAAAAGTCAAGGAGGAAAATCGGTGGCTGACCTCATTCCAATGCAGATGTCTGAGCACACGCTTCTCAGTTATCATTTAAACTTCTCGCCCCTTCATACACTCTTATTTATTATGATTTAAAATTTGGACGTCCTTTCAAATACATACACTTTCAGATATTTGTTGTTGGCCTTCCTCTCAAACTATTTCTGCACTTTGTTTCACAACCTTCTTCATCTCTTGTAAGTTTTCTCCTTCTCTGCTCTGAATCCTTTTTCCCGATTTGTTTTTAGTTTAGAATATACCTATAAACTAAAGAAAATGGCAAAACATTTGAAAGATCTTCTCTCTTCGGATCGAATTTCTAGCTTTCGATGCCATTTTTCCATTCCTGATGACGTCCGTCTGTCTTTGGTGACAGACGGCACCCTCGATATGGAGAGGGCTGACGAAACCACGATTGTCTTCCCCCTCCTATCAATCGCAAAGGGTGGAGTCCGATTCCCCCTTAACCCGCTCCTTAGGGCTGTGCTCCACTATTAGGGTCTAATTCCTTCCTAACCCAATGTCAATTTCTTTAGAGTCATAATGGGGATTGTAGCGCTAAATCGTCGTCTTAGGACAAACCTTGGTATTCCTGCTATTCGGCATTGTTATGCCTTGGCCAAGTCTTCCGATCGGCACGGTCGTTATTTCCTTAGGGCCAAGGACACCGACCATCAACTAGTGACTATGCTTTCCAGTTCTAGGAAGCGAGTCGACGACGTTATGGTCGTCGTCCATGACAACTGGGAATTCGGCGAAGGCGAGGATCGCCTCAATCCTATTCCTAGGCGAAGGGGTGAACCAGGTGGCCGTATAGCCTGTTGTGTTTATTTTTTCTTTTGTTATATTTGTAAAGCTTCACATTTGAGACCTAATGGTTTCGCTTGTGCAAGAAACGATTTGAAGAAAGTTTTGACCTCAACCGACGACGCCGTTCTTTCGAAGATAAAAGTTGCTTTGAGATACTTCGGTCGTCCAAGCCTTTAGAAACAAAAGAGGGTGGCCCATATTCTGCTTCAATACGAGTCGACATACACGACTTTTTCAGCAGCAGAAAACATCCCGATTCCAAGGGATGAGAAGTTTCCAACGGCCCTCATTTTGACTAACTTCATAAACTTGCGCCAAATCGGCTTCGAAGGATCCGACTCGGAGCGCGCAAAAGAAGTCGCCGACGAATCAGGCCAGTCCGAAGCCAAAGTAGACGAAGTTTTAAGGCTAGCATTTCAAGAAGCCGACCTTAATTCAACCGACCCTCCGTCTACCTCAGGTTGAAGGGAAGGTTACGGCAACGTCTTTAACGGATTGGAGGATCTTCCTGGCACATTTCCTGAAGATATGGCCAATTTGTCACTTACAAAGCTCGCCAAAAAGGCCAACGCCGAACGAATGACAGCGCGGAGGAAAGTGGAGGCCATTCGTTCGGAGGCCAATTGATTCGAAGTGGCGCCCGTCACAGATGTTGAGCCGCTTCCGCCGGCTACGGAGGAGACGATTCAAGAACGAGATGCCAAGTTGGAATCGATTGTGCCGGTAGATTACCAGGCTGAACGACGGTTGGAGAAGCGTCCTATCGAGGTTCAGGCCGGGTCTGAAGAAGAGCCTGCCGACAAGCGACCGCATTTGGAGGAGTCGGATACAGTTGTGCCTTTTTGTGATTCAACCAAAGGTTAGAAATATGCCGATCTCCTCTGACGCGTCGGCTATAAAAGACCCGACTATTGCACTCAACCTGGCCTCGTCGCTCTCATTGCCGTCTGACAAGGCCACTTTCCGCTCGGAACCAGACGTCTTAGCGGTGGCGTTGGCCGCTCAATCGGCCCTTCTGGTAAAGATCTTGATCTTTTCTGTGCATATCTTTCATTTGGATTTAACCTCCTGCTCTTGTTTTGTAGATGGTCGGAAGGATTGCCGAGCTAGGCCGTCACCAACACGATGCCAACGAACGAATTGGTCGTCTACAAACCGAAGTCGAAGGGCAAAGGAGCCGTGCCGAGTTTGAGGCAATAAGGGCGAAAATGGAAGCTGCCAGGGCCGAAGCCGAGTTGGAGAGGGCCAGAAATGCAGACCAACTCAGATTGGCGGCCGAGAAGCGGGCAGAAGCGAGCGAAGCTTCGCTCAAGCTCGCCCAACAGGCAATCGCCAAACTTGAGGTGGACCTAGCGGAATCAAAGACAACGAAGAAGGCAGCTGACGCTGAAGCTTCGAAGGCATATGAGGCCGGGAAAGGTGCTGCCCTCAAAAATTACGTGTAAAAAGTCCCCAAATTTGAGAATCGGGAATTCAAACACGGCTGGCTCAAAGCCCTTACTACTGCTAATGTGATATTGGCTATGCCAATTCCATATGAGCAAGTGGATATTGAGCCACTGGAGTCTGACTCCGAGGACTGATTTGGGCGACACTTGTTTTTGTTTTAAGATTTCAAATGTATTTTACCGCTTTCCGTTTGGTATTGCTACAGTCATTTTCATTTCAGATGTTTTTTCTTCTTGTTTTTGCTAGGCATTTGTATGCGAACTCGTAGTGTTTTGTTTATTAGTTTTCATATGTAAAATGGCTACAATTTTGTGCCCAATTTACTTAATAAAAATTCCTTTTGTACTTTGCTGTTAGTTATGCTAAATTGTGTTATTGATGAATGATATAGTATTTTGTTATTTTGGATAAAACGTTCATGTGTATAATTAGGCGATGTTAACTCCATAAAGTCGAATGCTTGTAGTTCATCGATCGGTATCAAGCCTAGATTAATAAATCTGCCCTTGCCCCAGCCAATGCACGAGCTTCATGAGCCGAATACATCTATTTCGTGGATTGGGTGAGGCATCGATTGATCGGCATCAAGGCTAGATATTTGGCCAATCAGATTAACAAATTTGCCCTTTCCCCAGCCAGTGCACGAGCTTCATTAGCCGAATAGGTCTATTTCATGGATTGACTGAGGCATCGATTGATCGGCATCAAGGCTAGATACTTGGCCGATCAGATTAACAAATCTGCCCTTGCCCCAGCCAATGCACGAGCTTCATGAGCCGAATACATCTATTTCGTGGATTGGCTGAGGCATCGATTGATCGGCATCAAGCTAGATACTTGGCCGATCAGATTAACAAATTTGCCCTTTCCCCAGCCAGTGCACGAGCTTCATTAGCCGAATAGGTCTATTTCGTGGATTGACTGAGACATCAATTGATCGGCATCAAGGCTAGATACTTGGCCGATCAGATTAACAAATCTGCCCTTGCCCCAGCCAATGCACGAGCTTCATGAGCCGAATACATCTATTTCGTGGATTGGCTGAGGCATCGATTGATCGGAATCAAGCTAGATACTTGGCCAATCAGATTAACAAATCTGCCCTTGCCCCAGCCAGTACACGAGCTTCATTAGCCGAATAGGTCTATTTCGTGGATTGGCTGAGGCATCAATTGATCGACATCAAGGCTAGATACTTGGCCGATCAGATTAACAAATCTGCCTTTGCCCCAGCCAGTGCACGAGCTTCATGAGCCGTATACTTCTATTTCGTGGATTGGCTAAGGCATCGATTGATCGGCATCAAGGCTAGATACTTGGCCGATCAGATTAACAAATTTGCCCTTGCCCCAGCTAGTGCACGAGCATCATAAGCCGAATACATCTATTTCGTGGATTGGCTAAGGCATCGATTGATCGACATTGGGCCTAGATTAATAAATCTGCCCTTACCCCAGCCAATGCACGAGCTTCATTAGCCGAATAGGTCTATTTCGTGGATTGGTCCGATCGGCATCGGACCTTTTGGGGTTTGGAATTAATGATGTCGCCTCGGGGTCGCTGTACACGCTAAGGATAAATGGGGTAAGTTCACGCCAATAATTCCACTTATTTTTTTTCAGACTTGATTTAAACTAGCCTGGGACAAGTGTGAATGTCAAACAGGTTATTTTTTAACAGCGGAGGAGAAGGGCGAACACTAACTGAGTTAGATGCGACAATGAATCGCAACAACGAGCCTATGCACACGGGAGGAAGGGCATCCAAAGAACAAGAAAGGCGTCAGCCTCCTAGTCGTCGAAACAGATCACCCCGAAAGGAGAAAAAACAACGGGGAAACTCCCCGCGACCGCGACCGAGAAGCGAGCCTGATGTGACGCCACGACCGTTGAGTTTTGTGATTTTCGTGGGGAATAAACCGATGACGGAGGCGGATTCCATCATTAAAGATCCAAGTGTAGCAGTTGAGTTCGCTTGTTAGATCTTTCCATCAGAGGTCCAGCAGTCGATGGTTGGGCGACAAGATTTCGATGTATTTCGAGAGCGCATCCACGGTGCGGTGAAGGGGCTATACACCGCTTATGAGGTTGGCATGCGTCTGCGCGCCGCACGACGAGAAATAGAGAAGAAGAAGGAACGAATACGTAGTTTGGAGATTCGTGCGGAAAAAGCCGAGCATGAGCTCAGGGAACTTAGGAAGGCTCAAATAGTGGAGCCTCGCACGGCAGGTCACTCTAATCCGGTCGTGGACGAAAGAGTGACCCAACAGCTGTTAAGTCACGCGATAGCCGATAAAGAGACGACAAGCATGTTCGCCGTGGAAAATACAAGGGCCGTGGGATATGAACAAGGCTTTCATGTGGGCCAGAAGATTAAGATCGACAAAACCAAGGAGAAGCTTGCGGAGGAGGTCTGTCGATGTGAGAACCGCAGCTTTAGGCACGGTTGGATTAAGGCACTTCAGGCCGCGGAGGCTCTTTGAGCAGGGGGTGTTAATTCGGCGTTACCGTTGTACCAACGTGATAATTTTCCCTTCTTCGCTTTTGAAGTCAAAAAAAGTGATGATGAGGGAGAAGCCGCGTAGGAGTAGGCATTGTAATGCGAAATCTTATGTAATTCTCGATGGATTAAGTAAAAAATAAATCGTCTATTTCTATTGTGATTTTGTTTTTTTATTGTAGTTTTTATTCGTCACGCACTTGCATGTTTTGCGTTTTATAATGTAATTGTGAACGAACTTTGTCGGCTCTAGATTCAGGCTTCGAAACATTAAGTATTTTAATTGGCCAATCGTACATTAAGTATTTATTCGGTGCCAGAGGGCAACATCCACGAAAGGTGCTCCGAATCCGGAGGGTTAATCGGCCCAAAGTCGTCATGTGCCGATGGGGCTCCGAATCCGGAGACTTTTTGGCTAATCGTGATATCTACGAAAGGGTGCTCCGAATCCGGGGGCTTAATTGGCCCAAAGACGTCATGCGCCGACGGGGCTCCGAATCCGGAGACTATTTAGCCAATCGTGACATCCATGAAGGGCGCTCCGAATCCGAAGACTTTTCGTTGAACGATTTTATTCGGCAAATGATAATTATATAAACATTGACCGGCCCGAGTCAACTAGGCATTTAATTCCGAACGGGTATATGCGGGCTTGTCATGAGCATTCTTCATTAAATATATATTTAGCATACGTGTCACGCACAGTCAATGCGCTGATGAGGCTTCAAATTCGAAGGCTTAATTGGCCCAAAGGTGACATGCACTAAGGGCACCAAATCCAGAGATTGTCAGCCCATCTATAGTTGTCATTTAGATAATTAGGCCATTTTGACTCCAAACAGCCGAAAATTAGTACATGGAGTGGCTGTGGCCAATATCAATCGGCGTCCGTCTTTTGGAGTTCAATGTTAATGAAATCGCCTCGGGGCGACTGCAAGCAAGGATTAGAAATAAATCGCCTCGGACTCTTCGCGCCAATAACCTCACTGTGTTCAAACTCGATTTAAATGTCAAATGAAGTTTTCTTCAACAGCAGAAGAGAAGCTCGAACTTTGGCTGAGCTTGATACTGCAATGAATCGCAGTAAAGAACCCACCCGTGTGAGAGGTAGGGCGTTCAAAGAATGGGAAAAACGTCAGCCTCCAAGTCGACGAAGCAGATCACCCCGAAGGGAGAAATAGCAACGGGGAAGTTCTCCGCAACCGCGATCGAGAAATGAGGCTGACGTAGCGCCGCGACCGTTGAGTTTTACTGTTTTCGTGGGGAATTCCTTTCTTGTCTTGGATCTTGGCCTTGACATTGTCTATGGTGTCAAAGCTCTCCACCTCGAGGGTGATTGTCTCTTCGGTGTGAACATCGTTGATTCAAGCGCAGTCAGATCAAAGCATTCCAAGCTGCGGATGCTCTTTGAGCAGTGAGCGTTGATTCGAGTAGAGGACGCAGGCGACGCCGTATGAAAATAGATATTGTAATAGTCGAACGCAGATTGCGTTTTTGTAATTACTGTTTAATCGAATAAAAAGTTTTATTTTAAAAATTTATATTTCATTTTGAATTTTTATACTCTTAATTAAGCATCTTATTTCGAATGTTGGCACGTTTTTTGTTCATGCTGTTGTGCCGGCTCAACTTACATATCACTGCTTTGATGTGTAAATGTATAGTGGAGGGCGCTCTGAATTCGGAATATTAGTCGGCCCTTAAGCGTCACCCGGTGGGACATCATTTGGAGGCTTTTTCGGCCTAAAGGCGTCACTCGCCGAGGGCGCTCCGAATCTGGAGACTTTGGCCAATCGTGATATCCAAGAAGGGCGCTCCGAATCCGAAGGCTTAATCGGCCAAAAGACGTTATGCGATGATGGGGCTCCGAATCCGGAGACTTTTTGGCTAATCGTGATATCCACGAAGGGCGCTCTGAATTCGAACACTTTTTGGCCAATCGTGATATCCACGAAGAGCGCTCCGAATCCGGAGGCTTAATCGGCCCAAAGACGTCATGCACCGATGGAGCTCTGAATCCGGAGACTTTTTTGCCAATCGTGATATCTACGAAGGGCGCTCCGAATCTAGAGGCTTAATCGGCCCAAAGACGTCATATGCCGATGGGGCTCCGAATCTGGAGACTTTTTGGCCAATCGTGATATCCACAAAGGGCGCTCCGAATTCGGAGACTTTTTGGCCAATCGTGATATTCACGAAGGGCGCTCCGAATCCGAAGGCTTAATCGGCCCAAAGACGTCATGCGCCGATGGGGCTCTGAATCCGGAGACTTTTTGGCCGATCGTGATATCCACGAAGAGCGCTCCGAATCCGAAGGCTTAATTGGCCCAAAGGCGTCATGCGCCGATGGGGCTCTGAATCCGAAGACTTTTTGGCCAATCGTGGTATCCACGAAGGGCGCTCCGAATCCGGAGACTTTTTGGCCAATCATGATATTTACGAAGGGCGCTCCAAATCTGGAGACTTAATCGGCCTAAAATTGTCATGTGCCGATGGGGCTCCAAATCCGGAGACTTTTTGGCCAATCATGATATCCACGAAGGGTGCTCCGAATACAGAGGCTAAATCGGTCCAAAGACGTCATGCGTCGATGGGGCTCTGAATTTGGAGACTTTTTGGCAATCGTGGTATCCATGAAGGGTGCTCCGAATCCAGAGACTTTTTGGCCAATCATGATATTCACGAAGGGCGCTCCGAATCCGGAGGCTTAATCGGCCTAAAGATGTCATGCACTGATGGGGCTACGAATCCGAAGACTTTTTGGCCAATCATGATATCCACGAAGGGTGCTCCAAATCCGAAGGCTTAATCGGCCCAAAGACGTCATGCGCCGATGGGGCTCCGAATCCAGAAACTTTTTGGCCAATCGTGATATCCACGAAGGGCGCTCCGAATCCATAGACTTTTTGGCCAATCGTGATATTCACGAAAGGCGCTCCGAATCTGGAGGCCTAATCGGCCCAAAGATGTCATGCGCCGATGGGGCTCCGAATCTGGAGACTTTTTGGCTAATAGTGATATCCATGAAGGGCGCTCCAAATCCGAAGGCTTAATCGGCCCAAAGACGTCATGCGCTGATGGGGCTCCGAATCTGGAGACTTTTTGGCCAATCGTGATATTCACGAAGGGCGCTCCAAATCCAGAGGCGTAATCGGCCCAAAGACATCATGCGCCGATGGGGCTCCGAATTCAGAGACTTTTTGGCCAATTGTGATATCCACGAAAGGCGCTCCGAATCCGGAGGCTTAATCGGCCCAAAGACGTCATGCGCTGATGGGGCTCTGAATCCGCAGACTTTTTAGCCAATTGTGATATCTACGAAGGGCACTTTGAATCCGAAGACTTTTTGGCCAATCGTGATATTCACAAAGTGCGCTCCGAATCCGGAGGCTTAATCAGTCCAAAGACATCATACGCCGATAGGGCTCCAAATCTGGAGACTTTTTGGCCGATTGTGATATCCACAAAAGGCACTCCGAATCTGGAGGCTTAATCGGCGCAAAGATGTCATGCGCCGATGGGGCTCCAAATTCGGAGACTTTTTGGCCAATCGTGATATCCACGAAGGGCGCTCCAAATCCGGAAGCTATTATCTGAACACCTTTGAATTGGATTTTGAAGTGAGTGAATAGCAATCTTTGCATTACAGAAAATGAGATGTACATGGCGAACCGTTCAGAACAAATATCATGCCCCACAAGTCGGTTCAATGATAAAATTTGTGTAAATGCGTGGAATTCCAAGGTCGAGGCAGATTCCTTCCGAACATGTCTTTGAGCCGATACGCCCCTACTCCTGCGATGGAATCAATCTGATAGGGGCCGTCCCAGTTATGACCCAATTTTCCATCGGCTGGTTTCTTGGCCGCTGGAAGTACCTTTTTCAGGACTAACTCCCCTAGTATGTAGCGGCGCAGCTGAACACGTTGATTATATGACTTGGCAAGCTGATGCTGGTACCGCGCCATGAATGCAAGGGCACGGTCTCTTCGTTCTTCAATCAGAATCAAATCCAAAACCAGCATCATTTTGTTTCAGCCCATGTCAAAAATTTGAGTTTTCAAGGTTGGGTGGCCAATCTCCAAGGTTATGATTGCTTGGGTTCCAAAGCATAGAGCAAACGGTGTTTCCCCAGTAGATCGCTTCGGTGTAGTTCGGTGAGCCCACAATACACTTGGCAACTCTTCGGTCCATTTTCCTTTAGCACTCTCCAGCTTCTTCTTGATGCCGTTCAAGATGGATTGATTAGAGGCTTCGGCTTGACCATTGCTTTGTGGGTAAGCCGACGTAGAAAAGTAGGGCTGGATACCATATTTGCTGCACAGCTCCCGGTAGACGCCACAATCAAACTGGGTGCCGTTGTCTGAGATAAGAGCTCTTGGAATGCCGAATCACGTTATGATATTTCTCCACACAAAGTGCTTGACATCAGAATCTCGAATGTGCGTTAATGCCTCCGCTTCGACCCATTTTGTGAAGTAGTCTGTGGCGACGATCAAGTATCGCTTGTTCCCAGGGGCTCTCGGCAACGGTCCTACGATATCAAGTCCCCACTGGGCAAATGGCCAGGGACTGGTGATAGAGCTCAACTCTTCAACAGGCAAATGGGTTAACGAGGAGAACTTTTGGCACTGTTCACACTTTTTTCACATAGCATTCCGCATCGGATCTCATTGTCGGCCAATAATACCCCTGTGTTATAGCTCTATGGGGTAAAGAACAGCTGCCAAAATGGGCGCCACAACTGCCTTCATGTATTTCAGCAAGAAGCTCTTCGACTTTGTCAGGGTGCACACATTCCAAATACGGACCCAAAAGGAATTTTTTATAAAGCCTTCCTTGCGGATCTAAATAGTATCACAGGGCTTTGTTTCGGAGCTTATGTGCTTCTTTCTTGTCCTCTGGGAGTTGTTCAAAAGACAGGAATGCAGCAATGGGATCCATCTAACTCGGTCCGGATTCTATAACATTGACCTGAACTTCCTCCGAAGGGCCAATGCTCGGCTCCGGTATAAAACCTACTTCGATGGTCCGTTTAATCTCTGAGTTAATGGCGGAGGCTAGACAGGCAAGGGCATCTGCATTTGTGTTCTGATCACGTGTTATCTGGTTCAATTCATGATGGTCAAATTTTGCTAGCAAGGAGTTGGCCGTTTTCATGTAAACTGCCATACGGTCATTTCTTGCTGCATACTCCCCCTTTAGCTGATTGATCACCAATTTTGAATCGCAAAATACCAGTAAGCGACGAGCACCCAGAAGATGTGCGTTCCGCAAACCGACTAGAAGGGCTTCGTATTCGGCTTCGTTATTTGATGCTTCGAAGCCGAGCTTGACGGCTTGTTCAATTATTATGCCGTCTAGAGCTATGATCACAACCCCAGCTCCGCTGCCCCGCTGGTTGGATAATCCCTCATAGTACAACTGCCAGATGTCCCCAACATAAATTCTCCAGTTCGGCTTATTCGGCTCCGGTAGAGTTTCATCAGGTTTGAAATTGGCAAGACCCTCCGTGAATTTGGCTACGAAGTCGGCTAGCACCTGTCTTTTGATTGAGGTTCTTAGTAGGAACTGAATATCGTACTGGCCGAGTTCAAGAGCCCACTTTGAGACACGTCCTGATAATTCTACACTTCATAGTACTAATTGGAGGGGATAATCTATTAGCACCCTAATGCTATGTCCTTGGAAGTAATGCATCAGTTTTCTTGCCGCCATGACTAGGGCTAGGATGAGTTTTTCCAGCGGAAGGTAGCGTGTTTCGGCGTCAACCATTGCCTTGCTCACATAGTAGACTAGCCGCTGCTCGCCCAACTCTTCCTTTATCAGTACGGCACTGACGACCCTATCAGAAACTGCTAGATACAGGATGAGCGGATCACCGGCAGTAGGTGTTGTTAAGAGTGGTACTGAGCGGAGGTAAGTCTTGAGGCCATTGAAAGTGGCTTCGCATTCGGCGGATCATTCAAAAGCCTTGCCCTGCCGTAGGGTATAGAAGAATTGTCAGCAGCGATCCGTAGACTTATTGATAAACCTATTGAGTACGGCAGCCATCCCCATCAACTTTTGAACCTCTTTTACTGAACGATGGGAGGTGAGTTCCAAAATTGATGTGATTTGCCTCGGGTTGGCCTCGATTCCCCGGTGGTTGACAATGTAACCCAAGAACTTGTCGGAGCCAATCCCAAACACACATTTGGAAGCATTCAGCTTCATTTTGTATTTGCGTAGGATGCCGAACGTTTCTTCTAGATCGGCTAGATAGGATTGCTCTTCTCTGGATTTGACTACCATGTCATCAATGTATACTTCCATAGTGCAGCCGAGTTGCTTCTTGAACATAGCCGTGACCAGTCTTTGGTAAGTTGCCCCTGCATTATTCAGCCCAAAAGACATTACCTTATAGCAGTAGGTTCCTCTTAGGGTGAGGAATGCAGTTTTTTCTTGGTCCTCAGGATCCATGGCGATCTGATGGTAGCCTCTGTAAGCGTCGAGGAAACTCATACACTGATGGCATGCCATCGCATCTACAAGTTAGTCAATTCTGGGTAGGGGAAAATAATCCTTGGGGCAGACTTTGTTTAGATCCAAGAAATCGACGCACACTTGCCAAGTCCCATTTTTCTTCTTCACAACTACCGTATTAGAGAGCCATGTAGGGTAGGTCACTTCCCTGATTGCCCCAGCTTCAAGCAGCCTGTCAACCTCCTCAACGACGGCGGCAGTGTGCTCTGCGGCTGACCGCCGGCTTTTGTGAATGATCGGCTTATACTTAGGATAAACATTCAAATGGTGTCGCGAAATAGACGGATCGATACCCGGTATCTCATACGGAGTCCACGCAAAGATATCAAGGTTGTTGAGCAGGAAAGCAATTAGCTGCTGTCTGTCGACCTAATTCAGGGATACGCCGACCATGAAGAATTTGTTCGAGCTGCCAGCGATTTCAACTCGGTCTAAGTCCTCCGTGGCCTTTTCATTTGGGAGCTGCCTAACATCGTCGAGACTCTCTTAATCTGGCACCTCAATAGAATTCACCTGCAGCTCCTTGGGTGTTTTTTGAGCATGGAGATAACATGCCTGTGCCGATTTCTGGGAGCTGTGGATCTGCTCAATGCCGCGCTCCGTCGGGAAGCATAGCAACTGATGATATGTACTTGGCACAGCCTGTATGGTGTGTAACCAAGTTCGTCCCATAATCAAATTGTACGGTGATGACAGCTTGACGACCAAGAATTCTACATTCACGGTTCGGGAACCCGCTTGAACGGATAGTGTGATTTTCCCCAATGGGTACTATGGGTTAAAGTTGAAGCCGAATAGTGGATAAGGAGCCGGAGAGAGATCTGATTCGGAGAAGCTGAGTTTAGTGAATGTCTTGTAATACATGACCTCCGATGTGCTGCCTGGATCAATGAGCATGCGCTCAACTGTGAATCGATTTACACGTAACTCAATTACCAAGGGGTCAATGTGGGGCAGTGTCACTCCGGCCAAATTGGAATCATCAAAGTGATGCTTGTGGCTTCATGGGGCCATTTTGCCGGAGTGAGTTGATCCTAAGGGTTGGGATTTGACTGAATCGTATGCACCACCGATGACATTGGCAGGCTGTATATCATGTGGATCACGCCGAGCGGAGGTGAATCCTATCTTAGGGCTATTACTTTGGTTGGGTTGCTTTTTCAGACATACTATTGTAGCCGGCCATCTTGTACCAATTCCTCCAGGTGGTCCTTTAGTGCATAACAACTCTTAGTATCATGGCCATGGTCCTTGTGGTATTCACAACGTCTATTCTGTCTTCTTGTATCGAGAGGTCCAACCATTTTCAACGGCCACTTGAAGAACGGGAAATGTTGAATTTTGGACATAACCACACTGATCGGCTCTGTCAACTCTGTATATTTCTTGTCGACGCGCATCGTGCACCTACTGTCAACTTGCAATTGTTTACTTTCTCGATGAGAGCAGTGGTCACTTGATTGGCGGGAATCTCGTTTTGCCCGATGCTGTGGTTCAAGGCTCTGAGGTGCTACAGAATTTAACGGTTGAGCAATTTCGGTAGAAGCCGTCTTGTTAGGAAAATTTCTAGCCTTAACCCTCAAGGCATCATCTTCCACCTTGCAGTATTCTTCAACTTTCTTCATTAATGACCAGACTGTTTTGGGGGGCCGTCTGGTCAAAGAGCTGCGGAGGGCACTATCGGGATGCAACCCTATCTTGAAGGCGGTGATGGCTATGGAGTCATTGCAGGCATCGTTTACCAGATTAAAGCATTCCCAGTACCACGTTGAATACGTACAAAGGGTCTCCCCCTGTCAAATCTGCATTGCCCAGAGGGAATTGGCTTGCTTTGGCTGGACCTCATTAGTGATGAATCTTGCTCTGAAGGATTTTTGGAGTTGGTGGAAGCCTTTAATCGAAGTCGGCTCCACTTTGTAATACCATCTGACAGCTAGTGGTCCCAAACTACTCGGAAATATTCTGCACATCAAAGCCTTGTCATCTGCATACAGTGTCATGGCTTGCTTGTAATGGCGGATGTGATCGGTGGGGTCTGATTTACCGTCGTACAAGGTGAATGACGGTGCCTTGAATTTTTTTGGGTAGTGTTGCCTTTGCAATCCGTCGTACAAAAGGATAGTGTCGATCTTCGTCCGAACTGTTTCTTCTTCGCTTACGCCTTATACAGGGACTCTCTTCAAAAGAACTAGAGGTTTCAGATCGTCCCTTCTTCTTGGGCTCCGGGGATAATAAGTCGGAGCTGCTATCAGTGTCTTGTTGTCGGGCTCGAGATCGTCGACCACCTGTTCTCATCGATCGTTCCGGGCCTTGGTGTACAGCTTGTTTGGACTTCGCCACCTCCAAGGCCAGATCCTGACGGAGACGTTCATTCTCTACGATTATGTTCTCTAACCATTGTTCGTTTTGCTTTGCTTGTTCCATGATCACTTGCATTACTTCGTGCTTTGGAATCGATGGTGAGGCAAAGTTCAAAGTGCATCTTGCGGGGATGGTCTCCGGTCCAAGCATGTTTGTTGGAGTGAGTTCGTCTCTCTCCGTGGTTTCATCAGTAACTATCGAAGGATCTTCCGTTACGCCCACCATGGATGTGTTTGAGTATTCCCACAGACGGCGCCAATTGTGGAGAAGTGGTTTGGAAATACTCTTCTGATCTTGGGGGACGCTCGAGATCCTCTGTTAATCACTTGAAAATGAATAAACACTCCGATCAGAGGTGCCGGAATTAGCACTCTGACGGGACAGTCAGTCTCTACACTCTGGATTACTTAACTTCTAAGTAAAATATTATGGTTCTCACGTACCTTTTTCTGGCTGATATTCTCCTATTTATATATTTTCTTTCTTGGGCCTTAGGGTTGGGCCCATCTTCAATTCGATATTCGGCCCCTCACCCAACCGGCGTTCGGACCGAATAGGACAGGAAGCTGAATACGTGGGGAAGAGCCGAACACTATATTTATGTTCCAGCTTTCCAGATTCATTCATTCGGCTTATCTTACAACCCCCATTATTCGGCCCCCACACATACCTTATAAAATAACAAATATAGTATGGTTTAACACTCAAAGCCCATGAGCCTCTAGATACACTAAAGGGGAAAAAAAAATATTGATGAAAGAAAATAAGATTAAAAGTTCTCCGAAATTCTCTGAGTAACCAAACAAGCAACCAAATAAACATTAATTCTCATGATTTACTATAAACCAAAATCTGCCAAAAACTGATTGGGGACTCGAATTTTTCCTGAATTTCTTATTAACCAAACAAGCAACAAGTGAAATTGACAAAATAGGAGCTTAAACAGTATGTCAATCAAATAAACATTAATTCTTATGATTTTCTATCCTTATATTAGATTTTCTTAGCAACCAAACGGGAAGAGAGTAAAATTAACACCTATAGGAGGTTATTAGCGTAGTCAGAGACGCCATCAGAAATAACAAGTATATGAAACAAAATAGATGCATACCTTATAAAATAACAAATATAGTATGGTTCAATACCCAAAGCTCATGAGCCTCTAGATGGACTAAAGGGCAAATATATATATATATATATTGACAAAGTAATAATATAATTGGATATGAGTCATGAGTCCAAAACATTCAAGGTATTTGATTGATAGTAGATTGTGATGTTTTAAGGTGTTTGATATTTGAAGGTATTTGAATTTCGAAAGATGTCTATGTTATTTGTGGTTTTGTTGATATTTACTTTAATATGTTTGAGAGGGTATCTTTGGAATACACAAACAGTAGAAAACATGGCAATTTTTCACACTTTTATAATAGTAGTAGATAGCAGATAGATAGATAGATAGACAGACAAGTATTGTTTTTCTTTTTCTAATTAGGTGACACATTCTAAAGTCATACTTTTTTCTAAAAAAGTCACCTCCGCATACGTTTTCTATTTACATAGAAGTTATGTGGCTCTTATCTCTTTCTACTCTAACAAACCCACAAACCCGTTACACTTACTTAACCAATTTTATAAGAACTCTATTTTTTGAGAAATACTTCTTTGACAAATCCAATTTGAGTTTGACATTAAATCTAACTATAAATTCTATATGAATTATATTGGGATTTTTATTGATAAGTCCAATTTAGAAGTGTTTTAACCCAAGAAGTCCATGAAGGAATTTTTTAACCCATTTAGTCCCATGTATGTATAGTTTTATTCCATAAAGTCCATTTTCTTGATTTACACTATTTTCTTGGACACTTACGCCCTTATATTCAATTTTGATACCCTTATAAATATTTTTTGAAGGATTAGCAATTTAATGATGTGAAAATTTATATTTTAAAATTCAAAGTGGTAGAAATATAAAATTGGCCCGTGGGCGGCCTGAAACCTGCCGACGAGCCGGGCCGGGCCGGGCCCGTTGACAATGTGAATATTCACATTGACATGTTAACATTCACATTAATAGGAGTGTAAAATTGGCCCGCGTCCCGTGGTGGTGGCGAAACCGCCATGACCCATAGGCGGCAGGCGTATGGCCGACAGATTGACAATGTGAATATTCACATTGACATGTTAACATTCACATTGATAAGAGTATAAAATTATTCCGCGACCCATGGGCGGCCAAAAGCCCGCCAGCGGCCCGGGGCGGGCCCGGCCCGGCCCGTTGACAATGTGAATATTCACATTGACATGTTAACATTCACATTGATAGGAGTGTAAAATTAGCACGCGTTTCGTGGCTACCCGAAACCCGCCCACGGCCCATGGGCGCCCCGGGGCGGTCCCGGCCCGGCCTATTAACAATGTGAATATTCACATTGACATGTTAACATTCACATTGATAAGAGTATAAAATTGGCCAGCAGCCCAGGGCGGGCCCGACCCGGCCCGGCCCGTTGACAATGTGAATATTCACATTGACATGTTAACATTCACATTAATACAAGTGTAAAATTGGCCCCCGTCCCGTGGTGGCGCGAAACCCGCCCGCGGCCCATGGGCGGCCTGGGGTGGGCCCGGTCCGACCCGTTGATAATATGAATATTCACATTGATATGTTAACATTCACATTGATAAGAGTATAAAATTAGTCCGCCACCCATGGGCGGCCAAAAGCCCGCCAATGTCCAGGCGTTGGCCCGTTTGACAATGTGAATATTCACATTGACATGTTAACATTCACATTGATAGGGTATAAAATTAGCACGTCTCGTGGCTACCGAAACCCGCCCGCGGCGTGTCAGTCCGGCCCGGCCTGTTAACAATGTGAATATTCACATTGACATGTTAACATTCACATTAATAAGAGTATAAAATTGGCAAGCAGCCCAGGGCGGGCTCGACCCGGCCCGGCCCGACCTGTTGACAATGTGAATATTCACATTGACATGTTAACATTCACATTAAAACGAGTGTAAAATTGGCCCCCGTCCCGTGGTGGCGCGAAACCTGCCCGCGGCCCATGGGCGGCCCGGTCCGACCCGTTGACAATGTGAATATTCACATTGACATGTTAACATTCACATTGATAAGAGTATAAAATTAGCCTGCAGCCCATGGGCGACCAAAAGTCCGCCCGCGGCCCGGGGTTGGCCCGGCCCGTTAACAATGTGAATATTCACATTGACACGTTAACATTCACATTGATAAGAGTGTAAAATTGGCCTGTAGCCCATGGGCGGGCGGCTCGGCAAAGCAGAGGCGGGCTTGGCGACCGTGACAATGTGAATATTCACATTGACATGTTAACATTCACATTGATAGAAATGTAAAATTAGCCGCCCGTGTGGTGCCGAAACCGCGGCGCGTGGGCGGCTTGGTTGCTTTGTTGACAATGTGAATATTGACATTGACATGTTAACATTCACATTGATAAGAGTGTAAAATTGGCCCGTGACGTGGGTGGCAAAGCCCGACCTCGGGCGGCGGGCAGCTCGTTAGCAATGTGAATATTCACATTGACATGTTAACATTCACATTGATAGAGTGTAAAATTGGCCGCGCAGTAGGCCAGACGCCACTCGGCGGGCTTGGCCCGACCGTGACAATGTGAATATTCACATTGACATCTTAACACGAACATTGATAGAAGTGTAAATTTGTCCATTGTCCAAAGTTCGCATGACTCGGGCGCCCATGGACGCGAGTCAATTTTACACTCTTATCAATGTAAATGTTAACATGTCAATGTGAATATTTACATTGTCAACAGCCGGCTCGACTTCGGGCATGAGGTCGTGGCGGGTCTCGGGCGACCACGAGCACGGGTTAATGTTACACTCTTATCAATGTGAATGTTAACACGTCAATGAATATTCACGTTAATCGGCAGGGCGAACCCGACCTAGGGCGGGCTTTGAACGCCCGGGTCCTGAGCCAATTTTACTTATCAATGTTAATGTTAATGAATATGTCAATGTGAATATTCACATTGTTAGCGAACGGACTTCCAGGCCACGGCGTGGCCGGGCCGGGCAGGCCGCCCTTGGGCGGCAAGTCAATTTTACACTCTTATCAATGTGAATGTTAACATGTCAATATGAATATTCACATTGTCAACAGTCGGGCAGGCCGCCCGCAGGCCGTGGTTTGGTTTGGCGACCACGCAGGCGCGGACTAATTTTATACTCTTATCAATGTGAATGTTAACATGTCAATGTGAATGTTCACATTATCAACAGGCCGCGGGCTAATTTTACACTCCTATCAATGTGAATGTTAATATGTCAATGTGAATATTCACATTGTCAACGGGCCGGGTCAGGGCCGGGCCGTCCCAGCCCGGGCCCGGGCTTCGGGCTGCCCACGGGTCACGGGCTAATTTTACACTCTTATCAATGTTAACGTTGATATGTCAATGTGAATATTCACATTATGAACGGGCCGGCCCGGGCCCGCCCCGGGAGGCGGGCTGGCTTCGGGCCGCGAGCCAATTTTACACTCCTATCAATGTGAATGTTAACTTGTCAATGTGAATATTCACATTATCAACGGGCCGGGCCGGACCTATTTTTTTGGCCTGTGGACCGGCCCGGCCCGACTCGAATTTTTCCGGGCACTCACGAGGATCAACATGGGCCGGGCCCCTACACATTGACGGTGTGAACATTCACATTAGGGGTATTTTGGTAATTATGTCACCAATAGGACTTATTGAAATATGAGAAAATAATGTGAACTAAATGGAACATAAGTAGATGAAAAGGGTATTTTGGTCTTCTTATCTCAAATTGGACCTAATGGAATAGTCAAAAAGAATATGGGTTTGATGGAATAAAGCTCTTAGAAAATGGATTTATCAAAAAAGCTCCCAATTATATTTTAATTGTACAAAATTTTTCTTATATTATTTTGTACAATCACAACTCTGTATTAAGTTACTTCTTTAATTGCTGTAAGTTCTTCAACATCTCTTCTGGTTTTTGATTTTTTGTATTTGGTTCATTGAATATGAAGACTGTTAATTTTTTTATTTATATTAAAAATAGTGTTTTACTTTTAATTTTTTTCTCTCTTCTATGTAGTGCATCTCTCCTCTTTTCACTTTTAATTTTATAATTATTATTTTTAATATCAAAATTAGTGCTTCTTTTGCTCTGTTATAATTTAATATCATACAAAATCATTATATATATTTATTTAAATTACATTTTTATAGTACGACAGAGCTAAAATTATCAAAATAAGTGTTTCTTTTACTATGTTATAATTTAATATCATATAAAAGTATTGTATATATATATGGGTTAGATTTTTATAGCACAGTAGGGTAAAATTATTAAAATACATATAAATAATTTATTTAAAATTATTATATATTTATTTAAATAACAATTTTATAAAATGATAGTGTTAAGATTATCAAAATAAATAGTAAGAATTATTCTTTAATTTTAAATTATTACTTCTTTTTTTCAATGTAATCATTATTTTTAATATTTTATATATGAACATATATATAAATAATTTAACTAAATTTTATAAAATATTATTTTTGAAAGACTATATTTTAACCAGTGCGGATTAACTACTAATTAATATTATAATAAATTATAATTAAAAATCACAAAAATAATAACTGGATATATAGTACACAGTTTTTCGATGTTGATTAGTTTGACGGAGTCATATCCGAGTCTTCCACTAGCTGACCCCGGTTGACCATTCTTCCTCTCCCAGTCAAGTCACCAAGTGCACTTGTATATGTATACGCTCGGTTTGGATTTTTTGAACTTTTAAATTTTTTATTATTTTAATTTGGGATTAAAATATTTGGGATGAAATTTTTAATTTTTTTGACTTTGTGAGAAAAAAAAAATATAATAATTATGATTTAAATGTGATAACTTTTAACATAAAATGTCTATTTGTCTTCTTGTAGCTAAAATAATCCAACCTAATCCAAATTTACATGCCAAACGGCTACTAAATAAAATATAAAAATAAATATATAATTTATAAAAAGAGAAATGTTACTATCTATATCTAGAATTGCAAAACGAATCGAGCCTAATTGAGTTTTGTTTGACTTTTTGTTTATTGAATTTGATTATCCAACTCGAGTTCGGCTGATAACTAATCGAGTTTAAGTTCGAGCTCGGCTCCACTTAACTCGGCTCGTTAATATTAGTCAAGTTCGGGCTCGGCTTGAAACTCAATAATAAATTATTATTATTATTTATATATTATTTAATAAAAATATTATTTATACTATTTTAACATATAAATAATATAATTATGCTATTATTTATACATATTTTATATTATTTAATATATAAATACTATATATTTATTTCATAATTTAAATAAAGATAAATGAACCGAGAACCGAGTTTATTCAAACTCAAGTTCGGCTCGTTCATTAAACAAGTCGAACCGAGCTCTTAATGAGTCAAGCCGAGCTAGCGAACAACTCGATTCGTTTGCAATCATATCCGTACCACAATCCTCTATATTACTTCATATTTCATTTTATGGATCTCACTCTGGATTCACAATGATTAATTTGCCTCCGTTTGGGAAGTGGGTTGGCTTTTTGGCTTTTTGGCTTTTTGGCTTTTTTGGCTATTTTAGCCTGGGCTTAAAAGTTTGGTTTGGGAAGGGCTTTTTGGCTTTTTGGCTTTTTTGACTTTTTTTGTGAGAGGGGAGTGTAATGATTATGGGTTGGATGTGATGTTTTGTTTTTTGTGGCTAAAAAAGCCTATTTTGTCTTTTGTGGCTAAAATAGCCAAAAAAAACCCCAATAAGTTCTTCCCAAACACCACCACCATTCACTACATAAGCATTGTAGTGAAGATCGTTTATGTTAGGTATGATTATAAATTCGTCCAACCCAACCTAACCTGATTGATTTTGGTCATATGCATGTCTTTCGATATCTCGACAAATGAAAAAGAAATATTTCAAAATCCACAGATACAGTTCAGATGGCGGATTAACTATCCCGCACTTGCATGAACCCAATACGTCCGTAGATGAAGTTCAAAAATAAATAAATAAATAAATGAACTCCTAACAAGTAACAATATAGAGTATAAATAACAAAAAATATATATATTTGTTTAAATGAAAAACAATACTTTAAAAATATGCATGTATGGTGCGATGGCCTATATAGACAAATAATACATATTTTTTCAGATCACTAGTTATTGCAGAATGTAAAAGTAGTGAATTATAATTTGGAAAAATGCCTAAAATTTGCAAAGTCCAAACCGCCAAACCAATCACATCCATCCGTCAACTCGCGCAACCGGCTCAATTTGCATCCGCCAAACCGGTGGATGGATGTGAATTATTTTTTTCAATCTACCTAATTTTGAATAGATGGCGGATGTGATGCCACCCAACCCAACTCGGTCCAACCCGATCCACCTCTTAGTTTATATTAAAAATCTGGTTCATCAGGTATCAATAAATAGATTACAAATTATATTTTGTTCTATAAAATGGACGGTTTAAGTTTAAAATCATAATTGCCGTCTATTTAAAAAAAATAAAATGTAATTTGCCCATGTATCTAGTGATACTTTATGAAACTGATTTTGTTCATAACTCATTTAGATTAATGAGATGAACGATTCAGATTATCGTTGGAGGCCTAAAACAAGGCCTATGAAATAGATGATGGCAAAATATGGAGGATAATAGTATGAAAATGATTTATTCTCTTAAAAAATGGGTATTATTTTATAGAATATCTTGGGGGAAATTACAAAAGAAAAATTTCAAGATTTGATCTTTGCAATAAAATAAATTCTAAATTTTTGATTTTGTAAATTTAAATTCTAATTTTTTTATTTGTTTTCAATTTAAATTATTTTTTCCATTTTTGGTAAAAAAAATTTGACAAAAAATGATATTTTAGTCATTAAAATTTATGAAAAATAGTATTTTAGACATTTTATACATACTTACATTGAGGTTAATTACTAAAACAATATTTTTTCCGTCAGTTTTACTTAAAAAAAAAAAAAAGGGTGGTTAGTTTATATTGAAAAAAATTAAAAGATTAAACTTTAAATTGACAAAAATAAATACTCAAAATTTATCTTATTATAAAAGTCAGACCATGGAGAGATTTCTTTTTTTTTTTTTAATGTAATTTCTTCAAAGTCTTCCGGATTATACCCAGTTAAGTATAGTTGACGCATAAGGATCACCATGATCCTACTTTGGAGATCTGAGTCGTTTATTTCATGGTCTATTATACGTGGATCATTCACTAAGAAAATCAAATTAATTTGATAATCGTAACCACATAATTTCATCATTTTTTTATTTTTTTTTTGGTTTAAATGGAAGATAAGCATGACTTTAAAATAAGAAGTCTATGTTATATAAAATAAGAAGTCTAATTTTTCATTGATGATCTACTTGTATAAAATGAATGAATTGAATTATTGAAATGGAATCCATAGCGACTCTCATAGGACTAAATGAACGTGACAACTGGAGAGAAGCTCATCCCAAATGTCACACATCCATCTCTTAGCATTTATAATTTGCCTTGTTTCTGTAGTTGAACATCGGGTTTAACTTCTCTTACGTTAGCCATCTTAGCTTCAGAGAGCATTTGAACTTGGTATACCCATTTTGAAACCGATTTTGGTTATCCAAATCATTCACCTTTTAAGACTCGTTGAGTAGAATATTCATATAAAAAGTCAAAGTGATCAAATATAGTTATATATTTAAATCAAATTTATATTACAAAAAATAAATGACTATTCTTGAAATTATATTTATCATTTATTTTTTTAAGAAATATGATTTAAACATATAAATACAGATATCTAATCATCTTCTTTTTTTTAATGAATATTTGACACAAGAAGTTTTCAAAAATAAATTATTCGAATCACTAAAATCAATTTCAAAATGAACCTATCAAGTTTAAATACTCTAATTTAATGGCAATTTTAAAAAAGTCAAATCTTGTAGATTTGTACCTTACAAGCCTCAAAGGAATCTCAGGAATTTCAAGCTTTCACACACAACTACATCTCGGATACAAACAAATCCATAAATGAACAATGAGACCTTATGTTCCAAACATGACAATTCACCATGAACAATGTGACCTTATATTCCAAACAATGACAATTCACTCTAGAAGGTTGTCCGTCCCATTACTATTAAACTTGTGAAAGGAAATGTGGACAATGAGAACCATGGGGTGGCCTATCTATGGTCACATCGAGACATGTGATATTGTTTAAAATTCACACTATTTTTTGGTTGGTTCCACAATATTTCCTATCTAATGTTGGGATTAGAATTATGTCCAGTTGGGTCGTGTTTACTGAACGTATAGAGATATTTAGTAGTTGTATTTAGAAATTCCTAAATTTTAAAGAATTGTTTGTCAGGCAAAAGCACCTTCCATTTCATTAATTCTTCCTTCCACCTCTATATCACTCATAACATAATAGATGAAGTCATTTCCTTGGTTCAACAAAATTTTGTACAATTTTAGGAAATTATTCTTGTGCATCATATGCAAACTTTCACAATAATATATTATTTTTTTAAAAAATTTCATAACATCAACTACAAAATGCATAATTTCGTCACAAATTGACATATCAAAAATGTCATAACCAAGCCACAAAATTTTGGATATTTTTGTTATGCCAATTTGTGCTAAGATCACATATTTTATGGTTGATATTACGAAATTTTGTGATAAAATTATACATTTTTTTGATAAGTTGCATATCGTGTGCACCCCTAAATGGTGCACACCGGAGCATTTCCCCAATTTTTAACATATGAAGATACCTTCAATTTTTCATTTAATTCAAAAATTATAATTATAATAGTTTAAACAAAATGTTCTCTTAATCTGAAATGCAACTTGAAGTATGATAATATTTTGAATAAATTATACCCGTGGTCCTTTTATTTTATCGCTTGTGTTAATTTGGCCATTATAGTTTTAATTGTATCAATTTTGTCACTTTATTTTTTTTCAGATTATTTCAATTTAGTTTGATAACACTCAATAAGAAATTAGATAGCAATTAAGAGCAAAATGGTCCATTCAACAAGGAATTGATCATTTCAAATTAAACGCCAAACTATCAATAACTTTGACGAGAGTAAATGAACTATTTTACCCTTTGATTTCAATCCAATTTCTAAATGAGCACGTGAAAAAATCAAAGGTAAAATTAATACAATTAGAATTATGTGGACCAAATTCACAGAAGAAGCAAACTACAAGGAGTTCAAGTATAATTTGGTCTAATGTTTTTTTATATTAATGGTTTAGGTTTATGTTATGAAGAGAAAGTTTTAAAAGACATTATACAACAAATAAAAATAAAAATACAACCCACAATGATTATATAAAAGATTAGTTTATTTTTTCAAATACATGCATTGCTTATAAAAAATTATTCAAAATAGTTGCATTTTTTTTTTTTTTGGATGTATGAGGTATCTTGGGCCAACTTGTGTGCATGTGACTAAGTCCCTATAGTTCAAACAAACTTTTCGAAACTGGATTTGAATGGTGCAGTCTGTGCCTCCAAGAGTTACGATGAGAGTCGAACTTGAGACCTTAGAGAGTAAATCCTAAATCCCAAACCTCATCAACTAATTGATCCTTGGGGTTATAGTTGTGATGTTACTTGTGAATAAATAAGTTTTTAACATTAAATTTTGTTAAAGCATCCAATTCAAAATCAATTGGTAGTAAGTGAAGAGACTCTTTCATCATATTAATCAAGTTTGGGCGGTTTAGATTAGTGATGTGGGTTTAAATCTGGCACTCCCCCTCACATGCTATCCGATAGCACATGGAGGTGATTAAGGGTCAAATTGAGAGATGGACCGTTTGTACCACATGATGTAAAAACCATCCAAGATATAGTTTTGATACCATATTAAAGTATCCAACTCAAAATCAATTGACAATGAGGAGAGGTTTTGCATTATATTAATCAAGTTTGTGTGACTTAAATTGACGATGTGGGTTTAAGTCTAACATTAATAAAATCCTATATAAGATCAACGACTATTTTACAAGAAAGATTAAATAGTTTTGCTAGGCTATCACTTGAAAATGATATGTTAACAAATATTAAAGAGAAATTTTATGGGATGTGTATCATATTCTCTAGTTATGACTTTTATAGTATTTCATTATGAGTTATTTTGTTATTAGTTATGACTTGGTTATATACATTCTGGTGCTAGTTATGATACATTGCGATGTTCTTTATGACATTAATTTGGTTATGATTTAAAAAAAATTAATTAATTTTACCTTATGTAGTATTTAGTTATGACTCAATTTTTCTTTTTTAATTATAATCGAAGAAAATTTAATTATGACATTTATGGTAAATAACACTACAAATTTCGTAACTTCCATAAGGTAAATATCAGCCAACATATTATATATATAGATATATGGAGCTAGTATCACTGCTATGCATATAGCAGTGACTGTTGTGCGGCCCGTGAAACTCATTTCGGATCTTACTTTAATGATTCGAACCGTTGAAAATTTAAAAAATATCGAGAACAATATATCTATAAAAAATTAAGTTAATTAGATATCAATAACTTGTTCATCAAATAACATCTTTATATAAAATAAAAAAAATGAATATGTATGTATCAAACTAAATACAAATGTTATTTGAAAAACAGGTTATTGATATCTAATCAATTTAATTTTTTACAGGTATATTGTTCTCGATATTTCCTAAATTTTCAACGGTTCAAATCATCAAAATAGGATTTAAAATGAGTTTCATGAGCTGCACAACAATCACTATTGTGCTTCACATACAACAGTGACACTGGATCCTATATATATATATTAGTCATTTTGCCAATCAAAAAGTTAGAAAAAATAAATTTAAAATAAAATATTTTACATCAATATTAAAATTAAGGGTAAATTTCACCATCCTTCCATGATTTTGAAGAAAAAAAAATACAGTAAGTCTTATAATTTTTAACATAATTATATTGATCTCCTTTTTAGTAAGATTAAATAGATCGAAACTAATTCAGATAGTGGAAAAATAAAAAATAAATAACGTAAAGTATACATTTTCATATAAAAGAGATGATAATATTTATTTTTTTTATTCATATAACTCACAAATTATGAATAAAAAAAATTATTATATAAATTAAAATTTTAAAAAATTAATATAATTATATTAAAACTAAAGAGGTGAATATAATTTATTTTAAAATTAAAAGGTCCCATTTAAAATTATTATTTTAATGAACCTTTCATGCTAGAAGAAGTCGACTTGATTTGTCTGGTTGAAGTTTCCAAAACAACAAAAGATGAACGTTCATTCGAAGACTTGTAACTTTTCTTTTGGTTGGTTGTACACTACACGTAAATTGATGGAATTAGAATTAGTGAAATGTCATCATCATAGAGAGCGGAAGTTTCAAATAAGCCAATCAATGAGCAATGAACATATAATAGCTAGACTTTTCTTCACATGGTTCTAGTTATGTTTGGATCAAAATTTTAAATAAAAATTTAAAATAAAAAGTATTTTATTTTCATTTCATTTATTTATTTATTTATTTTAAATTTTTTATTTAAATATATGATTCAAATATAATCTTAACGAATTTTTATCAATAATTTTATTTTAAAAATTTAATATGTGACTTAGGCTTGGTTTGGCATGTTTGAAAAAAGTCAAAAAGTCACTGTCTTATTTAAGTCACATTATCTTATTTAAGTCGCATTACCTCTCTAACACATCACTTCAAACCTAACCCAAACTCAATTCATATTTCATAAAAAGTCAAAAAATGTACTTATTTAGATCATCCCAAACAACCCCTTAAACTCAAATTTGTAGTCTTTCTAGATGATAAACATTTTGAATACTTGTTTCACTCTTTCTCTGCACCTTCTTTCTAGATGATAAACATTTTGCAGCTTCTTTCTCTGCACCTTCTTTCCTAGCTCCTTGACAAACAAATCAAACCAAAGGTCATCCCAGTCGTCTCCCCATTACCAATTTTCCATATCACACCCTGCATGGCACGATAAGAACAGTTTTTTAGTACCAAGAAGAATATTCAAACCAAAAAAATCTGTTTTTATGTGTGAAAAGTAAAGAGAAGTGAAATAGAAAAATTATTCAGTACTTCTAAGACACTGTTATATTAATGTGTATGTGGCGTTCTCAATCAATTGAGTTGTGCTAAAGCAAATAAACGAACTAATCTCTCACCTAATTGACCAAGGAGGGTTAGTCAGCCGACTCCACTTGTGATATGACTATTGTTCTAATTGGGAGTACTATATCGACATAATTGGTAATTCAAAATCAACTATAATCAACCCCATACAAAAGAGAAAAATTATATCGTATGCATTTAGAAAAGATGCATGTTGTATCGGCCTTCACTTTTAGAGATGTTCAATATAAAAAAAAATTATTTGAGCCATTGATCATAGTCACGTTAGATTGTAACCAACACTACTTTTGGGATATAATGAAAGACCATTTCGATGGTAATTTAAGCCAATATAAAACTACAGTGAGACGTAATTAATTAATTTTGATTTAATAATTTACTGGCTCAACTTACATTATGGTCCATAGTCAAACACTAAAAAATTCATAATTAACATCAATGTGAAACATGAGCTATATGCACCATAAGTATCACTTGTAGCATGATGATCATCCAAAAGATGATCAATGAAGTAGTAATTTGACATCCATCCCCATTGTCAAAGAAAACAGAGCAACCTTGACAAAGTGAAGCTCATAGATGACAAGGCTAATTTCAATTATTCAATGCATGGCTTAGAGGAACCATAGAATTCAAATCCTTTTTATAATGCATTGCTCGTAGTACTTCCTATAATGTCTCAAAATGGCGTCGTTTTTAATTGGATAATATGACAAGAGAGAAAGAGAGTTACTGTTGAAATTCAATGTTGATGGAATTAGCAGAAGAATTTGCAATGACTCCGAGGGCCGTCTCTGACAGAACCATGGTGGTGCCAGTGGCAGAAGGAGTGGAAGCGGCAGCAGGGGCATAATCGACAATCCTTATCTGAATAGTTTGGTCAGGAACACAAGCATAGGGTGTGGTGGCGCTGATACACCTCACCAAATACTGCCTCCCACATGACGCCCCATTGTCCCATATTCCATCCCCCGCTGCCGCAAACAGGTTGCTCGATGGAAACTGCGATGGGTCGCTTCCGTAGCACGCCGTGGCTAAAACCCAGATTGATAAACAGTCATTAGATCAAACTCAGAAGCCTAATTGTTGTGCTCTATAGAGCTATAACTTTTGAGGAAAAAGTCTAATATTGCATAAATCCGATCACACAATTAGACACAATTCTATGATACGAGGCGAGTCCTACTTTTTGTGAGTCTGTACATATGTGAGTGAATTGTGTTCGGTTCCATCTCAAATTGCTCTGGTTAGTTATGTGAATGCACATCCAATTATTGAATTGAGAAATGTTAAAGAAAAACTGACAATGTAAGTTCCACAATGAAATGAAAAAAGAATTAAATGTTACATAATTAAATTTGTAATAAATTAAAACTTGACACATAAATATCACATCATGTCATTATGGGTGAATTATATGAGACTCAAATTATTATATAGAAATTACAAGACATGTCTACTAAGTTGAATTTTCAAAATCTATTTATAAAAAATAAAAATTCAACAAAGAGTTTTAGTGAAAAAAATTTAAAATTTATTTTTCTTATATGAATTTTTTTTTTTATATTTCTTTTTTATCAAAAATAACTTATTAATATTTATTTTTGCCAATCTAATTACTCCATAATTGAGAGTATACATAATCAGTGTTTATACCGAATGAATATACTTACGTGTATATGGAGGACTGTACTTGGCAGCAGTGCCAACGTCCGCATGAGAGCGATGAAAATGCTCAACGAGGAGGAAAATAAAGAGAGATATCCGTTGGATGATTTGTTTGATGCTAGACATGTTAGAAAAAGCATCCATTGGATGAGTTGAGCAAAAGCCTCTTTTATATTCAAAAACACCGTGTTGACTGAGTCAAGCCGGTATGTACATAAGAAAATAATATCAGTCGTGATTGTCACCCTCTCAAATCACCATCCCCACCGTCCTCCTTTGACACGTGACGGGTGGTGATTGGAGGGAAAAGAAAAAAAAGAAAAAAAAAGAAAAAGAAAAAGGTGACCAATCAAATTAAGAGAGGGTCCAAAGAAGGTCTTAAAAAGGAGGTCCTGCACATTATTCAAATAATATATATGTCGACGATTTATGAGTAATTGGAAACGATAGGAGTAAGAAATAACAGCTGAAAGTAATTTGTTAATTGATCATTAAACTTGAAAAATAAGTCTAATTTTTGAGATTCATCGAAACATAATGATGGAAATTTAGAGACAAAAACTTCTTATCATATGCCATGCTTATTTGGATTGAGAATATTTTTTGAAAAATATTTTTCATAATTTATGGTATTTGATATAATAAAAAATGAAAATTAACAGAAAATATTTTTTGTAGTCAATACAAAATAAGTTTATTTGAGCAAAAAATATTTTTTAATTTTAAAAGGTGAAAATCACTTTCAAAATTAAAATATTATCAATGTCACCAAACTACTATTGTCATTCTCATCTCCAATACTACACCACCACCATTATCACCATAATTGCCACCAGTACCTCACCACCAGGCCTCCACTTCTACCTCCACCTTCATCCCATCACCACAGGTCTCCACTTCTACCTCCACCTCCATCCCATCACCACAATTACCAAACATAGAAACAATTTTTTGAAATTTTTTTCATAAATAATATTTTTCATCTAAACAAACAGAACATTAATATTATAAATGTTAGATATATAATGAATAAGAAGCATCACGTGATATGAATAGAAAATAAAAAATAAAAAAATAAGAAGCATCGAAGTGTAGTTTGTATACACGTTTTTTTTTTTAAAATTTTATTTTATAATAATGCTTGGGACCCCTTTTTGGGGGTCACCCCCTCACCCCTTTGTCATGTGGCGAGGGGGTGATTGGAGGAACAGGAAAAAAAAAAAAAAAGAAAAAAAAAAAAACCAATAAGAGAGAGGAGGGGTCAAAGGGAGTGGGAGGAAAAGGGAGATGAATCATTGTTGTTTATTTTAGGGGTACTTACCAATTAGTTCTGTTAACTAGACTTATTTATTTACAGGTCCTAACTAATAAATTTAACACTATAAAAATAAGAGAGTGATAAATTTATCACTAAAAATTTATTCATAAAACAAAGAGACTGATAAATTTATCACTATAAAATTATTCATAAAAAAAAAGACTGATAAATTTATCTTTATCACTTAATAAATTATATCAAATAGGACTTAATGAGTAATAAGTCTCTAAAGTAGGACCTATTGGGTAATAAGTCTCCAAAGTAGGACCTATTGGTAGTTTACCCTTTATTTTATTTGGTTTATCTCCGGTTGGAGACAAGTTCGGTCTAAAGTTGTTAGGCTTATAGAACTTATCATGAGTTTATTATTTAAAATTTTTTCCTAATTTTTTATTTGTCTTAAGTCAAGTTTGGCATCTACTAAATAATATAAAAAGTCAAAAAGTCACTATTCTATTTAAGTCACATCATCTTATTTAAATCACGTCACATCTCTAACACATCACATCAAACCGAACCTAAATCCAACCCATATAAGCCAATAAGTCAAAAAGTATATTTTTTTAAAACATCCCAAACCAACCCATAATATTTTTTGAATTTGATTCCTGTGTTACAATTTTTGTGTACGATAATGATATATCACATTAAAAATGATAATTTATAATATTACTTTTAGTGAAATGTATCATTACCGGTTTTGCGTAATAATCTTGATGTACTTTTTAATGCAACAAGATATGTTGGTTAAATTGTACTCCCGCTGCCCTATTTTGATTTCCTTTTTGAAAAATTTTTACTCTGCTAAGAGATTAGTAATCATTACATTTGGATTTAAATTTTAAAATATTAATTTTAAAAGTACTATTCTATTCTTATTTTTTTAATCTATTTATAATTATTAACAAGGACACTTTTAAAATTTCAAAATTTAAAATTTTTACTTTTCAAAATAAACATAAATTTTAAGATAATAAAAAATAAAATAATAGACTAATAACAAAATTGGACGAAGATAGTATAATCCAACAATTAAAGATAAACAAAAGTAAAATAGCATTAGTATCACACCTTTTATTTACTTTAACTTTAAACTAGTGTATTATGGCAGAGAAATGGCAGAGGCTCATGATTCATATTTTCCAACTACTTTATATGATATAATTATATTTCAGGCATCTTTAATAGTTCATCAGAAATTTTATCAAATCTAAAATAAATAAAGAAAAAGACAGATTTTTTAATTTGATATTAGCCACTCTAACGGTGAATATTGTAACTTTCATCAAAACGCATTGGACGTCTGGGGAGACGATCAGCGGGTCGACTGGAAAGAGGAAAATGAATTTTTTTCCCTTCATTTCGATTTCTTTAATTCCTTTCTCATTTCTTTCTCCCTCTATTAAATCTTTTCCAACTTTTTTTTTTTTTGCCTCCAATAATTATTTCCTTCCAAAAACAGATATAAACAAATTAACCCATATACTATATAAACCAAACAAACAGCGTTGTATTTGGAATCAACCATAACTAAAAACCAAAGCATAATGACTAGCTCAAGTTCTTATTTGTTCATTTCATTTTTCATCCTCTTCTTCTTCCTCATCTTCTAATGATGAGTCTAATGATGGAAAAATTATGAAACTTCTGAGTGTTTATGAGATAAATAATACTAGTATGATAGAGATTCTGATAACAAGTGATCGATCAAAAAAAAAGAGGTGATTCTGTTATAGGGCATAAATACATATGTCGCGATAGATGGAAGGGTCATGAACTATTGTTCGCGGATTATTTTGCAACAAATCTAGTTTATTCACCTACAATGTTTCAAATACATTTTAGAATGCGTCGTTCTCTGTATCTACGAATTTTGAATGCCATTGAAGTACAGGATCCATATTTTGTTCAAAAAAAGATGTAGCTTATATCCTCGGATTGTCTCCACTGCAAAAGATGACTTCAATAAGGAGAATACTCTCATATGGAGTGGAAGCAGATGCAGTTGATGATTATGTGTGAATTGGGAAAAGCACGACAATTAAAAGTTTGAAACACTTTTGCAATTCAATAATTGAAATCTTTGGACCCAAATACCTCCAACAACAATTGATATTTCTAAATTATTTGCTATTGGGCAGGTTCGTGGGTTTCTGGGTATGGTGGGAAGTTTAGATTACATGTGTTGAGAGCAGAAAAATTGTCCAATGACATGGCAAGGTCAATACGTAAGCCATCAGAAAAAGCCAACCATTATTCTTGAAGTAGTAGTTTCTTATAACTTGTGGATTTGTAATGCATTTTTTGGAATGTCTGAATCACACAATGACTTGAATGTGTTGGATCGATCACCCTTATTTTTTGATCCTACCCAAGGTAAAGCTCCATCTTCCTATTACACTATTAATGGACACACTTATAATATGGGTTGTTACATTGCTAATAGTATATTCCCTCAATGGGCAACACTGGTTCAGACAATCTCTTCTCTCCAAGGAATAAAGAAGCAACATTTTACAACGACACAAGAGTCAGCAATGAAGGATGTAGAGCGGGCATTCGGAGTGCTTTAATCCCGATTTGCAATTGTAGGTGGTGCAGTATGTTTTCTGGATCCTAAAATGTTTGGTGACATAATGAAGAGTTGTGTTATATTGCACAATATCATTGTCGAAGATGAGAGAGATGAGCATCTTGATTTCGATTATGAAATTTCATCAACCAATTCACTAGTACAACTTTCGTATAGCAGTAACAATGACTTCCAATCATTTATGTCCCGTCATTTAGGTATTAGAGATAAGAATACATATCATGTCCTTCGCAATGATTTAATAGAACATATGCGGCATCTTCATGATGAAAACTAACTTCACCACGTGGACAAGAACATGAACTCTTGGTTGATTTTTTTGATTGGGAGGTGATTACGCAAGGAAGGCTGTCAATATTTATTGTTGCTCTTAAACTTCATTTACACATATCATTTTTGTTGTTAGTTAAATACTGTCAGTGTTTGTTGTTGGTGTTCTTCACCCTGTACACATCTATTTTTTCTAGTATTATTGGTCTGTTAACTTTGTCAATATCAAAAATAGTGTGAATTTTGAATGTACGGTTATGATAATTTACTGATGTTGTGTTTTGTGCATGTGAAATGTACTGTTAAGGAAGTGGTTTTTATCAACATATTTTTTGTTAATTGATTTTTTTTTTTTCTGATTATTTTGACATATTGTATTGATGAGTCCTTAAGATTGAATTTTGGATAATAATAGTGTCAATTACAAGGATGACTACTGATATAGATTTGGACTCCTGACATGGATGCCTATAACATATAGCTTACTTTAGTGAATAACTAATTTTTTTGTTCTGTATGTACATTTAATAAATTACAAATCACTCATGATTCTTATATATATCCACCATTTTATAAATTACAAATGAATTACAAATAAATGCCTCGGACGTCACAAATGAATTATATATATATATATATATATCCAAAATTTGATATATACACACAACCATCCAACTAATTCACCATCATATATCCTCCACACTTTAGAAAGTGGTTTCATGAATGCCTAATTTACAAACACAACCAACCAACTACTTCATTAAGCAAATTGACCCACCTCACTACTCCCTCCACCATCTACCTCATTTAAAGCTATTGAAAATGCACTCTATATAGACACAATGCCATACATAAATGTATGTCATAGATGAATTTGGTTAAACGTTGGAGATGACCTTATATCATTTTTTTATTTGTTGGAAAATAATGATTTTTCGGCAACTTTAATTCGAAATTAAAGTAGGACCCAACTGGTGGTTAAAGTGGATATAAGTGGTTTTGTATTTTCTTAACTGAGAAGATTGCTATACAAAAATAATAAACCGAAATCATTAAATTGTGAATAAGAATTGTCTCATAAAGTGGATATCAATAAAGTTAGGTTTAAATTTAGACTCTTAATTTGGACTGGGCCTAGGCTTGTACTTGTGCATATGTTGGGTTTGGTCTTGGACTTAGACTTAGACTTTGACTTAATCTTGAGCTTGGGTTAAGCTATGTTGTGTTGGGCTTAGCTTATGCATGTGTTTGAGAATTGGGCTTAGATCGGGTTATGACCCAACATTATTATCCATTTTGTAACCCATCTAGTTGGTTTATTCAACCATCATTATATACATATTTATTTGTTTATATTAAGCACACATGGAAGGTTTAGACCTTTGTAACTCTCATCTTTTGATGATGGAATTGATGGCCATATTAGTAGTCATAAGCTTCCAACCTTTGTAACTCTAGCCCTAATGGCTAGAGTTGATGGCCTTGGTTAATAACATTTGATGGCCCTATTGATGAATGGCCTTCATCGCTAGGGATTCCCTTACTAGTATAAATAGAGGCTTTTTCCCCTTCAACTTAGAAGAAGAATTTTAGAAAGATTTTTGATGAAAAATAGAGATAGTGTTTTGAGAAAAAAAGTTTGAGATGTTTATTTTACACCAAAGAAAATTCTTTCTATCTTTTTTTGCTAGCCTCTTCTTTGGTTCTTGTTAGAGAGAGTGCAGCCATTGTCAAGTTCACTGAAACTATTCAGAATGTGCTTCTGAATTAGCTGATTTCGACCGTCGTATCCTAGGAAATAAACATCGGCGTACCTCCAACACCCCACCGGGAGGCGGTGAATCTGTTTTAAGGAAATTGTGGTATCACATAGACTTCGGTTTGCTTCCTTTATCTTTCGTTCTTCAAAGTTTTAAATTTAAATAATTTCTTGTATATTATTTTATATGTCCATTTGAATCCATCTTGTAATATGTTCTATGGTGTAATCTAGTTCATTCTTGTGTTTTGTTTTAGTTCTATAGTTTATTGTATATTTCATTCTTTAATAAAAAAAAAATTATTTTGTCATTTGTATTTAATTTATTTTATATATTTTTCTTATATTATTATGAAAAAATACCAACATTATTTACCATGTTTATAATATATATATATATATATTGTACTCTTCAAGTGGCTACTACACTTATATTTTACTTTTAAGAAATTAAGAAAAAAAATTACAGGATAAAACCCCACCCTTAAGTGAGAACGATGACAAAAATTTTATAACAAATATTCATTTCATAGTTTAACACCATTACATATTTCATTAATATCAATTATAATTAAGACTTTTATAATATACTTTTGGTATTTATTAACAGTACATGAATATCATAAATTAGCACCATGAATAATGGGATTGTTTGGAAAGTAAAATTTTAGCCTCATTTAAGTTAAAATTCACAAAAAGATAAAATATGTTAAAACAATTAATAAGACAAAATGTCACATTAAATTCATAATTATTTTACTTTTTCTCTCACAAATATCACATCCAATTACAAAAAAATTCAATCATCTTTTCAAACACAAAATTTTTAACCTACTAAAATAACTAAAAGTTAAAATAGCATATTAAAATAACAACTTCCCACCACAATGTGTGATTTGGGAATAGATTATTTTAGTTGATTTTTTATTTATTTATTGATTATTTTAACTTGGCTAAAATAAATAAATTTGAGACGATAATTGATTAATTTAATAATTATAAAAGAAAAAAATAAAATAATTATAATTTAAATATAATATTTTTCATAAATTATTTTAACTTATTTTATCATTATTAATTATTCTAGCCAAAACTTGACTGGCCAAACACTCCAATATAAATTTCAAAGTTAAGAACAAAAAAAAAAAAAAAATACTGAAATCAAAAGTATCAAATAGAAAAAGGGAAAAGCGGGGGAGCTCGAAAAGCTCTGCCCCGAATCCCCCGAAAATGCTATTTTTGGCACAAAAAAAAAAAATGCAAGGCAAAATAAAAAAAAGAAAAAAAACAGTTTACTTAAAATGGAAATTAGGGAGATTCGGGGGAGGGGAATTCGAGCTACCAATCAAAATTGATAGAAAAATGTATAGAGTTTTAATTCTTAAATTTCAAAATCAGCTCTACTGGAGTTGACAGAAAATCATATTTACTGTGATATAATATTTTAGTTTTGATTTTTTTTTTTTTAATCATGTCATTAGTGCTTCATTAAACTATTAAAATTTGTGTTATGAATAGTTGCTGATACAAGTTATAAAATGAGTGACGTAAAGGAGCAAGAATTCCCTCATTGACTCTCCTACTTGATACGCTTTGGGTTTACTTTTGGACTTAATTTTGATAATTCGAACAGCTCACATTTTAGAATTTGTTATGTACATCATACCTGTAAAAAATCAAATTGATCGAATATCGGAAAAACTAAAAATGGTTTAATAAACAATTTTATTGTTTAATAAAACTTTTAGTTCACGTGGTTTTTGATATCCGATTGATTTGATTTTATACAGATATGATGTACATGACAAATTCTAAAATGTGAACTATTCGGATCATCGAAATTGAGCCCAAAAGTGGAATCAGGATCCTCTCATTGAGTTTCCTACTTAACTTCCTACTTGCTAGGTTATTGGGCCCATTTTTAGGCCTAATTTTAATGATTCGAACATTTCACATTTTAAAATTTATTGAGTATATCATATTTGTAAAAAATCAGGTTGATTGAATATCAAAAAATATGTGTTCGGATCATCGAACTAAAAACTATTTCTTTAAAAAAAATTAATAAACAGTTTTTTAAACACATACTTTCTGATATTCGATTAACTTAATTTTTTATAAATATAATATACTCCACAAATTTTAAAATATAAATAATTTAAATTATCGAAATTAAGCTTAAAAATGGGCCAATAACCACACAAATGAAAAGTCAAGTAAAAAATTCAAAACAGAGATCCGGATTCCCAAAAATAAATTGAATGGCCATTAAATAAGAAGTCAAGGAAGGATCCTTGCTCGGAGCCAAGGTTCTCTCCTTGCAACTTTGTATTTGTGTCCGTCCTTATAGGTCTTCGGGTCTACTTTTAGACCCAATTTTAATAATCCGAACCGTTCATATTTTATGATTTATTTAGTATATCATACCTGTAAAAAATCAAGTTGATCGGATATCAGAAAGCATATGTTCGGAAAACTGTTTATTAAATTATTTAAAAAATAGTTTTTAGTTCAATTTTTCGAACACATACTTTCTGATATCCGATCAACTTGATTTTTTACAGGTATGATGTATTGAATAAATCATAAAATATGAACGGTTTGGATTATCAAAATTAAGCCTAAAAATAGACCCGAAAGCCTACAAGAACGGACACAAATACAAAAGCTGCAAGAAGAGGATCCTCATTCCCTTGCTCGACGTAAAGCAGGTGGTTTGTAGACAGCCATTCAATAGATTGTCATGTCAGCGACTGAACAATGCCCCACCACTCCGGTTTCACTTCTCTCGCGTTATTCTTCCCCCTCTCCATATGCAAAACCAACGGGGTGTTTACCATAGGGTAGGCATAAACTTTTTTGGATTAAAACAATTATAAAAAAATAAAATAAGTTAAAAAATTAATGAAATAAAATTAATTATCGCTCGTGCTATGTACGGAATAATTATAGATATTTATATTTATTTTAAATTTTTTTAATATATAAATTATATTTTTTAAGATTTTTTATAAAAATAATTTTAACAATCTTATCACTACCCATAGTATATAAGAGAAGTTGAAATGGGTGCTGTAGTAACTATACACAGATTGTATCTATAATTATTTGTATGAGAGAATTTTAAATGTTAATCAGGAAATTTTGACCAAATCAATAAATGCAAACATGTAGAAAAACATGTGGATTCAAAAAAATTAATAAATGCTGATTACGGGATTTTGACCAAATCAATAAATGCTGAGTTTTTTTTTTAATAAAAAATTTAGAAAATTCAGATTTGGATATTGAAGTTCCCATAGGCCGTGGGATTAAAAAACTCTTTTTGCTTAATATATAGTACTAGCCTATCACCTGTGTTATGCACGAGATAATTATAGATATTTATATTTGTTTTAGATTTTTTTTAATATATAAATTTTATTTTTTAAGATTTTTTATAAAAATAATTTAATAATCTTATCACTAACCATAGTGTATGGGAGAAGTTGAAAATGACACTGCAGTAACTATACACGAATTGTATCTATTATTATTTGTATGAGGATATTTTAAAGGAAAATGATTGGTGGCCCTAAAAACTGTGGCTCAAATGGCTCAAATTTCCTTTTTTGGATAAGTTTGTTTTTTTTTCTTTTTTTTTTTTACCTTTTTTTTTTATTTCCTTATATGGAAATTTCGGGGCATTCGAGCCCCAAAATTTCGGGCTCCCAATCAACACCGTATTTTAAATACTGATTAGAGAATTTTGACCAAATCAATAAATACAGGTATGTGAAAAGACATGTGGATTGAAAAAAATTAATAAATGCTGATCAAAGGATTTTGACCAAATCAATAAATGTTGAGTTTTTTTTTTAAATAAAAAATAAAAGATATAAAAAATTCAGATTGTGATATTGAAGCTCCCACAGGCCTTGGGGGTTAAAAATCTCCTTTTACTTAATATATAGTATATATATATATATATGAATATAGATAGTATATAGATAGTGGTAACCCGTGTTATGCGCGGAACTTTATAAATTAAAATAAAATATATTATAATTATTAGATAAGCTTTAAAGATTTTTTTTAAATTTTTTAATTTTTTTTATGTTATAATATAATATATAAGATATTGATAGATATCTACAACTTTAATAAAAAAATATTATCTGATTTTTTTGGAAAGAGAAAACGAATGCAAGTTTTAATTTTAATTTTTTTTTTAGATTAGAAGGGAGAGATTATGAAATATTTTTGTTATTAAACAAATAAATCAGTTAATATTTTTTAATCTATTTTGTAAATCAAAAAATTAATAATTTTAAAAAATTGATTAATTTGTCTCATTAAGTGATTTAAAATTTTGACAGATATATGTGAAAAAAATACATAATTATATTATTAAATCATAATTCAAATTTAGATGTTATATTTTTTTGAGATCTATAGTTAAATTTTTATCTTATTTATTTTTGTGTGTAATCATAGTGTATGAGAGAAATTGAAAAAAGTGCTGCAGTAATTATGAGAGAAGTCAAAAGGGATTGTGGGCTGGGATAAGTTAATAAATGTTTAGGTTGGGTTGGGAGAAACAATAAATGCTGAGTTTTTTTTTTTTTTGGTTAAATTAAAAAATTAGAAAATTAGAATTAGGATATTGGAATTCTCACAAGAACTATGAGTTAAAAATCGCATTTTGCTTAATATATAGTATAGATAAATATTATATATAAATTATAATTATTTTATTTTTTATTTTATAAAAGTTAAAAAAGTTAAAAAAATTATTTTAAATGATATTTTTTAATCTCATATTAAAATAGAATCAAAAAATCAAAAAATTAACTCACATCCCAAATGAAAGAATAGTTTAAATTAATATATTTCTTTAATTTTTTTTTTCTGAAAAAACGTAAAATATGTAATAAATTTAAAAGGATGTGATAAAGAAATGTTATACTTGAAATAAGATAATTATAATTTAAATAAAATAATGTGGTAAAATAATATGTGATATTTTAGGAGAGGCCAAACATTTCCAAGCAATCAAATCGAAAATCCACCAACAGTTAGGCGCTGATGAAGGAGCTTGCGATGGAGATTGCAAGGAAGTCAAATTTGGGAATGGAGGAGTGAAAAACCACACATCTTCTTGCTAGGAAAGAAGCTTCAAATCTAACAAACATCTGATCTAGAAGCTGTATTTTCAGCGGGTTTCTAGAGCACCGTTGTGGCTATGTGCGATTCTTGTGAAGAGGATCACCATTAGGGGTGAGATGGCTTTGTGGAGTGTTTTAATTTGTGATTTTGTCTTGAAATTATTCTAATTCATTCATGTAAGATCTACAAAATCCTACAACTAAAAATACAGAGTGATGGGTTTGGGTCCCGCTTCTGTCCAATCTGGGATCAGACTGGACCGTGCTGTTGGCCCGTGGGAGCCCACCACGGGTCTCGTTTTGAAAATCTGAATCGTTCAATGTATAGAACTTGTTGAGTACTACATGCTTATAAAAAATCACGTTGATTGGATATCGATAGCTATATGATCAAATCAGTTTTGTATAAAAAAAAATAGACGGTGAAAAAATTAACGGTTGATAAAAAACTGTTTGTTCACGTAGTTATCGATATCCAATCAACGTGATTTTTTACAGACATATAGTACTCGACGAGTTCTACACATTAAACGGTTCAGATTATCAAAACGAGACCCGTGGTTGGCCCTCATAAACCCAACAGCACGATCTAATCCGATCCCGGACTGGACAGAAGCCATGGCCGATGGGTTTCCATCATCATCAACTACATAAATCATAAATATACCAAAAATATGATATATAAGCGTCCTTTTGGAAGTTGGGTTGATTTTTAGTTTTTTAATTATTTTATTTAGTTCATGTTAAATTATTTATTTGGATTGATTTTTTTAATTTTTTTAATTTTTATAAGAGAAAAAATAAAATAATTATAATTTAGATGTGGTATTTTATCTTGTTGACTTTAATTTATTTTATCTTTTTATTACTAAGAACACCACCAATCTCAAAAAAGCCGGATGCCAAAAAGCTCATAATATATATATATATATTATATGGGGAATTCTAATATATATATTTTTAAAAAGGGTATATTATATGTATCCAAATTTTCTTCTTTAATTATGATATTATTTTAGTTATAACTCATGAGTTCTTTAGTTGTGTCTCATACTGTATTTAGTTATGACATTTTTTTAAAATTATGATTTAGAAAATATGAAATTATGTCTTTTTTTTTAGTTACACGGTACATATGTGTACCATAGTATATAGATGGTGTTTGGGAAGTGAATTTTTATGTAAGTTTTTTTAGATGTAGGATATTATTGAAGAATTTTTTTTTTTTTTTTGGTATTTGGAAAGATAGTTGGGTTTTTTTGTGGTTGGAAGTGATGTTTGTGAGAGAAAAAGTGAAATGATTATAGAGTTGGATGTGATATTTTGTTTGGATGTATTTTTTTTGGTTTTGTAAATTTTTTTGTCTTTTAGTAGAAAAAATGAAAAAAAACCCAACTAAAATTATTCCCAAACATATATATATACTAGGGTATGCCCGTGCCTGAAGGCACGGTGACCATTAATTAAATATAAAATTATTGGGTTAAAATGTAATTTATTTAATTTGTTGTGAAAAAAAATTTGAGGTGAAAATATAAATAGATGATCCGTATGGTTTTGAATTTTCAAATGAATTTTATAATTAGATTTTTTAAAAGAGTTTGGTGTATTGTAGTATGATGACACAAATGCAAACAAAGATCATATCACCAAATATTTACTATTGTAGTATTTTTGTTTATGTAACCCACTTGCAATTTGTAATAGAAAATAAGCATTTTATTATCCTAGCCAATAACAGTATCCAAATAAATTTCTATATTCACATTTTTTTAGATAGTGAGTTTTGGTTGAAGTAAAGAAGAGAGATCTCAAAACTATAATTTTGCATCAATTTTAATGTAATGGTTAAAATCTACCAATTTTTATGGTTTGGTGGTCAGTTTATTGTGTAGAAAATTAAATAAATGAAAAATAAATAAATTGTATGCTGCTTGGTGAATAAATCAATTTGAACATAATTTTTCAAATTTATAGGTAAACGAAATAGTGAAAAGTAAACACATAATTGCTACGTAAAATTCAAGCACAATAAAAGCATAAGATTTTAAACAAAAATCCCACAACACAAAAACATCTATATAAAAATCAGACGAAATACGCCAGCCAATGCTATGCAATAGAAAAAAATAAACAACAAATTAAGCACAGCAGCCAATGCTCTGCAATACAAAAAAAATTCCAAATAACAAATTAAGCACACCAAATGGCTCAGTAATACAAATAAAAATGCCAAATAACAAATTAAGCACACCAGCCAATGTTCTGTAATACAAAGAAAATGCAACACCCTTCTTAATAAAAAGATAACCAAATAAAAAATGATTAGTTTTGTTTAACCTAATTCAAGAGCATATTAGGAAGAAAAAACATAAAAACAAAAAAATATATATCACCTAGTGTGTTACATTTACAAAAACAAACTCATAGCATAAATCAATAATTCAAATGAAAATTATCTAACATACATCTAAACTTAGTTATAAATTTCACATAAATAAAAGGCTTTACAAAACTATTGTAAGTAATAAATTTCACATCGATCGGAAACTTTACAAAATATGGATCATAGCTAGCATATTTACGCTTTTCACAAAAATAAATATGAGATTCAAACTTGTTCTTTCTTAGAAATCCTAGGAGCGCCTCATCACTTTCCAAAAAGTCCTCGTATCAACTTGTATGTACCCCCAGTGAGGAGCATGCACGACAATCTATTAATTTATGAAAATAAAAAAAATTAGTATATTAGCAAAAGAAAATTTATATATATATCAAAACACTTTCAAATTGAAATTACCTTGTTACATCTCCATCGAAACAATCTAGTTGTATTTATATTTTTGAGCTCCATATATATATAAAGCCTTGAGATGGTGTTCACAAAATATTTCATATATTTTTTTAATTTTTTCAAAATATCTCTAGAGTTAGTGTTTATGTAAAAAAAAAAAATAAAAATAAAAATTGAGAGGTTGACACAAAATCTCATATGTTGGGTTATCCAAAAGTACCATATGCACACGTGTGATGTATTTTGTGAGAAATCTTGCGTGTTTGATTCGCCGGATTAGGGAAGACTATACACTATTTGGATTGTAATTTAAATAGTACTCCTTATCCGCCGTTTGATTTTTTTTTAGTTTACCAGACTCCATGTCTGGCCGGACTCCTTATCCCTCATATGGGGGACTATTGTGTCCTGGGGGGTATGAGATAGTTTTTGAGGGACTATTCACTGTTGGGATTAGGTGGTCAAAATAATCATTTTGATCCTCTACTATTTAATTATGTATTATATTTAATAAAATTTAATAAAATTTAAATGTCTCAATTTAAAAATAAAATAATTTTATTTAGCTTTTTATTGATGTTTTATTTATTTAATTTTTTAAAATAATTTTTTATAGATATTTTATTGATGTTTTATCTTAAAATTTTGTTTATATTTTATTTAATTTCATTATTTAAATTTAATTAGATGTTTTATTTAATTTAATTTCATTGTTTGATTATTATTATTTTTAAAAACAAATTTATTTAAAATTTTAATTAAAAATAATATATATTTTTATTGATATTTTGTTTATTTATTTTTAAAAAATAAATTTATTTAATTGTGTAAAAAATAAAATAAAATAAATTTTTATTTAATCTAGCTAAAAATAATTAAAATATTAAAGATATGTTTAATATTGCTATTACTTAGTAAACAATTAAAAATGGATAAAATAGTCTTTTGTTCATTTATCTTATCCAGTCCGTCCAACCAAACGTTAGATTCACTAAAAATAATCATTTCTAGACATCTAATTTCATGAAAAAACAAACACAAGATACATATCCAATCCAACTAAATAATCCGAGAGATTTACAATCCCAAAATTCAAGTTCGATGAATTTTAATCCCCTTATCCAGTCCGCAAATGTAGGAAGTCTTCAAAAAGTTCCAAAGTCAATTTTGCATTCTCATTCAAAGTCACCCTTTCCCTTTCCTGCATGGCAAGCCGTCTAGCCTAATTTGTCATTTTCTTAATTTCTAATTATTTATTATTTTTAAAAAAAGATGACAAAAAAATAAAAATAAATAAAGAGATAGAAAATATTGAGTTTGACATTAAAAAAAATATAGCTATAAGAAGATAAATAAGAATATTATTTTAACTAAACTATTTACTCATATCTAATCTATCTCTCTCTCCATATTCTTCTCACCTTATAAAGAAAATAATAGTAAATATTATGTTTTTCATATGAACATAAATAAATAAATAAATAAAGTTACGAAAAGATAAATAAGAATATTTTTTTAACCAATCTATTTCAGTATTACAATTAGATAAGTATTAACATATATAAGATAATATTGATTTTTAAATTTTAAAAATATTAAAATAATGGCATACTCAATTTTTTGTTGGATCATATATTATTTTATTTAATAAAAAAACATCCTTTTAAAAACCAAATAATTGATTGACTATTAATTAAAATAAAAATAAACAAACAAATATTATCCTTATGGCCCCATTTGTTTGGGGTTACAGTGAGGGGATTGAGATTGATAATGAGATATGAACCACTATATAGGGTGTTTGTTTTGAGAGATGAGAAGGGGACTCTTAATCCCCTGGAATTGGAAAGGCCTCAGAAGAGGGATTGGGTTGGAGGAGGTAGAGATGATATTAGAAAAATGGTCCCAAGGATTAGAAATTATTTATTTATTTTTATTTTTTACATGTTGGGCCTTTTTTTAACATTAATGTTTAATTTTTGATATTTTATTGAGATAGAAAATATTGTTTCTTAACATTAATATTGTCTCATATTGTTTTTTAATTTTTTAATTTTTTTATTGTCTCATATTGGAAATTTTTTTATTTTATTGAAACTATTGTTAAAAAACAATATTTTTTAAAATTTTTTTTTTTCCATGTTGGACATTTTTTATGTACATTAATGTTTAATGTTTTTGTATTTTTTATATTTTTTTATTATTTTATATAAAAATAATTTAACAATCTTTACACTAACAATTATTATCAAAACAAACATAATTTTACTTAATTCCCTCACTATTAATCCCGTCTATTCTACCTCTGAAAACAAACGGAGCTACATGATTGAGTATTCAAATTTCAAATGATAAAACTTATTCTAGATAAAACAAAATCATATTATTATCATTTTAATAAATTAGATAAGTATTAGTTTCTTTATATATATATATATATATATAATGTATCATCTTAATTTATACCTCCTCACCCAAACTTTCCACGGATATCAACTAGAGAAAAAATAAAAATTGTAAAAACTTCAAACATTGGTGTATTTCTCAACCAAACTTTCTTCTTTGCATAAATTTAAAGCTTATATCAAGAATACAATTAATCTATAACTCTATTACATGTTTTTGTTTATTGGAGTCAATATATTTATAGTGATGCTGAATAAAACTATATTAGAATATGTGATATGTTTATTAATTTAGAATAATTAAATTAATATATTTACAGTGATGCTCAATCAAATGCCATTAGAATATATGATTTGTTCAATAAAACTTCATTAGAGTGTATAATTTGTTTGTAAGTGTAGAATAATTTAATATTTTTATGGTAGTATTATTTTCACATTTTTACATTTCATTTTTATTTTGTTTGTTCATTGAAGGTGCACTCGAAGAAAAAAATATTATTAATTTATTTTTAATGAAAAACTCTATTGCATAAGAATGGTGTATATGGTATACACCTTTTTGAGAAGTGTTTATCATAACATTATCCAATTTAAAATATTACATAAAGTATAACTAAAGGCTTTTTGAACGATAATCAAAATAATGTCATAATTAACATCACAATAAGTCATAATTAATATCATACTGTGTATAAAAAGGCCACAGTTTCTCTCCAGTCTAAATCAGATTGGAGGGTATTGTTGGGCCTCTATGGGCCCATCACGGGGCCAGCATCGATGATCCGAACAGTTTAATGTGTAAATATTGTTGAGTATTTTTATCCCTACAATGTTAATCGGATATTGATATCCACTTAATCATATTATATTTGTGCCAACAATAAATATGATTTTTAAAATAAATTATTTATACAAATATGTTTTGATCAACTAGCTATCAATATTTGATCAATATAATTTTTTACAAAGATAAAATATTTAATAAGTCTTACATATTTAACAATTTGAATCATTGATATAAACTCTGTGATGAGACCACGAAAGTCCAACAACATCGTTCAATTTTTTTTTTTTTTTTTTTTCCCAATTCATATCGTTCAATTAAGATACCCAACTAGAAAAGAGTTTTTTTTTTTTTAAATTATTACAACAGATCATAATTAAAATATTACAAATATTATAATGAAGGAGATAATGAGGGACATATGTCAAGTCAAATACGTCTCATAATTCATACTACTCATTAAGGCCATGTTTGTTTGGCTCCATAGATAGGGGATTGGACTACCAATCCCGTGAGCCTTACATAGCCCATGTTTGGTTGGAAAAAATAGAAGGGGACTAGTAGTCCCATGGGACTATGAATACCCTCACATAGGGGGATTAGCTTGGGTAGATTTTGGGTGGGATTAGGAAAATAGTGAGGAGATTGAGTCTATTTTATATAAAAAAATTATTTTTTAATTTCATTTTTTTTTACCAAGTGTACTTGTTTACTTCAATATTTGTTTTAATTTTTTTTAATATAGAAATAATTTATTTATTTATTTTATACAAAAATAATTTAATAATCCTATCATTAATTATCTCCCATACTATCATCAAAACAAACACACTTTTGCTTAATCTCCTCACTAACAATCCCCACATTAACAATCCCTTCACTAACAATCCTTTCACTAACAATCCCATCCAACCTAATCCGCCAAACAAACGTGGCCTTAAGATTTTCCGAAAGAGGACAAGGCCGTTGGTGGGCTAAGGCCCCGTTTGTTTGGGGTTATAGCAAGGGGATTAGGATTACTAATACCTTGGGACTAGTATATAGGGTGTTTGTTTTGAGAGGTAGCCTTGGGACTATTAATACCTTGGGACTAACTAATACCTTGGTATTACTAATACCTTGTTTGTTTTGAGAGATGGGGAGTGTATTACTAATACCTTGGTATTACTAATACCCTTGGGGAGGGGATTCATAGTGATGAGGTAGAGATGGTATTAGAAAAATAGTGAGGGGATTAGAAATTTTTTTATTTTTTTTATTTTTTATATATTGGAAAAAAAATTTTAAATATAATTTTTAATTTTTTATATTTTTTTATTTGTTTTATTATTTTATATAAAAATAATTTAATAATTTCTCACTACTAATCCCTTCACTATCACTAATAATCCTCCCACTATTAATCCTCTCTATTCTATCTCCCAAAACAAACGGGGCTCAGCGTATTTTACTTGACAGGTCAATGCCAAGTTGCCAACTATCCACGCGGGTTCAACAATAATTGGGTCCTTGACGCATAATAATTATTTCGCTGCGGTTTCGATGATATTTACTGGCGAATGGCACATGGATACATATATACTTTAAATAAATAATAAAAAGTTAATATTATAATCTATATTATATATTAAGTAAAAGGAGATTTTTAACTTTAATGCCTGTGGGAGTTTCAATCTTCTAATCTTAATTTTTTTATTTTTTGATTAAAAAAAAAACATCTGCATTTATTGACTTCTCCCAACCCACAATCTCTTTTCACTTCTCTCATAATTATTGCAACACCCTCTTCAATTTCTCCCATACACTATGGTTACACACAAAAATAAAATAAAAAAGATAAGAATTTCGCTATAGATCTCAAAAGATATAATATCTAAATTTGAATTATGATTTAATAATATAATTATGTATTTTTTTTATGTATATCTATCAAAATTTTAAATCACTTAATGGGACAAATTAATTAATTTTCTAAAATTATTGATTTTTAATTTACAAAATAGTTTAAAAAACTATTGACTGATTTATTTATTTAATAACAAAAATATTTCATAATCTCTCCCTCCTAATCTCTCACAAATTTGCAAAAAAAAAAATATTAAAACTTGCATTCCTTTTCACTTCCCCAAAAAATCAAATAATATTTTTTATTAAAGTTGTAGATATCTACCTATATTTTATATATTATATTATAACATAACAAAAAAAACCAAAAAACAAAAAAAAAAATCTTTAAAGTTTTTCTAAATAAACTTTAAATCAATAAAACTCACATGTCTATCACATATCTAACTCACATAATAACTTACCTAAATAATAATAATTAAAAACAAATGAAAACCACAGATAAATTAAATTAAAAAAAAAGATTCCCGAATAGAAACCACACAAAAATAAAAATAAAAATAAAAAGATATATCTATATATATATATATCTGTAGTATATATTAAGCAAAAGGGGATTTTTAACCCCCAAGGGCTGTGGGTGCTTCAATATCCCAATCTGAATTTTTTAAATTTTTTATTTAAAAAAAAAACTCAGTATTTATTGATTTGGTCAAAATTCTTTGATCAGCATTTATTAACTTTTTTTAATCCATATGTCTTTCCACATGTCTGCATTTATTGATTTGGTCAAAATTCTCTGATCAGCATTTAAAATCTCCTCATACAAATAATTATAGATACAATCTGTGTATAATTACTGTAATACCCTTTTCAACTTCTCTCATACACTATAGTTAGTGATAAGATTGTTAAATTATTTTTATAAATTTTTTTAAAAAATATAATTTATATATTAAATTTTTTTTAAATAAATATAAATATTTATAATTATCCCGTGCATAGCACGGTTGATAGACTAGTATATAAATTATGGAAGTGATAAAAACATTCTTAATAAAATTTAAATTTTTTTTATTCAAATCCTTGGCACACCTCTTTGCATAATGATAGAAAAACCGGTCGCATGATATGATATGATAAGAAAGCTTGAACATCGAGTTCAATCTTCATTAAATAATAATATGGATAGATAAGTAATTTTTCTTTTCTTTTTTTGTTGAGAAATATTAGATTTTTAAATTCATAAATTCACTCATAATAATGTAATAAAAAAGATAGACATTATATCATTAAATATATAACAAATCAAAAGTTGATACCCATCATACTATCTCATTGTGGGTCAAATTATGACAACTTTTTTATGAGTATCAAACATTTTCCTTTTTTATTTTATTTTATTAATAAAGCATTTTTTAATAGAAAATTTATCAATAAATCTTATTTCATATGCTTAAATCTCATTTCTAATTAATTCCAATAGATATTATTATATTTTAATAAGTTCTGTTATTTAACAGATTTTATCCACCAATTCTCACTTCTAATATTTGAGAACTTTTATATTTTTGTCATTGTAGATATTTTTTCATCTCGTGGCATACCATATGGAATATAATAGATAATCTCCAAATTCTTTTTTGAGAATATTGTGTTTGATTTTTTTTTTTTTTTGAAATATTTTGAAATAAGATTTATAGTATTTAATTGTTTCTATGCTGAGAGGGGAGTTTTATGTTGTTCTAAAGCGGCCGAGCTATGATGGGCTGAGCTCGGCCCACCGCTTTGTGGGTTAGCTGGGCTACACTAAAGGTGGACTTGGGAATGCCTTACAAAGTTGACTGAGCTCTCTCTAATTGGCTGAGGTGTTCTTCATGTGAATCAAGCTAGGCCAATTATGCTTAGTAGGATCGAGTAGAATTTCATCCTTGTGCCAAGTGGCAGCCCAACGCTAGACTCATGGGCGAGGATCATAGGCTTAACCGAGCTATCGTTAGCTTGGCCAAGAAATGCTCTGTCGGGTGTTACTCATGTCCTAGCAGTTGGTGGGGAACAAGTAGTGACGTGTCCAAGTTAGTACTGTTTCTGACAAGTACATGTGTGTAAGGGAATAATGAAACAGAATGTCCTTGCCTCGAGACAATAGGGATAATGCGCACTACATGGAGAAGTGAGACAAGTTATCTATATAAGACCTACAAGTTCATTCTGAAAGGTAAGCAATCTTGAGCCAAAGAACTCTTTGATTCTCTTATATTCTCTTATGGTGTTGACTTAACCATTGAAGGGGTTTTCCGATGAGCCACTCGTTGGTTAGCTTACTTCTATTGTGTTTGCAGAAGAGACAATGCCATTTGAAATGAGATGCATACGGAGGCAAGGAGTATGGAAGTAAAGAATAGTTACTCTACGTACAATTGGCGCTGTCTGTGAGAAATCTTGATAGACGAAACCTTGTTCTTCGGAATTCTTTGGTCGACTTAAATGGCGAACAACGATGACCTTCCGATGTCAGTTGTTGATGGTTTAACACTAGAATATGTTATGAGGCAAGATGATGTGCCCTCCGTTCCAGTGATGGAAAATCTAGACACCCCAGCAGGCAGATTGACCAGAGAGGTGCGAGATAAGCGCGCAAGGAGTCCAGAACGCTCAAGAGATCCCAAGATGCGATAACATCGCAAAGAATCTCACACTTGACACTTGGAGAACAGACAGCCAAGATGCCATCATTCAAAAAATGACAGCAGAGATGGAGACCATGAAGTGACAATTAAAGGGAAAGGAAGCAGCTAGAGTGAGATACCACAGTAAGCACGCCCTACCCTATAATTCAGATGATCGGAGAAGTGACGAAGCACCAGTGCTCTCCATTACTAGAAGCTTCAGAAAGGATAGTTCTCCCTTTTCCAATGGAGAGATCCTATACTGAGGGCAATAACTATCGCCCATCGCAGCCTACTATGTGTAGACACCCCATTTTTGACCGCCCTTAAGACTTGGGCGCTTTATTCCAAACACCTGATGATGAAAGTTATACTGTGCAATCTTTTGAATTCTCAGCGAAGAAATTTGGATTCAAGCTCTACTCCCACACCTTACACCCCATTTTGGCCAAACTATTTTAGACCTTAAAGCCCTCCTTTCAAAATATTTTTTCAAATGTTTCTACGATATTCTGAGGCTTGCATTTCTATTAAAATATTGCACTTTTCGGTAAGCCGAGTAAGGACAAAGTGGAAATAAATGGAAGGGAGGTGAACTCTTTGAAAAATATTTGAAAACATCTTATTTATAGGTTTGGATTTGAAGAAATTAGGAGGGGACTGAAGAAAACTAGTTGGGGGAAAGGTTGAGGATCAAACCGTTAAGAAATAAATGAATAGCCTTTACTAAATTAGGCATATCTCTCTATAAACTTAGAAATTAGATGTGAGGCTACCACCATTAGAAAGTAGACTTCCGAGACTTCAATTTAGACTCAAGAATCACTTAAAACCGAGTCTGAATGAGGGAGATATGGCCGTTTAAAGTTAGGCTTGAAAGTAGAGTTTTTAGACCCAACCAGGTTTGTTTAGATTTGGCGGTGGCTTGTTTAGACCCGACTGAGTTTCAATGAAAACTTGTCCAAAGTCCATTTTTAGGCCCGGATTTTCATTTTTGGGCCTACCTGTGTGTTTTTGGGCCCAACCAGGTCTAATTAGCACCAAATAAAACAATTGGTGAGAATTGGACAGCTGGCTTTGTTTGAAAATATTTTCGACTAAATTGGCTCAAATTCTATAAATAGGACCTCCCACTTCAAATTTTAAGGTTAGAAAAACCTTCCAAGAGGCTTAGACATTGATGAGTTATCTTCGGACCTTCAAGCTTCTTTTGTTTTTCATATCGACTTTCACCATCCATACACCATTACAGCTTGGATTTGAAGCTTTCTTGTAGATTTTTTAACACATATTTTCTGAACCTAGGGGGTTACGAAACATTTCCTAAGACTTTGAAGGTTTTTGACAGCTAAGACCATCCATCTTCCTTCCAAAACCCTCCTTGACTTCATGTCACCTTTTAGCAATACATACACAATACCTATATCATTAGAGCTTGTTCTTGAAACTTTTTGTTGAACTTTCAAAGCTAATTTCAGAAACTTGAGGGTGTTAGAATCAAGTTTGTTAACTATGAGCTTATCTCTTTTTTTAAAAGGTATAATTTTGTACCTTCTTCTTTAATCTTCTTCTACTCTTTTCCTCTATTTTTCTTGTCTTTATATACTAAATTTCAGAGTTTTAAAGTGCTAAAAAAATGGTTTAGAAGTCCAAAAAGTGGAGGGGTTAGCCAACCCTCCTTAGTCTTGCTTACTAGTTTTGTGCCTTCTTGCTTTTGGCTTTGTTTTGTGCTTTTTTAACATCATTTTAGCTCTTGTTTTTTGCATGTTGGGGCCTGTTTTAGGGCTATTTTAATTCATCTAAATAGTTTATTCTTTGCATACTTTGCTTGTTGTGTTGTAAGTCCTCATGGCTTCGGTTGTTTAGGCCTTAGACACCGAGTCATTCGAGTTAATGGCTTTCTTTACATAGTTTTCATATGAAGTGTCTCATTTTAATAATCAACTTCGCATAATCACCTCTGCAACCCCTCCCTCCTTTCTTTATTTTCCTTGATAAGAGTTGTTTCAAGTGATTGATTGTTATTCAAAGCATGAGAAAGAGACCTCCTATGCTCATTGGCTTAATCTCTTCGAAGGTTCATCGTCAAGGCATCATTTCTCTTTCATGCTAAGGATCACTTCTCGTTTGACATTTCTCTTCATTTAGTGGACTTAAATATCACTTTGGGACAAAATGATTAAGAAGGGAAAGCTAAGTTAGAAAGGCTAATAAAATTGACTTAAAATCAATTCAACCGACATAAAGAAGAGTAATAAAATTGATTGGATTCGGCCGGACGTTATGCCAAGTCCATCATGTCAAGAGTCATCACATATTAATTCATGATGTTTTGATGAATTTTAAGGCGTGTCTACTTCCATCTTTGAGCTAACTTCATAATAGAAGGGAGGGGAGGTCATTTTTTATTGCATTTATTAACTTTTTGTCCAAACGTGCTCGAAATCATCAAGCAATCAACTTGCTATCATTGATGGTTTCGGAACCTAATTCGTTCTCCTCATGAGTTTCCCTATGATAGAGAAGAGTAGAAGGGACAAACATGGTTTAGAAATGCTCTGCCTGTACTGTTTTCACCTTAGAGCACAAAAACAGTTTTTTGCATGAAATTAGGGCACGACTAGACTTATATGGACCGGACCAGGCTCCAATTTTTGGTGAGTAGAGTACTTTTGGCAGAAATAGAGGACAATGGCTGAGGGTGAAACAGAGTAGTTGCACAAAAGGCAGACAGAGCAGTTTCTACAAACAACCTTTATTGACGCGCATTCGATCCTTGTGCATTTTTATATACATTAATGTTGTATTATTATTGTTCATATTATATTGTTGTAATTAGTGTTGTAATTATTATTGTTATAATATCCTTGTTGTAATAAATTAGACAGCCTGCTATTTATTTATTATTCATTCGAATTTGTACTAAGTAGTTAGTTTAGCTAATTCATTCATTTGGTGTTGTAATAGCTAGCTTAAATTCATACATTTATTCAGAGCCTTTTGTACGAGGGAAAAACATGTAATAATGTGGTGTATGTCTTCCAACCCCCATTTCTTTCTCCTTTTATTTACTCGCTTACAATGGTAGTAAATAGCATCATGTTTCCTTAGCATTTTTCATGATTTGCATCCATTTGTTTTGCATGCATTAGGGTTCGGTTCATCACACTAACCAACGTCAATTTCGATTTCATTTCTTGAATACGTGCTTTATCGCATGCCTTGAATCGATTTACATACCATGCTAGTAGCTGAGCCTATTACATTGCATGGTTGCATGTGTTGCATTAGTCATGTTGCATTGTTTAGGATCATGCATTTCCTCTAATTATTTTAGCCTTAATTGGCTTGCCTTGGAGTACTAGGTGAGCATTTCTTACTTTAGCTTATTACATCGTATGTTTGTGTTGCCATATCAGTATATTCCATGAGGCTAAATGCTTAAGTGATATACCTATTTGAATGCCGATGGATAAAGGCCATTTACTTAAGTTGGAATAGTTTTATTAATGTCAACACAAGCTTGCTTTTTCAAGTTACATATATTCAAAGCACTTTTTCAAAACAAACATAAAATCAAAGCATTCCGAATTTTGCGAAGTAGTCTATACTTGTGTGCATCACTTAGTGAAATTAGCAATAAAAATCGGAACAAGAGCATATACTATAAATAAGAATCACATCATGATTAGTAGAGGTCGATCTTTGATCGGGTGAGTGGGGTGCTCAATTTATGACCTTCCCCTCTTATACCTAAGTTTTCGAGCCGAGACACTTTGGTGATGACGGATAAGTGTCCTTTGGCACGAGTGTCGGGTTTTCTAAATTTTTCAAAAATATTTAGGTGCGACTCTATAATATGGCAATGTAGTCCATTTTTGGCATTTTTTGATTCAAAATCGATTTTCCAAAAGAATTACCGGATTTGGACTCATTTGTGTTTATCTATTTCACATTGCACTTGTGGAATCAGATTCAGAACCACAGGAGTCCGAACTGTAGGGCTATCGTATCCGAAAGGAGCACGAAAAGCAAGTTACAGTTTCTGGCGACTCTGCTAGGGACTTAGAGAACTTGACTTGAAATTCATGATGTGAATTTTTATTTACATATATATGTTTTTTGCATTGCATTTGCATTGGTACTTTAAGGCACTGTGTTTTTCATCTGCTATTCTTGGACAACTTGTCGAAGGCTTGCCTAAAAGGCTAGCCGGTCATAGGCATTGTCATGTTGGAAACATAACCCTTGGAACTGGATTATCACTGTACCGCTTGATCCTCCTTTTACTTCTCGGTGTTAGGTGTGAGAGGTATATTAGGTAATCTTGCCAATGTACCCTTTTGACCAATTGGCCTAGCGCATATAGTAAAGCTCTAGTGATTGTTCCAACATAAGATATGATACTCTCCCTTTTCAGGATATTATGAAACCACTTGTTTAAATAGTGGAACTCTAGATCCAAAACTAGGATAAGGAAACACTAACTTCTCATAGGGGTGTTTTGAATGCTTTTGTGCAAAATGTGAAATCTTTGGAAATGTGTGATGCAATCCTTGGAGAGTCTTAATCTTGAGGGTCATATGAGAATCAGAATTTGGGTCGAAATCCATGGGTTTGTGTTTGATATGGGTGAATTTTTAACATGACCAGAACTAGGGCCAAAAAATTGTATCTTGCTTTATTTTGACCAACATACCCAGTATCTCGTTTTGATGAGGCATTTGTTTTTAATGCTAGGTTTGACTGAGCCAAAGAAGAAGCCATACTCAACTCAACAAAGGTCCAGTCCATCCAATCTCATAAAAATCCACTCAGCAAAGGTCCAGTCTATCTGATTCCCAAAGGCTAACTCAGAAAAGATCCATCCAAATGCCAAAAGACCCATTCTAAAAAAAAAGCCCAATCCAGTCGAACCCGTCTAAACTAATCCAGTTCAGACACATTAAGTATAATTGGGTCAAAATCCTTGTTAGTTAGCTTTTAGCTTACGCCCATCCATTTTCCTGGTTACCAACTCAGTAGACCCGTGATGGCTTAGAGTCTAGAAGAAGTTATGGCCATGATAATGGCCCCAAACCAGGGAATTGCCATACAGAATGAGACCATTGCTGAAATGCAATGCCCATCTGGGGCATCTACCATACATCCAATCCCGGGCTCCTAGCCGAACTTTGACCCACTTCCGCTAGCTGAAGATTTGCAGGGTCCAGATCCTCGAGAAGGGTTGGCTTAAGCTTGAGTTTTCAGACCCCTGGTGCAGCCTAATGACGGCTTTTTTCCCCTTGATATTAATGAGCTCGACTCGACCTTGTTAAAAATTGCTAACCTTAAGAAGCAATTCAAAAGGGCATAGGGAATTAACTCCATTCCCGACATTGAGGATAGATACACCGAGGCTGCTGTAAGGCTCCCAAACAAAGTCAAAATGCCACACATTGACCGTTTTGACGGCTCTGGAGATCCTATGGTACATATTCGACTTGTCTTGGATATCCTAAAATCGATGGGCCTGACTAACTCTTAGAAACTCTCTCTGTATAGAAGAACCCTGTCGAGTATAGCAGCCACTTGGTACGCCAAGTTGAAGGATAAAGTGAATCCGAACTGGAAAGATTTGGCTGAGGCGTTTATCAATCAGTATTCTTATAATACCCAAATTGAAATGACCACCCGAGAGCTTGAAGTAACCCACCAGAATCCTGAAGAACCTTTTATGGAATTTGTTGCAAGGTGGAGAGCAAAGGCAGCGCAAATGACAGATCGACCTTCTGAGAGGGACCAATGGCGGATAGTGGTGCAGAACCTTGAGCCTGATATGTTACAAAAATTAATAGTTGCTCTGCTGTTCACTTTCAGAAATTTGCATGAATTAGGGATTCAGATTGAGAGTGCATTTAACAAAGGGATTATTCCCAGATCAAGTGAATCGACAAGGAGGGTGTTTTCCAAGAGTACCAATGTTAGCAGTAGCACCATTCCTAAACCCACTAAAATCAATACCATCTCCATTGATCCCAAAACTGCCAGTCCCTTTGCCAGTGCCAACCCACAAACAGCCATCCCAACCCAAGCTCAAGGCAGAACTTTCACCCCCCCTCCATATGAGCCTAACCTATGCACTAAAAGTCCTGGTGGAAAGAGGCTATCTTAAACCCCTTTATCCCTAACCTCTTCCTGACCCACTTCTTGCTAGACATAACCCTACCAAATACTATGCGTATCATCAGCAACGCGGTCATAGCACTGATCATTGCTACTGCCTTTATCATGAGGTTCAAAATCTCACCAACAACCAGACAATAGCTCCACCCCAAGAACCCAATGTTACCACTAATCCACTTCCCATCCACAACCATGTACCTCCTTCTTACCTTAACCTCATCCATACACTACATCATACCTTCAACCCCAGCATATACATCACCCTAGCCCATCTGCCCAAGCCAAAGGTGTTCATTGTTAAAAGTACTGATATGTGCATGATGGATGCACCCAATCTAGTTCGGGTACGCCAAAAGTCCTGATGGAAATAGGCTATCCCGTCAAAAATCTCCCCAATCTTAAGGCGAGCTGCAATTGAAAAGGGCCAACCCGAAGCTATCTCAAGTCTGGGTGATAACAAATCAATAACAAATAGGCCTTGCTTCGATATAGCCATTCAATCCCTTGGCCAAGTAGAAACAAGTGGCAAGAACAAGCCTGGGACAAGTATTGATCCCTATGCACATCTTCGGTGGGCTATTGAGACTTTGAAGGTCAAAGGGTTGAACAATAAGCAAGTGCTCACAGTTGTTATGAAGACTGAGGATGACACTTTTATTGCTCAGGTTGGAAGCATTTTGAATCAAGGGTAAGCCAAGAAAAGGGACGCTTTACTAGAAACAACCATCTTGATTCCAGTCCCAAACCCATGAATACCTAACCAACACCCACCAACCCATTTGCCAATGTTTCTAAACCTGATGTTTCTTCTTTCTAAAAACGAACCTTCGCCCATATCCATATGAGCCCAACCCTCGCCTTGAAGGTACTGATGGAAAAAAGGCATCTCAAACCGCTCAATCCTCGATCTCTCCCTAATCCTCTCCCACTTAGAGATGACCCTACCCAATATTGCACATTCCATTAGCAGTACGGTTACCATACTGACCGTTGCTTTCGCTTTCGCCACGAAATTCAAGACTTGCTTGACAATAAGGTCATCACCCCACCTGCAAATCCCAAAGTTGTCAATAAACCTCTCCCTGACAACTAGGGATGCAACTTGGGCGGGTTCGGTCAGGTTGGGTGGTTGTCCAAGCCCAGCCCAAGTTGTGCTAAGACTTGCCCAAGCCCACCCAAGCCCGAAATGTAACCCGAGGTTGTCTGCCCAAGCCCGACCCTAGTTAAACCTGAGTTGCCCGAATTGTAAATGAATTTCAGTTCTTTTTTTAGTTACATTATTAAATTATTAAAATTTAACTCTATTTACAATTTTTTTTTTTAATAGAAAATCATTAACACCATCAAAACAAATAATTTATATAATGTAAGAGAGATGTCACTATATTAGTTTTTACAATTTATGAGTGAAAATAAAGAGAAAAAAAAGTAAGATTTTATGTTATTTGTATATATAATATATATTCAATATGATTTAATAATATAAATTACTTTAATATCATGTGATGGCTAATAATTTATATGTATATTTAATATTTTTATATATCTATATATGTATAATTCGGGCTTCGGGTTGCTCGGGTTATTTGACGTCTTTGCCCAAACCCGCCCAAATTTAATTTGGGCTTTTGAATTTATGCTCAAGCCCGTACCAAATTTGAAAATATTTTGTCCAAGCCCTAAAAAAATTTAAGCTGGGCTCGGGTTGCTCGGGTTGAGCCGGCCCAAGTTGTACCCCTACTGACAATAATAGACCATTCCATAGCATAAATCCCATCCATGGCTTGGCAATAACCAACCTTGACCCTAGCCAACATGGTCAAAAAGATATAAGGGGACAACCGGGGTAATTGTTAGGCTCGATCGGTGAGATTTAGTTTGAAAGTCTGAAATCAATCCTACTAGGTGTGGATGTTAGTGTTGCTAATTGAAGGTAGGTTTGGACCCTCCCGTGGGCTACTTGAAGTTATTTTTTGAAATGTGTAGATAGACTTGGAGAGTGAAAACCCCTTTTGTCTCAAGGATGCTAATTTTGTTTTGAGTCATTTCTTGTAAATAGGTGAGTTGTGAGTTTTATTTTTGTTGTTTTTTCTTGTGTTATTGCATTAATTGAGTCTTTTCCTTTAAGTCGCTCTCGTGTACCCTCGGGTCTTCGTTTTGTTGTTTTAATAATAAGAAAGTGGAAGTCAAGTTTTTAATCATTTTTTTATGCCTACAGTAATGCATGTGTGACCTTGTGAAAAAAATAGAAAAGCTTTAAATTTGTTTTTTGAACGAGATTCCGTTAATAACACTACAAAAAAAATAGTTTTTTGCGACGGCGTACTCCCGCACGCTGTCTCAAAAGCTATTTGCGACGGTAATTTTACTTTTTGCGACGGCAAGTGGGGGTCGCGACAAAGGGGGTTGCAAAAGAGATTTAGCGACGGGAAATTTTCTCTTTTGCGACGGCAACTTTCTGTCGCCAATAATGGATGAAAAAATGGGTTTTTTTGCGACGGCACAAGCTTTCCGTCGCTAAAATAGGTTTCTGCGACGGCAAAAATTCCGTCGCTAAAAAATGTCGTCGCTTTTGATTATTGGCGACGGCAACCTGAGCCGTCGCTAATGACTATTGGCGACGGCAATTATACCGTCGCTAAAGCTTGTTTTCAAATATATCTCAAACCTTATGATGAAAGATTCTTACGCTGCAAAAAGGGGCACCTTTTTTTTTTTTTTTTTTTGACGGGGTGTCTGCCGTCTCAAAAAAAAAAACCCCTGTTTTACAATTATTAAAAATATAAAAATAACCTGTAATGTTGGCAAATGATATAATAATATAAATACATAAATAAAATAACTAATGTTGGCAAATGAAAAATAACTACAAAAAAACCAAAAAATTACATAATAATATAAATACATACATAAACAAAAGTTGGCAAATGATGATAATAAATAATATTGGTCACATGATACATACATAATGTTGTTCACAAATTTAAATAACATAAATCAAAATCAAAACCAAAAGTTTTCGTCTTGATTCTTTCGTGGGTTACAAAAACAGAAGTTGGTCATAATCTTTACATGTCCACATTCCACACGAAGCAAACTGCTACTCAGGAAATATCTGAAAAAAACAAAATCAAAATAATTAATAACAATATAATGGTGTTAATATTTTAATTACAGAAAAATATAAAAAAATTAACTACTATATAATTAGAAAGATAGTTTAGTAAAGAATTTTGACTAGACCGAAATCCGACTCTAACTCCCAAACCGGGAACCCAATTCGAGCCCCGTCTTCTCCCACAAGTCTCTCGTGCCTAGGAGGTCGTGTGTGCCAAGTTTCGTGCTAAACCGACGCCGATTGGTGAATTTGGGGCATTAACACCTCGAATTTAAGTTTCTTAAGGAACTAGTTTGCCTAAAGTGAAATCCGGCTCTAACTCCCAAACTGGGAACCCGATTCGAGCCCCGTCTTCTCCCACAAGTCTCTCGTGCCTAGGAGGTCGTGTGTGCCAAGTTTCGTGCTAAACCGACGCCGATTGGTGAATTTGGGGCATTAACTCCTCGAATTCAAGTTTCTTAAGGAACTAGTTTGCCTAAAGTGAAATCCGGCTCTAACTCCCAAACCGGGAACCCGATTCGAGCCTCGTCTTCTCCCATAAGTCTCTCGTGCCTAGGAGGTCGTGTGTGCCAAGTTTCGTGCTAAACCGACGCCGATTGGTGAATTTGGGGCATTAACTCCTCGAATTCAAGTTTCTTAAGGAACTAGTTTGCCTAAAGTGAAATCCGGCTCTAACTCCCAATCTGGGAACCCGATTCGAGCCCTGTCTTCTCCCACAAGTCTCTCGTGTCTAGGCGGTCTTGTGTGCCAAGTTTCGTCCTAAACCGACGCGGTTTGGTAATTTTGGGGCATTAACACCTGGAATTTAAGTTTCTGAAAGAACTAGTCTGCCTAAAGTGAAATCCGGCTCTAACTCCCAAACCGGGAACCCGATTCGAGCCCTGTGTTCTCCCACAAGTCTCTCGTGCCTAGGAGGTCGTGTGTGCCAAGTTTCGTCCTAAACAGACGCGGTTTGGTGAATTTGGGACATTAACTCCTCGAATTCAAGTTTCTTAAGGAACTAGTTTGCCTAAAGTGAAATCTGGCTCTAACTCACAAACTGGGAACCCGATTCGAGCCCCGTCTTCTCCCACAAGTCTCTCGTGCCTAGGAAGTCGTGTGTGCCAAGTTTCGTCCTAAACCGACACGGTTTGGTGAATTTGGGGCATTAACTCCTCGAATTCAAGTTCCTTAAGGAACTAGTTTGCCTAAAGTGAAATCCGCCTCTAACTCCCAAATCGGGAACCCGATTCGAACCCCGTCTTCTCTCATAAGTCTCTCGTGCCTAGGAGGTCGTGTGTTCCAAGTTTCGTGCTAAACCGATGCCGATTGGTGAATTTGGGGCATTAACTCTTCGAATTCAAGTTTCTTAAGGAACTAGTTTGCCTAAAGTGAAATCCGGCTCTAACTCCCAAATCGGGAATCCAATTCGAGCCCCGTCTTCTCCCACAAGTCTCTCGTGCCTAGGAGGTCGTGTGTGACAAGTTTCGTGCTCAACCGACGCCGATTGTTGAATTTGGGGCATTAACTCCTCGAATTCAAGTTTCTTAAGGAACTAGTTTGCCTAAAGTGAAATCCGGCTCTAACTCCCAAACCGGGAACCCGATTCGAGCCCCGTCTTCTCCCACAAGTCTCTCGTGCCTAGGAGGTCGTGTGTGCCAAGTTTCGTCCTAAACCGACGCGGTTTGGTGAATTTGGGACATTAACTCCTCGAATTCAAGTTTCTTAAGGAACTAGTTTGCCTAAAGTGAAATCCGGCTCTAACTCCCAAACCGGGAACCCGATTCGAGCCCCGTCTTCTCCCACAAGTCTCTCGTGCCTAGGAGGTCGTGTGTGCCAAGTTTCGTGCTCAACCGACGCGGTTTGGTGAATTTGGGGCATTAACTCCTCGAATTCAAGTTCCTTAAGGAACTAGTTTACCTAAAGTGAAATCCAGCTCTAACTCCCAAACCGGGAACCCGATTCAAGCCCCGTCTTCTCCCACAAGTCTCTCGTGCCTAGGAGGTCGTGTGTGCCAAGTTTCGTGCTAAACCGACGCCGATTGGTGAATTTGGGGCATTAACTCCTCGAATTCAAGTTTCTTAAGGAACTAGTTTGCCTAAAGTGAAATCCGGCTCTAACTCCCAAACCGGGAACCCGATTCGAGCCCCGTCTTCTCCCACAAGTCTCTCGTGCCTAGGAGGTCATGTGTACCATGTTTTGTGCTCAACCGATGTTGTTTGGTGAATTTGGGACATTAACTCCTCAAATTCAAGTTCCTTAAGGAACTAGTTTGCCTAAAGTGAAATCCGGCTCTAACTCCCAAACCGGGAACCCGATTCGAGCCCCGTCTTCTCCCACAAGTCTCTCGTGCCTAGGCGGTCGTGTGTGCCAAGTTTTGTGCTAAATCCGGCTCTAACTAGTCCCGTATTCTGCCACAAGTCTCTTAACTTAGAATGTAAAGAATGCAAAGATACATTTTAGCTTAGAATACAAAGATACATTTTATACCTGATCTTCTAGTGGTGGTGTATATGGATTCTCATCTTCTGCAGATTCCCTAAATGCCCGGTGGCCACTCGATGCATCAGGAACCTATGTTAGTCAATGCATAATGTGTTAATCATATTTGAATTTTATACATAATCTTGAGTGAAAATTGAACTATCAAACCATTTAATTTATATGGAACCTGTCTGTTGGGATCCACACTCGCCCCCTGTGACACAAGGGCCATCATCTCAGCTCTCATCTGCTGTAAATGTGTAGAGAACTCTGCTCGCAGCTCCTCCCTCAACTCATCCCTTAGCTCTGCACGAACCTTCTGCGTGATCTGATCAATAGTCGATGGCTGGGGTGTTGACTGTGATGGCCCAGCACCATCTTTATACACCGCTCTTCGAGGCACAATTCTCCCGTATGTGCGACAATATCCATGTCCGTCATGACCTATCAACTCATGGAAAATGGCATTCCTAGCCTTCAAAGTCCGACCATCCTCAGGTAGAGCATAGAGAGTTGACGATTAAACTCATCCTGTATTGAATAAGACATACAAGTATATGCCAAATTAAGATGGTTGATACACAAAAAATAAACTTTAAATACAATCAAAGGTGTTTGGAAACTACCAAGGTCTGGATAACCTCTGGGTCATCTACTGTACGTGTCATAAGCCAAACATTCATCTTATCAGTAGACTCCCCCTTACTGGTCATCTACATTTTTTTTAGAAATATAAAAATTAGAATCCAAATAATTTGCAAATATACAATGTTTGTTTATATACAAAAATAAAACAATAAAATGTAAACCTCATGTCGTATCTGAGAGAAAGTAGTATGCCCTGTGGTGTGAGCTATGCCGTGAGCTCGCCGATTTTTAGCGTTCCTACTTGCAATTTTCTATAACAGGTTCAACAAATGTAAGTATGTAAATATGATTTGTATGTTTACATATCATAAATATAACGTAATTGTATACCTCAGCATCGGAAGTACGCCAATACTCCACAAGTTGTTCCCACTGGCTTGGCACAACGTTCATAGGAACATTATCCTTCAGATTAGGATCAGAACTTCTAGGCTTGAAATACTTAGCCTTAAGCTTGTTTTTGTGATCCTTCCATATGCTGTTGCAGTTTTTCATACAGATTGGCTTGTACTCCTCTGGACATATATTCAAATTGTCCTATAAAACACAATTTCAAAGTTTAAGGCTAAGTATAACACAAATTTGGAATTCAAATTTGTGGACAAAAATATACTTTTACCTTCACATCCTTCCAGATAGCATCAACAATATCATCAGGCACATTGTTCCAGTCAAGAAAAGTAAGAGGAACAATGTTACCATTCCGCACAATAATGCCAAGTTGAGTAGTTAACTTGGCCACGTTATCCCCTATTGGGCAGTAATTTCCATCAAATTGTATGTCCAGCTTTTTACCAGTACCCCACTCTTTGATGCCCTTGGCACATCCTCTACCACGCCTAGTCGAGGTTGATGAAGAACTAACATGACCTGCGATATACAATAATAATAAACAATATGCGATGGTAATAAACAAATGCAAATTTAAATAATGTGAATACAAATCATATCAAATAAACCTGAGGTGGGCTGTGAAGAAGTTGAAGGGTCTGCAAAATACAATGAGAATAAACAAGTTATATATAATGAGCATAAATAAATGTATGTGTAAATAATTTTCATACAAATCAAAGCAAATTTATATACCTGCGGATGGCCCATAAGTCGATGATGATAGTCTGCGTGGTGCCATCGATGGTGGACGCACCGATGGTAGGCGGAGGCCGAGTACATGGTAGTCATTGTGGTGCCACTGATGGTGGTCGATACGGTGGTACTAATGGCTCCTCAGATGGTGGTGGCACTAATGGCCCCTTCGATGCTGGCCGATGGGATGCCTCCTCTGATGGTGGTGCTACTGATGTCCTATTATGTAGCACATCGGACATCATGCGCCGGGGGTTATCAGGCTTCCTCTTCCTTCCCATAATAATCTGCAAGCAATATAACATTAATTAACATTAGAAACATAGACAATGGTTTGTCATCAACTATAATATGACATTAATTGAACTAATACAATTACAAAGACAAAGTAAATTAAGAAATTGATGATTAACTACAACCTTGGCCTTAATTGAATTACTAATGTTGATTAAATATCAGCCTATTTGAACATCAACTGTTTCCCCTTCTGCGGCTTCCCTCACCCAACCAACTTCTTCATCACGAAGCATTATATTTTCTTCCAATTGTTGGCTCATGTATGGCTCGATTTGTGGATCAGTCGAACTCATATCAAATAAACCTCTTTGAGACATCTTCACCACGACTTGCCAGTCTGGTTGTAATGGGTCTGCAACATACCAAACTTGCTCTGCTTGGGACGCCAAGATGAAAGGTTCATTGGTAATTCGATCATCTCGGTACAACAAATGATTGAAGTTCACCAACGTGAAATTGAAGACATCTTCTTTCTTTCCATGAATGTTGTCAATCCAGTCACACTTAAACAACACATGTTTCTTCTCGTTGGAATATCGAATCTCAACACTATCTGTCAATTGTCCATAATAGTACAAAGACCCCAGACGAGGATTCTTGTTTTTTCGACTAGCATAACTTATGGTATCTGCCTTCAAAGCTACACCACAAATGGCCTTTACTCGATACCGAAACCCATTCAGTATATACCTGTTGAATCTCCTTGCCAGGTTATGAGGACCATTTGCCAATAGAATAATCTCTTCAGAAAGTATGACATCAGTAGTCCTTCGCAAAGTTTGGACCTATTTAACACGAAAATGTAAAATTTAAAATGTAGATCGACTTAAGTAACTAGAATCTATAGAGTTAAATACATACATGTTCTTTGAATCAAATGTGAAAAGTTTCAAAATGTTCACGCCGAAGTTGATGATCGTCGACACGAGGCATTTTGAGCTTAAGTACTTCAAGGTGTTTGCTGTGTAGATTGAAATTTTAGCAATACAAAAAATTTAGTTGAAAATTCAAGAAAACATAATAAAATATTGAGTGAGTGACTTAACCTACTTTATGAATGGTTGAACCGTGCTTGTATTGAATAAGATGTACTGACGAGCTTGTACCCAAGAAGTATTATCAAAATAAAAGCTTGTGTTTTCACCAATAGCATGACCCAAATTATCATCACCACTGTAGTTCCTTACGGGTCGACTAGATTTGGTTTCCATATCATTGAGATATTGTGCACAAAAATTCATGCATTTTTCCATAAGATATCATTTAGCAATTGATCCTTCAGGATGAGCTCTATTACGTACGTATTGCTTCAAAGTAAGAAGATACCTCTCAATTGGATACATCCATCGAAACTGAATCGCTCCACCCAATAAGGCTTTATCAGCTAGATGTATAGGCAAGTGCTCCATTATATCAAAAAAGCTCGGAGGAAATATTTTCTCTAGATGACAAAGTGTTATAGTGATACGATCTTGAATATATTGCAAATCCGTCGCATGATTCACTTTTGAACACAATTGTCTAAAGAAATTGCTCAATTCAATCAAGGGTTCAATTACATTCTTCGGTAACGATCTTCGAATAGCCAATGGAATAAGTTGTTGCATCAGAATATGACTATCGTAGCTCTTAAGACCCCCAATACTTCTATCATGTGAGCGCACACGATGTGATATATTGAATGAATACCCGTCGGGAACTCTTACTTCCTTCAACACTTTCAAGAACAAATATTTCTCATCCTTGGTCATCGTGAATTGTGCTGGTGGTAAATAGGCTTTATTCGACCCTCTTAACTGCAAATGTAGGGGTTTTCTAATATTCATATCTTGTAAATCACGCCGAGCATTAACACCATCCTTCGATTTTCCTGCAACCCCTAATATTGTCCACAACACATTGTCACAAACATTCTTCTCTATATGCATCACATCGAGGTTGTGTTTTATTAGATTGTGCTCACAATATGGCAATTCATAAAAGATACTGTTTTTCTTCCAACTGTGGGTGCGATGTCCAGCTTTCTCCTTCTCTACTTGTCTCCTATGCCTCTCCTTAAGGTCATCCCTCTTGTATTGGGTTAAAATACCCTTAGATTCTAATTGTAGCAACATCTCAGTTCCAGACAACAATTTTGGTTTGAGTCTGATTTCCCGACTACCATCAAATGATACTTTATCCTTCCGGAATTTATGGCCAGTAGGTAAAAATCTGCGATGACCCAAGTATGATTGTTTCCTACTATGCTTCAACCAACATGATGTAGTTTCCTTATTGCAACAAGGACATGCATATTCGCATTTAGTGCTCAATCCTGACAAGTTTGCGTATGCAGGAAAATCACTAATTGTCCACAGTAAAGCTGCATGCATTTGAAACATTTGATTTGTTGATGCATCAAATGTTGACACACCCTCATTCCATAGTTCTTTCAACTCCTCAATCAATGGTTGCATATACACATCAATCTTGTCACCAGGTCCTTTCGGGCCGTCAATAAGCACGAATAAAATTAGAAATGGTTGCTTCATGCACATCCATGGCGGCAAATTGTATGGAATGAGCACAACAGGCCAAGTGCTATGAACTATGTTCATCGTCCTGAATGGGTTAAAACCATCAGATGCTAAGCTAAGCCTTACACTTCGGCAATCATTACTAAAGTCAATATTTCGATGGTCAAAATCTTTCCATGCAAGGGAGTCAGCAGGATGCCTGAAGACACCATCATCAGTTCGTTCCTCTGCATGCCATCTCATTAACTTGGCCGTCTTCGATGACATAAACAACCTCTGCAACCTTGGCTTTAAAGGAAAATACCTCATCTGTTTTGCAGCTATTTGTTTGCCACCTTTGTTAGGACCATTTGAACCACCATCACCATTTGATTTCCATCTAGAACTGTTGCATATGACACATTTATCAAGATTGGCGTCTTCGTTTCGAAACAACATGCAACTGTTGGGACATGCAACCCACGTCTCATATGTGAAGCCCAAATCTGTTGTGACCTTTTGAGCTTTATAATATGAGTCCGGGAGTTTCACACCCAACGGAAACGCCTCATTCAATAACACAAGCAACATGTCAACAGACTTGTCTGTCCACTGATTAAGCACCTTCAAATGTAGAAGTCGAACAATGAATGACAAAGATGTGAACTTCTGACAACCCGGATACAATTCACTTTGTGCATCTTGAAGAAGTTTGAAATACTTTGCAGTCTCTGCATTTGGACCGAGCTGGGGTTCAAATGCATGGGGATCAGGCCCCTGTGGTTCATCACCCTCAACACTTGTACCGGCATGTGGATTTCCCATAGCCCCTTGTATCATTCCAATCATATCATCCCCAATATCTGAATTAGCTAATGTTTCATTCTCTCGATTACCATGCAGAGATACGTAAGATTCCCCATGATTAATCCAATGTTTGTATTTTTTTAAAAAACCATTCAAAATCAGATGCTCCTGTACACCCTCTTGCACAAAATAGTATCGATTCTCACACTTCCTACACGGACAACTGATCATCGAACCTTCAACCTTATTGGTGTAGGCAAACACAAGGAATTCATCAATCCCATTAATTTATTCGCCCGACATCCTATTTGGCAAATCATTCCAACTCTTATCCATCATCTGTACACATCCACAAAAATATCTCATCAAAATAACTCTAAATATAATACCTACGTATTCATGTACCATGATACCTATCCATCCAATTTCTCTCAAATAGGTAGGTAGTCTTATCCTAGTTAGTTATTTACCGATTTAATAGGAGAACATAAAAAATGAAATACTTATACAACAACACGTGAGATCAATTAATTGAAGAAAAAAATGATATAATTTCATACTTTCTGATTCATAACTTAAAAAATAAATAAATCATAACCAAACACCACATGAGGCACAACCAAAGATCTTATAAGTCTTAACTAAAATAATATCATAATTAACGAAGATAATTCATCATAACTAAAGAAAAAAAAATGACATAACTAATGATGCATATGATAAATGGATGTGTATGGTAGAATTCTCCAAATTATTAGTATTCCATAATACTATGCGGCATTATTTATAAACTTGATAGATGAGTTATAGAAAAACACACTAATCAAGTATATTGTCTCAAAAATTATTTAATAAAGATAGATCATTATTCTGTATATTATAATTTTGAACATCACACACATAATCTTATGTAACAAAGTAGAATAAGAAAGCCCAGTCCAAGTTTCTTTTCTATCTATATATATGGAGGCCCAATTACTTTCCATACTACAAATTACTTCCACAAACACACCAGCAAAGATCAACCAGGTAATGTAAATACTTAAATGCCTCGCACGCTACATGTTGGGAACATTGTAAGATATGCTCTCCTTGAAAGAAAATGCAAAAACTACATATAATGAAATGATAGCAGAACTGCATTATCTATGTTTATGAAGTTCACAGACTAGATAGATGTACAGTACAACCAAATTAAGCACAGAACCATTACCTGTCGATAGAGTGGTGACTGGAACTTAAAATCCACCAAAAAATAAAGGCTTCAAGTTCTTGGATCAAGTCCTGGACTAAATTCCCAAAAGTTTATCAAATGATCAAAAAGACTACTTTTCAATACAGTTGTCTGCAAGAAAAACATAACAAATGATAGGTACATCAATAACAGTATCAGCAAAATTAAACTCATGATTTATTTTATTATAAGACTTAAACTTTGAGTTTTTTTTTTTTTTTTTTTTGTAATTTTTCATATTATTTTTTATTGGACACTTCTTATATTATTGAGAATTGCATTACTTTAGTGATTAACTAGTGTATATAATATGAGAAATTTGTTGGATTATATTATGAAATTTGAAGTATACCAATGAAGTTTTTTGAAACTTTTTAATTTTTGGAACTAAACTGGATTTTAAAATTACTATTAGTTTAAAATTACTTAGACAACACCAGGTAACTTTTTCAAACAATACACTATTTCAGGTCTGTGTCAATAACAATACCACAGTTCTTCAAAACACTGTGACATGCCTAAGTTATTACATGGGACACCAGATTCCAAGTTAATTATACAAGTACTAATTTAATACAATCACAAACTCAGCAATTTTAAGTGAGCATATTCATATCCATAACACTTGTAGATACATAAATGAGTGAGCATGTATATCTCTATATCTAAAAACATAGAAAGCATTAGTCTAAATATTCCACAGTTTAGGCACATAATGGTCCAAAAATACAACCTCAACAACATCAAACCCAAAATGTTTCAAAAAAATAAAATGATTGGAAATAATGAGTGTTTCCATAAATGTTATTATTATTTATTTAAATATACAAATTAAGTGTTATTATTTATTTTCAAAAAAATAAAATGATTGGATGTTATAGATTATAATGTATATATATATATATATATCAATGTAATTATAATTATAATGTATATATATAATTTACATATTTATATATATATACATATATCAATATATATATAGATGTTATAGATTGATACAGATATATCAATATACAGATCTGTATGTATATATATATATATAGAGAGAGAGAAAGCATACGCAGAGAGAAGACTTGTCGTCCTGCAGATTCATGGATTGCTCGCCTTCGTAGGGATTTAAGGATTTGGGTGAACTTGAGCGGCAAGATGAATAGGCAAGAGCGGGCCAAAATTTTTTTTCATTTTTTGTGACGGTAGGTTTCACACCGTCGCAAATGGCGACTATTCTGTTCATAAAACGACGCCGTTTAAATTAGACTTTTTTGCGACGGACATTTGCCGTCGCAATATGTAAACTATTTGTCTCAAAACATTTTTTTGGCGACGGTAAAACACAGCCGTCGCTAATACTGATGCATTTACTCCCTACCCGTGCATTTTTATTACCGACGGGGACGATGCCGTCGCTAAAGCCTCCATTTGTGACGATTATAAGCTGCCGTTGCAAAAAATCATTTTTTGCGACGGGACAAGCGCCGTCGCTAATGCTTCCGTGTTTTTTGCCCCCTTTTCTTGTAGTGTAAGCTCGAGTGTTGAGAAGAATCCCCCAAATGATTTGAGTGGATTCTGAATTATCAGTTATATTGTTTCTTTTACAAACTTGCGAAGATGGGTTCAGAATTGTGTGTAGTATTCTACACTATCCTGGGGATTTTTTTCACCTTAGCGATCATTTTGGCAAGCACAGGACAGCTTTCAAACCTCACAATCATAAAATTTCTCCTCCTGGTGTTTTCATTACTTCAAAAAGAAATGGATAAAAGAAACCAAAAAAAAAAAAAAAAAAACAGAAAGGAAAGAAAAAAAAGAAGAAAAAGGAAGAAGAAAAGGGAAAAAGGAAAAAAGAAAAAAGAGGAAAAAAAAAGAAGTCAACCATCATGCCAGGGCCATCCATTGGAATGAAATCCAATCAATTGTAAGGAAAGCAACTTTCTTTTTTTTTTTTTTTTTTTTTTTTTTTTTTTTTTTTCTGAATTCGGGGAAGCCAATGCTAGAAGGTACCACATTACGAGAAAAACCAACTTGCAAAATGGAGCAAAAGAAAGGAAGAAGACATGCATAAGAGAATGGAGAACCAAGCTCGAATTAACGTGAAGCCAGTTCCAGTGTTAGGGCAATGATGACTATTGATCAAATTCATTGCAAATATTGTAACAGTATCCTTGAGAGGCTTGCTAGGCCGAAAACCCGAAAGGGCGACCTAAGCAAAATTTAGAATATGAAAAATGAGAAATCAAATAACTAAAGCTCGCGAGGTTGAAAATCTGCACGGACGACTTTGACAAAAGTTAGAGTGTAAAAGGAGAGTGTCAACATCCGAGTAAACCTTATCCATGAACTACGTTGACCTAATTCCCATCTTGGGATACGTAGGCAATTTCATCTTGAAGTTCGGTCTTAACCATATCATCTCATCCATCTCGATTTAATTATCTTATCCAATTCACGTCGTCAATTTCACATCAATCCATGGGCTACATCGACTGCTGTGCATATCATATACTTGCGTTAGGTAAGAAAGAACTAACTTGAATCAACAAGTCGAGAAATTTTCAACACTTCAACTTATTAGTAGAATCTCTAACTTGAGCAACAAAAAGGAATTGAAACTTAGGTTTTGTGAAATTGAGTTTTAAAGGGAGCATAAGCAATACTATGGACACTATAAATGATCAGTCACCTTGAGTCTTTTTCTGCTTTTGGGTCAGTTGTGAGTTGTGTTGTGTCGTGTCTGATGTTTGTCTAAGTCTGCGCTCTTCATCAAGTCACCATAGCATGTCTATCGCTCAAAAGCGCTCTTTATCAAGTCACCATAACGTGTTTGTCACTCAAAAGCACTCTTCATCAAGTCACCATAACGTGTTTTGTCGCTCAAAAACACTCTTCATCGAGTCACCATAGCATGTCTGTCACTTAAAGTTCAACAGAGTGACATAGTCAAAATTCCATACACGAATGTTCGCTCCGAACTCAAAAACAAGTCCATGTATGGAATTCATAAACAAACTGAGAGTGCCCATACAAGGGGCATCGTATTCATGATCACTACAAAGTGTATGTGAGGAATCCATCACTAATTTGAAGGGGACTGGAGTAAGTTTTCAACATGTTGGAACAGAAGAGAAGCATGAGTCTAATTGGTTGGCAACTGTTCTAGGATCTAATGATCCCCATCAAACATACCTGCATAATGCTGAAAATCAGTGGCCAATGATTGGACACTAAGAGCAATTTTTAGTACATTTGATTGGGCCATCCATCAAACAAGGGGCATGAACCCAACCGGTGGCCAGTGACTAGACACTAGGGGCAATTTTCGATACATCTGATTGGGTCATCCATTGAACAAGGGGCATGAACCCAACCTTTCTCTCAGTTCGTTGAAAGCCATTTGTCGGGCACCTTTTCCCTAGATTAGGGTGACCTCACCCCCATGATGATTCTGATATGATTTAGCTTTCAAAAGTTGTCTCTAACCATTTTAAAATTCTCTTGGGATTGTCATCTTCCCTCTGATTAATACATGTGCTTTGGGTAATGCATACATGCTCATACATTCTGGTTGATTTGAATTGCATGATTGGTTGCTCCTATTTTGTTGAATTACCTTCCGCAGTGTTTTTCAATTACATTTCAAATGAATTATGGCAAGTTTCCCTACACTTATTTCATGAGGTACATGGTGCATTACTCTGAGTACTGCTCATTTCCCTTGACATACCTTGCATCTTTCAACTAGCATCGCACTGCTTTGTGCATTCAACTTGTATTGCACTATCTTGTGCACTCACACAGCACTATTTTGTGCACCCACACAGCACTATTTTGTGCACTTTGCATCACACTGTCATGTGCACTTGTATCGCACTGTCTTGTCCAACTTGCATCGCACTATTTTGTGCACCTTGAATCGCACTGTTTTGTGCATTCACCTTGTATCGCATTGTTTTGTGCACCTTGTATCGCATTGTTTTGTGCATTCACCTTGTATCACACTATTTTGTGCACTTTGCATCACACTGTTTTGTGCATTCACCTTGTATTGCACTGTTTTGTGCAACTTGCATCGCACTGTTTTGTGCATATAGCACTATTTTGTGCATCCTACCTCGCACTATTTTGTGCATCCACTTGCATCGCATTGTTTTGTGCATTCACCTCACCCGCACTGTCTTGTGCACTCACTGGGTCTAGGAGACCTTAAATCCTCTAAAGGTGTAATTCCTTTGGTGTTTTTCGTGCCCAAATGACTTCAGGCAATCTGGTATAGCCACCTGATTGTATTTGTAGTGAATTCCTAGGAGACCGACTAAGACGGTGGAAACTAGAGTTCGAATGGCGATGCCTAGAACACAAAGGTTTGGAATTTTCGAGACTAAAGTCTAGTTTAAATACCTAGAGGTGTATCCTCGGCTTGAAATCTGTATGGTAGCCCCATAGGTTGAGGTAGCGTGTATGCGCCTCAATTCTAGATATTGAACCAACCTAGTTTGTCACCCTGTTGGAGAATAGGAAAAGTTGCAAACATAGCTAGGGAAAAGTAGTACTGCGGTTTGGAAGCGCAAGATGCAGGAAGAAGTCTTAAAACCAAGAAGAAAAAAATAAGCAGTAGCATGAGGTGAGTCATCACCAATTGCCCCTGTAAAGGTACTTTCATTTCCCAACTGCTACATTTTATTATCTATTACCTATATCATATTGCATATAGCATCTATCGCATACATCACATGTATTTACTACACTATCCATTACATCCATTACATCATAGTTTTCATTGCCTGCATCCTTTCCATGTTAAGCTTAGTTTGGCATATGCTTATATCTTTCCCTCGTTGAAACATAGCTCTGCATGTATACGTGCCTATTCCCCCAAGAATTGTTGTCTGAGGGTTTCTGCACCTTTTCTGTGTTAGACATGGTTTGTTTTGTGTCCATGCCTTTTCTAGGTAAGATGTGGTTCGGCCTACGCCTCTTATTCACTTTATCCATTACATCCATTGTATTGTACTTTGTCTTGTTGCATTCATCATTTAGGATCATTATCTTTCCCCAACAGATCATTCATCACTTATATCATACCACCCAATTACTTGTACTCTTCTTCTTTCTACGAAAAACAAAGTTTTGCATGTGCTCACACCCCTTTCATGTTAAAACATGGTTCTGTTATGTATAAGCATCCATGTTGCATTGAGGCTAGTATTGAGGATGTAGGTGCTTAGCTTGTGTTAGGCGTCGTTTGGCTCGTGCCCACACTTCTTTTCTATATAAAACGTAGTTTGATTTGCATCTTTATTCCTTTACGATATTTGTGTGGTAAGCACTGCTTGTGGCTTAGATTGCTTATATTGTATATCATTTGCATTATTTTGTTGCATTGTGTATCATTTGCATCCTGCTCCTGAACTGCGCTAGTTTGATTCCTTACAAAGGGATACGTAGACAACCCTCGGGTTCAACTAACAGCATCTGGATTTTGTTTGTTTGCCCAAGTCTTACGGTCTTGTCAAAATGGGTCGTCTTCGGGCTTTGACATTCACTCGTGCCGTTTCATGACTATTGGAGCTCTGTCAAAAAGGGGCAACTGTAGACATCCCATTTTTGACCGCCCTTAAGACTTGGGCGCTTTATTCCAGACACCTGATGATGAAAGTTACACTGTGCAATCTTTTGAATTCTCAGCGAAGAAATTTGGATTCAAGCTCTACTCCCACACCTTACACCCCATTTTGGCCAAACTATTTTAGACCTTAAAACCCTCCTTTCAAAATATTTTTCCAAATGTTTCTACGATGTTTTGAGTCTCGCATTTCAATTAAAATATTTCACTTTTCAGTAAACCAAGTAAGGACAAAGTGGAAATAAATGGAAGGGAAGTGAACTCTCTGACAAATATTTAAAAACATCTTATTTATAGGTTTGGATTTGAAGGAAATAAGAGGGGACGGAAGAAAACTAGTTGGGGGAAAGGTTGAGGATCAAACCGTTAAGAAAAAAATGGACAACCTTTACTAAATTAGGCATATCTCTTTGTACACTTAGAAATTAGATGTGGGGCTACCACCATTAGAAATTCAACTTCTAGGGCTTCAATTTAGGCTCAAGAATCACCTAAAACCGAGTCCGGATAAGGGAGATATGGCCGTTTGAAGTTGGGCTTGAAAGTAGAGCTTTTGGACCCGGCCGGGTTTGTTTAGATCCGGTCATGGCTTGTTTAGACCCGGTCGGGCTTCAATGAAAACTTGTTCGAAGTCCCTTTTTAGACCTGGATGTTCATTTTTGGTCCCAGTCATGTGTTTTTGGGCCCAGCCAGGTTTCATTAGCGCCAAATAGAATAGTTGGCAGGAATTGGATAACTGGCGTTGTTTGAAGATATTTTTGACCAAATTGGCTCAAATTCTATAAATAGGACCTCCCACTTTAGATTTTAAGGTTAGAAAAACCTTCCATTGATGAGTTATCCTTGGGCCTTCAAGCTTCTTTTGTTTTTCATATCAACTTTCACTCTCCATACACCATTAAAGCTTGGATTTGAAGCTTTCTTGTAGATTTTTTAACACATATATTTTGAACCTAGAGAGTTAGGAAATATTTCCAAAGACTTTGAAGGTTTTTGAGAGCTAAGACCATCCATAAAAGCCTCCTCGACTTCATATCACCTTTTAGCAATTCATACACAATACATACATCATTAGAGCTTGTCCTTGAAACTTTTTGTTGAACTTTCAAAGCTAATTTCAGAAATTTGAGGGTGTTGGAATCAATTTTGTTAACTAAGAGCTTACCTCTCTTTTCAAAAGGTATAATTTTGCACCTTCTCCTTTAATCTTGTTCTACTATTTTCCTCTATTTTTCTTGTCTTTATATACTAATTTTCAGAGTTTTAAAGGGCTAAAATAATGGTTTAGAAGTCCAAAAAGTGGAGGGGTTAGCCACCCCTCCTTATTCTTGCTTACTAGCTTTGTGCCTTCTTGCTTTTGGCTTTGTTTTGTGCTATTTTAACATCATTTTAGCTACTATTTTTTTGCATGTTAGGGGCTGTTTTAGGGTTGTTTTAATTATCTAAATAGTTTATGCTTTGCATACTTTGCTTGTTGTATTGTAAGTCCTCATGGCTTCGATTGTTTAGGCCATAGACACTGAGTCATTCGAGTTGATGGCTTTCTTTACTTAGTTTTCATACAAAGAGTCTCATTTTAATAATCAACTTTGCATAATCATTTCTGCAACCTCCCTCATTTCTTGATTTTCCTTGTTAAGAGTTGTTTCAAGCGACTGATTGTTATTCAAAGCATGAGAAAAAGACCTCATATGCTCAATGGCTTAATCTTTTCAGAGGTTCATCTTCAAGGCATCGTCTCTCTATCATGCTAAGGATCACTTTTTGTTTGACATTTCTCTTCATTTAGTGGACTTAAATATCACTTTGGAACAAAATGCTTAAGAATGGAAAGGTAAGTTGGAAAAGGCTAATAAAATTGACTTAAAATCAATTCAACCGACATAAGGAAGCTTAATAAAAATGGTTGGATTCGGTCGAACGTTATGCTGAGTCCATCGCGTCAAGAGTCATCACATATTAATTCATGATGTTTTGATGAATTTTGAGGCATGTCTACTTTCCTTTTTGAGCTAACTTCATGATAGGAGGGAGGGGTGGTCATTTTTTATTGCATTTATGAACTTTTTGTCCAAACATGCTCGAAATCATCAAGCAATCAACTTGCTATCATTGATGGTTTCGGAACCTAATTTATTCTCCTTATGAGTTTTCCTATGATAGAGAAGAGCAGAAGGGATAGACATTGTTTAGAAATGCTCTGCCTGCACTGTTTTCACCTTAGAGCACAAAAACAGTTTTTTGCATGAAATTAGGGCACGACTAGACTTGGTTGGACTCGACTGAGCCTTATTGGGGGCAGGCCAGGCTCCAATGTTTGGTGAGCAGAGTACTTTTGGCAGAAATAGAGGACAGTGGCTGAAGATGAAACAAAGCAATTACACAAAAGGCAAACAGAGCAGTTTCTACAAACGGCCTTCATTGACGTGCATTCGATCCTTGTGCATTTTTTATATACATTAATGTTGTATTATTAGTGTTCATATTATATTGTTGTAATTAGTGTTGTAATTATTATTGTTATAATATCCTTGTTGTAATAAATTAGACAGCTTGTTATTTATTTATTGTTCATTTGAATTTGTAATAAGTAGTTAGTTTAGCTAATTCATTCATTTGGTGCTGTAATAGCTAGCTTAAATTCGAACATTTATTTGGACCCTCTTGTACGAGGGAAAAACATGTAATAATATGGTGTATGTCTTCTAACCTCCATTTTTTTCTCCCTTTCATTTACTCACTTACAATGGTAGTATAGAGCATCATGTTTCATTAGCATTTTCCATGATTTGCATCCATTCGTTTTGCATGCATTAGGGTTCGGCTCATCATACTAACCAACGTCAATTTCGATTTCATTTCTTGAATACGTGCTTTATCGCATGCCTTGAATGGACTCACATACCATGCTAGTAGCCGAGCCTATTACATTGTATGGTTGCATGCGTTGCATTAGTCATTTTGCATTGTTTAGGAGCATGCATTTCCTCTCATTATTTTAGCTTTATTTGGCTTGCTTTGGAGTACTAGGTGAGCATTTCTTGGTTTTGGATATTGCATCGTATGTTTGTGTTGCCATATCAAGCATATTCTATGAGGCTAAATGCTTAAGTGATATACCTGTTTGAATGCCGGTGGATGAAGGCCTTTTACTTAAGTTGGAATAATTTGATTAAGTTCAACACAAGCTCGCTTTTTCAAGTGACATGTATTGAAAGCACTTTTTCAAAACAAACATAAAATCAAAGCATTCCAAATTTTGAGAATTAGGCTATACTTGTGTACATCACTTAGTGAAATTAGAAATAAAAATCAGAACAAGAGCATACTGTAAATAAGAATCACATCATGATTAGTAGAGGCCGATCTTTGATCGAGTGAGTGGGGTGCTCAATTCATGACCTTCCCCTCTCATGCCTAAGTTCCCGAGCCGAGACGCTTTGGTAATGATGGATAAGTGGCCTTTGGCACGAGTCTTGGGTTTCTTAAATTTCTCAAAAATATTTAGGTGACGACTCTGTAATCTAGCAATGTAGTCAATTTTTGGCATTTTGATTAAAATCGATTTTCCAAAAGAATTGCTAGATTTGGATTCATTTGTGTTTATCTATTTCACATTGTACTTGTGAAATCAGATTCAGAACCACGGGAGTCCGAACTATAGGGCTATCGTATTCGAAAGGAGCACGAAAAGTAAGCTACACTATGACATCTAGATATTCCTACTCTGCTCGTTCAGAAGACCTAAGAGATGTCTTGGAGTGGAGAGCAAAGGAGAAGGAGACCCAAAGGGTGTCGACATTGCAGAGGTTAGCCTCAAGATTCCATGAGAGCATAGCAACCGTTATGTTACCACCACGAACTGTCATGCGCACGCTTGTAGATAGGGACTTGGCAAGACTACACGCCACTCATTTTTCCTCAGAGATTGAGGGCGTGCCTCTCTCCATAGGTTTTCACTAGCCCAAGTTCAACCTTTATGATAGGATGACAGACCCTTACTTACAAGTGAGTCATTTTCGCCATGTCATGGTTGTTCACAGTCTTAACGACGCCTTGATGTGCATGTTATTCCCATCAAGTTTAGGCAAGCTAGGCCTAAAATGGCTTGAAGGATTGCCCAATGGAAGCATTCATAGTTGGCAGCAGCTGGTCGAAGCATTTATCACCAGGTTTGACACAAATACCAAGGCACCAAAGGAGGTTGACTATCTCTTGGGAATAAGCGTAGGACTAGGAGAAGCGTTGAAGGTGTACAACGCTAGGTATTGGGAGGCATTCAATGAGATCCATAATTGCCCAACCAACCTAGCTATCGCTCAATATAAGTGAGGTCTACTAGTCAGACATAGACTGAGAGATTCCCTCATGATGACTCAGCTCCCAATGTTGGAGTTATTAATGCAAAGGATTAACGGGCACATAAGGGTTGAAGATGACATGGCCGCTGCTACCATGAAAACAAATGCGGTAGTAGCGGACAAAAAGATTGCGGGAAAGGTTCATGTTGTTAAACAGAAAAAAAATTGTCTAGATAGCCGAAGAGAGAGTAAAGCCATAGTCCCCACCATGACAAAAGTCACTATGACAACCGAGCTCACAACCCTCAGGACGAAGAGTAAGAAGGCAAGCAAAGATTGAAGGCTCGAATGGGCATCACCTCGGTCTTCAAAATACCAATCTACCACATCCTGAGTGAAATCCATAACAAGACATACGTCCGGTGGCCAACCTTGCTAGGTGATACTCATCGAAGGTTCAATCCAACATACCGCTGCACCTTCTACAACGAGAGGGTGCATTGCACGGAAGATTACATGCCTCTAAAGCAACATTTAGAAGAATTGGTAGCCACAGGACATCTTGACAGATACATCAATGGAGGCGTCAAGGTAATACCTCTAAGGCATGCCGAGCCTGATGGCATGGGTGTTATAGATGCCCCACTCCAAGGACTTATTAATGTAATTTATGGCATCATTGAGCCGGTGTGAGTATGCAAGCTCAAGGGGATGATAAAAAAAATGGAACACGTGAAGGAAGTGTTATCTGTTCAACTTGCAGTCAAAAAGAGAAGAGTTGAGGTGAAGGACATCATGACCTTCTCAAGCAAGGATCTTAGAAGAATCCAAACTTCCCACAATGATGCGTTAGTCGTCACTTTACGCGACAAAGGCTTCGATATCAAGAGGATCTTGATCGACTAAGGAAGTTCAGTTGAGATGATGTATTATGATGCCTTTAAACAATTGAATCTGGAGGACAGAGACTTGGCGCCCACAATTTCTCCCCTGGTCAGCTTTAATTCATAGTCAGAATGGCCTTTGGGCAAGATCATATTGCCGGTCAAAGCACGGTTAGTCACCAAACAAGTTGAGTTCTGAGTGTTGAATGTGTTTTCCACCTATAACTTGATCTTGGGACGGAATGGTTACATGCCATGAAAGCGGTGGCATCATCCTACCACTAGGTAATGTGCTTCCTTTCCGCTGCAAGAGCAATCAAAGAAGTCTGGGGGGACTAAGTGATGCCCAAGCAATGCTTATGGCGGTAAATGGAAGTCATGCTACTAAAGGCTTTGGCCAAATGGTGGAAGGACAAGAATACCAAGAAGTCCTTGATGATGTTGGAAAGCAGGCCAAGGAGAAAGTTGTAGAAGATTTAATAGAAAATCGAATCGACAACAATGACCCAAGCAAGTTCTTTTTGCTGGGTTCATCCTTGTCCAACAGGGAGCAACAAGAAATTGTGGATTTTTTGGTTGCTAACTTGGAAGTATTCACTTGGACGCCTTACGACATGCTTAGCATAGATCCAAGCTTCATCCGCTATCAGTTGAATGTCTTTCCAAACATCTGTCTTGTTATACAGCGAGCTCAATGATCAGCCTTTCACCATGCTCAAGTAATTGCAAAGAAGGTGGAAAGTTTGTTGAAAGTAGGGGCGATCTGAGAAGTACACTATCCCAAATGAATTTCTAACACGGTGGTAGTGCCAAAGAAAGATATGAAGTGACGAGTGTGTCGACTACATAATGGTCAACAACGCTTGCCCCAAACATAGCTTTTCATTGCCAAGAATAGACCAGCTGGTAGACCTCATAGTAGGCCACACGAGGTTCAACTTCTTGGATGCATATCACGTATATCACCAAATCGCCATGTATGAGTCAGACAGAGAGACCACCTCTTTTACAGCCCCGAGAGGACTGTATTATTACCAGGTCATGCCTTTCAGTTTGAAGAATGCATGGGCCATCTTTTAGCGAATAATTACCAAAATGTTCGCCTCTCTGCTTGGTTGAAAAATAGAGACCTACATTAATGACATGGTGGTCAAAAGCAAGCATCAATCTGACTATCTAGGTGACCTTGCTGAAGTGTTTGAGGTACTTAAGTGTCACAAATTGTGCTTGAACGCTTCCAATTGTGCGTTCAGCATAGGATCAGGGAAATTCTTGGGCTTCTTGGTGACCCACTAAGGACTAGAGGCGGATCCCTTGTAGATCAAGGCAATACAAGAGCAGGATCGAACAAACTCAACAACAGTATGTGCAACATCTCACCGAGATGGCAACTACACTAAACAGATTTATTAGCCGGTCATCAGATCATTATAGGCCATTCTTTCAATCTCTGAAGTCCAAATTCTTATGGGACTAGGAATGAAATTGGGCTTTGGCGGACTTGAAGGCATACCTATCCTCCTTTTCACTCTTAGAGACTCTAGAGCCTAGGGAGGAGCTTTTCCTTAACTTGGCTGTTTCACAATGTGCTGTCAGCGTAGTACGCATCCGGGAAGAAAGAATACAACACCTACTGATCTTTTATGTGAGAAAAACTTTGCTCCCCGCAGAAACAAGATACTTGCCCTTGGAAAAGCTCGCCCTGGCACTAGTAATGGCCTCTAGGAAATTGACACATTATTTCCACGTTCACAAGATCATAGTATTGTCTGATTTCTTATTGAAGGCCTTATTTGAGAGAGCAGACTTCTTTGGTCACATCTTGAAGTGGGCAATCAATTAGGGCAGTTCGACATCAAGTTCCAACCGAGAATTGCCATCAAAGCCCAAGCATTGGCTGACTTTGTTACTGAGTTCTCGCTAGGGACTCACCTAGTTTGCCTAGTGGATCTTGTCAATGTAACTAGATAAAAAGGGGTAGGCACCGCAGAAATTGCACAATCTATAACTGATCCCAGCCTACCAATAGAACAAAATGAGAAAGGCATGGCGGAAGTTGTGCCAGGACCTCAATTCAACAATTAAAGAGCGACTAGGACCTAGCAATGCACTGTTGGGTTTGGGAATAACATGTCAACCTGTTGGACCCAGTAACGCATCGCTAGGGGGGAAGTGGTCAGGCAAATTGAGATCAACAAGGGCGTGCTTAAAGTGGAAATAGCTTTTTTGCCGAGCAAAGAAAGAGAACGGTTGACCCTTAAAGATTCTCTAGATCCCTCAACGTATTGGAAGCTGTTCCTCGAAGAAATGTGGAAACTCTTTGTTGATGGTGTTTCAAATAGGCATGGTGCTGGACTAGGCGTAGTTTTGATCTCTCCAGATGGTCTAACTATAGAGCATTCAATCTCACTTGGCTCCCTAGCATCTAACAACGAGGCTGAGTATGAGACATTGGTAGCTGGGTTAAAAAGTGCACTCCGACTAAAAGCAACCGAGCTAATGGTTTACAGCGACTCCCAGCTCGTTGTCAACCAAATTTTGGAGAGTACGAAGCCAAGGACGACAGGATGGCCAAATACCAGGCCTTTGTAAGGAAGAAACTCAAGAATTTTAAAGTAATTAGAGTTGAGCATATTGGCCACAAGGCGAACAATCAGGTAGATGAGCTATCTAGTTTGGCTTCCATGACGGGCAAATTGATACCTAGCCCTCAGCTGATTGAATTCCTTCCTAGGCCTAGCATTGAAAAACCATAAGTGGCGAAAGTCATTTGTGCCAAGCTAGGGCCCTCCTAGATGGACGCCATCATAATCTTTCTAGAAGACAGAGTTTTGCCATATGACAGGAAAGAAGCGAATGAAGTACGGACAAAGTCTGAGCGATTCTAGCTCTCTCCATCTAGTGACTTGTACAAGAAGTCCTTCACAGGGTCATAATTGAAATTTGTCCATCCAAGCAGAGTTGAAGCTTTCTTTTTGAAATCCATGAAGGAATATATAAAAACCATATAGATGGAAGTCTCTGGCTTATTGTGCTATCTCACAAGGGTACTAGTAGGCTGACGTGCAAAAGTACGTGAGAAGATGTGAAAAATGTCAGAAGTTTGCACACTAGATTCATCAACAGGCCAGAGTACTACTTCCTCTTACAAGTCCTTGGCCATTCGCAATGTGGGGCTTAGATATGGTAGGACCACTCCCAACCGTGCCAAGCAACTGCAAGTTCTTTATTGTGGCGATAGATTACTTCACCAAATGGGTGAAAACTAATCCTCTGGCGACCATAAAGGAGAAAGATGTGAATAAGTTTGTTTGGCAAAACGTGATAACGCGATTTGGAGCCCCCAAGGCCTTAATTTTTGACAATGGCACTCATTTTGATGAAAGTTATTTAGAGAATTTTGCGAGGAGCCAAAGATAGAATTCTACAATTTAACACCAGCCTCTCCTCAATAGCATAGCCAAGCTGAAGTGTCAAATAAGACCATTTTAAATGGATTAAAGAAGAACTGGAGAGCGAAGGGAAAGTTGATCGAGGAGCTTTCTAGTGTCCTTTGGGCTTATCGAACAACATCGAGATGTTCTACAAGGGAGACACCTTTGGCCTTGGCTTATGGCATGGAGGCCATCATCCCACTTGAGATCAACATGCCCACCATTCGGAATGAGAGCTTCGAGTTGAACTTGAACATAGAAGCCATTGCCCTTGAATTTTACCTCGCTGAAGAGCAGAGAGAAAAGACGTTAATCTAAATCGCAGCATATCAACAAGAGCTGTCCAAAAAGTACAACAAGACAGTCTACTACCTGGAAGATTTGGATGGTTGAGCCATACCCAGGCCATGGATCACTACAAATCTAAAGTTATTTTACTACTAGTTTTGCTTGTAATGTAGCCCCCCCTCCCCCCTCCCCCCCAAAAAAAAAAAAATAATAATAATAATAAAAAATAAAATTCATGATGTAATTTTCCAACCTTTTGCTGAAAGTCTACTATTGCAATGGAAACAATGGTTCATCTCACTAGGAAAAAATATTGTATTCCATTTTTTGCTGTGGGGCAATGAGCCGCTGAGATGGCCGCAAAAGAACTTGAGAAATTTTCATTGATAATGGAGTTAAGCACAAAAGTTGGGACAGATAGCCCAGTTACAGTATTCAAAAAAAAAGAAAAAAAAAAGAAAGGAAAATACAAACGATGGGGAACAGGTCAGCCAAGTCATCTCTAGCAGTAGCCCCCTCTTGCTCGGCCACCATAGCCTTTTCTTTCCCACTGAGCTCGGCCTGTGCGACTTCTTCCACATCCTCAATCTCCTCTTCTTATAAGGTTGTCAGCATTGGCCATTTCAAGTGAAGCTTTGGCTCGCCCCAGCTCGGCTTCAAGATTGCGAGGTAGTGTCAGCCACTTTCTGCTGCAGATTGACAACCCAATCCATCACAAGGTGGGTCTTTTGAATTGCTTGTAAAATGCAAACGATTGGAAGGAAAAACTGAGCAAACAGTTAAACATATTTTATAAGAACACTTACCTTGGCCATGGACTTCACCGTAGACTTGACCATCCGGGTGTCTCTTAGTCATGTCGCCCGACAGCAGTAGAGACTTGGAAAAATCAAAGACAAGGATGTGCTCCTTGTCCCCTTTGATGGAAGCATTAGTCGAGATGTCCTTTCCCTGGTGCTTCAACTTTGGTTGCTAGACATGAGCTGGCTCAACCTCTATAACATGCTCGATGCACAACTCGGCCACGAGCTTGGCCAAAGGATCAACCGAGAGAGCCCTTTTGCCAATCTAGCGAGACTTTGTGTGGCTAGATGGGATGGTGGTAGAGGCCAAGGCCAGTACAATGGACAAACTTTGCCTAATAGATGGCGTAGGCAGCGAAATATTGCTCGGTAGCTTGGAGGAGTGGCGGTGATAAGGTTCTTGATCCAGTTTCTCTTTGATATTTTTTCTTCTTCAGTCAACCAGATCAGAAGAACATCTAATAGGGATGGATCTAGAGGAGGAGATTCTTCTAATAAGAAATCTGTCACTTTGCTTTTTCTCTTGGTTGAGTACTGGTAGCTCAATACGTAACCAAGGAGATTGTGGTAGTTACGCTTTTTATATCGTAGCACGGTTCTCATTGCCTCTTCGTTTGGATGAGGATACTATGCATGTAGCTCGGTGATAACTACAAAAGAAGTTTGTCAGCTTGGAAAGGCAGACCAAAATATATTGACCAGTTATGGAGTTTGGCTTACTTGTTGAGCCCTTGTGTTTGCTTATATACCAACTGGGCACGTTGGCAGCCTCATAGTTGCCTGTTACCCAGAAGAAGTCGTCATCATGAAGGTCTTTATCCAGCATGCCGGTCACTAGGCATTCTCTGCCTGGTCTTATTTTTAGATACTAGTCAAATTCATCCCTTATATGATCAAGTGTGTACTAGCGAAGTATCTCAACCAGGCCTAAGTTTAAGCCGAGCTGGTGATTGAGCTCAGCAACTCCGTTTATTATTCTGAATGTGTTGGTGCACTTCAAGAAAATAAATGTTCAGCAACTAAAAAATTAGTCGCCAAAGCCTCATTTTTAGTTGCCGAAAGTCAATGGCGACTAAAAATTTTAGCTACCCAGTTAGTCGGGGATACCTTGTCAGCGATAGAATTGGCAACTAAATTTTTTTTGGTCACTAATTTACAACATTTGGCAACTAAAAATTTATTAGTCGCCAAGGTCCTTGGCGACTAAAATTATAGTCACCGAAAGTATCAACATAAAAGTGAATTCGGCTATTGGCGGCTAAAATTTTTAGTCGCCAATAAGTTTTTGTCACAAATAATACTACATTTAGCCTCCAAATGTTTTAGTTGCCGCAAGATGCCATATTTTTTCATGACTAAAATATTTAGTTGGCAAAAAGTTTTTTTGTCATCTTGGTTTATTTTGGCTACAAACTGTTTGATTGGCAAAATTCTTTTTTTTTTTTTGCTACTAAATATTTAGTCACCAAAAACTGTTGTTTGCCTTTTTGGCTATCAAATATTTAATTGCGAAAAACTTCACTTCTTTTTTGACTACTAAACTTTTAGTAGTGTTTTTTTTAATTAATTTCTCCACAACCTATATTTATTCCATAATTAGTGCAACTTGTACCCTGTATATAAACAAAACAATACATATACCGATTATATTATTAACCATTTCACAACCTGCACATATTTAACTTTCAACCATCCAAAAATTTTAAAAATTTAACTTTAACGTCAAATTCCAAATGTGATAAAAATTTCATACAAACCAAGTATAATCCAACCAAAAATAATAATTCCATACAAAATTCGAGAATTTTACAAAAACCATGTCCTCTATACACAAAAAAAAAATAATATCAATTCAATATCATGTGCTATGTACCAAATATAATATATACCACGCCAAAAAGATAATTTGTACGCCAAAAGTATTTTGTACTAGGTCAATAGTTCTCTGTACGAACAATAGCAATCCACACAATAAGAGAGGATGACATTATAAGGGATCATACAAAAACAATGTCCTCCATAAACAAAAAAAAAAAAAAAAAAGGAATATCTACAATTCCACACCAAAAATCATTTGTAAAAATAAAATTAATCATTAGTATTGACCGAATAGCATTGGCATATTTAAAATTATAAAAAGAAAATTATATAATGCAAAATCTTTGCATTACCCTTATGGGTCTTCACAAGCAAATAGCACCCAAAAGATAGAAAACAATCTAATTCAAAATTAGATACTTAGAAATTGAAAACAAAGAGAAAATGAACAATATCAACAAATAGAAAACAACATCAAAATCAAAGCAAAATCAGGATCGAAAAAGAACGAACATGTATAGAATGAAAATCAACTGAAAAACTAACCTTGCTCTTCATCTCGATTATTAAGGGAGAGAGAGAGAGAGAGAGAGAGAGAGAGAGAGAGAGAGAGAGAGAGACCTTGGTCCATCAATGATTTCAACTAATCAATTGGTTCTTGAGTTACAACTCCCATTGCTATTCTCTCTCATCAAATGTACATAATGATTGAATTTACCACTTGGAGCAACAAAAGTGTGGAATTAAACACAACTTGGAGCTCATATATGCTTCAAATGTAGAAAAAGTGTAAAACCCTAAAATGGTTTTATTAAAATCCTACAACATCAAAAATAAAATCAAACCCTAGATCTGCGATGGTGAGGGAAGGGAGACAGAGAAAGAGAGAGGGATAGAGAGAAAGAAAAGCCTAAATGTGGATGAGAGGGGGGAGCCACGATGGTGACCGACAGTAGCGAGAGTCGTAATGGTCAGTGGCGGTGGCTGTTAACAGAGATGGTGCGTTTGTGAGAAGAGAGAGAGCAAGTGACAGTAGGCTTTGTTTGGGTGTATGTAGTGTAGACACTGATGGAGAGAAACAAATAATAATAATAAAATAAATCATAATTAGTTGATTGAGCGGAAAAGTTGAAAATACACAAAAAAAAAAAAAAAAAAAATTGATACTTTTACTAACTAAATATTTTTAGTCACTGAAAATATATATTTAGTGACTAATTTTTTAGTCTCCAAAGATTAAAAGTAATATTTATGGTGACAGTGGCTATTAGTAGAGATGGTGCGTCTGTAAGAAGAGGGAGAGCAAGTGACAGTAAGCTTTGTTTGGGTGTATGTAGTGTAGACACTGATGGAGAGAAATAAAAAATAATAATAAAATAAATCATAATTAGTTGATTGGACGGAAAATTTGAAAATACAACCAAAAAAATTGATACTTTTGCCGACTAAATATTTTTAGTCACTGAAAATATATATTTAGTGACTAATTTTTTAGTCTCCAAAAATTAAAAGCAATATTTATGTTAGTTTTTTGGCGATTAAATTTCTTTAGTCGGCAAAAATTAGCATACAAGGACTAAATATTTTTTGGTCACTAAAGATCAATATTTGGCTACTAAATTAGGTAGTTGTAGCTCCACTTTTTTGCGCCCCCTTTCGGAAGTCGAAATAAAGCCCTACAGTATTGGACTCCCGCGGTTTTGAATCTGATTCCACAAGTGCAATGTGAAATAGATAATCACCAAAGAGTCCTAATCCGGCAAATCTTTTGGAAAATCCATTTTGAATTAAATTACAAAAAATGGATTGCTTTGCTAGATACAGAGTTGCCACCTAAATATTTTGCTTTGGGAAAATTTAGGAAACCCATGACTCATGCCAAAAGCCACGTGTTCGTCATCACCAAAATTGTCTCGGCTCGGGAACTTAGGTACGAGAGGGGAAGGTCATGAATTGAGCACCCCCGCTTGCCTGATCGAAGATTGGCCTCTTCTAATCATGATATGAATTTTATGTACATTATATGCTCTTCCAGTTTATTAGGCTAACATTACTATGTGATACGCACACAAGTATAGACTAATTTGCAAGAATTGGAACATTTGATTCATGTTTATTTTGAAAATTGTTTTGAATATATACCACTTGAAAAAGTGATCGCATATGAACATTACTCAAATTATTCCAAGTCAAGCAATTACCCTTCATCCACAGGCATTCAAATAGTTATAGCACTTAAGCAATTAGCTTCGTGGCAAGCATGCTAAACATGGCAACAATGGCAATAATCACACACATGCAATATGCTAAAGCAAGTAAAAGGCTCACTTAGTACTTGTAGACACCCCATTTTTGACCGACCTTAAGACTCAGACGTCACCGATTGAGCGCTTGGTGATGTTGCATATTGTGCTCGTTCTGAAGTTGTGGAATCTCGACCGCGAGCCTTGCCCCCGGACTTCGGGGCTCTTTTGTGCTTTGCCTCGGTTTGCGAACCGGGTCCCGTTTTCTCTGTTTTCTCTTCCCGAAGGGAGGGAGAGGTCTCGTAGCTCATCTCTCAGTGGCCGTAGGCTACGTTTCGTGGTCGTAGGCCATTTTTCCTGTTTGGAGCTCGGTTCCCGATTTTCAGAGCCGTCGGCCGTGTGCCTCGGTTTGGGACCACTTAATCACCTCCGTTTGCTCCAGTTTTTGGCATACACCTTGTTTCCTCCCTTTTGAGGGACACTGTGGCCCGAGAGACAAACTTCGTGGTCGAACGCCACCTCCGGGGCTTAATAGTCAGTTTTTGGGCCCCCAGACCGCGCGTTTTGGCCCCCGAACCTTCGTTTTGCATTGGTTTGGGTTTATTTTTGGCGGAGACCTTATTTTCATTGTTAGAGAGGTTGTAGGAAGGTGGGAGGCCAGCAATTGTTCTGAAAACCAGCTTTATTCCTTCATCGCTCTTCATCGCCCGTTTTCTTCACTAGAAAGCTGACTTTTTCCATTCCCGGGCCACTTTTTCGGACTTTCCACCACACCATTATGTTGTACACACCTGGGAGGCCACCAATATGGATAGGCCGGCCATCAATTGTTCTTGACTCTTTTGAACCCCACTAAAAAGTTGATTTTTCTCTTTCCTGGGTTACATTTTCTAGGTTTTGACCATACAGCTATGTTGTATACACATGGGAGGCCACCTTTCTGGAGTGGCCGGCCAGTAACTTTGTTGACCCTTTTGACCCTTGACCGGCCGGCCAGGGGAGGTGGCCGGCAGCCACACGAACCTTCACTGGCCATTCTTCTCTCTCTGGTGCATTCAATTTGTGCATTGTTTTGCACCAGACCTCTGCCCAAGGGTCTGCTCTTTTTTTGGGGGGGGGGGGAAATTTGAATTTGTTTTCCCCCCCTTTTCCCTTGGTCTCTCTCCTCTATAAAGCCAACACTTGAGCTTCATTTCTAAGGGTTAGAAACCAGCTGAGGCACCATTATACATACAACCCTATATCTATACTTCAACCCTCCAAAACCCTAAGATTCTTGCACCATTTGCACTACAACTCATAGCACAACACCACCATCATTCATTTCAGCACCTTGGAGGCAATTTGCAAATGTTGAAAGCCCAGAATTTTGGACCAAAAACTACTGGAAAGTTGTTCTTCAAGGGTGAGTCCCTATTTTCCCTTTTCTTACTTCATTTTGCATGATATCTTAGCCCCTTTTTCTTACATTTTTGGGCTTCGACCTGAACTGAAAATAGTCTCATTTTGAGCTCATCTTCATGATTTATCAAGGAATTTTTTCTGTTTGAGGCCATCTGCTGCCCCTTTCCCTTTATCTCTCTTTTAGGGCTATTTCTTGCATGATATATTAGCCTTTCTTGTGAGCATTTATGGGCTTCAAGACAAATTGTAAAGTGCCTTATTTTGAGCCCCTCTTCAACTTTTTTGAAGGGCTCTTTGCTGTTTGAGGCCAGCTACTGCCTCTTGCTTTCTATCTCTCTTTTCGGGCTATTTTTGCATCATATTTTAGCCTTACTTGTGAGCATATTTGAGATTTTCCATAAACTGTAAAGTATCTTGTTTTGAGCCCCTCTTAAACTTTTTTGAAGGGATCTTTGCTGTTTGAGGCCTTTTTCTGCCCTGTTTGTTCAATCTCTCTTTTAGGGATGTGTTTGCATGGTACATTAGCCTTATTTGTGAGCCTTTTTGGACCTCAAGCTAAACTAAAAAAAGTCTTGTTTTGGGATAATCTTCATGTTTGATTAAGGTCTATTCTCTGTTTGGAGTCATCTTCCCCTATGCATGCTTCATTCTTTCATGATTAGGGCTATGCATTAGAGCACTTGCATTGGCCATGGTTTGGCCTCTTAGCCACTGAAATCCAGTGGATTTTCAGTGGCTTAGGTGTGTTCTTGAAGGCCAAGAGCAGAGAGGGGTGACCCCCTCTCACCTTGTTTTGTTTGATGGTCATTTTGGCCTTCCAAAGAGGCCCTATCTTGCATACTTTGTTGACTGATTTCAGAGCCAATTTGATGAGTTTTAGGGCTATCATATTTGATTTCCAAAGTTAATTTTTCCATGCTAAGTGTCCTTGATGCATGTGCTTAATAACCCCTTGTATGCCCTTCCAAAGGAGCCCCTCATTTGTGCATGTTTTGGCTGAATTTCCATGTTTATTTGGGCATATTTTGGCATGTTTTGTTCACTAATTTTTTTTTGGTTTGATTATTTTTCACCTACTTCATGTACATGCCATGTAACCCATGTTTGCTAGTCAAAATTGCATGCTATGTTAGGCCATCTTGCTAGCATCTTTTGGCCATGCTTTGAACTGGAAATGTTCATGTTTTAGGACTGCCTTGGCTCTGTCTTTGTGCTTCATGGTCAAATAATGCATGCTTTGTATAGCTATAGGTCAATACATGTGCCTAGTTTTGAATTTCGGGACCATTCCATGCATTGTATGACATATATCCATATTTCGGGACCAGTTAGCATCATATTTCAGTACTGAAATTCACATGCTTGTATGCCATATTGCATCCCTTTCCATGCCTTGTTAGAGTGGCATTTCGTGCCTTAGGTTCGGTCCTCGGTTTGCGTGCATATGTGCGCGCATATCGATAGTCTCATTTTCATCTTATGGCTACAGATGTGAGTGTGGCTGAGGTCCACTCATGTTGGTGTAAGTCCATCATGAATTGCGTATGCCATTTCATTTCATAGCATTGTGTATGCTAGGTTGCATGTTAGAGCATCGCGTATGCCATGTTACATCGTGCATTGTGTATGCCATCTCATAGCATTGCGTATGCTAGGTTGCATGTTAGGATTACATTCATGCATGTCATGCATATTGCATTGTGCTTGGGGTAGGAGTTAGTCCAAGCACAGGAAACGAGGGACGTTTCGTACTCCGAGTGACGGAACGTATCTTAATTCCCAGTCACCGACACTCCGGATTAACCATGATGGAGTCTCGGTCTTGTTGTGTTTATATGTGCATTCATTTCACATTGAGTCGTGCAATTCGACTCCTCAGCCATCATGCATTGAGATGCGTGATTGGTGGCACGAGGATCAAGGACTACACTCCCTGAAGAGTAGTCAAGCATGCATATGTGAAAATACATTGCCATGCCCCTTTCTTGCTCTCTGTTGCAGCAAATCAAGAATCAACAGCCTTTCAGAGCTTTGTACAATATTCCAGGCTTAATTGTAAACAGAGGCTAATTGGGGCATCGCAATGGATTTCCGCGCAAGGCAACCCGAACATGCATCATTCATCAGCCGGAGCAGAGTCGAGGCAGTCCCTAGCTTGCATGCTAATTTACTGCTTTCCTAGATTAATTTGTTAATTAATTAAGATTTTGTATTTATTTGGACTGTAATTATTCATTTGGGACTGTATATTATTTATTCGGACCCTCCGAGTGAGGGCACAATTGTAATAAGTGTGCGTGCGTGTGATGTATGTCTTCCAACCCCACGTCTTTCTCCCTTTTATTTACCAGCTTATGATGGTTAGATTAGGGCATGTTTCATTTAGCGTACAGTATGATAGCATGTTTGCATTCATTCATCTGTTTTGCATGCACCAGGCTTGGCGCATCATACTCACTTCATTGTATTTCAATTCCGAGTTGAATACATGTTAGCTGTAGCATTCCATATGCCATGTTTAGAATAGCCGAGCCTATCTTAGTTGCATTCATGCATGTGTTGTATTAGGCATTTCTGTATAGTTAGGATCATGCATGGATTTCTAATTAGCTTCTGTTTTGGCTTGGAGTACTCGGTAAGTTTTTACGCTTTAGCATCCTTGCATGTGTGTGAGTGACTGCCATGATAGCATGCTTACCATAAGGCTATTTGCTTATGTGATATAACTGCCTGAATGCCTGTGGGTGAAGGTTGGGTTATTTGGATTGGGACAAATCATCAACTATGAGTTTTAAGCTCACTAGATAGGGGCAAAACCATCTTTTCTAAGCCCACCCGAAGGTGGCAAAATCTGCATTTTAAGCCTACTTGCGGGTAGCAAACCATCTTTCAAAAACAAACATGAAATGTTTTGTTCCAATTCAGGCGATCCAGTCTATACTTGTATGTTGTGCGCATCACATAGTAAAATCTAGGCTAATAACCGGAATAAGAACGCATAATGTTTTCAAAACTAGATATCATGGTTAGTAGAGGCCGATCTTTGATCGGGCGAGCGGGGGTGCTCACGAAGTGACCTTCCCCAATCGTACCCAAGTTCTCGAGCCGAGGCAACTTTGGTGATGACGGACACGTGGCCTTAGGCAACGAGTCAGGGTTTCCTAAATTTCCCAAAATAAAATATTTAGGTGGTGACTCTGTATCTGGCAAAGCAGTCCATGTTTGGCACTTCTTTCAAAAAAATTTGTTTTTTCAAAACGATTTGCCAGATTTGGACTCTTTGGTTCAGATTGAGAACCGTGATAATTTGAGTCCGAACTGTAGTGAGCCCAAAACGAACAGAACAGGACTCATCCCTCCCGGGGCGTTCGGGGACGTGTACAGTTTCTGGCGACTCTGCTGGAGATTTAGAGAACTTGACTCGAACTCATGATATCTTGTTTTGATTACACTTATGTGTTTCTTTGCATTGCATTTGTATTGGTGCGCCTAGGACACCGTGTTTGCCATCTGCTATTCCTGAGCGGTTTGCCAGAGGCTGCGTGCCATAAGGCTTACCGGTCACGGGCTCTGCCAGTATGGGAAGACAAGCCCCAGTTTTACCGGGGCACCCTTTTGACCATTCGACCTAGTGCATATTCAGAATCCATAGTGACCATTCCAAACTAGGACAGGTTGTTTACCCGATATAGGTTGTTTGAAACCGCTGCGTGCGTAGTGAAACCCTAGCTCCTGACAAAATAGGACAGGGAAACCCTACCCCAACATAGGGGTATTTTGGCTCTCACTTATCTGTTATGTGCTTTTAGAGTGCGTCTCTACAAGGAAATGCATGTATCAGTTTACGAGCTTGGGCATCAGGCCTGCGGGCATCAGTCAGTGTTTGAGAATCAGTTATCTGCGGGTATCGGATTCAGTTTTTAGGGAACAGTGATTCAGGAATAGTGATCAGTGTTTGAGGATAGTGTGTATTCAGCTTATCGACCGTGTGTCGTTATGCCCAGCCGTGTGTTGTGTATTTATTTTAAGTTGTTATACTGTTCGTTTATCTGGTTATTTATTTCCTTATTGCTTTATTTATCTTTTTGCTAGGACAGTTTTAGCACAATTGTTTCAAACCAAGCAGATATTCCCCTAGCACTCTGGACAAGAGGTCGTCGGCTCAATCAATCTGAGGATCTGGTTGACGGACAACCAGTGTTTCATTCTCTACCCCCGGTTGTCAGAAGAAGGCCGAGAAAGTGCGGTGTATGCGGCAGAGGTTACGAGCGATGGTCTACCCTAGCGATGAAACGGTCGGTGAGGTCTCAATTTCTGCCATAGAAATACACATACCGGTCAGTTAGCAGGATCAGCAGAACATGGCCGGAATGAAAGAAATGATGCGCCAACTCCAAGAGAGTATGAAGCAAATGCAGGAGGACGCTGTCCGCCAAGCAGAGTTCTCTAAACAGCAGGCCACAATCATGGCCCAATACACGGAACTAATTACCCAGCTACAGCAGCAAGCCGGACCATCAGCCTTACATCCAAATCCTCCCCCACCAGGAGCCCCGCTACCCGAGCAAACACCAACTACCCAGAATGTCCTGCCAAATGCCCAGAACATTTTACCAAATATCCATGCCGCTCAAGAAGACACAGACATCCCAACAGGACCGGCTTCGCCCCCGCTTCCACCGCAATTATCCGAAGTACATACACTCATCAACCACCCGGACTCTCCCTTCGAGTTCGAAGTAGACCCTACAGCACTGAAATTGAGCAAGCTCGAGAAGCTATTCAAAAAATCCCAGGGGGTAAAAGCTATCCCGGATATCGAGGACGGATATACCGATGTGGCTGTGACGTTACCAGATAGATTCAAAATGCCGCAGATCGATCGCTTCGATGGATCTGGGGATCCCATGGTCCACCTCTAGCTATTCTCAGATATACTACGGCCAATGGGCCTAACCAGACGCCAGAAGCTTTCGCTATTCGGCCGGACCCTGTCGGGTGTGGCCGCTATTTGGTATGCGAAGTTAGAGGATGATGTCAAGCGAAGTTAGGATGAAATGGCCGAGGCCTTTGTTGCGCAATACTCTTACAACACCCAAATCGAGATTATGACTCGAGATCTCGAAACAACAAGGCAAGAGCCCAAAGAGAGCTTTTCGGATTTTGTGACCCGGTGGAGGGCGAAGGCCTCGATGATGACTTGAAGGCCCACCGATAAGGACCAAATCAGGATGATTGTGCACAATATCCAGCCAAAACTGTCACGACCCAAACCCGGCCCTATGGGTTTAGCATGGCGGCGATGTCAAGAGATTACCAAAGGCACATAATCGATATCTGATAAATCTGAGTTCGAACTGGCGGAAGCCAAAGCGGTAAAACTAGTGTCCATAGAGTGTGTTAATCGGTATGCCAAAAACATTTTCATACATTTATGCATTGAGACGATCTGATATACACAATCATTCTGAGACATTGATGCGGGACTCAATCCTCGATAACGATGCAGTCAAGCGGTCTATACAAAAAGTACTTGATACAAAAGCAGTAGGAGACTAGTGGGGACACAAAAACACCCTAAGCCATGGCATGGCGTCTCGGAACCTCATGATGAGGCACAATATTTGGTGACAAAAGCGGGGACCAATCACGCTCTAGCTTCGGATGCGGCTAAGCACCTACATATATATATATAACATGAGCTAAAGCCCGATGAATAACATACGATGTAAAGAGGTTATGAATGAATGTCCTTCTGATAATGAAATCAATTCATTGTACGGTATTGCAATCTTTGAGTATTTCAGTCAAACAGTATTTCAATCAATCAGTTATATGTGGTACACCCATTAGCCCATAAACATGAGGTCCAAAAGGACCAGACTGAACCCAACAATAATGATGGCCATCAATCGGTATGGTTCCACAAAGGAAAGCGAGCTACGTAACGATCAATAACGATGGGTGCTAAGGATGCCTGTCTGATTCGAAATCTGAGGACTTACATTCATTCAATAAACGATATCGATTCAATAAGCATTCGATTCGGTATTCAAAATATAACCATTTGAACATATCTTTACACAATCTGTTACTCACAGTGATCGGGCTATCAGTAGCTAGAGCGCGTCCCCGAGAGTCAACCCTAAACAGTCAATCAAATAGAACACACACTAAGTTTACAGTTGGAAAGGATGATAATTAAATCCCTAAATTCCTCGGTGTGGTTCTATGTCTACATCCTCATTAAGATGCCTTAAACTAGGCCTAAGAATGCCTAGGATGGGATGAGGATGTGAAAATGCACTTAGAAAACAATTTCAGAATTTTCAGTGAACAGGGCCTCCGCTCGGCCTTGAGTTTCCCCGCTCGAGCGGACAATCACACAAAGGCCCACGCTCGAGCGTACATTCCGCCGCTCGAGCGGACTGATGAAAGATGCAAAAATGCTGGATGCGCGATTTTCCCGCTCGAGCGTGAAACTCTCCGCTCGAGCGGACTGTAAAACAATGCAAGAAAATACTGGGAGCATGAATTCCCCGCTCGAGCGGCACTTCCCCCGCTCGAGCGGACGTCCAAAATCTGGAAAATCCAGATTCGACCTCTGAGTTTCAAACCAAGTTTTGATGCTCCAAATTCGATCCTCTTGGGCCCATTTTCTGGGAAACTCTTTCAAACACATAGAATGACAAGTTTTAAAGCTCAATTTAAGAAATCAAGGCCCAAGGGTGTTTCAATTAAATCCAAAATTCAAACCAATTTCATGAACAAGTTTTAAACATGCAATGCATGAACTTTAAACCAATTGCAAGCTTCCAAACTAGCTCAAATGAGCTCCAATCTTTGAAAACAATGAGGAAACATGAACTATGATAACAATATGGACATGCATGTGACAATTCTCCAAGAAATCAATTCAAAATGCCTCAATATAAACATGCATGTAACATTAGAGCTCCAATTTACCATTTATGAGCAAAATCATGACTTAACTCTATGATGATGCATGAATCATGCACAACTTAGCTCAAGGACAACAAGAAGACAATAATTTCCTTACCTAAAGTGTTGATTCCTTGCCTAGAAGCTCAATTCATGCACATACACTTCAATCTACTACAAGTCTCCTAGCAATTCACCAAAAATGAACTCAACTCTCTCCCTCTCTCAACTATGGTCGGTTATGGAGCCAAGAAAGGGCTGATCAAATGTTTTGATTAAGTGTAAAATAGCCTCCAAGGCGAATAATAAACAATGGCTCCACTCAATGGCAATTCGGTAAATACGTCCAAGTTCATAATTAACTCTTTTAATCTAATGTAATCATTCCTAATCAATTTTCAGATAAAAAAACCATTAAATCACAAATATTTTACTGATTACAAAACAACAAACGGTTTCTAAATCGGCCGCCGATAAGGCCTTCAATTAGCAGTTTAAACATAAAATGCAAACAGATAATCATACACTCAAACAGATGCAACACGCAATTCAATAGACAAACTTATTCAGTTTCAATTTCAGTTTCATTTAGTTTGTTCAGTAGTTCATCCAGTTCACTTATCAGTCATTATCAGTTCGGTTTAGCATTAATCGGTACATAATTCAGTGGTTTAACGGTGTCGATCTGAGGTTGTTCTGATCTCCTCCTATAAGGAGTTTAGTCCTCTAAACTCGAGTTACCTTCGATGCGGAAAAGCAGGTTCGAGGAACAAATCCGGATATCGCCTAGCCATGTCATCTTCCCTCTCCCAAGTGGCATACACACCACCATGGTTCTGCCAGTCAACTTTCACTAGCGGAATCTCTTTGTTTCTCAGTTTCTTGATCCGTCGGTTTACAATCTGTATAGGCCGTTCCTCGTAAGTGTAGTCATCGCTAAGCACTATCCGAGTAGGCTCAATCACATGAAACGGATCCCGAAGATAGTCTCTCAACATCGAAATGTGGAAGACGTTATGCATATGCTCCATTTCAGGAGGAAGAGCAACTTGATACGCCACCGGATTGATTTTCTCAATAATCTGCATGCGGTCCGACATATCTCGGTGCTAACTTGCCTTTGACTCCAGCGAGTCGGCCTTTCATTGGTGTCACTTTCACAAACACGTGATCACCCACTTCATACTCTCTATCCGTCTTACGACATCTGCATAACTTTTACATCTACTACTGCGGTTTCAGGTCTCTTGTATCAATTTCACTTTCTCGATCGTTTCATATACAATCTCGGGCCCAAGCAGCGGCCCATCTCCAACTTCGCCCGTGATTGGAGATCTACATTTTCGCCATACAATGCCTCGAAGGTGCCATTCCAATACTCGAATGGTAGGCATTTGTTGTTGTAGGCGAATTCACCGACAAATGGCTTTCCCAATTCCACGAAAATCAAGGACACACATTCTCGATAGATCCTCTAGAGTGCGGATGGTCCTTTTCGACCGCCATCTGTGCGAGGATGATAGGCACTACTCGACCTCAATTAGGTACCAATGCGGTCTGTAGGCTCGCGAACCTCGATGTAAACTTGAATCCTGTCGAAACAATAGAATCTGAGCACTCCATGCAATCTCACAATCTCATCAATATAGATATGACCAATCTATCGCATTATAAATTGTCTTGTGGTAGGAAGTGTCTTGATTTAGTCAATCTATCAACAATAACCCAAATAGAGTCCATACCTTTCACGGGCGAGGTAATCCAACGATAAAATCCATCGTGATATGCTCCCATTTCCACTCTGGTATGGGCAAGGGTTGCGATAATCCGGTCGTTGATGTTGACTTTGACTGTTGGCGGTGAAGGCATTTGGACACAAAGTCGGCAATTTCCTTCTTCATTCTCGCCACGAAATGTTTTGAGATCTTGATACATTTTCGTATTCCTGGGTGAATAGAAAACTTGACTGTGGCCTTCTTGTAGAACTCTTCGTTTCAATTCGGTGTCATTAATTTTACACGATCTGTCTTGAAATTTCAGTACATTGTTGTCAAATTTGAACCCCGGTCTCAGTTTTGAATCCCTTTCTTCAATAACCTTTTTCAAGAAATCATCAAGTTGTTGTTTCTCCTTAATTTCCTCAATCAATGCTGGTTGAGCAGAAATAGCAGCTAAGGTTCCACCTTGTTCTTTCAAAACAATTTCAATTTCAGACTTTTCCAGATCAAGAAGCAACTCTTTCTGTCCGGTAAGCAAACAAGCTAAGTTGGCAATTGACTTTCGGCTCAAGGCATCGGCAACGGTGTTGGCTTTTCCCGGATGATACAATATCTGTAGGTCATAATCTTTGATCAGTTCCAACCATCTCCGTTGTCTCATATTCAGTTCCTTCTGAGTGAAAAAGTACTTCAGGCTCTTGTGGTCAGTATACACTTCACATGTTGCTCCATACAAATAGTGACGCCAAATTTTCAATGCAAAGACTCTTTGACAAGTTCTAGTTCATGGGTCGGGTAGTTCTTTTCATGCGTTCCCAACTGTACGGAAGCATAAGCAATAACTCTCCCATTCTGCATTAAAACACACCCCATACCCTTATGAGAAGCATCACTATAAACAGTATAACCATCCGCACTGAAGGTAGAGTCGGTCGGTGCGATCTAAGTCGGGTTTTCGGTTCTTGAAATCTTGATTCCCTAGTCGATCGATCCAAGCGATACCCTTTACGAGTCAATCGAGTCGTGGTAAGGCAATCTTAGAGAAGTCTTTGACAAACCTTCTGTAATATCCAGCCAATCCCAAAAAGCTTCGGACTTCAGTCACATTTGTTGGTCTAGGCCAGTTCACTACAGCTTCAATTTTCTATGGATCAACAGAAATTCCATCTTTGCTAACAACATGTCCCAAAAACATAATATGGTCAAGCCAAAATTCACACTTAGACAGTTTAGCATACAGTTTCTGTTCTCTTAAGGTTTGCAGGGCAAGTCTCAGATGGTGTTCATGGTCTTCAACAGTCTTAGAATAAATCAGTATGTCATCAATAAATACTACAATGAAATCATCAAGGTACGGTTTAAAAATTCTGTTCATAAGGTCCATAAATGCAGCAGGGGCATTCGTAACTCCGAACGGCATAACTAAAAATTCAAAGTGGCCATACCTCGTTCTGAAAGCAGTTTTATCAATGTCTTCTGGTTTAACTTTCAGTTGGTGATACCCCGATCTAAGATCAATTTTGGAAAACACTTGTGCACCCTGTAACTGGTCAAATAAATCATCAATACGCGGTAATGGATATTTATTCTTCTGATTACCTTGTTCGATTCCGTAATCAATGCACGATCTCGATGAGCCGTCTTTCTTCTTTACAAACAAAACAGGTGCACCCACGGTGAAATCTTGGAGTCGATAAACTTCTTGTCTAAGTTCTGCAATTGTACCTTTAATTCTTCGATTCGGTTGGAGCCATTCTATAGGGGCTTTAGATGTATTTGGGTACGGAACCACATCCACAATAAATTCAATTTCTGTCAAACAAATCCTGGCAATTCATGCGGAAATACATCTGGGAATTCTCGACTCTGAATACAATTCACATCGGTTTTAACATTATCATTAGCAATGCAGTCAATACGAGAACAGATATCCTTTACACCCTTTCTAATCAATTTGACAGCCTTTACAGAAGAAATCAGATATGGAGGAGGTACTACTCCACTCCCATTAAACACAAATTCGGGCAAACCCGGTGGACGGAAAACTACTTGTTTCGTTACACAGTCTATAGTGGCATGATATTTCTATAGCCAATCCATCCCCAATATTACATCAAAATGATCTATGTTCAATGGCAGTAAATCAATAAATAGGTGCATATCCCCAACAATAATTTCACAAGCAGGATACATATATGCACATGTCATGGATCCCCCAACAGGTGATGATACAGCTAACAAATAGTTCATGGGTTCTAAGGGTCTATTCAATTTACGCGAAAAAGCATGCGACACATAAGAATGTGTAGACCCCGAATCAATCAATACATAAGCATTACGAGCACAGATAGAGAGGATACGACACTTGATCTCGGTGTTTTGCCGTCTCCGGTACTAGGGCGAACACTCGACCTGCCTCATAGGTTCTTTCGGTAGCTTTGGGGTTCGGTTTGGTGCTACATTCGATCTTCTTTGCGCTCGGTGCGGCTTACTTTACTACTAGTGGTGGAGTGAAGGCGATCTTTAATCCTGTGGCCCACTTTGCCACATCTGAAACAAGCTCCAGAAATCTGATAGCAAATTCCCTTGTGCTTGTTGCCACATATAGAGCACGGTGGAGTAAACCCACTCCCTTGGCTGGGGCTAGTAGTCGACCCCGTATTCTGTTTCTTATTCGCTGGGTTATGCTTACCCTTCTTAAACTTAAAACCCTGTCTTTTCCCTTGCCACTCACTTGTCGGTGTTTGATTGTTTCCTTCTTTGCAATATTTGTCTCGACCATCAATGCGGTCGAGAACACCTACATAAGTTGGCATTTTCAAAACATTTATTAGGTCTGAATAGCAACACTAAGGCCGCCTTCAAACCTCTGGCCTTCTTATAATCGGTATCCACCATATGTGGTGCATACCTAACAAGTTCGGTAAATTCTTCTCATACTAAATGAGATGTTTTGCCTGTCTCATTGTTCAAACTTCAGTCACCTTCGTCACGATGCCTTTGGAAATACTTTTCAAAGAAGGACTCCTTGAACTGAGCCCAAGTCAGAATGGTATTTGCATCACGGGTCAACATCCACCACCTTCTGGCTTCTTCCTGAAGGGTGAAGGTTGCCAACAATACTTTGTTTGCTTCGGAGCACGGAAAAACCTCAAACAACTTTTTGGTCTCGAGAACCCAAGCTTCAGCCTTTAATGGTTCTAAGCCTCCCTGAAAGGACGGCGGTTTCATTTTGCTGAATTTCTGAGTCAGCGCAATAATGTCCACCTCATTAGCATTTACATTTTGTACATTCGGTTCCGGTTGTACCGGAGGAGGAGGAGGTGGGGGTTGTTGGTTCGGTTGTTGTTCGAGTCTTTCAATTATCAGTCCCATCATTTGTTCAAGTCTGGCCATTCTGGCCTCAGTGGATGATGCTTCAGTTTCATTTGCATTATCCATTTCACTATACTTGATTATAACGATTATCATTATAAACAGTTGTACAATTAAACAGTTTAACACTTTAACATATAGTCAGTCAGTCATAAGCACACACTTTTCAAATTCATGAGATGCCCTAATTGCTTTTCTAGGACACCCTATAGCTCGTTTGGACACGTGTGTGCGGTATAACTCGTGGTTAAGTATCGCTCTGATACCACTCTGTCACGACCCAAACCCGCCCTATGGGTTTAGCATCATGAATCGCCAAGAATCCGAGATTACCAAAGGCACGCCAATCGAATACAAGAAATCTGAGTTCGTGGCTCGGAAGCCAAAACAAGAAAAACTAGTGTCCATAGAGTCGTGTTAATCTGTATGCCAAAAACATTTTTCATACATTTATGCATTGATCAAGACAAGATACACAATCATTACGGACATTCAAGACGGAGACTCAATCCTCGATATGATGCAGTCAAACAGTCTATACAAAAAGTACAACAGTACAAAACAGTAGGAGACTAGTGGGGACACAAAAACACCCTAAGCCATGGCATGGCGTCTCGGAACCTCGCAGTGAGGCACAATAGGCTGGCTGACAAAACTGGGGACCAATCCCACGCTCCTAGCTTCGGTCTGGCGGCTAAGCACCTACATATATATATATAACAGTGAGCTAAAGCCCAGTGAATAACATACAGTGTAAAGAGGTTATGAATGAATGTCCTTACAGTAATGAAATCAATTCATTGTACGGTATTTCAATCTTCGATATTTCACCAATCAATATTTCAATCAATCACCATATGTGGTACATCCATTAGCCTATAAACAAGAGGGTCCAAAGGACCTGCCTTATGAACCAACAATAATGATGGCCATCAATCAAGATGGTTCCACAAGGAAACCGACAGAGCTCAGAATACCAATAACAAGGTGCTAAGGATGCCACAATGATTGAAATAGGACTTACATTCATTCAATAAACAATATCAGTTCAATAAACAGTTCAGTTCGGTATTCAAAATAAAACCATTTGAACATATCTTTACACAATCTGTTACTCACAGTGATTGGGCTATCAGTAGCTAGAGCGCGTCCCCGAGAGTCAACCCTAAACAGTCAATCAAATAGAACACACACTAAGTTTACAGTTGGAAAGGATGATAATTAAATCCCTAAATTCCTCGGTGTGGTTCTATGTCTACATCCTCATTAAGATGCCTTAAACTAGGCCTAAGAATGCCTAGGATGGGATGAGGATGTGAAAATGCACTTAGAAAACAATTTCAGAATTTTCAGTGAACAGGGCCTCCGCTCGAGCGCAGGTTTCCCCGCTCGAGCGGACAATCACACAAAGGCCCACGCTCGAGCGTACATTCCGCCGCTCGAGCGGACTGATGAAAGATGCAAAAATGCTGGATGTGCGATTTTCCCGCTCGAGCGTGAAACTCTCGCCGAGCGGATCAGAAACAATGCAAGAAAATCTGGAGCATGAATTTCGCCGGCGGCACTTCCCGCCGAAGGACGTCCAAAATCTGGAAAATCCAGATTCGACCTCTGAGTTTCAAACCAAGTTTTGATGCTCCAAATTCGATCCTCTTGGGCCCATTTTCTGGGAAACTCTTTCAAACACATAGAATGACAAGTTTTAAAGCTCAATTTAAGAAATCAAGGCCCAAGGGTGTTTCAATTAAATCCAAAATTCAAACCAATTTCATGAACAAGTTTTAAACATGCAATGCATGAACTTTAAACCAATTGCAAGCTTCCAAACTAGCTCAAATGAGCTCCAATCTTTGAAAACAATGAGGAAACATGAACTATGATAACAATATGGACATGCATGTGACAATTCTCCAAGAAATCAATTCAAAATGCCTCAATATAAACATGCATGTAACATTAGAGCTCCAATTTACCATTTATGAGCAAAATCATGACTTAACTCTATGATGATGCATGAATCATGCACAACTTAGCTCAAGGACAACAAGAAGACAATAATTTCCTTACTTAAAGTGTTGATTCCTTGCCTAGAAGCTCAATTCATGCACATACACTTCAATCTACTACAAGTCTCCTAGCAATTCCCCAAAAATGAACTCAACTCTCTCCCTCTCTCAACTATGGTCGGTTATGGAGCCAAGAAAGGGCTGATCAAATGTTTTGATTAAGTGTAAAATAGCCTCCAAGGCGAATAATAAACAATGGCTCCACTCAATGGCAATTCGGTAAATACGTCCAAGTTCATAATTAACTCTTTTAATCTAATGTAATCATTCCTAATCAATTTTCAGATAAAAAAACCATTAAATCACAAATATTTTACTGATTACAAAACAACAAACGGTTTCTAAATCGGCCGCCGATAAGGCCTTCAATTAGCAGTTTAAACATAAAATGCAAACAGATAATCATACACTCAAACAGATGCAACACGCAATTCAATAGACAAACTTATTCAGTTTCAGTTTCAGTTTCATTTAGTTTGTTCAGTAGTTCATCCAGTTCACTTATCAGTCATTATCAGTTCGGTTTAGCATTAATCGGTACATAATTCAGTGGTTTAACGGTAATCAGTACGAGGGTTGTTACAAAAACTGATGCAAAAGATGATTGTGCTCCCATTTCCCACCTTTTCGGATCTGCACGAGATGTGGGTACAAATTGAAGATGCAATGAAACAGGTGCGATTGACCAAGCGAGAGCAACCTCAAGAACCTTAACTTCGCAACAACAATGCGAGCCGGTAAGAATCTGCAAGAACCGGGGTAAGCATGGTCGCCACCATTCCCCCTCTCCTTCCAAGGCCCATGGCAGCCACACCCTTCTCCGGTGTATCCGAAAGTAGTACACAGACCACCAAATATCAACCCAGAGGCCAAAGAACCTTCACCCCATTGTACATGCCCCTGTCCAAGGCTCTAGGGGTCTTAATCAGAAAAGGGCATCTAAAACCCCTAGAGCCGACGCCGTTACCAAATCCACTACCCCCCACTCACAACCCAGCCAAATATTGTGCATATCACCAGCAACACAGTCATGACACCGACCAATGTTTCAGATTGCGTCACGAGATTCAAGATCTCGTTGACAAACAGGTGATTTTGCCACCAGAAAGACCTAATGTCACAACCAACCCACTCCCTACACACAACCAAGCTCCACCTCCCAAAAGAATTAACTTTATCCAGACTGGGGTCGTGTCTTACTATCCTAGCATCTATATCACTCCTTCCCATCTACCTAAGCAGGAGGTGCTCCTTCCTGATTGCACTGACCTTTTGTGCATGATGGACATCTCTACAACCCGACCTGAGCCAGTGGTGGTGGCTGTTGAAGAGAGTACAGAGGAGGTTGCAGAGGAGAATGGAACTGTTAAGTCAGGGTTTGAGCAGTCTGGGAATTTTGCTGGGGAAGCCTACAATCCGAGCGATTACATTCTGTCAATAGGCCAGTCTGAACCAAGTGTAGAGTTGCCAGAGAAAGTAGAACTGTGTGTGATCCAGGGGGATAGATTTGGGCAGGGAGCGGATGATTTAACGGCCGTAAAAGAGGGTTTTGCCGACCTCCAGTTTTTCAATGACCAGGAATCAGGGGACGTAGCAGTCAATTGGTTTGATTATGAGGAATCGGCAGAGGCTACCGGATGGCTGGATGATCAACCGGATGTCGTAGAGTTCTAATAGGGCCCGGCAGGGGCGAGGGTATCAGTTGTGGCCGGAAGGGCCGGAAGTCTGCAATTCGACTCCTCAGCCATCATGCATCGAGATACGTGATTGGTGGCACGAGGATCGAGGACTACACTCCCTGAAGAGTAGTCAAGCATACATATGTGAAAATACATTGCCATGCCCCTTTCTTGCTTTCTGTTGCAGCAAATCAAGAATTAACAGCCTTTCAGAGCTTTGCACAATATTCCTGGCTTAATTTTAAACAGAGGCTAATTGGGGTATCGCAATGGATTTCCGCGCAAGGCAACCCGAACATGCATCATTCATCATCCGGAGCAGAGTCGAGGCAGTCCCTAGCTTGCATGCTAATTTACTGTTTTCCTAGATTTATTTGTTAATTAATTAGGATTTTGTATTTATTCGGACTGTAATTATTCATTTGGGACTGTATATTATTTATTCGGACCCTCCAAGTGAGGGCACAATTGTAATAAGTGTGCGTGCGTGTGATGTATGTCTTCCAACCCCACGTCTTTCTCCCTTTTATTTACCAGCTTATGATGGTTAGATTAGGGCATGCTTCATTTAGCATACAGTATGATAGCATGTTTGCATTCATTCATCTGTTTTGCATGCACCGGGCTCGGCGCATCATACTCACTGCATTGTATTTCAATTCCGAGTTGAATACATGTTAGTTGTAGCATTCCATATGCCATGTTTAGAATAGCCGAGCCTATCTTAGTTGCATTCATGCATGTGTTGTATTAGGCATTTCTGCATAGTTAGGATCATGCATGGATTTCTAATTAGCTTTGGTTTTGGCTTGGAGTACTCGGTAAGTTTTTACGCTTTAGCATCCTTGCATGTGTGTGAGTGACTGCCATGATAGCATCCTTACCATAAGGCTATTTGCTTATGTGATATAACTGCCTGAATGCCTGTGGGTGAAGGTTGGGTTATTTGGATTGGGACAAATCATCAACTGTGAGTTTTAAGCTCACTAGATAGTGGTAAAACCATCTTTTCTAAGCCCACCCGAGGGTTGCAAAATCTGCATTTCAAGCCTACTTGCGGGTAGCAAACCATCTTTCAAAAACAAACATGAAATGTTTTGTTCCAATTCAGGCGATCCAGTCTATACTTGTATGCTGTGCGCATCACATAGTAAAATCTAGGCTAATAACCGGAATAAGAACGCATAATGTTTTCAAAACTAGATATCATGGTTAGTAGAGGCCGATCTTTGATCGGGCGAGCGGGGGTGCTCACGAAGTGGCCTTCCCCAATCGTACCCAAGTTCCCGAGCCGAGGCAACTTTGGTGATGATGGACACGTGGCCTTAGGCAACGAGTCAGGGTTTCCTAAATTTTCCAAAATAAAATATTTAGGTGGCGACTCTGTATCTGGAAAAGCAGTCCATGTTTGGCACTTCTTTCAAAAAAATTTGTTTTTTCAAAATGATTTGCCGGAATTGGACTCTTTGGTTCAGATTGAGAACCGTGACAATTTGAGTCCGAACTGTAGTGAGCCCAAAACGAACAGAATGTGACTCATCCCTCCCGGGGCGTTCGGGGACGTTTACAGTACTCCAAGTCAAAATAAACAAAAGAGTTAGAAAAATGCATGATCCTAAGTATGCAACATGAATAATGCAACACATGCGATATGCAATCTAAATAGACTCAGCTACTAGCATAGCATGTGAATCAATTAAATAGCATGCGGTCTAAGCACATACTCAAAGAAGTATTTAAACGACAATGCAAGTTAGAATGATGAACCGAGCCTTGATGCATGCAATACAAATGGATGCAAATATGAAGTATGCTAAACAAAACGTGATGTCCCTAAACTAACCATCATAAGCTAGTAAATAAAAGGGAGAAAGACGTGGGGTTGGAAGACATACACATTGTTACAACATTGCGCTCTCACGAAGGAGAGTCTGAATAAACTAACTAGCTAAGCTAAGCTAATTATTAGGGGAAAAAAATGAAATTAGCTAAACTACTTAACTAATTATTGCAACAAATGAATTAACTATTCTAGTTAATTAAAATAATTTATAAGACGAAATCGAATAACTAGTTAACTCACTAATTAATTACAACATTTTACAAGATTAACTAGCTACAACTAATTAATTATAACAAATAGTTAAGCTAAATATTTAAACTAAATAGGCTCGATATGCGAGGAATGCTCATATACAAGGTCCGTTTCCATCCGAAAAGGCCATTGTTTTGCTTCCAGAAGGTCTCTGTTGCACAGTAGAACACTTACACCTTTGTCCACTTCCAGAATAACTCTGCTCTGCTAAAAAAACACACTGTTGGATTTTGCATTAGTAGCCGGCTAGCCAGGAGTAATGGCCTACTGTAGACATCCCATTTTGATTGGCCCTAAGACTTGGGCGCTTTTTTTTGATTACTCGATGATGACAATTAGAATGTGTTTATCACAAAATCCTCAGTAAAAAAGATGGAATTTGAACTTTAATCCCAACCTTCACCATTATGGCCAAATTATTTTAAAATACTGAATATTTCATTAATTTAGTATTTTTGTAATTTTTCATAATTTTATGTGTTTGTTCATATTTTTGGTGTATTTTATATAAAAGAAAATAATAAAACAAATTATATTATGTGTTTAAAATTATTATACTATATGTTTAGTATTTTATATAAAATTATGTTAGTATATTATATGTTATGTATTTTGGTATAAATTATATATTTTAGATATTTTATATATTATATTATATATATATATATATATTATATATTATAAAAAATATATAATAATAAAAACAAAAGTTGATGTCGGCACGCCGACATCAACTGAACGCATATATATATATATATATTTATATTATTATTATTATTATTATTATTATTATTATTATATGCCTATATAAGGCAGAGGTTCAGCAAGTGAAGGGGAGAGGAGTTTGGAGGAAATTCTGGAGAGGCATTATAGAGAATGGGAAGAAAGGATTATGGAGAAAGAGTCTGAGGGGGGAAGTAAAAAAGAGAGAAAAAAAAAAGAGGGAGATATTTTTATTGCCATTTCATCAATACACCATTTAAAAAACAACCACTAAAGCTGTAATTTCAAATTTTGGACTTAGAATTGAGAATACATTCAACAGACTTGAGAATAATCAAAAGAAAGTTTGTGACTCAGAAAATTCATCATTTCCCCAAAATGTGAGTTTTCGCAAATTTTCATTTAATTTAAAAATATGATATAATTTGTTTAATTAATTAGTTTAGTTCAATTAATTAATTAGTTTTCGTTGAATAGTTAGTTCATTAGAATTTTATAATGAATTAATTAGTATAATTAAATAGCTAATTAGTTTACTTAATTAGAATTTAATTAATTAATCGGTGTTAATTAATTAGTGTAGTGTTTTTGCAAATTTTTATTTAATTTAAAAATGTGATATAATTTGTTTAAATATTTCATTTACTTCTTTTTATAACTGTTTTTTTATCGCTTTAATGGGATGGCTGCACCACCCACATATCTGCTATAATTTAAATATTGTATATAAACTGTTGTAATTTATTACTTTAAATAGTTCCTCCGGCGGTGAATAGTACCTCAGGCTATTTAATTTTACTTGCTTTTTGTAGCTTAATTTTAGCACTATTATATGCTATTTAGGGGGCTGTTTAATTTATTTCATGATTTATGTTTTAAATATCAAGTTTGTTTGTACTAAGTAATTAATCAATTTCACATAATCATCTCTGCAACCTCCCTCCATTCTTTGCTTATTTCAATTAAAAAGTTGTGAAAAATTAAGATTGTGGTTCAAATATAAGAAATGAACTCTTCCATGCTTAATGGCTTAATCTCTTTAGAGGTTCCTTACCAAAAGTATAAAACACTCTATGCTTAATAGTTTAATCTCTTTGGAGATTCACTACCAAAGGCATAAAACGTTTTATACTTAGGAGGTTCATTAATGAAAGTATAAAATGCTCTATGCTTAATAGTTTAATCTCTATGGAGATTCACTACCAAAGGCATAAACGTTTTATACTTAGGAGGTTCATTACCAAAGGTATAAAACGCTCTATGCTTAATGGTTTAATCTTTTTAGAGATTCATTACCAACGGCATAAAACGTTTTATGCTTAAGAGATTCATTACCAACAGTATACAACGTTCTATACTTACTGATTTAATCTCTTAGGGGATTTACCACCAAAAGCATAAAACGTTCTATACTTAACAGTTTAAATTCTTTGGAGGTTCACTACCCCAAATGGATACATGTTCTCATGCTAAAGCACAATCTTTTATTTTTCATTGCTCTTTATTCATCAGTGTGTTTACTTTTAAGGGACTAATTGACCCTTGGAAATCACCAAGGAAAATGTCATTTTCACTTATTATCAAGTTTGGATTTCAAGTCATTATCACTCAAGTTTGGATTTTTCTAAGTCATTATCACTCTTTTGAGTTTGACTAGTCCTTGTTGCACATCTTGAGTTTGACTTGGAATCCCTGATCGCTTATAAATAAGTTTGACTCTTCCTTTGTAATTTCCCCCGAAGAAAATTTTCTCGGGTTAAGTTGATGCTTGTTTCTCTTTATTGCATTTTGGACTTAATGGACGTAAATATCACTTTTGCACAAACATGAGAAAAGATAAAGAAATGGACAGGTAATAAAAAAGGCTAATAAAATTGGTTAAAATTGGATTACAATTGATATAAAGAACCAATATGATTAATTGAATTCGGTCAGACGTTATACCGAATTTATTGTGTCAAGGCTTGCCTTACATCAATTATTGTAATAAATTAGATAGCCCCTTTCATTTATTATTCATTTGGTTTTGTAATAATTATTTATTCGGACATTTGGACATTCAGACCCTCCTGTGCAAGGGCAGACAAATTTGTAATAATGTGTATGTCTTCCAACCCCACATCTTTCTCCCTTTTATTTACCAGCTTATGATGGTTAAATTAGGGACATCATGTTTAATTTAGCATACTCATGTTTGCATCCACTTGTATTGCATGCACTGAGGCTCAGTTCATCATTCGAATTCACATTGTCGTTTCAATACTTCTTTGAATACATGCTTAGACTGCATGCGAGCAAATCATTTCACATATTAGTAGCCGAGCCTAGTAATTGCATATCACATGTGTTGCATTGTCACATTGTATAGTTAGGAATCATACATATTTTCTAACTTTGTTTTGTAGCTTGTTCGCGGGACATCGGTAAATATGTGAGTTGTTATGTTTTAGCATCCCGCCTGTACATAATTTTCTTATTATGCTTAGCATCATACCATGAGGCTAATTGCTTAAATGATAAATAGTTTGAATGCCTGTGGATGAAGGCTTGTTGCTTAAATTGGAATGATTCAACAAATATATGTTTTAAACCCACTTTGTTAAGTGGCAAATTAAGCCCACCTAAGGTGGCCAATTCAAACCTTTTTCGAGAAACAAACATGAAATTGAATTGTTCCAATTTGAGCAAACTAGTCTATACCTTGTATACTTCACATAATAAATTTTAGTATTTATTAAATAATCAGAATAAGAACATATACTGTATATAAAATCCACATCATGATTAGTAGAGGCCGATCTTTGATCGGGTGAGTGGGGTGTTCAATTATTGACCTTCCCCTCTCATACCTAAGTTCCTGAACCAAGACACTTTGGTAACGACGGACTAATGGCCATTGGCACGAGTCATGGGTTTCCTAAATTTCCCAAAATAAATATTTAGGTAGCGACTCTGATATCTGGCAAAGCAGTCCATTTTTTTGGCATTTGATTCAAACATCGATTTTCCAAAAGAAATTGCCAGATTTTGACTTTTTTTGTGTTTCCACTGTTTCACATTGCACTTGTGAAATCAGACTCAGAACCAACACACAAGTGGAGTCCGAACTGCAAGGGCTATTTCATTCTTCCGAAAGGGAGCGCGAAAAGCTGAGCTACACCTACCGGCCCCTGCTGCACAATTGTAGACACCCCATTTTTTGACCAACCTTAAGACTTAGATGTCATCGTTTGTGCACTCGATGATTGTGCTTGTTTTGAGTGCCTGAAGTTCTCGGCAGAAAGCCGTGTCTTTGAGCCTCTAAACCCTCTTTGTTTTGTGCTTGTTTTTGGACCAAACCTTGGTGCCTCTTGCCTGGAAGAGGGAAGGGCCTTGTCGTCCACGTTTGGCCTTTGTCAGCCACTTGAAGTGGTCGGTTGGCTAGGAGAGGTGGCCGGCCAGCCACCTAGAGTGGCCAGCGGCCATTTTTCTCCTTTTTCAGATATTTTCTTTACTAGTTGTGCCAGCTACTGATCACTGAATGCCATCTCTATACACGTGTATGGAGGGAAGAATGCAAGCATTTGGCTTGCATTTCTATATGATGGGGGTCTCTCCTCCATTTGAGGGGTTACAAAAATTTGTGAGCAAATTTCCTCTCTCTCTCTCTTTCTCTCTCTCTCTCTCTCTCTCTCTCTCTCTCCCTCCTTATTTTGTGCTTGAAAGTGAGAATTCTCTACACATTTGTACTAAGACCCTTAACCAAACACCTTCATCTTGGAGTTGAGGTTCTTAGAGGCCTAGTTTGAGTTCTCAAGGCTGGTTTTAGCTCAGAGTTGTTGCTGTTTGTTGTTGTGCTTCAAAGGTATAAGGCTTACCTCTTTTAAACTTTGTTTTAGTTATTTGCTTGGCTACCTTTGCATACTGTTTTGAGGCTGGTTTTAACCTTTGAAATCTCTATTTTTATGGTTTAAAATAATGGTTTGAGGTTTGTTTTGGAGTTAGGGGTGGTCCACCCTTTTTTGTACCTTGTTTGCTAAAGTGTTGTGCCATTTTTCAAAACTTTTAAAACAACTTTTTTTTAGCCTTTTAACCACTGAATTCCAAGGGAATTTCAATGGTAAGAAATTGGTTTTAAGGTCCAAAATAGGAGGGGGTGGCCTCCCCTCCTTGTGTCTTATTTGCAAGTGTAGATAGCCTAACATGTGAGCATGTTTTTCTACCATTTTGTGACTTGATCTCAGCATGTTTTAGCTACTGATTTGGCATGTTTTAGCTCTGTTTTGAGTTGTCTTGGTCATATGAGCCATGTTTTGCATAGTTGTAGTGCAAAAGCCTTCACTAGCTTAGTGTTCTAGGCCTCTGATCATGCTTTGCTTGAGATAATTGCATGTTGTAGCATCATTTAACATGTGATTTTAGTTTATATAGCTCTGTCACACTCTCACTTACTTCACTCTTTCATTTCTTTTGAGAGTTGTGTTTTGTGCCTTGTTTGCGAGCTAACAAATGAACATGTTTTTCTAGCCATTAGTGCTTCAATCTCAGCATGTTTAGCCATTGTTTGGGCATGTTTTAACTCTGTCCAGAGCTGGTTTGGTCAATTCAGCTTCGTGTTGCATGCTTATAGTGTTGTGCTCTTCACTAGTTTGATGCTTTTAGGCTCTTAGCATAACTTGCATGTGTTGCTTGCATGATTTAGTATCTCTTTGCATGCCATTTCAACACTAAAAAGTTTACAACCTCCCTCTATTCTTCACTTTTCAATTTGTTTTGAAAGCGGCCTTGAGCCCCTTGTTGGCTTGAATATGGAATTGAGGCTCTCATGCCTAATGGTTTTAATCCTCTCTTAAGGGTTTCTACTAACCAACAGCATGAGACCTCTTTTATGCACAAGGTACTTGTGGCTTAAGCCCTCTTTCCATTAGAAGACTCTCATTTTTTTGGACTTAACCGGTTAAAGAATGGATCGGTAATTAAATGAGTAAATAAAACATGCCAAGTAAAACTTGAGCAAGTTAAGCATGTTGTGTTGTATTGCATGTATTTGGATCGGACATTAATCCAAACACAAGGAAAGTTGGACGTTTCATACTCAAAGTGATGAAACGTGTCATTTTTCTTGGTCACCGTCACCCTTGATCATGCATGATAGGGTGGTGGTTGTTTTGGTCTTGTTTGAGCATTCATTAAATTTGTAGAAGCTTGGTTCTTTGGCCATCATGCATTAAAAATGCATGGTTGATGGTTCGAAGGCCAAGAGCTACCCTCATTTGAGTTTGTGTAATGATAAGAATGGTAGTAGTACACACATTTCTTAAAAATGCATTGCTTTGCCTCTGTTTGCTCTCTGTTGCAGCAAAAGGAGAAGTTCAGAAAAGGGGGTGGCCGACCGGCCACCAGTGAATTTTTGCACGAATGTGTTCCTATGTTGGAGCAGAGGCAATCTTGAAGTTGGTACAATTTTTGGTGATCCAATGAGTGCAAACAGAGGCATCCGACGGCAAGGCAATGGCATTTTCGGGCAGAGCAACCGAACATGCATGTCTCCCTAGCCTTCGAGGCCGTTTACTTGCTTTATTTAAATTGCTTTGATTAGCTTAGCATAGCTAGTTATTCAATTCGTTTTGTAATATTTTAATTAGCTTAGCATAGCTAGTTATTCAATTGTGTTATGATAATTAATTAACTAGAATAGTTAATTAGTTGATTTGTAATAATTAGCTTAGCTTATTTATTCGGACCCTCCTTCACGAGGGCATAATATTATAATAAGTGTGCGTGTGTGTGTGCATGTCTTCCAACCCCAAGTCTTTCTCCCTTTTATTTATCCGCTTTCAATGGTTAGATTAGGGATCATGTTTCAATTAGCATATCTTATGCTTGCATGTTTGCATCATTCATTTGTCTTACATGCACCGAGGCTCGACGCATCATTCAAACTACATCGTATTTCAATACTTATTTGAATACGTGTTTCAAAGCATGCTATCAAAATGTTACAATCATATGCCATATTAGTAGTCGAGCCTATTAATAGCATATTTCATGTGTTGCATTAAGCATTTTGTATAGTTAGGATCATGCATCTTTCTAACTAGCTTTTGTTTTGGTTTGGAGTACTCGGTAAGTTTTACGCTTTAGCATATTGCATGAGTGTAATTTCCATAAATGCTATGTCTCACATGCTTGGCAAGAGGTTATGTGCTTAAATGCTAAACTGCATGAATGCTTGTGGATGAAGACTTTGTTACTTGAATTGGAACAATTCAACGAATGTGACTTTTAAGCCCACTTTGCGAAGTGGCAAATCATGTTTTAAGCCCATCATGTTTGATGGCAAATTCGCATTTTAAGACCACTTGAAGGTGGCTAATTGTCATGATCCAAACCCACCCCTATGGGTTTAGCACCGTAACTGGCCAGTAATCCGTGATTACCGAAGGCTTGCTTAACAGTAATGACAGTAATACAGAGTAGAGGGGCTGGCGGAAGCCAAACAGTAAATAAAAGATGTCCAATGAGTTGTGACAGTTTGAATGCAAAAAGACTTTCGTGAACATATTCACATTCAAAAGCAAAACCTATGTGCAAACATCACATATATAAACATCCAGGTTAGGGACCTAATCCCTCCACCATAACTGTACAGTACAAGTCTAAAACAGTCGATACAAAAACAGAGACAAAAGGGCGAACTGAGACACCCCAAAAGCCTTGGCTTGAATAGACTTGGAACCTCGAGGTGAGGCACGATGGCTGGTTTGATAAAACAAAAGCTAACCTGACGCATCTAGCTTCGGTCCAGTGCCTGGACACCTACATATAAATATAAAAAATGAGCTAAAGCCCAGTGAATAACATATGCGTAAAGGGGTTAAGAATGAATATCCTTTCAGTAATTAAACAGTCATATCAGTCACTTAGTAACCATAGCAGTCATATGTGGTACATCCAATAGCAGAATAGTACAGTAGGTCTTAAAAGACCGAACAGTCAGTTGATGATCATCATAACAGTAAACAGTAGTAGTTCCAAACATGGGAACCGACAGAGATCTCTGTGACAATAGCAGTAACAAGACAGTAACAGTAAATTGCTATGGATGGCATGGATACAGTTTACAAATAGGACAAACATTCATTTATTAAACAATAATGTTTCAGTAAGCAGAACAGTTGATCATTTAGAAAATATTCATAATTGAACATATCTTTACAACATTGTTACTCGCAGAGCACTGGGCTATAGACCAGCTAACGAGCGTCCTCGAATGCCAACCCTACAGTTACAGAACGAACACACACTCGGGATTAATAACTTAGCCCCTAATAATACTAGTGTGGTTCTAAAACATTATCCTCATTAAGATGCCTTAAACTTGGCCTAGGAATGTCTAGGGTGGAATGAGGATGCAAAAATGCACTTTAAAACACTTTTCAAATTTTTGCTAAAACAGGGGTCACGCTCGAGCGTGACTTTCTACGCTCGAGCGAGCTTTCCAAAATAGAGGGGTCGTTCGAATGTGGACTTCCTCGCTCGAGCAGTCTGTAAAAATGCAAAAAGTGCTAGATGTTGAAAATCTACGCTCGATGCTCGCTTGATGCTCGCTCGAGCGTGAGACACAGCTTTTCGCTCGAGCGTAGGTCTCTTCGCTCGAGCGTGCGTCTGTGTGCACCAAAAACCTGAGAGCTTGCAATCTACACTCGAGCTAGCACTCCTTTGCTCGAGCGGAGCTCTGAACAAAAGGATGGTTGCTCGAGCGTGGAATCCTTCGCTTGAGCGTGGAAGCCAAAATCTGGAATTTCCAGATTTGCCTTCCAAGCTCAAACCAAGCATTCAACACATCAAAACTCAACCTTTTGGGCCAATTTTCTGGAAAACATCTAAAAACTCATACTACAACATGTTTTGAAGATCAATTTTGTAAAATCAAGCCCAAAGGTAAGCCAATTGAACACTAATTCAAAGGAACTCTCATGAACTATGCAAGAACATAACATGCAAGTGTTCTAATGAATTCCAATGCTCCAAAATGTAACCAAATGCAAGTTTGAACTCCAAATCATGGTGAATTCATGGCTACAACCAAAAATATGGACATGCATGTTGAAATTCATGAAGAACAACCTCAAAATTCAAGAATATACACATGTATGCATGAATTAGCTACTCAAATCAACTCTTCAATTTAATTCTTGACTTTAAACATTAATTCCACCATGGACCATGCAAGAAGATAACTTAAATTCACAATTAAGAAGATGGATTCCCTACCTTGGGTCTTGGATTCTAAGTATGGAAGCTCAAATGTGCAATTCCCTTCAAATCTCTTAAGTTCAAGTAAGAATTTCTAATTGAATCAAAGCTCTCCTACTCTCCCTCTCTTGCTCACGGTTTGGTCTCCAAACAAAAAAGATGATATGAAGAAATAATGCAAGACTAAGTGTAGACACCCCATTTTTGACCGACCTTAAGACTCAGACGTCATCGATTGAGTGCTCTGTGATGGTGCATGTTCTACTTGTTCTGAGGTTTCGAAATTTCGGCTAAGAGCCTTACCTCCGAGCCTCGGAACTTTTTGGTGCTTTGACTCGGTCTACAGACCAGGTCATGTTTTCTCTTCCCAGAGGGAGGGAGAGGTCTTGTAGACCACCTCTCAGTGGCCATGGGGTACTTTTCGTGGTCGTAGGCCACTATTCCTGTTTGGAGACTAGTTTTCGATTTTTGGAGCCGTCGGCCGCGCGCCTCGGCTCGGGACCACTTAACATTCTCCGTTTGGCACGATTTTCGGAACACACCTTGTTTCCTCTGTCTAGAGGGACACTGTGGCCCGGGAGACCACTTTTGCGATCTCACGCCACTTTCGGTGCTCAACAGCTAGTTTTTGAGGCACCCAGCCGGGCGCTTTGCCTCCCGATCTCTCGTTTTGCATCTGTGTTGGTTCATTTTTGGCATGAACCTTGTTTTCCTTGTTTGGGAGGTGGTACAAGGGTGGGAGACCATCTTTTCTCCTTGGAGACCACTTTTTCCTTACCAGCTAGTTTTCTTGTTGAGAAATTGGTTTTCTTGATCTTCGGGCCACATTTACTGGTCTCCCACCACACCTTGGGCTTGCTTTCAGTGTGGAGACCACCAATACCCTTGGCCAACCACCTTTTTTTTGGGAGACCACTTGCCTTGGTAGGTCAACCAGGGAAAGTGGTCGGCCGACCACCTTTTCTGGTCGGCTGGTTTTCTCTTGTTTTGTCAGATTGTGTGGATGCCAGCTGTGCCTGCTGGAAGGCACAGACTGTATCCTCTATATACGTGTATGGAGGATTTGCATCCAAGTTTTTAGCTTCTTGAGGAAGCTTTAGCTTCAAACCTCTATAAGAGAGAGCCTCCCTCTCCTTGGCCAGGGTTCAGAAATTGGCTTAATGAAAAATACATACCTCCCTTCTATATCTCTCTATAGTTTGGCTCAAAGTGGTATTGTTCTTGACCTATTGCACCACACCTCATAGCCATACACCTCCACCATTGATTTGAGGTTCTTGGAGGGTATTCTCAGAGGTTGAAGAGTTGGTTTTTGGTCCCAAAACTTGCTGGTTTTGCTGAGCTTCAAGGGTAACTCCTTTTCCCTATTTTTAAGCTCAATATTGATCATTCTCTTAGCCATACTTGCATGCATATTTAGGCTTTGTTGTCAACTGAAAAAAGCTTCATATTCAAGTGTTTTTCATGTTTGTTTAGGGTTCTTTCAGTGTTGAGGGTCATTTACCCTCTTGCATGCTCTATTTAGCCTTGTTTTGTGCCATGCCATGAGAGCTTTGTGTTGATCTTTGCTTGGCCTTTTAGCCACTGAAATCCAGCGGATTTTCAGTGGTTGGCATTTTGAGGGCCTAAATCAGAGAGGGGAGACCCTCTCTCGTTTGGCCTTGTTTGTTTGCATTTTTGGCCTTTCAAAGGAGCACATACCTTCATACTTCCAAGGCTTGGTTCAGGCCCTTTTTGGTGACTTTTGGGACCTGCCTAGACTCTGTCTATGGCTAGTTTGGTCACCTTGTGTTTGCCTCTTGCATGTGTAGAATAATCCCTTTCATGGCTTATCAAAGTAGCACCTCATTCTCGCATGTATTGGTCATGTTTCAGTGGGTTTTTGGACATCATTTGGCATGTCATGATTCTGTTTTTTGCTAGTTTGGTAGCCTCTCATATGCTTCATATGCTTGTAGTGTAAATCATGGTTCACTAGCTTCAAATGCATGATGTTTTGGCCCTCTATTCTAGCATATTTTGGCCATGATCCAAACTGATTTTGTTCATATTTTGGGCTTCCTTAGCTCTATTTTGAGGCCTCTTGGTCGAATGATGCTTGCCATGCATGCTTGTAGTGTAATGCTACTTATTAGCCTAACATGCTCTATACTTTTGATCATCATTCTAGCATGATTTTGGCCTAACTCAAAGAAGTTTTTACTCATATTTCAGCATGCTTAAGCTCTTTTTGAAGTGTCTTGGGTCACGCATGCATTGTTGTGTATGGTCATGGTTCAATCTAGCTTACTAGCTTTGTATATTGAGTCCACTAGCATGCGTTGCTTGGGCTTTTGGCATGATTTAGCATCATTTCTATCATGATTTCAGTGCATATTCCATGGCCATGAACTCACATTTGTCACTCCTTCCATGCATTGGATGGTTTATGCTTTAAGCCTTAAAAGTGAGCCATCATGTATGCATGTTTGCCTAAGCTCATGAGCTCCATTTCAGCATGTTCTTGACTCTTAATTTGGCATGATTAAGCTCTGTCCAGAGCTAGTTTAGTGGTCTAAGCTTGGTATTGTATGCTCCTTGTGTATTGCCCTTGACTAGCCCTATGCTCTAGGCCTTCTAACATGCCTAATTTGTGTTGTCCAATTGATTTGGCATCATTTAATACTCCATTTCAAAGCATGTAGTGTTGTCATATTCTCATGCATGTCACTCTTTAATCGCGCTTAAGAGTTGTGCCTTTATGATTTACTTTCGAGCCATGAGTTGAATATGCATTTCATGCTCTTTGTGCCTAGGTTTTGTTGAGTTTTGGCCACTGATTTGGGTGTGGCCGAGGCCTATCCATTTTGGTTTAAGTCCATCTAGCATTGTGCATGCATGTAGTTCGTCGCATTGAGTATGCTATTTGACATCCACATTGTGTATGTTAGTCGCATTGTGTCATATTGTTGCATACTTATGTTGTCTTGCATCGAATATGCGTGCATTAGCATTGTGCATTGTGCATTGTGCATGCCATTAGCCTTGTTAGCTTGTTCATGTTGCATTCCATATTTGCATACTTAGGTTGCATTGCATGTTTGCATGCTTGAGCCGCATTGTGTATACCATGCCATATCATTTGTTGCATTGTGTTTGGGATAGGAGTTAGCCCAAACACGAGAAACGATGAGCATTTCATACTTGAAGTGATGAAACGCACCTCGATTCCCGGTCGCTGACACTCTTGACCACCCATGACGAAGTTGTTGGCTTTAGGTGCTTGTATGTGCAATTCGGCAATTCGGAGTTATTGGCTTTAGGTGCTTGTATGTGCATTCATTTCACATTGAGTCGTGCAATTCGGCTCCTCGGCCATCATGCATCGAAATGCGTGATTGGTGGCCCGAGGGTTGAGGACTACACTCCCTTAAGCTTATGCAATGATGAGGAGAGTGGTCGTGTACATATGTGTTGCAAATACTTTGTCGTGCCTCTCTCTTTCCCTTTGTTGCAGAAAACCAAAAACCAGGAGAGGAAACTGGTCGGCCGACCAGATTTACTGGCAGGCCGACCACTTTTTTTGGTTTCCACCACAAAAGGTGGTCGGTAGTTGCTCTCCCATGCGTATAAGCTGGTCGGCAGCCTTCCCACAGATTCCCGGGATAGAGTTTCATCTCTCTGGAGCTTTGTGCAAGTTTCTAAGATCAATTGCAAACAAAGGTAAGTCGGGGCGTCGCGAGAGATTTCTGAACAAGGCAATTCGAGCATGCATGCATCATTCATCATCCAGGGCAGAGCTGAGGCAGCCTACATCATATAGTTTATATGCTTATTTAATTGCTAACTTAGCTAATTTGTTAATTAGTTAGAGTTGTGTAATAATTAGTTGTGGCTCGTTATTCATTCTGTTGTGTAATAACTAGTTTAATTAGATTAGCTTAGATTAGCTAGTTGGTTATGTATTATTCATTCGAACCTTCCGTCGACAGGGCACAACTATTGTAAATAAGTGTGCGTGTGTGCGATGCATGTCTTCCAATCCCCATTTCTTTCTCCCTTTTATTTACCAACTTACGATGGTTAGTTTTAGGGCATGTTTCAATTAGCATCCTTATGCTCGCATGTTTGCATCCATTCATCTGTCTTGCATGCAACGGGCTTGGCGTATCATACTAACTGCATTGTATTTCAATTCCTATTTGAATACATGTATCAAATTGCATTTCACATGACATTTTAGAATAGTCGGGCCTATCTTAATTGCATTTCGTATGTGTTGCATTAGGCATTCTTGACATAACTAGAATCATGCATTGATTTCTAACATAGCTTTTGTTTTGGCTCGAAGTACACGGTAAGTGTTTACGCTTTAGCATCCTTGCATGTGTGTAAGTGACTGCCATGATAGCATGCTTACCATGAGGCTAACTGCTTATGTGATATAACTGCCTGAATGCCTGTGGGTGAAGGTTGGATTATTTAAATTGGAACAATTCATTGATTGCGAGTTTTAAGCCCACTTGAGAGTGGCAAATCACCATATTTTCTAAGCCCACTTGAGGGTGGCAAAATCCGCATTTTAGCCTACTTATGAGTAGCAAACCGCTTTAAAAAACAAACATGAGATGTTTTGTTCCAACTTAGGTGGTCCAGTCTATACTTGTATGCTGTGCGCATCACGTAGTAATTCTAGGCTCATAAACTGGAATAAGAACGCATGTGTTTTCAAAAACAAGATATCATGTTAATAAAGGCCGATCTTTGATTGGGCGAGAAGGGGTGCTCATTGCATGACCTTCCCCAATCGTATCCAAGTTCCCGAGCCGATGCAACTTTGGTGATGACGGACACGTGGCCTTAGGCACGAGTCAGGATTTCCTAAATTTTTCCAAAATAAAATATTTAGGTGGCGACTCTGTATCTGGCAAAGTAGTCCATGTTTGGCACTTCTTTCTAAAAATTAGTTTTTCAAAACGATTTGCCGGATTTGGACTCTTTGGTGATTTATTGATCTTGCATTGCACATTGTGAGATTAGATTCAGAACCGTGACATTTGAGTCTGAGCTGTAGTAAGCCCAGATGAACAAAATGGGATTTTCCCGGGACGTTCGGGCGCGTCTACAGTTTTTGGCGATTCCGTTGGGGAGTTAGAGAACTTGACTTGAACTCATGATATGTTGTTTTGATTACGCTTATGTGTTTCTTTGCATTGCATGTACATAGGTGCGCCTAGGACATCGTGTTTGCCATCTACTATTCCTGAACGGTTTGCCGGAGGCTCGCTTTAAGAAGCGTGCCATAAGGCTAACCAGTTACGGGCTCTGCCATGATGGGAACACAAACCCCGATTTTTACCGAGGCACTCTTTTGACCATTTAACCTAGTGCATATTCGGAATCCATAGTGACTATTCCAAACTAGAACAGGTTGCTTACCCGATTATAGGTTGTTTGAAACCGCTGCATGCGTAGTAGAACCCTAGCTCCTGACAAAATAGGACAGAGAAATCCGACCCCAACATAGGGGTGTTTTGGGCTCTTACTTGCTTGCTATGTGCTTTTAGAGTGCGTCTCTACAAGAATGCATGTATCAGTTTTCAAGTCTCGATATCAGGCCTGTGGGCATCAGTACCAGTATTTGGGAATTGGTTATATTCGTGGATATCAGATTCAGATTTGGGGCAGTGATTTGGGAACAATGATCAGTATTTGAGAACAGTATATTCAGCTTACAAATGTCAACTGTGTGTTGCCATACCGACTGTGTGTTGTGTTTATTTAAGCCGTTATGCTGTCCGTTTTCTGGTTGTTTATTTCCTTATTATGTTTTATTTATCTTTTTGCTAGGTAGTTTAGCACTATTGCTTCTAACCAAGCAGATATTTCCCAAGCACTCTGGACTAGAGGTTACAGACTCCATCGATTTGAGGATCTGGTAGACGGACAAACAGTGTTTCATTCTTTACCCCCAGTTACCAGACGGAGGGCAGTTAGGCAGAGGATATCAATTCAGCAGTCAGTTCAGAAGGCTTTGTCTACCCCACCTGAGTATAGTAGGGATCAGAGTTCTGTTTCTCCTACAGAGAGGGAACATATACCGGTAGTTCAGCTAGATCAGGGCAGTATGGCAGGAATGGAAGAAATGATGCGTCAACTCCAAGAGAGTATGAGAATCATGCAGCAGGACGCTACCCGTCAAGCAGAATTTGCCAAACAACAGGCTGAGGTCATGGCTCAATAGGCAGAGTTGATCGCCAGGTTACAACAGCAAATCGGAGCATCTGCTTCGCATCAAGTTCCTCCCCCACCAGGAGTTCCAACACCCGGGGAGGCACCAAATGTCTAGGGAGATACGGACATTTCAACAAGGCCGGCCTCGCCCCCAATCCTACCCCAGTTATCCAAAACACCCACCAACCTACCAGATTCTCCCTTTGAGTTCGAGGTGGACCCTACAGCATTAAAAGTAAGCAAGCTTGAAAAGCTGTTCAAGAAATCTCAGGGTGTCAAGTCCATTCCGGATATTGAAGATAGGTACACCGACGCGGCCGTGACACTGCCAGACCATTTTAAGATGCCACATATCGACCGCTTTGACGGATTTGGGGATCCCATGGTGCATTTGCGGTTGTTTTCGGACATACTAAGACCGATGGGCCTCACCAGGTTACAGAAGCTTTCTTTGTTCGACCTGACCTTGTCAGGTGTAGCGGCCATTTGGCATGCGAAATTGAAAGATTCTGTCAAGAGGAGTTGGGAGGAGATGGCCGAGGCCTTCATAGCACAATACTCCTATAATACACAGATTGAGATTATAACCCGTGATCTTGAGACGACTAGGCAGGAGCCTAAGGAGAGTTTCTCCGATTTTGTAACTCGCTGGAGGGCAAAGGCCTCGATGATGACCATTAGGCCAACTGACAAAGATCAAATACGGATGGTTGTACGCAACCTCCATCCTAAGCTTATGCAGAAGATGATTGTGTGCAACCTCCTCCCTCTCCCCACTTTTGCAGATCTACATGAAATTGGGGTGCAGATTGAGGACGCCTTAAAGTAGGGTCTGATTAACAGCAACAGAGAGCAGCTCAGGAGGACCTTCAACCGCAACGCAAATACAGGCACAAGCAGTGCTGCAAATGTCAGAACCTTAGAAGTAACCATGGTCACCACCACTCCCCCAAGAGCCCTTGCAGCAACACCATTCACCAGTGCGTCCGGAAGCAACCCACAAACAACTAAGTACCAACCTCGAGGCCAAAGAACCTTCACGCCATTATACATGCCCCTGTCCAAAGCTCTGGGGGTTTTAATTAAGAAAGGGCACTTGAAGCCCCTAGAGCCGCGGCCATTGCCAGAAACACATCCCCTCTCCCATAACCCAGCCAAACACTGCGCCTTTCACCAACAGCATGGTCACGACACCGACCATTGCTGTAGATTGCGTCATGAGATCCAAGATCTCATTGACAACAGGGTGATTGTGCCTCCAGAAAAACCCAATGTCACAACCAACCCTCTCCCACCATATAACCAAGCTCCACCTCCCAAACACATCAACTTAATCCAGACTGGGGCTGTGTCATACGACCCTAGCATATATATCACTCTTTTTCACCTACCCAAGCCAGAGGTGTTCATTCCTGACAGCACCGACTTGTGCATGTTGGACATCTCTCGAACCCAACTTGAACCAATGGTGGTGATTGTCGAAGGTAGAACAGGGATGATTTTGGAGGAAAGTGGGGTTGTTAATTCAGGGTCTGAGGAATTTGGGAGCTGTGCTGAGGAGGTATATAATCCAAGTGATTATATTACGTCAACAGGCCAGGTTAGACTGAATGTGGAACTGCCGGTGAGAGCAGAGATTTGTGTAGTGCGGGGGGACGGACTTGATCAAAGGATAGATGACTTAGCAGCTCTGGAAGGGGGCATGGCTAACCTTCAGTTTTTCAACGAACAAGACTCGAGAGACATGACAGTCAACTGGTTTGATTTTGATGGGTCAGCAGAGGTTACAAGGTGGCTTGATGACCAAGTAGATGTTGTTGAAGAATCTCAGCCATAACAGGGTCTGCTAGGGACAAGGACATCAGCTGTGGTCGGAAGGGCCGGGAATTAGAATGCATCACCGAAGAGCGCCGGTGCCAAGAATTTCGCTCGGGATTTGGGCATTTTGAATACAGGAAATGTTGAACAGTAGGCTGCACTGACGCAGTTAGAATGGAAAGGGATCGAAGATTCTGAGAGAGCCAGGAAAGCCAAGGCTCCTGTGAGGATTGAACATGCTGTGTGCACAAGAACAGAACGTGCTGCGAGTACAGGAACGCAAGGTGTTGTGGGCACAGGAATGGTTGTGACGAGGCCGGACAGGCATCTGTCGGCTGCCGATGGCATGTAGTGAGAAAATGATGACCTACGTCTTGCCCACACCGATGAGGACTGGGGGAGTAACCAGCCAGACGATACCTGGTATATTGGTGAAGTTGACCATATGACTAGGAGTGGGCAGTATTTCAATACTAGGAACGTAGATATCAAAGGCGTCCGGGAATGACAAGGAGTCGGAGAAGCAGAAAGAGAAGCTACTTGAAGAAGAGGCCGTGCTAAAACAGTTGAAAATGATACAAGTAGACATCTCCATCTAGGGACTGCTTATGGCTTCACGTGTCCATTGACAAGCTGTCCTATCGGCAATGGACAAGGCCAAACTCTCAATAGACACCACGCCTAAACAGCTGGTGGGATTGGTTTTTCCGGAAGGGGCTTCCCCGATGTTGACCTTTTCCGACAAGGAACTCCCGCATGAGGGTGCGAATCATAACAAACCGCTCTACATCTCTGTGGAGTGTAGAAACAAATGGATACTGGTGGTTCTTGTCGACACAGGATCCCCTATTAACGTGTGCCAATCAAGGACGGCATATGCAATCGGGTTGAAGCCCGCGGACTTTGTGCCAACTGCCCAGGTGATTCGGGCATATGACAATACTAGCAGGGAGGTGATGGGGACTGTGAAAATTCAAACCCAAGTTGGTCCAGGACAATACGAGATTGACTTTCATGTCTTGGACGTTCCCGCAACCTTCAATCTACTCTTGGGCGCAGTGTTGCACGGTGAAAGCTCTTCCACCTTGCATCAGATGTTGAAATACCCTCACGGGAAGGGGGTGGCTATGGTTTTTGGAAATTCGTCAATCCATCCGCCGCTAGAAGTGTCTACACCGGTTTTGGAAATCGAGCATGGCACGGAGGATGTGTTCCTATCGGGTTTTACTCTAGCTGAGGCCCGGGTTGTACAGAACATCTTAGCCATTGAGGAAGGGCTGTATGTCAGTGCTCAGTCAGTATACCACATGAACAAACTCCAGCACATCCCTGGGATGGGACTGGGAAGAAGTGGCTGGAAGGGCATAGCAGTATCGGCCAAAGTGCCGCACAACCCACATACCTTTAGTTTGGGTTGTCTGCCCACCAAAGAGGACTGGGTGAGGAAAGGCAAGGAGATGGCCAGGAGAGCCAGAGCAAAGCAGGCAGGGAAACCTTATGAGTTAATGCACCGGCCCATCTAGGGTACCCTAAACGGATGCTTTGTCTGGGAGGGGGAGGATTTTCCATTCTGCGGCTTCCCAGAGCCATGGTTGAACGCAGAGAAGCGTCGCTTGCCGGGCTTTAAGATCTTCTTTGACCTGCAGTTATCCGGGGATGATGTTGCCAAGGAGCAGACAGACTCATCAGCTGAAGTTGAGCAGTGTGGAAAGTGGATTCTGAGGATGCGGAATTTGAAATGGGGGTAGCACTAGCTTGTCTACTTTCAGATCCTCCGATCGTACAGAAGTGCTTAGGGGATAACTTCTCGGTGTCCATGATCGGGAATGAAACGGCTGCGAGCCCACCTTCAAACATTTTGGATGCATCCATCGCACCCTCTCTCATCTGGCAGTACGAGGAGGGATTTTTATCAAGCAGCACAGGGTTAGGTAGTGAGCCAGAATCTGATTCCACTGAGCCTGTGGAGTCGGAATCAGGTTCCAGCTTGTCTGAGTCTGAGTCCGGTATTCCTGGGGTTGACAACCCGGATGCCACAGTCCTGTCTAAGTTGTCTTTTTCTTTTTCTTTTGAGTCTGTTGTAACATAAGAATCGGACGATTTGGAAGTGATTAATGAGAATGGAATGGCTATGGTTTCTGAGTACTTTTTTGTGCCTTTGATTTATTGTATTAATCGGGACTTTCAAAATTTTGATGAAAACGACGAGAAAGAAATTCCTCCGATTTTACAACGATTAATTGATCAAGAGCATGAGAGATTTGTTAAACCTTTGGTTGATGAAATCACTACAGTTAATGTTGGTATTGAGAAGGACCCGTGGCTGGTCCAGATCGGGTCCACGTTGTTGTAGACACCCCATTTTTGACCGTCCTCAAGACTTGGACGTCACCGTTTGAACACCCGGTGATCATCCATGTTCGTGTTCGTTTGGAGTTCCCGGAGTTCTCGGCTACGCGCCTTGCCTCAGGACCTCCGAACTTGACCGTTTTGTGTCTGGTTTGCACCAAACACTTGTGCTTTGCCTTGGAGGGGCAGGGAATGCCTTGTGAGGCATCCCCACACACCACCGGCAGTGGCTAGAGATCACTGGCTGTTTGGTGTTGCCATCGGCACTATATTGTGCCGGTCGGCACTCTTTTGTGCCGGTCGGCAGTCAATTTTGTCAAAATGATAATTTTGCCCTGCCGACCTCTTGTCTTGATTGCTTTATGAGATATTTTGAGGCAACAGTATGGCATTCGCTTCTCCTCAATACAGGTGTATGGAGGGATGCCTCTCTTGTTTTGCTTAGTGACTAAGCTTACAAGATTGCCTCCTCTATAAGAGGAGGCCTTGTCTCCCTTGCTTTAGGGTTAGAAAGATTGGAGAGGAGAAGGAAGAGCTCTAGTTTTTAGGGTTTGCTTTGGTGTATCTAACCTATATCTATACCTCTTCTTCTCTTGCCCTTGTGTGTGTTTGTGTCTCATTATTGCACACAAGCACATAGTATTTCACCTTCCCTTGGCTACTGAGGTCCCAAGAGGTTATTCTTGCTGTTCTTGACTGGTTTGGAGCTCAAGGAAGCAACAAAGTCAACATTTGTGAAGAAGGTCAACAAGGGTGAGAAACTTGCTTTATATACCCCATTCTTGCGCTCCATTTTGACCTATCTTTGAACTTTTTTTGTGCTTGTTGTTCAATACAAAAAAGTTCTATTTTTTAGTCCTCTTGATAGTTTATTAAGGGTACTTTGTGCTTTGGGGATGTTTGGCCCCTCTTAGGCCTTGAAAGGCCTCATTTTTGTGCTATTTTGTGAGAGCTCCGGGATTTTGGTGTTGGGGTCTCTTCACCACTGAAATCTTGAGGGATTTCAGTGGTGAAGATGATGCCTTAAAGTCCTAAGAAGGAGGGGGTCACCCCCTCTCCTTGATGTCCTTGAAAAGGGCAAGTTTTGCCTCTTGAGGGAGCATTGTGATTGAGTGTGTGTTGAGCATGTATGGACTGTTATTCATGCTTAGGATATCATGATTTAACATTGCTATGTGTTGGTTTTGGTCCCTTATGCATGCTTAGCATAGTTGCCATGTAATGCCTTGTATTGCCTTAACATACCTTAGGTTGTTAGCCCTAATTTGAGCATGATTTAGGCTTAGACTTATGAATGTTTTGTGCTTATTTTGACATGTTTTAGCTCTGTCCATAGTCATTTGGGTTGATCTTGGCATGCATTATATAGCCCCTTTGCATTTTAGGCTTGCTAGCCTTTGAGTATGCATATGTAGCATGTGTTGCTTACCTCATTTTGATGGTTTGGAACCATTTGGCATGTCATTTCAGTCCCTTTGGTGTGCTTGTATGCTTGCCTAAGTCGCCTCTTTATTGCTTTAAAAGCGCATGTTGTATGCCTCATGTTTTGGCCTTTGTATGTGCCTTTATACTTGGACCATTTAGATGCCATCTAGGTGTTCCTTGAGTATTGTTTAGGTCTGTCTTTGACCTATTTCGAGTCCCCTTGGCCTTGTGAGGCTTGGTGGGTTTGACCTTGGTTTAAGCCCTTTGGCTTGCCTTAAGTGCTTGGACCTTAATTGCATGTTTAGCTTGCTTTGTTGCTTGGTTTGGGCACCATGTTTAGCATGATTTCAGAGCTTTACAATGCATGTTAGTTGTCCACACTTAGCCTCTTTTGAGTGCGCTCGAGAATTGCTTGTTTATGCTTAAGTTGATACCTTAACATATGCATGTGTGTGTGTGTGGTAGCTCTCATACTTAGCATTTTGGCCACTGATTTTGGGCCTATTTGGGGTTGCCTAGATCATGTTTAAGGCCATCATTTACTTGCTTGCATATTTACCTCATGTTGGCTTGTATGCTTTGCATAAGTACATGGCATTGTTCATATTGCATGATAGCTAACATGGCTAGGTCACATTGCATCAACATGCATTCCTTGTCCCTTGATTTGGTGATAGGGATTGGGATTTTGGTTTGTTTGGTTTGCATGCATTTGAGATTGAAAGTGCACATTTGGTTCCATGGGCCATCATGCATGGGAATGCGTGATTGGTGGCCCGAGAATCGAGGCACATGTCCCTTTGAGTCACAAATATGATAAGGGGCATGATTGGTGCAGACATTGTTTGAATTGAGCTGCCATGCAAGTTTTTGCCCTCTGCTGCTGTGAGTTGCAGGTTCTACAGACATTTAGTGCCGACCGGCAGTCAACTTATGGCCGATGGATTAATCTTGTGCTGGTGACCACATACTTCAGCCGGTGGTGTTTCCCCTCAGCCGGTGATACCCCCCAGTGCCTTGAGAAGTGGTTCTGAGACTTTGGCAGTTTTCAGAGGAGCAAAGCAGGGAAAACAGAGGCAAGCTAGGCATGGCAGTGCAATTCCGAGCAGCATCCGAGTGTGCATGCATTGGGCCCTCGCCCCGAGGCGGTTTACTATTTTTCTTAGATTGATTATTTTGTTAATTTAATTAATTTGTAATATTTAATTGGCTTGCGTAGTTAATTATTTGTATTATTCTTTTGGTCCCTCCGAGCGAGGGCAAATCTGTAATAAGTGTGGGTGAGTGATGTGTATGTCTTCCAACCCCCACTTTTTTCTTCCCTTTTACTTACCTGCTTTTAATGGTTAGTATTAGGGCACGTTTATTTTAGCATACCTGATGCTATGCATGCGTGCATCCATGCATTTGTTTACATGCACCGGGCTCGGTACATCATGCAAACTGCATTGTATTTTCAAATTCCAAATTGAATACGTGCATCGAATAAAGTGCATTTCACATGCCATCTTTAGGGTTAGCCGAGCCTACTCTAAATTGCATCCTTGCCTGTGTTGCATTAGCCATTTAACATGAACTAGGCCATGCATGTTTGCTAACTAGTTTCTTGTTTTGGCACGGAGTACGATGTAAGTATTTATGCTTTAGCATACCACATGCATGTGAATGTTGCCATGATAGTATGCTTACCATGCGGCTAAGTGCTTATATGCGATAAACTGTTTGAATGCCTGTGGGTGGAGGTTGGGTTGCTTGAGTTGGAAATACTCATTGAAATCCGTGTTTTAGCCTACTTGCGAGTAGCAAATTCCGAAGCATTTTTAAAACGAACGGATATGCAATGTTTATTCCCAAATTAGGCAATCTAGTCTATACTTGTTTGCTGTGCGCATAACATAGTAATTCTAGGCTAATAACCGGAATAAGAGCATGTAATGTTTTCAAAATCGGATATCACGGTTAACAGAGGCCGGTCTTCGGACCGGGCGAAAGGGGGTGCTCATAGCTGATCTTCCCCGATCGTACCCAAGCTCCCGAGCCAAGACCACTTTGGTGATGACGGACATGGCCTTGACAAGGGTCGAGGTTTCCTAAATTTCCCATTTAAAAAAATATTTAGGTGGCGACTCAGAATCCGCAAAGCATCCATGTTTGCCACTACTTTTACAAAATCTGTTTTTTCTTCAATACGATTTGCCAGAGTTGGACTCTTTGGTTCAAGATTTAGAACCGCAACACACAAAAAGGGAGTCCGAATCAGCATAGAGGCCCGGGCGCTATACGATTCTGGCGACTCATTGGGATTTTAGAGAGTTTGACTCGAACTCGTGATATCCTGTTTTGACTACACTTATGTGTTTCTTTGCATTGACTGTGCATTGGTGCGCCTAGGACACCGTGTTGGCCATCTGCTATTCCTGAGCGGTTTGCCGGAGGCTTGTCTTGTCAAGGCATGTCCATAAGGCTGACCGGTTGCGGGCTCTGCCAGTATGGGAACACAAACCCCGGTTTCACCGGGGCACCCTTTTCGACCATTCGACCTAGTGCATATTCGGATCCATAGTGACCATTCCAAACTAGGACAGGTTGCTTACCCGATACAGGTTGTTTGAAGCCGCTGTGTGTGTAGTGAAACCCTAGCTCCTGACAAAACAGGACAGGGAAACCCTACCCCAATATAGGGGTGTATTGGCTCTCTTTTACCTACTATATGCTTTTAGAGTGTATCTCTACAGGGAATGCATATATCAGTTTGCAAGTTTGGGTATTTGACCTGAGGGCACCAGTATCAGTATTTTAAGAATCGGTTATATCTGCGGGTATCGATTGATTTGAGGCGATGATTTCGGGAACGATGTGATCGTAGTAGAATGCTTGTCACAGCATCCGTGTTTGATCTGTTTGGGCTGAAATACTGCTTGTTTTCCGTTTTAGTTCAGAGATTCAGAGGGCCGATCCAGAACAGCTAGTGTCTTCTTCTTACTGAGGCAAGACTGAGCATGACGCAGAATTCAGAAGAGATTGTGGTTATGACGGCCGCATTGAGTCAGGGAATTACCCCACAGGATGAGGCTAACATTGATCTACCGCATCCGCCCAGGTCGCCTGCCGCACATCCAATTTGGACCCCTCAACTATATCAGGCTCGCGAGCCCACCACATTTGAATTAATGGGAATGATAGGTGATCTTCAAAGATCCGTGGTGGATCTCGCCTATGGGATGTCTGTTTCGCCACCAGCCGCACCATATGCCGGAGGCTTCATACCCCAGGAGCCCCCGCTACTGGGACGAATTGTGATTGAACTCAACCGATCGGAGATGACCTCCAGCTATGGCAATGATGCAGCAAACCAAACTCTAGATCAGGCCGAGGCCAGAGATAAAGGCAAGATGAAGGCAGATGCTGACCCTACCGAACAACTGTTGTGGGCAGTAGAGGCTTTGAAAGCCAGGGGAATGAGCAAGCAACAGATATCCGCAGTTATGTCAAAAACTGTGGAGGATACTTTCCCCACTCCGCCCGAGGGCAATTCCAATCAATCAGAGAATCGGGATAGGCCCCGTCATGCCAAGACAGTTCTTCCCGCTCCCAGCCTTGCATCTGGGAAGGATCAGAAACCCAAGGCCGCACCCGCCGATCCGTTCGCTAGTGCATCTAGCAAGAGTGCTCAGACTCCAAAGTACCTGCCCCGAGGGCGCAGGGTCTTCCATGCTCTCTACATGCCATTATCCAAGGCACTTTAAATCCTTGCCGAGAGGGGACACCTTAAACCCCTGGAGCCTCGGCCCCTCCCGAAGAATCTCCCTGCCACGCATGATGCTTCCTCTTGTCGCGTACCATCGCCAGCGCATGCCATCGATAATTGCTTCCGCCGTCATGAGGTACAAGACTTGATTGACACCGAGGTTATCCTCTCGCCTACCTCAGCAAAGTCCGTCACCACTCAGTTCTCGGATTTCGAGGATCAGATCGCAAGTATGTAATCAAAGGTGAACCAAGGGCCATGTCTGGTACATTTTTGGATGTGGCGTTTGGCACGCATTTTTGAGCATCTGCCAACGCTAGTTTTGCAAATCCTGACTTGGGTGTCGAGTCAGTCTTTTGTTTTGTTTTGTTTTGAGTCTGTCTCTTTGTATTGAGTCAGTCTTTTGCTTACAGGGTCTGTCTTGTTGTAACGAGTCAGTCCCTTTTGTATAGTATACCAGGTGATTTCGGGGTTGTTGCCTCAAGCACCGTTTTGTCTTGAAATTAGTTGCTTTTGCTTTTTGAGCCTGTTGCTGCCGAGGGGCCGGTTATACCAGCAAATTTGAATGAAACAGCTGTGGCTATCATGTGCAGTGTTTGTTGCTATTTGAGTTAGCCGTGCTAGAAGATGTGAATGGAACGACAGTGCGTACCGCCTGCTCTCTTATGCCTTGAACATCGTTATAATGACCTGAGCTTTTCATAAAACCCTTTTCAAACACTGCGGTGATGAAAACGAAGAGGAAGTAATTCCTCGGGTTTTGTAAAATTCTGATCATTTTGAGAGAAAGAGAGGCATGCTAAGCTTTTAATGAATGAAGTCATGCTTGTCGGCATGAGTACTGAGAAGGACCCTGGTCCAATCCAGACTGGTTCCACACTATTTTCAACGCGAATAATTTGTTGCTTTCTTAAAAACTTTCAAAAACAACATGTCTTGCGCAGTCTTGTGAAGACCGGTGTGGAACCGCTCTTGAGATTGTGCAGCCCAGGATCGCTCTCGGTCTCAAGTTTCAATTCATCTGTTTCAAACCTGGGATCCGTTCAAAACGTCCAGTACCATGAAATGCCTGTGTGGCTCATTTTGAAGCAGCCCTCGAACAAGAGGCACCAAAGTCAGATCAAGAAGATCAGACCTCATTAGAAGAAGCTTGTGAAGCTAAATCAGAAGCACCCCTCGAACTAGGGGCAAAAATGTCCGATATGCTCGAAGAGCCGAAGATGAATCCTCTTGCAAATCAACAGCCACTCTCCTGGATACAGATGGCTTCAAAACCTTAAAACCATTTGGCATGGACCAGCTACACTTTTACCCTTTGAGAGGCTTGCTGGGCCGAAAACCCGAAAGGACGACCCAGGCAAAAGTTAGAGCAAGACAAAAATATATAAGCAAAAAAGGCAAAAGAAAAAAAGAAAGAAAAAATATATAGCAAAAGAAATAAAGAAAATGAAAATGAAAAAGAAAAGAAAAAGAAAGAAAAGAGAAGAAAAACATAGCTCGCGAGGTCGAAAACCTGCAACAGGCGCCTTGGCAAAAGTTAGAGCCTAAACAGTGAAGGTTAAAATACCCGAGTGTACCTTAAACGGAACTACGTAAGGCTTGATTCCCATGTTTGGGATATGTAGGCAACTTCATCTTGAAGTCCAGCCCCCAACGCTTCCATAGCGTCTCAGTCCATGTCAAGGTTTTGATCACCTTTGCCTCCTCCGAATCCAATATCTTGATTGCAGCAACCTGGAATTACGTGACCAACTTCATCTCGAAGTCCAAATCACCAGCACCTTCCAGGCGACTGTGTCCATATATTGACTCAAACTGTCTTCGCCTCCTTCGCATCCGAGGGTCCGATTGTCATCAACGAAGACTGGCTTACAACGTGTCGAGGCATCATCCAAACAAGGGGCAACTTTCCGTTGCCATACATTGCCACAAGTTGCCCTAAGTTACCGTCCAAACTAGGGGCAACTTTCCGTTGCCTTATCCCCCTTTAAGCCAGGGGCAATTTTCCATTGCCTCCGATCCGAGGTTGCGCATCTCGAGGGTAAGTTCCGCACTCGTTGAGCGTTAATTGTTTGCAAAAATAGTTTTTGAAAATTTTTACTGAAGTTGACTATTTTCTCGAAAACTGTTTCGTTTTCAAAATTGGACCATGTTTGGACCCAAAAGGAGAATTTTCAATGCTCACAACCTGACTTGCATGATCTTCAAATCAAAAATCGAATAAGTGTGTTAATCCAACTCTCATCTTGATCAAAACTGCTTTAGAAAACAAAAAATGGTCAAAATGACGAACTAGGGGCACAGCTGAGTCGGGAGTTCTGTCTTCCCCCTCATCGCCAACGCACTCGCCTGAAAGGCATCCTATCTACCAGAAGAAATAGCCGTGAGCTAACAGTGTTGGGCGTGAATCCGCAACTTCCTATTCATCCATTAATCGCCCCGGGGAGGGATGAAAAATGAGAGAATAAAGAATAGAGAGGAGTAAGTTGAGAGAAAAGTGAGAAAAGGGTTTTGAGAGAAAAAACGAGCCTGAGGGCCGCGCGATGCGAGTATCACAAATCAGAAAGGGTGGGAATAATACCCGGAAGAATTGGCTCCTCGAGATTTGAGGTCTTTTTGTAAACATGTTTGTGTGTCGTGCCTTTTGATTTGTCGACCTTGATTTTGGCTTTAAGTCTTTTCCGAGCATGTCTCATTAGGTCAAGTCGTGTGCCTTTTGTCTCTCTGTTTGAGTTTGTCTCGTCGTGTTCTGTGGTAGGCTCGATACCCCGGTTGAAAACCCATCCTCTTCCAAAAAGTAATCGCTTGTGCTCAGAATACTGTGCCATTCTCTACATCCGTGCGAAGCAAGAGAAGGAAAAGAAAAATTTGGGACATCCGAGTGTGTTTCAAACTGCAACCGTGTCAGCTTTGTGATCCGTCTTGTCAGATTGGGGCTATTGTTCAGGGTTTGTTGTGTGCAGAATGAACCAAATGCTGTATTATGGGCTGTACGCAGATCAATCCCTAGTAGAGTATGGGCTGTGTGCTCGGATTGAGCAGTGATTTGTATGAGTTGTTTTGCTGTTAATTGGTTGGTTATCCGATTATCATAGTACAATTGCTCAATTTGCAGACAACAAATCAATATCATTTACATTTGAGGTGTAATGTGACGCAATGCAGTGCAAAGTATGAAAGATGCAGATATGTACAGATGTAACATTCTTTTCAGACAAAAAGTTTGTTTCATTTCATATCATCTTTTTCAAGTACATAGTTTGAGGAAAACAAAAATCTGCCTGCGGTAGTACAAAGTACTCTATCTACCAACAAAAGAGAAAAGTACAAGAAAAGAAATAAAAGAAACAGCAAAAGTCTGGGTCATCAGCATCATCAATGGCTCACGGAGATCTGTCTCGCCCTCTTCCCCGGGCGAAGTCCAGAGCATCACCGAAGTGTCACTGCTCGAGCTCGAGCGAGCCGCCTCGGCCTCCTCCTCGATGCCTCCGCCTCCTCTTCGACTGCCATCTCGAACCGGCCCGCGAGCTACTCCCGTAATCACGCCTCCTTTACGCGAGGAATATCCTGCCATCCCGAGTAGAAATGGGAGGTCCAGGTGGAGCGACGCCACCCGCCGAAGGAAGTGGGAAGGGAGGCTGAAAAACATAAAAGGCAAATACATCAGTATGTATGAACGATTTACAGCTTAAACAGCGCAGCAGGCGAGTAAAGTGAAAGTATGAATGCCGTGAGCGATTTATGAGTACAAAGGCCTGTAGTATGAATGCCGTGGCGCGCTTTATCGCTGAGAATGCACGTATGAGTACGCTTTATGAACGCCGTGAGCGCTTTATCAAGACAGTAATGCGCAGGCGAATACAAAGGTATCAAGTGCCGTGAGGACCGGGTATCCGGTTGTATCGCATCGATTATGCGGCGCTTTGTGTATGATTTGAAGCTATGACAGAGAGAACATACCGGAAGGCCGTAAAAGGCTAGAAAGTTGAAGGTCCGCTGCAGCATCCTCGCCATGGAGGCATTCATCTCCAATGACCGCCGGGTGTACTCAGAAGACGCCTGCAAGGGAATCAGATGCATCAATATTCTGTGGAATATCAAATAAACTAAAATGAAATAACTGTACAGAAATGCAGTAACACATACCGGAGGCAAGTCGGGGATACCGACAAACTCGTGATCAGCCGGGAGGAGGGCGAAGGTATCGATAAGTCGCCCCATCCGACTCGGAAAGACAAAGAAGGTAGAGCGGCCAACTGCCTCCGCCCTCTCGACTCGCCGCCATGACTCGAGCCCTCCTCGGCTCCTCCTCCTACTCTGCTCGACACCGGGCGCCGCAGTCTCTTCTTCACTCGGCGACCACCGCCAGAGGCCGATGATGAAGGTCCAGACGTACTCGAGTAATCGCCTCGCTCGGCCGTCCGCCTCCCAATGATGGTGTAGTCCGCCATCCGCCGGCGGTGAAACGCCGGTGTCCTCATATGCTCGAGGAGGATGCACCGACTATTCGCCAGTAACCCTAAGGTTCGACGCAAGAAGCGCCGCCAGTACCAAGCCCGATGCATCGGGCCTCCAAAGAAAATCCCAGAACGCGAGGTCTCAACGACGCTGGCAAACCGATCCCGCACCATCGCTGGCAGAGGAGCCCATGGCTGCCAGGTGATCTGAAATTGAAATACAATTTGTTACCTACTACTATTGCAAATATACAGTGGAAAAGTGAAGCTTAAATGAACTGCAAGTAAAACATACCTCGGCAGGAGTGATGGTGTCGAAGTAGCGGCGAAAGAAGCTGAAAGTCTCTCGCTGCCTCCGGGCGCATCTCCCGTCAAAGCGGCGTGAGAAGGGAATGACTAGAGGAGTCTCCGTCTCCGGCACTGGCTCTAGCCTGGGGAAGTAGGCGTAAACCCATAACTGCAAGACAGATGTCAGAACATTTATCAGATAAAGTAGGATACAGAATAAAGTAGAAATAAGAGAGCCGTGTGTTGTGCAGTGTATTGAGCAGAGTGTACCGTGTGAACAGCAGGTACCAATAAAGCGTAGTGTGTGCTGTGTACAAAGATACAATGTGAAACAGACTACAAGGTGTGCATGCAGCAGAGTAAGTACGTAAAGTAACGAAATGTAAAGCGGGAAAGGAAATGTACCTCCCAAGCACACTAGTAACCCCCAAGCAACTGTCCGCTGCCGCGGGAGACTGAGCTCATGTACCCGTAGAGGGTGGCCAGAGCCGCACCACCCCAATCGAAACGCAAGATGTCTCGGACGTCCACCAGTGCGCTGAGTAGGCAGAGAGGCACGGTGTTTGCCCGGTCGGCGAAGAGGGTCGTCCCTAGCAAAAACATCAAAAAGTCGCCACAGACGCTTCACGCCGCCAGTCATCAAAGCCGTCGCCACCAACGCAGTCGCGACTCGAATCGCACCTCGAACCAGAGTAGCGACAAAGCTTGACGAGCAAGAGGTGGCGCCTCGCCAAGCAAATAGATCTGAGCGGCGGTCCACTCATCCATATCGGTGTCGAAGGGGATCGGATCACCCTCCACCCCGATGCCGGTGAGCACCGAGAAATCGTAAGGGGTCGTCGTCATGTCCCCGGTCGCAGATAGGTGGAACGAATTGGTGGTGTCCCACCACCTCTCTGCCAGGGCAGCGAGAAGAGGCTCAGCAAGAAGTCGGGTCGACCGCAAAGGAACCAAAGCCCGCCGCCCACGATGCCGAACCACCCTGAAGCTCCAAATACCAATCTCGAGCCACGAAGTTCCCATACCCGCGATGGTATAGGAATCTCCTGCTTTCAAACAAATAGTTATGGTTAATATGAAATGTACAGTTCTGAGGGAACATGTTAAAGTCGATACAAATCTAGCATGCGTGCAAGTTTTTTAGATTCTAAGCAGATACCGGGTTTCAGTGTACTACGGTGGACTACAGTGTTTGATGCGTCAGCGTGTTTTGAGTAAGTGCAATGTAAACATGGTGCACGTGTGCACATTTTTCAGATCCAAGCGGATATCAGGTTTCAGTGTACTACGGTGGACTACGGCCTGTGATGTGTTAGTGTGTTTGTGAGGGTCAGCATACAGATATGGTGCATGTGTGCACAATTTTTTTTAGATTCAAGCAGATATCGGGTTATAGTGTGCCAGTAGGTGAACTACAACGTGATCGTCGGCGTCAACAAGTTTTGTGTGGTTCATTTAAATACAAAGATACAATATGTTTTCAGATTCAAATAAGTGCCGTGTCAGAGGTTTTGCGTGAAGTACGGTGTGCCGTGTGTTTGGGTGATTGAGGCTAGTGCGGTGTGTGCATGTGTCCGCTTAAACAGATATCGCTTGTAAACATGATTGCGATCAACTACAAGCATACAAAGATATCGAGCTAAGCGCTTAAAGAACAGATTCGGCTATGGCGCTTACGCTTCTACATTGCGTAAAGTAAAACAGCGAAAAAAAGATGTTACCTCGGAAGCGCGGAAGGATAGGTGAGAGGTCGGCTCATGCAGGAGAAGCTCCGTCCAACGGCCAAAGCCGCGAAATGGCGAAGACCATCCGGAGGTAGGACGTGGAGCGCCAGTGAGGTCGCCGTCGAAAGGACGCCGCCAACGGGAGGAGCTCGACCGGGATCCATCTCGTGATCCGGGAGTCCCGACGCAGGAACATCGTTAGCCATGGCAATGGTGGTGAGAAAATGTCCGGAAGAGCTGGAATGTGAAAAGTCAACCGAAAAAGTCAACCCCGAGCGGGCCGAAAATGGCCGGGAAGACCGGAAGATGAAAAGGCACGGAAATGAAGAGAAAATCGAGGGGAACAAGTCCCGAAAAAGTGGAAATAGCAAAGGATGCTCCGAAACGGAATTTCAATCGGTGGAAAATGTCCGAAACGCGAAGAAAATCGTGAATCCAACGACGAAACGGGCTCGGAACGCGAAGAAAACAAGGAAATGACGAGAGAAAAAACTCTAGAGAGAGAGAGGGATAGTTTTCGGCGGTGGGGAGGTGAAGAAATAGGGTTAGAAACCCTATTTTTATAAAACCCGAGGCAAATTGTCAAAACTGCCTCGATAATTTTTAATTTCGGCCGGCACTATTTGTGTGCCGGCACAATATTGTGCCGTGGCGTTAATTTGCAATGGGTGGCTTCGCTCAGCCCGGTGATGTACCCACAGACTTGTTTAGGCCATGTGGGTAGTTTCTGGTCTCCATAGCTCAAGAAAGTGCAAGAATGTATATTTCCGATGCTCAACTGGCCTCCGTTTTGACCTCAGACCGTGTCTTCTGTGCGTGGCACTCAGATTCAAGCAAAGATTGTATCCTTTTGTATCCTTTTGTCTTTTACAAGATTCAAAAGTTGTTCCCTGCAGCGTTACGCATCCATTACATTGTCCGCACGCCGCATCGCTACAGATTATGCGCCCTTGCGACTTGCACCATTTTGCATTTTCGTGTAGCATGTGTGTCACACTTGCATTGTTCTGCATCTCCTTTGAGGCACGCGTACCTCATTGCACTCCATTTTCCATCTTTTGAGACACGCACGTCTCATTTGCCCCATTTGCATCCACATGTGTGTCATACTTGCATTTCATTTTCCATTCAATGAGGTATGCGTGCGTCATTTTGCATTTCATTGCATCTCGAGGTACGCGTGCCTCGTTTTGCATTTCATTTTCCATTCAATGAGGTATGCGTGCCGCATTTTGCATTTCATTGCATCTCGAGGTACGTGTGCCTCGTTTTGCATTTCATTTTCCATTCAATGAGGTATGCGTGCCTCATTTTGCATTTCATTGCATCTCGAGGTACGTGTGCCTCGTTTTGCATTTCATTTCCCATTCAATGAGGTATGCGTGCCTCATTTTGCATTTCATTGCATCTCGAGGTACGCTGCGCCTCGCTTTTGCATTTCATTTTCCATTCAATGAGGTATGCGCCTCATTTTGCATTTCATTGCATCTCGAGGTACGCTGCCTCGCTTTTGCATTTCATTTTCCATTCAATGAGGTATGCGTGCCTCATTTTGCATTTCATTGCATCTCGAGGCACGCTGCCTCGCTTTTCCATTTCATTTTCCATTCAATGAGGTATGCGCCTCATTTTGCATTTCATTGCATCTCGAGGCACGCTGCCTCGCTTTTGCATTTCATTTTCCATTCAATGAGGTATGCGTGCCTCATTTTGCATTTCATTGCATCTCGAGGTACGCTGCGTCTCGCTTTTGTATTTCATTTTCCATTCAATGAGGTATGCGTGCCTCATTTTGCATTTCATTGCATCTCGAGGTACGCTGCGGCTCGCTTTTGCATTTCATTTTCCATTCAATGAGGTATGTGCCTCATTTTGCATTTCATTGCATCTCGAGGCACGCTGTGCCTCGCTTTTGCATTTCATTTTCCATTCAATGAGGTATGCGTGCCTTCATTTTGCATTTCATTGCATCTCGAGGCACGGTGCCTCGCTTTTGTATTTCATTTTCCATTCAATGAGGTATGCGTGCCTCATTTTGCATTTCATTGCATCTCGAGGTACGCGTGCCTCGCTTTTGCATTTCATTTTCCATTCAATGAGGTATGCGCCTCATTTTGCATTTCATTGCATCTCGAGGTACGCTGCGGCCTCGCTTTTGCATTTCATTTTCCATTCAATGAGGTATGCGTGCCTCATTTTGCATTTCATTGCATCTCGAGGTACGCTGCGGCCTCGCTTTTGCATTTCATTTTCCATTCAATGAGGTATGCGTGCCTCATTTTGCATTTCATTGCATCTCGAGGTACGCGTGCCTCGTTTTGCATTTCATTTTCCATTCAATGAGGTATGCGTGCCTCATTTTGCATTTGCGTTTCATTGCATCTCGAGGTACGCGTGCCTCGTTTTGCATTTCATTTTCCATTCAATGAGGTATGCGTGCCTCATTTTGCATTTCATTGTATCTCGAGGTACGCGTGCCTCGTTTTGCATTTCATTTTCCATTCAATGAGGTATGCGTGCCTCATTTTGCATTTCATTACATCTCGAGGTACGCGTGCCTCGTTTTGCATTTCATTTTCCATTCAATGAGGTATGCGTGCCTCATTTTGCATTTCATTGCATCTCGAGGTACGCGTGCCTCGTTTTGCATTTCATTTTTCATTCAATGAGGTATGCGTGCCTCATTTTGCATTTCATTGCATCTCGAGGTACGCGTGCCTCGTTTTGCATTTCATTTTCCATTCAATGAGGTATGCGTGCCTCATTTTGCATTTCATTGCATCTCGAGGTACGTGTGCCTCGTTTTGCATTTCATTTTCCATTCAATGAGGTATGCGTGCCTCATTTTGCATTTCATTACATCTCGAGGTACACGTGCCTCGTTTTGCATTTCATTTTCCATTCAATGAGGTATCCGTGCCTCATTTTGCATTTCATTACATAGCGTTCCTCGTTTTGCATTTCATTTTCCATTCAATGAGGTATGCGTGCCTCATTTTGCATTTCGTTGCATCTCGAGGTACGCGTGCCTCGTTTTGCATTTCATTTTCCATTCAATGAGGTATGCGTGCCTCATTTTGCATTTCATTGCATCTCGAGGTACGCGTGCCTCATTTTGCATTTCATTTTGCATCTTGAGGTATGCGTGCCTCACTTTGCATTTCATTTGCATTTCGTTTTGCATTTTGCATCCATGAGGTATGCGTGCCTCATCTTGCATCCCATTTTGCATTTCATCGCGCTATTTTGCGCACCTCATTGTTTTTTCCCCTTGGTCTGGCGAGACCTTAAACACGCACGGTCTAGGAGACCTTAAATCCTTGGAGGGTGTGAAACCTTCACCATATGTGCGTGGTCTAGGAGACCTTAAATCCTCGGGAGGTGCAAGACCTTCGGTGCATTAAGGTGCACCTCATTGCATTTGGCATGCATTTCATCACGCTATTTTGCGCACCTAATTGTTGCCCCCCCCCGGGTCTGGCGAGACCATAAACACGCGCGGTCTAGGAGACCTTAAATCCTCATGAGGTGCAAGACCGTCGGTGCATTAAGGTGCACCTCGTTGCATTTGGCATGCATTTCATCGCGCTGTTTTGCGCATCTCATTGCATTTGGCATGCATTCTATCACGCAATCCCACACATCGCACTGTCTTGTGCACCGCATCTCAATTCATGCATTGCCCCACCAGGGTTCGGCGAGACCTTAAACACGTACGGTCTAGGAGACCTTAAATCCTTCGAAGGTGCAAAACCTTTGGCACATGCATTGTCATGCATTCGAAAAGCCGCGCGTTGCCGCGCATTTCAAATTCATGCATTGTCATGCATTCGAAGCGTTGCTGTCACAAGATTTCAAATTCATGCATTGTCATGCATTCATAAGCCGCTGCTGTCACAAGATTTCCAATTCATGCCTTGTCATGCATTCAAAAGTCGCACGTTGGCGCGCATTTCAAACATCATGCATCATGCATCATTCAAAAAAAAAAGAGAAAAAATGCATTGTCATGCATACATTTTGCATTACGGTCTAGGAGACCTTAAATCCTCTGAAGGTGCAATTCCTTCGGTGTTTGTCGTGCCCGAACGACTTTCGGTGGTCTGGTAAAGCCACCTGCCTGTTTTTGTGGTGAGTTCCTAGAAGACCAACTGGGACGGTGAAAACTAGAGTTCGAACGGCTCATGCCTAGAACGTAAAGGTTCGGAATTTTTGAGACTAAAGTCTGGTTTAAATACCCAGGGTGTACCGGCTTGAAATCTGTATGGAAGCCCCATAGGTTGAGGCGGCATGTTTACGCCTCAATTCTGGATACTGAACCAACCTAGTATATCGTCCCGTTGGTAAGATAGGGAAAGCTGCAATCATAGTCGTTGCATCATAGTTCATTGTCATGCATCATTCTAAATATTGCAGATGTCATGCATTTCAAAAAAAAAACAAACAAAAAAAAAACACGCATATGTCATGCATCATCGTATATAGTGTATATGTCATGCATTCCCAAAACGTGCATATGTCATGCATTTTCTGTAAATATCCATTCCATTGCATATTGTATATATTGCATTTTAGTTGCATGCATCCACTGCATCATCTTCCATCCATGGCTTGCGCCTTTCCTTGTTGAGCTTGGTCTCGTATGTGTCTATACTTTTCACGTCAAAGCACAGTTCTGCATGTGCATCGCGCCTACTCCACGCTGGTATGTTGGTTTGAGGTTGCGGCACCTTTTTTTGTGTTAGACATGGTTTGTATGTGTGTATGCCTTTCCTAAGCGAGATACGGCTTGGCCCGCGCGCCATAACCGCATATTACATTGTAGTGTAATCATTGCATCCGGCTTTAGGATCATTGTTCTTTCCTCAGCTGGTCGTCACCCCACTTATGTCAATCCACCCAATTTGACATTTGTGTGGTTTCGAACCGCTCATGATTGAATCATGATTCAATTGCTCTGCATTTAGTTTGCATAGTTTCAATTGCACTGCATATCATTTGCATTGTTCACACTTAGCTTTGTATAGATTGCATATCATTTTGCATTCATTTCGCATTGTCATGCATATGGCTACCAATATTGTACCTGTTAAGTTTGCTTTCTTTGCAGGCACGATATTGTATGTACGGCTCATTTGAGGCCGGCGCAATCGGACGAGCCGCACAGGTATTGTATTCTCCGAGTGAGACGTTTTGAGAATTGTATAATTCTCTTACATCCTTTCTGCATCGTAGTGTAGATTGGTGCATGCTAGCTTATAACTGTCGCATGTGTGCTTCATTACAGCTTTCTTTGCATGATCATGAGTTATGCTTGGCCTTTTGCATCGTCAGTTGCATCTTGCCCCCGCCTACGGGCGCATACCTTATCTGCGGCTTGTATGCCTATGCCTGAACTACGCTGGTTTGATTCCTAAAGGGATATGTAGGCAATAAGTAGTTCAACCATTTGCGCTTTGTATGTTTGTCCAAGTCTTGGCCTTGTCAAAAATGGGTCGTCTCGGCTTTGACATTCACTCCGCCATTGTTATGACTCGAAGTTCACAAAGAGGGCAATCAGAGCCACCCCATTTTTGACCGCCTCAAGACTTGGACGCCACCGCTTGAACACCCGGTGATCATCCATGTTCGTGTTCGTTTGGAGTTCCTGAGTTCTGCCACGCGCCTTGCCTCAGACCTCGAACTTGACTGCTTTGTGTCCGGGTTTGCACCAAACACTTGTGCTTTGCCTTGGAGGGGCAGGGAATGCCTTGTGAGGCATCCCCACACACCACCGGCAGTGGCTAGAGACCACCGGCTGTTTGGTGTTGCCATCGGCACTATATTGTGCCGGTCGGCAGTCAATTTTGTCAAAATGACAATTTTGCCTCCGACCATCTTGACAGCTTGCTTTATGAGATATTTTGAGGCAGCTGTATGGCATTGGCTTCTCCTCCATACACGTGTATGGAGGGATGCCTCTCTTGTTTTGCTTAGTGACTAAGCTTACAAGATTGCCTCCTCTATAAGAGGAGGCCTTGTCTCCCTTGCTTTAGGGTTAGAAAGATTGGAGAGGAGAAGGAAGAGCTCTGGTTTTTAGGGTTTGCTTTGGTGTATCTAACCTATATCTATACCTCTTCTTCTCTTGCCCTTGTGTGTGTTTGTGTCTCATTATTGCACACAAGCACATAGTATTTCACCTTCCCTTGGCTACTGAGGTCCCAAGAGGTTATTCTTGCTGTTCTTGACTGGTTTGGAGCTCAAGGAAGCAACAAAGTCAACATTTGTGAAGAAGGTCAACAAGGGTGAGAAACTTGCTTTATATACCCCATTCTTGCGCTCCATTTTGACCTATCTTTGAACTGTTTTTGTGCTTGTTGTTCAATACAAAAAAGTTCTATTTTTTAGTCCTCTTGATATTTTATTAAGGGTACTTTGTGCTTTGGGGAAGTTTGGCCCCTCTTAGGCCTTGAAAGGCCTCATTTTTGTGCTATTTTGTGAGAGCTCCGGGATTTTGGTGTTGAATCTTTCACCACTGAAATCTTGAGGGATTTCAGTGGTGAAGATGATGCCTTAAAGTCCTAAGACGGAGGGGGTCACCCCCTCTCCTTGATGTCCTTCAAAAGGGCAAGTTTTGCCTCTTCAGGGAGCATTGTAATTGAGTGTGTGTTGAGCATGAATGGACTGTTATTCATGCTTAGGATATCATGATTTAACATTGCTATGTGTTGGTTTTGGTCCCTTATGCATGCTTAGCATAGTTGCCATGTAATGCCTTGTATTGCCTTAACATACCTTAGGTTGTTAGCCTTAATTTGAGCATGATTTAGGCTTAGACTTATGAATGTTTTGTGCTTATTTTGACATGTTTTAGCTCTGTCCATAGTCATTTGGGTTGATATTGGCATGCATTATATAGCCCCTTTGCATTTTAGGCTTGCTAGCCTTTGAGTATGCATATGTAGCATGTGTTGCTTACCTCATTTTGATGGTTTGGAACCATTTGGCATGTCATTTCAGTCCCTTTGGTGTGCTTGTATGCTTGCCTAAGTCGCCTCTTTATTGCTTTAAAAGCGCATGTTGTATGCCTCATGTTTTGGCCTTTGTATGTGCCTTTATACTTGGACCATTTAGATGCCATCTAGGTGTTCCTTGAGTATTGTTTAGGTCTGTCTTTGACCTATTTCGAGTCCCTTGGCCTTGTGTGAGGCTTGGTGGGTTTGACCTTGGTTTAAGCCCTTTGGCTTGCCTTAAGTGCTTGGACCTTAATTGCATGTTTAGCTTGCTTTGTTGCTTGGTTTGGGCACCAAGTTTAGCATGATTTCAGAGCTTTACAATGCATGTTAGTTGTCCACACTTAGCCTCTTTTGAGTGCGCTCGAGAATTGCTTGTTTATGCTTAAGTTGATACCTTAACATATGCATGTGTGTGTGTGTGGTAGCTCTCATACTTAGCATTTTGGCCACTGATTTTGGGCCTATTTGGGGTTGCCTAGATCATGTTTAAGGCCATAATTTACTTGCTTGCATATTTACCTCATGTTGGCTTGTATGCTTTGCATAAGTACATGGCATTGTTCATATTGCATGATACCGGCAGTCAACTTATGGCCGATGGATTAATCTTGTGCCGGTGACCACATACTTCAGCCGGTGGTGTTTCCCCTCAGCCGGTGATACCCCCCAGTGCCTTGAGAAGTGGTTCTGAGACTTTGGCAGTTTTCAAAGGAGCAAAGCAGGGAAAATAGAGGCAAGCTAGGCATGGCAGTGCAATTCCGAGCGGCATCCGAGTGTGCATGCATTGGGCCCTCACCCCGAGGCGGTTTACTGTTTTTCTTAGATTGATTATTTTGTTAATTTAATTAATTTGTAATATTTAATTGGCTTGCGTAGTTAATTATTTGTATTATTCTTTTGGTCCCTCCGAGCGAGGGCGAATCTGTAATAAGTGTGGGTGAGTGATGTGTATGTCTTCCAACCCCCACTTCTTTCTTCCCTTTTACTTACCTGCTTTTAATGGTTAGTATTAGGGCACGTTTATTTTAGCATACCTGATGCTATGCATGCGTGCATCCATGCATTTGTTTACATGCACCGGGCTCGGTACATCATGCAAACTGCATTGTATTTTCAAATTCCAAATTGAATACGTGCATCGAATAAAGTGCATTTCACATGCCATCTTTAGGGTTAGCCGAGCCTACTCTAAATTGCATCCTTGCCTGTGTTGCATTAGCCATTTAACATGAACTAGGCCATGCATGTTTGCTAACTAGTTTCTTGTTTTGGCACGGAGTACGATGTAAGTATTTACGCTTTAGCATACCACATGCGTGTGAATGTTGCCATGATAGTATGCTTACCATGTGGCTAAGTGCTTATATGCGATAAACTGTTTGAATGCCTGTGGGTGGAGGTTGGGTTGCTTGAGTTGGAAATACTCATTGAAATCCGTGTTTTAGCCTACTTGCGAGTAGCAAATTCCGAAGCATTTTTAAAACGAACGGATATGCAATGTTTATTCCCAAATTAGGCAATCTAGTCTATATTTGTTTGTCATGCATAACATAGTAATTCTAGGCTAATAACCCAATAAGAGCATGTAATGTTTTCAAAATCGGATATCACGGTTAGTAGAGGCGGTCTTGACCGGCGAAGGGGTGCTCATAGTGACCTTCCCGATCGCACTCCAAGCTCCAGAGCCAAGACCACTTTGGTGATGACGGACACGTATTCTTCGCACCGAAGTCGTGGTTTCTAAATTTCTCATTTAAAAAATATTTAGGTGGCGACTCTGTAATCTGGCAAAGCAGTCCATGTTTGGCACTACTTTTTCAAAATCTATTTTTCTTCAAAACGATTTGCCAGAGTTGGACTCTTTGGTTCAAGATTTAGAACCGCAACACACAAAAAGGGAGTCCGAACTGTAGCATAGAGGCCCCCGGGCGCTGTTACAGTTGTCTTCGGAGGAGCGCGAGCACTTAGTCACTTTATTAAAAAATTTCAAAGACGTTTTCGCATGGTCTTACGAAGACATGCCTAGAATCGATCTTGAGATTGTACAGCACCGGATCCCTCATGACTGGGCTCTCAAGATTAAAGAAGAGAAGAGGTCACCAAGCAAATCGACGCAGGGTTCCTGCTGGTAACTGAGTACCCAACTTGGCTGGCGAACATAGTTCTGGTGCCAAAGAAGGATGGCTGGATTTGGGTATGTGTGGATTTCAGGGATTTAAACAAAGGCAGTTCGAACGACGACTTTTCTCTGCCACACATGGACGAGTTAGTGGATTTCACTGCTGGGCATGCGCTACTTTTGTTCATGGATGGATTCTTAGGCTACAATCAGATATTAATGGCACCCGAAGATTGGGAGAAGACTACTTTCACCACTCCGTGGGGAACATACTGTTACAGGGTGTTGCCATTTGGGTTGAAGAATGCTGGAGCTACATATCAACGGGTCGTGAACACGATATTGCACGACATGATCCATAAAGAGGTTGAGGTGTACGTGGACGACATGATTGTTAAGTCCAAAGAAAGAGAGGGCCACTACACCGTCTTGCAAAAGTTATTCCAAAGGATCAGAGAATTTCGGTTGCGGCTGAATCCTCAGAAATGTACATTCGGTGTTACAATAGGGAAAATGCTGGGGTTCTTGATTACACAGAGAGGTATCGAAGTCGACCCTTCCAAAATCAAGGCCATCCTAGAAATGCCACCACCAAGGACTGAAAAGGAGGTGCAAGGCTTTCTGGGTAAAGTGTAAATCATAAGACGGTTTATCTCAAAATTAACCTTGACTTGTGAACCACTTTTTGGTCTCTTGAAGAAAGGAAAGAAATTTCAATGGGACGGCCGATACCAAACCGCTTTTAAACAGATCAAGCAATATCTACCGAACCCACTCGTGTTGTCACCACCTGAGTCGGGGAGGTCGTTGATTCTGTATCTTTTAGTGACTGAAACTACGATGGGCTGCATGCTTGCACAAGAGTCTGAGGATAGAGTGGAGAAGGCCATTTACTATCTGAGCAAGAAGATGCTGGAGTATGAGACTCGCTACACTCCATTAGAGAAGGCTTGTCTGGCCTTGGTATGGGCTACCAGGAAGCTGCGGCACTACCTGTTAGCTCATTTTGTAATGTTGGTTTCAAGATTAAATCCCATCAAATATCTCTTCGAGAAATCGACACTTACAGGTAGGCTAGCTCGTTGGTTGCTTCTGCTTTTTGAATTCGATCTGAAGTATGTGACTCACAAGTCAGTAAAGGGGAGAGCGATAGCGGAGTTCCTAGCCGATCACCCAGTGGAAGGGGATGAAGCAGTTGAGTACTTATTCCCGGACGAGGCCATACTGTATATCAAAGAAGAATTTTGGACGATGTACTTTGACAGAGCGTCAAACCAATACGGGTATGGGATAGAGGTGTTGCTAATAGCACCCGACAACTCCCGTATACCTTTAGCATTCAAACTCCGGTTCAAAGTATCGAACAACGAAGCAGAGTATGAACCATGCATTGCTGGTTTAGAAGCCGCCCTAGAACTAGGGGCAAAATGGTTGGACGTCATTGGGGACTCGAACCTTGTTGTATCTCAAGCTAAAGGAGATTAGAAAGTCAAGGAAGAAAAGATGAGAATCTACCACCAGACCCTGGACTTGCTGATTCCTTGGTTCGAGAAGCTGAACTTCGCTCATTTGTTAAGAGAGAACAACAAGTTCACAGATTCACTAGCAACTCTATCTTCTATGATAGACATCCCTTTCGGGGTCCGGATGCGTCCGATCATCATCGAATAGAAATTTGTGCCAGCCTACGAGCTGATTGCTGCCATAGACGAGGTACAAGATAAGAACCCTTGGTATTACGATGTCTGGAATTTCTTGGAGAAAGAAGCATATCCACCAGGGGAAAATGCCAAAGACAAGAGGGCAATTAGAAGAATGGCTGCTCAGTTCATCATCTACAAGGGAAAACTGTATAAGAGAGGCCATCTCGGGATGCATAAGTTGTGTGTTGATGCTGAAGAATCAAAGCACCTGATGGAGGCCATCCATGGAGGAGAATGCGGAGCGCACATGAACGGGGTGATGCTAGCACAGAAGATCCTCAGACAGGGTTACTACTGGTCCACCATGGAGGATGATTGTATCGGCTTTGTTCGGTGATGCCACAAATGTCAGATCCATGCAAACCGCATGAACATCCCGCCATCGAAGCTGTACAATATGACTTCGCCATGGCCATTTTTAGTTTGGGGAATCGATGTGATCGAGGCTGTCACTCCGAAGGGGTCTAATGGACATGAGTTCATTCTAGTCGCGATAGACTATTTCACAAAGTGGGTTGAGGCCCAATCTTACGCAGTGTTGAAGGCTTCGCATGTTGCAAAGTTCATCAGAAACAACATCATCTGTCGTTACGGGGTCCCGAACGAGATTATTTCAGATAACGGTTCCCACTTCAAGAAGGAAGTGATTGACTGTTGGAAAAATACAACGTGAATTTTCATAAGTCATCCACATATCAGCCGCAGACCAATGGAGCAGTTGAGGTCGACAATAAGAACATCAAACACATTTTGCAGAAGATGTTGGAAACCTACCGGGACTGGCCAAATAAGCTGCCATTTGCTCTGTGGGGCTACCGGACTTCAATCAGAACTTCTACTGGGGCAACTCCGTATTCATTGGTTTATGGAATGGAGGCCGTTCTATCTATCAAAAACGAGGTTATGTCACTGCGAGTACTAGCTGAGTGTCAGATAGCTGAGGCTGATTGGTAGCAGAGCAGATTCAAAGAACTCATGCTGTTTGATGAGAGAAGACTGAAAGCACTGTACCATGTTCAGGGTTATCAACGAAGAATCGCCAAGGCTTTCAAGGAGAAGGTTAAGTCCAGGAATTTGAAAGATGGAGATTTGGTGCTCAAAGACAACCGAGCTCCCATTAATAACCCTAGGGGCAAGCTCAGACCCAATTGGACTGGCCCTTATATCATCAAGTCTATCTGGTCGGGCGGAGCTGTCGTTTTAATGGATCTAGATGGCCTAGAGTTCTCACAGCCGATCAATATGGACAAGTTGAAGAAATATTACCCCTGAGTGGCTCGCTAGGTCGAAAACCCGAAAGGGCAACCTAGGCAAAAGTTAGAGCATGAAAATTTTGAAATTACAAAAACTAAGCTCTCAAGGTCGAAAATCCGCAAAGGGCGGCCTTGGCAAAAATTAGAGCGTAAAAGGAGAGTGTAAATACTCGAGTGAACCTAAGCCTGAACTGCGGAAGGCTTGATTCCCATGTTTGAGATACATAGGCAACTTCATCCTGAAGTTCAGCCATAAACATTTCCCCGATCAACTTTGTCCATTTGATCATCTCGGTCATCTTTGTCTATTCCGCATTCAAGAGCCTCGATGATCTCCGGCAAGGTTATTCAGACTAGGGCGGCTTTCCAGCTAGAATTGGGTTGTGCATCTCGCTGATGATCTCAGCGTGTCGGCTTTAATTCATATCGAAAATGGTTTTGAAAAGTTTTAATAAAAGTTGATTTTGCTCAAATTAATCTTTTTACGACTTAGACTATTTTTGGACCAAACGGAAAATTTTTAGTACCCATAACTTTCAATTTCATTGATTTCAGTATAGAGTTCTCCTACTCTTGAATACAAATCGAAGTTGCTTTTTATTACATTCATAAAGAAAACTTGAAAGTTCTGATTAAAGCAAATAAATTCGGGGCATAGGTCAGGTGTTCCTGCGCCCCCTCCCAGAGCTGGTCGAAGCTTCTAATGCCAAGCTGGGCCCAATCTGTGCCTCTTTATTGAGCCAATCTATGCACTCATCAGATAAGGTGCAACTGAAAGTGGGAGCGGGGGCCAAAAGCTCTCTCGTCCTCCATGCCGGGGCATACCGAGCTAGCTCTGCACCTCGGACCGGAAATGCAGCTGGGTACTCTATCCCCTCTGCCGGGCAAGTCTGATCATGTCCAAACTAACGCCAGAATCGGAACGGAAAGTAGAAGACACAATGTGTCAAACCAATAAACTGAATCCCGGGCTGCTGGGACATGCTGTAGCTCATTGTCGGTAGATTGAACCAAAGACAATGCCAAGTAATGCGGTCTGCGGACAAATTGCATAGCCAGTCAAACCAGCATCCCTCATCAAGGGCATCAACTAGACGTCGTCGGAAGAAGTAGCCGCGAGCTGAGTATGCTGGGTAAGAGTCCACAACCTGCAATTTGTCCATCAACCACATCTAGGGAGGGATGAAAAATGAGAGATTAAAGAATAGAGAGATGTATGATGAGAGAAAAGTGAGAAAAGGGTTTTGAGAGAAAAATCGAGCCTGAGGGCCGAGTGATGTGAGCAATATATATGTGAGGAAGGGTGGGAACATTACCTGCAGCAGTAGTGGACTCCCTATAAATCTGGTCGTTTCCCAGCGATGGAAAGCATCCAAGCCCATTAATGTCTCGGCCAATGTCATGGCAATGCAACTCTTGCCCTCTTTCAAGCCTTGGGCAACTTCGATCAGACGAATGGTAGACCCGCTAAAGCCTGGGGCAAGCAAAAAGTGAGATAGCATGCACAAACAAAGGGCATGACGCCGAAAACCTTGCCAGTGGTGATCACCGCGGTCACCAGCATCAGAAAAGCGATGAATCAAGCTGAGGATGTCCAATTCTCCATCGCGGATCAGAGATCGAGCGTCGTGCATAGTGAGCCTACACATTCGTCCTAGGGCTTGAGTGTGGCCAAAGCGAAGCTGGGACAAGATTTCTTCGTCACGTTCGGATTCCATCAAAGCTTGGAAATCTTCAAAGGTAGGACACACCTCTTGCTCGCCAAAGCTAAAGACGTGTGTTACCGGATTCCAAAACCTTGCCACGGCGTGGAGAAATGGAAGATGCAGCGAAGTGTGACTCAACATGAATAGTGCATTTATGTCGAAGCCCTAGAAGTTCAACTTTTCTGAGCCGTCCAACATAGCAATCCAAGATGTGAGATTTTTGATGAAAAATGCCTCCATTTTGATGTAAAACTGAGATGGAATGAGAGAACCATGAAGCTGGAACCTTTATAGAGGATAAGGCACTGTTCGGAAGATATGTGTCAAAAATCTGGAGGTCACCAAGCCAACTGGTCGGCCGACCACTTTTTCTGGTCAGCCAGCCAGTTTTTCTGGTTAGCCGACCACATAACTGGTCTCCAGGGCAAAAAAACTGGTCGGCCAGCCACTTTTGGTGATCGACCATGGAGGAAAACTGATTTTTGGTCTTTTCCTAGTCTCTAGAAGAGAGCTCCTAGCCTTTCCATGTGTTGGGAGTATTGAAGGTCCGCGTTTCCCTTTGTTTCGGATGCATTCCGTCGCCCGATTTGTCTGAAATGCATTTTCTTATCGAGTTGTTGTTAAGTTTTGCTTATCGAGTTGTTAAGTTTTATCGAGTTGTCAAGTTTTGTTCGTCGAATTGTTGCTCTTTGTTTATCAATATTGTCGGGATTTGCTTATCAAGTTGTAAACTTGCTAAGGTTTTGTTGTTTCTTAGTAAGTTAAGTTGTTTGGTTTGTTGCGTCAGTTCACTACTTGACTTGGCAATGTAAAATGCTCAATTTCCATTCAATGTCATTTTTGTACGAAGTGATGCGATGCGATGCGATGCTAAGAACACAAAATACAACACTTTTTGAACAAAAAGTTGTTTCATTCCATCATAGTTCTTTTTTACAACATTTTATAACAAGGGTACAAGTTTTAAAGAAAATGAAACTGCCTAACACTGTACAATGTGCTACAACTACAAGTAAAAAAGAAAAATAAAACAAGAACATCTGTATCAGTGTTGTCGGGCTCAAGATCAGGAGGCTCTCTTCATCCTCTTCGGCTGAGCAGCCTCTACACCACCTGCGCCAGCACCATCATCTGAATCAGAGCTGCCGTCCTCAGGATCCTCCTCGGCATCACCTCCACTCTCAGAACCGGAACCAGAGTCCTCCTCTCTCGCTGCGGAAGTCTCCAATTGAGGATGCACAGACCCCTCCTCCTCGCTAGAGTCCTCATCATCTCTGATAGGCGTTCTATGCCTGCCTCGGCTGTGAGTCAAGTCCCCTCTCCCAGCTCCTCGAGAAGGCCTGGATAACCCAGCCTGTAGCGGTGGCATATAAAAAAAAGAGGGCAATTTGAATACATTAGCCAATATGTATATCAGATGCAAAGACAAGAAAGCTACATAGAGTGGGTGCATGCAAATACAGTATATGAATGTGGTGTGTGTCAGATGTGCTCTACACATGCAGTCGACCAATGTAGTTAAATAGTCAAATTCAGCATGTCATCAGAAGTATGATAAATGCAAGAAAATTGAAAAGTACCGAAACACCGGTGATGAACAGTTGCGTCTCCCTCCGCAAAACCAAACTCTCGAGTGAGGCCACCACTCCGAGTAACCCATCACAATACTCTCTGGGAGGTTGCAGATACAAGCTCAAGTCATCAGTGAATGAATGAATGTCTAAATAGATGAATGTTACATCAAAATTGTAAAGCATATCGGTGGCGAGTCAGGGTCACTGATGTGCCGATGATCAGGCAATGGAGGCTCCAATGGAATCGAGTAAGACATCCCATATCGCCACTGTCACCGGCCGATTGGAGATCTGCCATCCAAAGATGATGGTAAGTCGGGAATCCCACCCCACCTCTCGACGCACGCTACTGCTAGTCAAAGGGGTATCTGCGACCCAGACTCGACTCGACGATGACGTGCCAGCGGCCCTCCGTGTGGGAGTACAGATACCTGACAGTGGAGGCATCAAGTACGTATGGCGGTAGGTCACGTACTCCCTCTCCTCCAAATGCAGAACTGCATCAGTACCCAACATGAGCTCCTCGACCTCCCGAGAAGTGAGTCTCTCAGTGGATCGCATGTCATCTAGAGGTGCTGAAGGGATACCCTGATCAGGTTGCCCATCGTTTGACGCATAAAGCGATCCCCCAAAAACCAGGCCCTGCCAACTGGCCCCTCAAATAAAATCCTATATAAAGAAGAGGCCCATGCCCCAGGGAATCGGAAATGGGTATCTCCTCCCAAGGGTGCCCAGGGTTGCCAAGTGATCTGTGGATAACAAACTGATTAGATGTCATAAATATGCAAGATGAACCAAAGCTAAAAACATGAAGAACTAAGAGTTCTGGATTACCTCCGTCGGTCGTACGGTATCGAAGAACTGTCTAAGGTAGGGCAGAGTCTCCCGAGTCCTCGGCCAGCACCGACCCTCGAATCTGCGAGAATAGGGGATCTCAAGAGGAACCTCCACCTCAAGATATGGGGCCAGCGTCGGGAAGTATGCATAAACCCATAGCTGTGAAAGAACAAGATAGTGGCCGTCAAAATACAGAATGTATAGAAAATATAGAATGCTGAGTGCAGGATATGAATACAGAATGTATAGAAAGTACAGAATGCTGAGCGCAGAATGTGAATATAAAATGTACAGAGAATACAAAATGCTGAGAGTGGAGTACAAAGTACAGAATGTAAAATGTGTCGTGTGTGCAGTATACAGATAATGAAAAGCATAAATATAAATCAAGAGGATAGAAAGTACCTCCCAGGATCTCCAGTAGCCACCGACTACGTTCCCTCGCTTGCGGGAGGTCGCGCTCATATAACAGTAAAGGGTAGCGAGGTCGGCGCCACCCTAATCATATTGGCTGACCTGTGATAGGTTTACCAAAGCGCTGAGCAGATAAAGTCCAATAGTGTTCCCCCTGTCGGAGAACAAAGTGGTCTCGAGGAGGAACATCAAAAACCCCCGAGCATACTGCTCTATCTCCTCGACAGTCTCGGGCGAAGTCCCCCTGTACTGCACGGGAAACTAGGTGTACCTGACTTTACCCAATGATCTGTCGATCGGCGGGCGGACTCCCAGTAGATAAATCCAAGCCGCCTCCCACTCGCTCATATCTGCGTCATAGGGGACCGGTCGACCGGCTACGTCAAGGCCAGTCAGCATGGCGAAGTCAAATGGGGTCATCATCATGTCCCTAGTAGCTGAAAAGTGGAACGAGTTAATGGTGTCCCACCACCTCTCCACGAGTGCCCCCATAAGGGTCCTACTCGCCGGGTAACGTGATAGCCTTGTGCAGAAAGGTCTAAATCCCGCCTCGTCGACGATATGGCGAACGGTATCTGGGAGCTCCACATACCACTCCCTAGCAAGGATCAATCTGTAACCCCATGTGGAACGGGAAGAAACCTGCATTCAGAATGAACAGATGTATTCAGTTTCAGATTGAAATGTATGAGCTGTGTGCAAATCAAATTAGACACTATGTTATGGACTGCGTGTTCACTATGAGCTGTGTGCAAATTAAATCAAATCTGTATTTGTGTGTTCGTGTAATTTAGCGTGTTCAGATGCAAATGCAATGAATGAGTTGTCTGTTCACCAATGAAAATGTATGAGCTGTGTGTTCACGAATGAAAGTGTATGAGCTGCGTGCAAATGCAATGAATGCGCTGTGTGTTCACCAATGAAAATGCATGAGCTAAGTGTTCAGAATTGAAATGTGGGAGCTGCGTGTTTAAAATGAAGTGTATGAGCTGTGTGTTTAGAATTGAAAGGTGTGAGCTGCGTGTTCAGAATTGAAATGTGTGAGCTGGGGGTTTAAAGTGAAGTGAACGAGCTGTGTGCCCGAAGAACGAGCTGTGTCCCCGAGAATGTGTCGTGTGCCTGAGACAAACTGTGTGGTCAGAATGAGCCGCGTGTTCAAAGTAAGCTGTGTGCCAAATTAACAAAGTGTTGTGTTGTGAGCTGCGTGCCAAATGGACAAAATACTGTGTTGTCAGCCACATGCTAAAATGACCAGAGTATTTCTATATATGAGCTGTGTGCCAAATAGACCGGGTGGTGTGTGAAGGTGTTCAGAAAGAACTGATAAAATACATAGCGAAAGCATGAAATGTGCAGGAAATGTAGAATACATTGTAGAGAACGTGGAAGTAAGGTACGTACCTCTCGCGCCTGGTAGGATAGATGAGACTCAAGCTCTCATAGCAGCAAGTCTGCAGGCACCCGTTGCGCAAAGTCGATGAAATGATGGAAAGTACTTAGAGGAAGGATATGCTCTTACGGGTGGTACCTCTCCAGGTCGAATGGCCGCATCCTCGGAGGCAATGACATGACGTCGGGCTCATCCTCTACCCTCAGGGAGCCTCCACCGTACAAAATATGATCAGCCATCTGAAGAAAGATGCAAAAATGAGTGAAATGAGCAAAAATTGCAAAAAGTCAACTCTCGGGAAAGGAAAAAGTCAACAAAAGTCAACTGCCGAGAAAATGTGCCAAACTTCGAGACAAACATACCTCAAGTGGTGAAAATGGAGAAAAAAGCTCCAAAATCAAATTTTAATCGGTTCAAAGTGAAGAAAATCAAAAGCTTTCGCGAAACAACTTCGCGTGGGGCACTGGAAAACGCGTATAAGGCGCAGATCTGAGGGGGAAAATGGTCTAGGGAGCAAGAGGAGCTGATTTCGGCCTTAGAGGTGTGAGCAAAAGTGATTCGGACAAGTCAACTTAAAGACCCGAACCTAAAAGGAAAAAACTGCCTCAATTTTTATAAACTGGTCGGCCGACCAGTTTTTCTGGCTGGCCAACCACCTTGTGAGCAAAAACTGGTCGGTGGCTATTCTAGGTGGTCGGCCATCCCCCCTGGGTGGTCTCCAAGGTCCCTTGGTTCTTCCTATGTATTTTGGTGATGATTGGAGTCCTCGACTCTCGAGAAAGTACAAGAAAAGTGCGCTTTTCGGCGCGAGATGTCTCCGCGGGAACTTCAATTCAAGTCTTCGACGTGTGGCTCGTCGTTACTCGCCAAGAGCAAGGTGTATCCTTTTTGAGTACGTTGCGACCCCTCCGAGAGGTAAATCGGAGGTCGTGTTTGAGTTGCTCTCTTTAAGGCTCGTACTTCTTTACTCAGCGTTTTGTTTCAAGCATGCTTTTGAAGTTGCATTCTTATGCACACCACTTGCATTGTTGTGCACATTCCACTGGTATTTTCATGCACCCATACTTTACTTACGTCGTCACGCATGTTTCGCTTGCATTGCTATGCACTTTTCCATCGGCGTCATACGTATCTGCGTTCAATATAGCGTTGAACATATGTTGATAACTATGTTGTACCTGTTAAGTTTCTCTCTTTTGCAGGCACGATATTGTATGCACAGTTCATTCGAGGCTGGTGTGACCAGACGATATTGTAAGCACGGTTCATTTGAAGCTGGCGCGACCAGACGAACCAGACGGTATTGTATTCTCTGTGTGAGACGTAGCAAGAATTGTGCAATTCTCTTACATCTTTTTTGTATGTGATGTAGTTTGGTCTGTATTCGCTTGCTTAAATTGTTGCATTTATTGTGTATATTTGCTTCATTACAACTTTCTTTGTATGATCATAAGTTATGTTCGGCATCTTGCATGTCCTTTGCATTTTGCCCCTGCCTGCGGGCACATCTTTTTTATTATCTCGTCTATTTGTCTAAGTCTTCGTCCTTGTCAAAAATGGGTCGTCTCTAGGCTTTGACATTCACTCCCGTCACTTATGACTTTCGAGTTTTGTCAAAGAGGGGCAACTGTAGACACCCTATCTTTGACCGACCTTAAGACTCAGACGTCATCGATTGAGCACTCGGTGATGGTACATGTTCTGCTTGTTCTGAGGTTTCGAAATTTCGACTGAGTGCCTTGCCTCCGAGCCTCAGAACTTTTTGGTGCTTTGACTTGGTCTATGGACCAGGTCTTGTTTTCTCTTCCCGGAGGGAGGGAGAGGTCTTGTAGACCACCTCTTAGTGGCCATGGGCTACTTTTCGTGGTCGTAGGCCACTATTCTCGTTTGGAGACTAGCTTCCGATTTTCGACGTCGTCGGCTGCGCGCCTCGGCTCGGGACCACTTAACATTCTCCGTTTGGCATGGTTTTCGGAACACACCTTGTTTCCTCTGTCTAGAGGGACACTGTGGCCCGGGAGACCACTTTTGTGGTCGCACACCACTTTCGGTGCTCAACAGCCAATTTTCGAGGCACCCGGCCGCACGCTTTGCCTCCCAAACTCTCGTTTTGCATCCATGTTGGTTCATTTTTGGCATGAACCTTGTTTTCCTTGTTTGGGAGGTGGTACAAGGGTAGGAGACCACCTTTTCTCCTTGGAGACCACTTTTTCCTTACCAGCTGGTTTTCTTGTTGAGAAATTGGTTTTCTTGATCTTCGGGCCACATTTACTGGTCTCCCACCACACTTTGGGCTTGCTTTCAGTGTGGAAACCACCAATACCCTTGGCCGACCACCTTTTTTTGGGAGACCACTTGCCCTAGTCGGCCGACCAAGGAAAGTGGTAGGCCGACCACCTTTTCTAGTCGGCTGGTTTCCTCCTGTTTTGTCAGATTGTGTAGATGCCAGCTGTGCCTGTAAGGCCCCTGAAATATGTATTTACTTCTCAGACCCTAATGATGAATTATTTTCTTAAAGCCATCGTTTACTTGAATTAATTTGAATCTTGTCAGTTAGCAATTGTTATTTTTATTTTTATCAAAACAGAAATTCCCTAACCTAATTTAATTATACCTAGGTTACATGTATTTAACTTCAAGCCCTCATTTATATATATATATATTTTATTTCAAAACTTGCCCCCAAAATAGTAATTATATCTTGTACCATGGTATGCCATCAATCTTGCATATATATATATATGTGTGTGTGTATATACACCTTGAGGGATGTGCCTAGGACCTAAATTAATAAAAAATTTACCCCATCACACTCCCCCAAGGCTAGCCCTCCTAGGGAAGGGAGAAAGGAGCCAATTTTCCAAGATGATGATTATGAAATCCTAGAGAAATACAACCTAGTGATCTACCTAGGATACAAAATCCAAGAATTGGTTTTATTACAACTAGATTTGGCCTTAACCAATGGAACAAGCCTCCTAAGACCCTTCTATTCCTTTAGAATTCAAGAAAAATCCTAACTTTCCATCCAATCCCAACTAAAGGGCTTTTATGTCCTTTTATCCCAAATTTGCCTATATATACCACACCCTCCCTAGCTTGCAAATATACACACAACACACTCACTCACACACATTTTGGTTAGAAAGAGAGAGGAGAGCAAGGAAGAGAAATCTAGAGGAGAAGAAGGAGGAAGAAAAGAGAGTTTCTTGTGCAAAGCTTGGAGGGTAAGCCACCAACACAACCCTCTCTTCATTTTCTTTTCTAATACATGTTTTTAAAGATCCTAAATAAAGTTTCAGATCTGTTATTATCAAGCTCCTATGTTAAAAATACTAAGATTTGAGTATTGTCTACATCTCTCTTGTATTCTACCCATTTTGGCACAAAACGATCTTCTTTTGTACAAATCTCTCAACTTTTCAAGGGTACTCTTTCAAACAAATTTTCTGAGTTAAACATGTGATAGTTAGCATATTTTCTTCACAAAAGAAATGAGACTTTCCCATGGTGGAACCCCCTTTTTATAATTTTTCTTGTTTTGGGCATTCTACCTTAAAACCTGTTTTTGCAGTCAACTTCCAAAAATTCCAGAAAAATGTACAAAAATATTCTGAACCTCTATTTTGTGTCAAAACCTTCCTTAATGAGTTATCTTTCAACTAAAATTGGTTTCATCGAAAAAAAATTGAGTGGTTTGCAAGAAAATCAAGTTTTCGTAACAGTCAACAGAACTGGGCAGATTCTGGACAGCTCTGGACAGTGCTGGACTATTTTCTAAATAACTTAAAATCGGAAAAAGCAATCCCATTTCCGAAAAATGTTCTAGAAACTAGATCAAATTCTCTACGAACCATAGGAAAACCGAGTCCGGTGGATGATCCTAAGTAGTCCTTTCATATTAACCTTCATGTGATGTTAAATATGGAAATTTGTTATGTTGGATGTTTTATGCTCTTGTATTCATGAAAATGTTTAATGGCTTATTATCATATCTTGGCATGATGTTGTATGGGTATGTTATGTTATTTATCTTCTTATCTTGAGAAGGCATGCTTATGTGGATTTTATTTTATTGTTTAGTTAGACTAACCTTGACTTAAAACACTTAATTCAACGGGAATCCTACTTGGGTGGGTATTGGGTTTTAACACTTGAGTTATGAAAAGATGATAATATGCGATATGTGGTTGTTGGGATGCGTTCCTATTGAAGTTAAAATCTTAGCAAGTGGTTTTGGGACCCTTGAGCGGAGGTTGTATTCGGACCCTAGGTGGTTTGGTGTAAGGAGGGATTCGGGCAAGGCCCTATTTTTACCGTCTCTTTTGAGGCCCTGCGGTTGGCACTACGTGGTATATAACCGTTGGTAGGCATCCGAGGTTAGTTCTGCAACAAAGCAGCAAAAGAGGGGGCATACCGAATAATCCGCGTCCGATTCTTGTGGTCGGGAGGACGGAATCTCTTTGGGGGATTTCTAGTTACTAACATCTGACTCAACTCTTAATGTATTTATTTGTTTATTGGAGTATCATGCTTTACTACTTGGTGCTATAAATGTGATTGTGTATTGGACTGGGAAAAGGGGTGGGATGTGTGTGTGTGTTTACTGGGCATTCAAAGCTCACGGCGTATCATGCCAGGTGACGAAGCAGAACTCGTAGCGGAAGAAGACGAGCCGGAAACCTTTGAAGACTTTTGGCTATCTTAGGAATACTAGAAGTTTCTTTTTGAATATTTTTGTAAGACTCATATGAAGCTTAAAACTTTCTTTTGGGATGTAATGTAATGGAACAATCTTTTTAATCAAGTATAATTGTGGTTGTTATGTATCTATATCCTATGTATAAACCTTATCGTTGCTTATGAGACCTTGTGCCAATGCCTTGTAAGATCTGTCAAAAAGGTAGTGCGCTGCCTAAGAAAGCTGGACTTAGAAGGGAGGCTATTTTGACTCCTCCGGCGATCTGGGATCTTACCTGGTTATTGACCATAGGACTCACTAGTGACTCTCTCTTGATCGCAACCTATAGTGTAGAATCAAGGCGTCCACAAAGGCCAAGCTTGGAAGGCCTGTTGTATCCTCCATATACGTGTATGGAGGATTTACATCCAAGTTTTTAGCTTCTTGAGGAAGCTTTAGCTTCAAACCTCTATAAGAGAGAGCCTCTCCCTCATTGGCCAGGGTTCAGAAATTGGCTTAAGGCAACGTAATAACCCTAACCGCCGATTAATGCTAAATCATGATTAATTATGCCTAATAGTAATTTAGAAGGAATTCGGGATTAATTTGCATATGCGTTGCATGCCTTATGTGCCTCTATCTATTCAGCGTCAAAATCTCTATTCTTGTTTTAAGCTTCAAACTGCGAATTGGAAGCCTTATCGGCGCCCGATTCCGAAATTGATTAGTGTTTTAGACTAGCTGGAATATATATGATTTTAAGGTAGGCTCAGTTAAAATTCAATTTGGAATGATTAAATTAGATTAAATAATGTTAAATTATGGAACCTAGATAATTACTATTTTGCCATTATAGTGGGCCAATTGTTTAGTCTTGATTTAGCTTTACTTAGCATCATTTTGTTCATCCTCTTGAGCTCAAAACCGGCTAGAGGGAGGGAGAGTGAGGAGAACTTGGTTTCATCAAGATTTAGCTTGGATTTTGGAAGAATTTGTAGGAGAATTGCAAGATTGAGCTTTGTGGGAGCCGAATAAGCAGAGGAGCCAGCAGGAATGTATCCGGAAGTCAGAGACTATTCGGCTCCGTACTAACCGATTAAGATATCGAATGTATAGAAATTGCCAAATAGATGGGAAGATATATATTGGAATAAACAACAGGATAATAAGTAAAAAGTGGGCTCTGGACCCGAGGTCCAGAAAATGAGTATAAATGCAAGAGTTTCAGATTGAGGAAGGTATGTAAAAAAAAACACTTCACTAAATTTATAAAACAAGCTTTCTTGAGTAGAAGAACTAACTTGCCCGTCGGAGTGCTAACCCCGGCACCGCCGACCGGAGTATTTGTCTTTGCAGGTGACTAGCTGAGTATCAAGAGCGTCTCCTAGGATCTGAAGAGTATTTCCAAAACCACTTCCCCACAATTGGCGCCGTCTGTGGGAATACTCAAATACATCCATGGAAGGCGTGACTCAAGATTCTCCGATAGCCACCGACGCGATCGCACAAAGAATCGACCTCACTCCGGCAAACACGCTCGAGAAGGAAATCGTCGCTGCAAGACGTGCCTTGAATGTTGATTCACAAACCACTCCAGCACAGGAAACGATGTTATCCATCTTAGAACGGGCCAGAAAGACCAAGCACAGTTTAGACAACACCATCGCTGAGAACGAGCGCCTTCGCCGCGATCTGGCCTCAGAAATAGCAAAGTCCAGACAAAAAGTGCGCCAGGTTTCTAAGCGACCCCCAAGGGCGGGCAATCTATGGTCTCGGCCCCGATAGCAAAACACCAACACTCGTTGTGCTTCAGCTGATTACTTTGAGAAGTCGACACAAGACGAACATCTCCAGCGGAGTGTTCCGCATGATAACATCCATATGATATACAGCCTGTCAAAAACCCCGGCCATACACGCAATCCAGTCCCTACCAGGCCCTCAGCAGCAACTCACGCCAACCAAGCGATCCCGAGAATCGTCAAGCATCACCTTTGACGATTCTGATTTGCTTGGCGTAACACTCCCTCACATCGATTCGTTAGTTGTCGCGCTACGCGTAAACCGGTTTACCGTCGAAGGAGTTCTTATAGACCAGGGCAGCACTTCGGAGGTCATGTACTATAAAACCTTCGTCAAACTCGGGTTCACCGAATCAGATCTGACTCCAGCCCCTTATCCCTTATTCGGCTTCAATGCCAATCCAGAATACCCTCTGGGAAAAATCAACCTACCCGTTCGAGCGGGTTCCAGAACGGTGGATGTAGAATTTCTGGTCGTCCGGCTGCCATTGTCATACAATCTCATTATGGGGCGATCGTGGCTTCATACTTTGTAGGCCGTCCCCAGCACCTACCATCAATTGTTACGTTTCCCAACAGAACACGGTATTGAGCAGATCCGCGGCTCCCAAAAATCGGCACAAGCATGTTACCTCATGGCCGCCAAAACGCCAAAGGAGTTGCAGGTAATCTCCATCGAGGTACCCAATCGGGAAATCCTGGATGATGTCTGCGGCGATAGCGAAAAACCCGCGAAGGTTTAGACCGAGTTGACATCGATGGAAGCCCGGAAAAGTTCTTCATGATCGGCACCTCTTTAAACCAAGCCGATAGACAACAGCTGATCTCCTTTCTACTTGCCAACCTCGACGTCTTTGCGTGGACTCCGTACGAGATACCGGGTATAGATCCATCCGTTTCACAGCACCACCTGAACGTCAACCCCACGTGCAAGCCCATCATTTAGAAAGGCCGTCGGTCTGCCACAGAGCACACTGCTGCCGTCATAGAGGAAGTCGACAGACTGCTTGACGCCGGGGCAATTAGAGAAGTCACCTACCCCACGTGGCTCTCCAACACAGTGGTGGTGAAGAAGAAAAATGGAACGTGGCGAGTGTACGTCGACTTCACGGATCTGAACAAAGCTTACCCCAAAGACTGCTTTCCCTTACCTAGAATAGATCAACTCATCGATGCCACGGTGCGCCATCAATGCATGAGTTTCCTCGATGCTTACAGAGGCTACCATCAGATCGCCATGCATCCAAATGACCAGGACAAAACTGCATTCCTCACCCCAAGAGGAACCTACTGCTACAAAGTTATGCCTTTTGGGCTGAAGAATGCAGGGGCAACTTACCAAAGACTGGTCACCGCCATTTTCAAAGAACAACTCGGCCACACTATGGAAGTTTACATCGACGATATGGTGGTCAAGTCCAAAGAGGAGAAGGATCACATAGTCGATCTAGAGAAGACATTCAGCATCTTGCGCAAGTACAGAATGAAACTGAATGCCTCAAAGTGCGCGTTTGGGATCGGCTCCAGCAAATTCCTGGGTTATATCGTCAACCACCGTGGAATCGAAGCCAACCCGAGGCAAATCACAGCAATCTTGGAACTCGCTTCCCCCCGATCAGTGAAAGAAGTCCAAAAGTTGATGGTGATGGCCGCTGCACTCAATAGATTCATCAGTCGGTCAACAGACCGATGCAGACAATTCTTCCAGACGCTACGTCAAGGCAAAGTTTTTGAATGGTCCGCCGAATGCGAAGTGGCTTTCACTGGGCTCAAGACTTACCTCCGGTCAGTACCTCTCTTGACAACACCAGCTGCCGGTGACCCCCTCATTCTGTATCTGGCAATCTCTGATAGGGCCGTCAGCGCCGTACTATTAAAAGAAGAGGAAGGGCAGCAGCGGCCAGTGTATTATGTGAGCAAGGCAATGGTTGATGCCGAGACATGTTATCTTCCACTGGAAAAACTCATCCTAGCCTTGGTCATGGCAGCAAGAAAACTGATGCATTGCTTCCAGGGGCATAGCATTGGGGTGATAACAGATTATCCCCTCCGATTAGTACTACGGAGTGCGGAAGCATCAGGACGTGTTTCAAAATGGGCTCTTGAACTCGGCCAATATGACATTCAGTTTTTACCCAAAACTGAAATCAAGGGACAGGTGCTTGCCAACTTTGTGGCCGAATTTACAGGCAATCTTTCCGACCTTAAACCTGCCGACGTTCTTCCAAAGGCTGAAGTTCGATCAAAGTCGAACTGGAGAATTTATGTTGAGGATATTTGGCAGCTATATTGTGATGGATCGTCTAACCAGCGAGTGCGGCGCGTGGCGTAATCATGTCCCGACGGTAGCGATAATAAAGCGAGCCGTCAAGCTTGGCTTTGAAGCATCAAATAACGAGGGCGAGTATGAAGCCCTCGTAGCCAGTCTACGAAATGCACATATTCTTGGCGCTCGGCATTTGCTAGTGTTTTGTGACTCCAAATTGGTCATCAACCAGCTAAAGGGGGAGTACGCTGCAAAAAATGACCGTATGGCGGCCTATATGAAAACGGCCAACTCTTTGCTAACGAAGTTTGACCATCACGAACTGAACCAAATAACACGTGATCAGAACACACACGCAGATGCCCTGGCATGCCTAGCCTCCGTCGTCAATTCTAAGCTCAAAAGGACCATTGAGGTAGGTTTCATCCCGAAGCCGAGTATTGGCCCTTCGGAGGAAAACCACGTTAATGTCATAGAATCCGCATCAAGCTGGATGGACCCCATAGCCGGATTCCTTTCTTCTGAATAGCTCCCAGAGGACAAAAAAGAAGCACACAAGCTACGCAATAAGGCCCTTCGATACTATCTGGATCCACGATGAGGGCTTTATAAAAAGTCCCTCTCCGGTCCCTATTTGGAGTGCGTACACTCGGATAAAGTGGAGGAGCTTCTAACCGAGATACATGAGGGCAGTTGTGGTGCCCACTCTGGCGGACGCTCTCTCGCCCATCGAGCTATAACACAGGGGTATTATTGGCCGACAATGAGAGCCGACGCAGAAAATTATGTTAAAAGATGCGAACTATGCCAAAAGTTCTCCCCACTAACCCATTTGCCTACCGAAGAGTTGAACTCTATCACCAGTCCCTGGCCATTTGCCCAATGGGGCCTCAATATTGTAGGACCGTGTAGACACCCCATTTTTGACCGACCTTAAGACTCAGACGTCACCGGTTGAGCGCTCGGTGATGTTGCATGTTGTGCTCGTTCAGAAGTCTCAGAGTCGCGGCCGTGCGCCTTGCCTCCGGACTTCCGAATTCTCTTCTATGCCTTGTCTCGGTTTGCGAACCAGACTCGGTTTTCTCTGTTTTCTTTCCTGAGGGAAGAGAGTGGTCCCGTAGACTATCTCCCGGTGGCCGTGAGCTACATTTCGTGGCCGTAGGCCATTATGCCCATTTCGGAGCCCGGTTCCCGGTTTTCGGGACCGTCAGGCCGTGTGCCTCGGTTCGGGACCGCCCAACCATCTCTGATTTCTCCGGTTCTTGGCTGGTACCTCTGTTTTATCATTTTGAGGAACACTGGGGCCCCTTATGCCCACTTCATGGCCGTATGCCACTTTCGGTGCTATGGCGATTTTGGGATCGGCTGCGTGATTTGGGCCCCGAGCTTTCATTTTGCATCGGTTTTCTCTGATTTTTGGCAGGAACCTCTGTTTTGTCATTCCGAGGACCTTTGGGGTCATGAATACCCACTTTCTGAACACCACTTCCGCACTGCGGCCCATTTTGGGATCGGTGCTCGGTTTTGGCCCCGAGCGTTCATTTCTCATTAGTTTTTGTTCAAATTTGGCAGGTACCTCTGTTTCAACACCAGGAAGATCATTGGGGGGTGGGAGGCTAGCAATTATCCCAGATAACCAGTTTCGCTCCTCCGGCATCCGTTTTGCTCACTTCCGGGCCAATGTTGAACACCTTGGGGATATTTTCTTCCGACCAAAGCTACATATCTGTGATCAGGGCACATGGGAGGACCCTAAAAACTACTGGTCGGCCAGCAATTGTTGATTTCATTTTTGAGCCCCTCCTTCAAGCTCTATGTTGTGGCTCCTGCTTTAGTGTTGCCAATTTTCGACCTTGGAACCTTGTTCTACGCATCTGGGAGGACCCTAAAAGTTGGTGGTCGGCCAGCAATTGTTGATTTCATTTTTGAGCCCCTCCTTCAAGCTCTATGTTGTGGCTCCTGCTTCAGTGTTGCCAATTTCCGACCTTGGAACCTTATTCTACACACATGGGAGGACACCAAGGAGTGGTGGTCGGCCAGCATATTTTCACTTCATTTTTGGGCCATGGCCGGCCGGCCAGGGTGAGCGGCTGGCCGACCAGGTGGGGGGGGCGGGCGGCCACCTCGAAAGTTACTGGCCGCCGACTTTACGCTTTCGGCCCTTTCAATTGTCCGGATATTTTTCAAAATATCTCGGGCATCCGGGGGATATTTTGGGAGGGAAAGCTTGGGTGCTTTTCCCTCCCCTTTTACACCCTTTCTTGCTTACTTAAAGGGCTGCCCTCCTCCTTTGTTAGGGTTGGAATTTTTGACCTTAAGACTTCATCTTCCAAAACCTCCATTTTCCTAAACCCTAAAAAGTTTCAAGCTTCCTAGTTCAATCCTTCATCAACCCTAAGCTCTACCATCCCCACTTCCATTACAGCAACAAGGAAGTGTTCTTCAGAGGCTAAGAGTCAACAAATTGAAGCCAAGAAGCAACCAAAGTTAGGTCTTCAAAGGTAAGCCTCTAATTCCCTTTTTTGAGCATAATTTTGAGTTATTTCTTAGCCCTATTTTCTTTCAGTTTTGGGCTCCGAACCCTACTGTTTTTAGGCTTATTTTGAGCCCCCCTACAACATTGTAGAAGGGCTCAACCTCATTTGGTGTCTCCATGATATACTTCTTTCAATACCACCTTTTGTGCCAATAAATTGCATGCTTTGTTTAGCTTTTGAGTGATCTGATTTCGAGTATACTATATACTTTGAGTGGGCTTATTTTGAGCCCCTCTTCAACATTGAAGAAGGGCTCCATCATGTTTGGCTTCTCTATCATGCACTTCCTTTGAAATTCTTCCATTTTACCGTAAAATTGCATGATTGTTTTGGCCTATTTGTAATCTGAGTTGGAGCATGAAACATACTGATATTGTGCTTATTTTGGGCCCCTCTTCAACATTTAAGAAGGGCCAAACCTGGTTTTCTTGCTCTACATATCACTTGCTTTGAATTCTTGTTCCACTCCCATATTGCATGCTTTGTTAGGCTTGCTTAGCTTCGGATTTCAGCCTTCATCAGGCCTAGAGAGTACCTTGTTTTGGTCCATTATTCATGATTTGTTAAGGGTCTTAGGACATTTGATGATTGGTTTTGGTACTTGTTTTGTAATCCTCCATATTTTCCGTAAAATTGCATGCTTTGTTAGGCTTGCTTAGCTTCGGATTTCAACCTTCATCAGGCTTAGAAAATGTCTTTTTTTGGTCCATTCTTCAAGTTTTATTAAATGTCTTAAGTTGTTTGGTCATTGCTTATGATACCTCTCTTTATAGCCCTCTTTTGGCCCAAATTTTGCATGCTATATTTAGTATATCTACACACTGAATTGGAGGCTGTCATCTATTGTAAATGTACATATTTTTGGTCCCTATTTAGTTTTGTAGAACTGATTTTTTGGGTTTGAGCATTGTAAATACCACTTGCTTTGTAATTCCCCTCTTTTCCCGTATTTTTGCAAGCTATTGTTGCCATACTTGTGATCATCATTTAGCCGTGCTTTGTGCTGATAAAATGCTAGTTTAGGGGCTTCCTTGCTACTTTTTTACATGTTGTGTCCATATTGTGCATGTTTAGCATGGCTGTAGGCCATTTCGGGTGCTTTTCATCGCATTTCGGGCATCGGTTGTAATTTTGTTATACTTCGGGGGCTGTTTTCCCCTTTATTTAGCTGCTGAAATTTGGTTTGCATGCTTGCATATCATTTTCCGTGTCATTTCATGCCTTAGTGCATTGCCTCGGTTTGCGTGCCCGTGGGTGCGCATTTCGAGGCGCATCTTTTTATCCGACGGCAGCCTATGTGAGTGCGGCTGAGGCTCTCTCATGTTGGCGTAAACCCATCATTGCATTCCGTATGCCATTTCATCATCGCCTCGGTTTACGTGCCTGTGGGCACGCATTTCGAGGCACTTCGGTTTTATCCGATTTGCATCTCACATCATCGCCTTGGTTTGCGTGCCTGTGGGCACGCATTTCGAGGCACTTCGGTTTTATCCGATTCGCATGTCACATCATCGCCTCGGCTTGCGTGCCTATGGGCGCATTTGGCTGCCGGTTTATCCGATTTCCATTCCATGCATTCCTCGGTTTGCGTGCCCGTGGGCACGCATTTCGAGGCACCCCTTTTTATCTAACGGCCTCTTATGTGAGTGCGGCGGAGGCTCTCTCATGTTAGTGTAAGTCCAATTTGCATTCTGTATGCCATTTCATGCCCGTATGTCACCGCCTCGGTTTGCGTGCCCGTGGGCACGCATTTCGAGGTATCTCATTTTAGTCCCATTGTACATCATTTTTCATGTCATTCCATGTTTTTATGCTATCATCTCGGTTTGCGTGCCCGTGGGCACGCATTTCGAGGTATCTCATTTGCATAGCATTGTGCATGCTAGGATATATTTTAGTTGCATTCATGTATACCATACATATCGCATCGTGTTCGGGATAGGAGTTATCGACACGCGAAGCGAACACGTTCGTACTCAGGTGACGAGCGGGTCTCAATTCCCAAGTCACCGACACTCCGGATACCCATGATGGAGTTAGGTTTTGTTGTAGCATTCATCTGCATTCATCCTATATTGAGTTGTGCAATTTGGCTCCTCGGCCATCATGCATCGAGATGCGTGATTGATGGCACGAGGATCGAGGCATGCATATATTTGTGAAATACATTGCTATGCCCCTTTCCTGCTCTCTGTTGCAGCAAAATGAAGAATCAGCAACCTTTCGAAACTCGGCACGCATTTCAAGAAAAATGCAAACAGAGGCTAATCGGGGCATCGATTGGATTTCAGCGCCAAAGCGACCAGCATACATCATTCATCGAAGCAAAGGCCCACGGCTGCCTTGATTCGCTTTCTTAGTTAATTTGATAATTAATTAGGAATTTGTATATGTATTTCGGACTGTACTATTCTTTCATTTTCGGACTATATTATTTATTCGAACCCTCTGTGCGAGGGCAAAATTGTAATAAGGGTGTGTGAGTGTGATGTATGTCTTCCAACCCCCACTTCTTTCTCCCTTTTATTTACCCGCTTATGATGGTTAGATATAGGGCATGTTTCAATTAGCATCTGATGTAATGACATGTTTGCATCATTCATCTGTTTTGCACGCACCGGGCTCGGCGCATCATACAAACTGCATTTGTATTTCGATTCCAAATTGAATACGTGATAGTTGTAGCATTCCACGTGCCATGTTTAGAATAGCCGAGCCTGCTATAGTTGCATTTTGCATGTGTTGCATTAGGCATTTCTGTACATCTAGGATCATGCATGGATTTCTAATCGGCTTTTGTTTTGGCTTGGAGTACTTGGTGAGTTTTATGCTTTAGCATCCTTGCATGCGTGTGAGTGTTGCCATGATAGCATGCTTGCCATGAGGCTATGTGCTTATATGATATAACTGCCTTGAATGCCTGTGGGTGGAGGTTGAGTTATTTGAATTGGGACAATTCATCAAATGTTTGTTTTAAGCCCACTAGATAGTGGCAAAATCATGTTTTTACTAAGCCCACCTGAGGGTGGCAAATCCGCGTCTTAGCCTACTTGCGGGTAGCACCATCAAACCATTTTCAAACAAACAAACATGAGATGTTCAGTTCCAATTGGTGATTAGGTCTATACTTGTATCTTTGTGCGCATCACATAGTAACCTAGGCTAATACTTAGGAATAAGAACGCACAAAGTTTTCAAAAGCAGATATCATGGTTAGTAGAGGCGGTCTTTGGCCGGCGAGAATGCTCACGATGTGACCTTCCCTAATCGTACCCAAGTTCCCGAGCCAACTTTGGTGATGACGGACACGTGGCCTTTTGGCACCGAGTCAGGGTTTCCTAAATTTCCCATTTTAAAAATATTTAGGTGGCGACTCTGTTATCTGGCAAAGCAGTCCATGTTTGGCACTTCTTTCAAAAAATCTGTTTTTCTCAAAAATGATTTGCCGGATTTGGACTCTTTGGTTCAAGATTTGGAACCGCAACAAAATCGAGTCCGAACTGTAGCGAGGTCCCTCGCGGGCTTGTTACAGACCGTTGCCAAGGGCCCCATGAAACAAGAGATTCCTAATCGTAGCAACAGATTACGTTACAAAATGGGTCGAAGCGGAGGCTCTAACGCACATACGAGATGCCAACATAAAGCGATTTGTATGGAGAAACATCATTACGCGATTCGGCATTCCAAGAGCTCTCATCTCAGACAATGGTACCCAGTTCGATTGTGGCGTGTACCGAGAACTGTGCAGCAAATACGGTATCGTGCCTTACTTCTCTACGCTTGCGTACCCCGAGTAACAGTCGGGCGAAGCCTTTAACAAAACCATCTTAGCGGCATCAAAAAATTTGGAAAAAGCTAAAGGCAAATGGGTGAAGAATTGCCAAGTGTATTGTGGGCGCCTTTACTGCCGAGAGGTCCACGGAGCGCCGTTCTCTATGCTTGAACCGAGCAATCTTACCCACGAAATCGGCCTCCGACTTTGAAATCACAAGCCTTTGACATGGGCGAAATGACATGATGCATACGGACTGGATCTAATCGAGGAGCGAAGAGACGCCACAGCCTCCATGGCCGCAGTATCGGCTGACTTCGCTAAGTCGTACAATCAACGAGTTCAGCTGCGTCGTTACACTCTAGGAGAGCTGGTCCTAAACTTCCAGCCGACCGGAGACCGGCCGACGGAAAGCTGGGCCCGAATTGGGATGGTCCCTATCAAATAGACTCCATTGCAGGAACAGGGGCATATCGCCTCTCGGACATGTCAGGAAGAAGCCTGCCACGGCCTTGGAATTCAACGCATCTACAAAAATTTTACCAATGACTTGATTTGTGGGCTTGATACTTGTACATACTCGGCCGTAATGCAAAAGTTGCTCGTTTTTATGCTTCAGCTCATGCTCAACCTAAGTCTCGTTTTTATGCTTCTTGAGGGCCAAATAAGTCTCTGAATTCGGAGCGCCCTTCGTGGATACCACGATTGGCCAAATAAGTCTTCGGATTCGGAGCCCCTTTGGGTGCATGACACCTAAGGGCCGAACAAGTCTCCGGATTCGGAGCACCCTTCGTCGATACCACGATTGGCCAAATAAGTCTCTGGATTCGGAGCCCCCTTTGGGTGCATGACACCTAAGGGCCAAATAAGTCTCCGGATTCGGAGCGCCCTTCGTGGATACCACGATTGGCCAAACAAGTCTCCGGATTCGGAGCCCCTTTGGGTGCATGACACCTAAGGGCCGAACAAGTCTCCGGATTCGGAGCGCCCTTCGTGGATACCACGATTGGCCAAATAAGTCTCCGGATTCAGAGCCCCCTTTGGGTACATGACATCTAAGGGCCGAATAAGTCTCCGGATTCGGAGCCCCTTTGGATGCATGACATCTAAGGGCCGAATGAGTATTCAGATTCGGAGCACCCTTTGCGGAATCCACTAACGGCCGAATAAGTCTCTAGATTCGGAGCGCCCGTCATGGGGGTCACGACTTCAACAAATTACATGATTCTTAATTGGAGCCGATCGACGCATGTTCGAACGTTTACATTACGCAATACAGAGGCTGACAATAAATTGCGATAGGACGTTTCATTACACGCAAAACATTTCAACGCAATACAAAAGCTGACAATAAATTGCGATAGGACGTCTATTTATTAAAAAGATACTAAACATTTGATAAAGGAATTCTATTTATTTAACATTGTAGTCCACTAAGTCGGCATCTTCGTCGTCGCTTTTCTAGACATCGAACTCGGGATACGGAAGGTAATGCCGATGATATAGCGGCGAAGCCGAATTTGTACCCACGGACCCAAGAGCTTCCATGGTTTGAAGGGCCTTGATCCAACCGTGCTTGAAACCACGATTTTCGCATCGGCAGACTTCCTCAGCTAGGTCCGCTTTGGTCTTTTTAACCCCGGCCTTCAAACCGTCCCAATATCCTCTCTCATAGCCCGAGGCCTCTCGGTTCGCCTTCTCCCCCATGCTCTTCGCCTGACTGTCCACCACCGACTCGGCCGCTCGAACACTCTTCAGCTCCCGAAGCTCACTCTTAGCCTTTTTCGCACGAGCCTCCAGACTACGATTCCTTTCATTGTTTCTCTCACTCTCGCGTTGGGCTTCACGTAGACGCATCCCGATTTCATAAGCGCTATACAGCTCCTTTACAGCACCATGTATGCCATCCCGAAATACTCCGAAATCCCCACGACCGACCATCAACTGTTGGACCTCCGGTGGAAAAATTTATTGAGCGAACTCGACTGCCACATCTGGATCTTTAATTATTGAATCTGCCTCCGTCATCGGTCTATTCTTCACCAGAACTGCAAAACTCAACGATCGTGGCGCCGCCTCAGACTCAACTTGCGGTCGTGGGCACGGGGAAACTCCCCGTTGTCCGGCCTTTCGGGGCGATCTGCTTCGACGACTAGGGGGCCCCTCTTTTTCCCGATCCATGGATGCTCTTCCTTTCGTGTGGGTAAGCCCGCTGCCACGATTCATTTTGACTGATAACCTCAGCTAACATCGGCCCCTGCGCGTTCGGATCGAGACTGAATAGAAGAGAGTCAAATTATTGACATGAACTCGCCCATTTATTCTGAGGTATATCGGCTCCCAGAAAGCGGCGTAAGCGTCATAGGTTATGCCTCGGCCAGCCGCGATTCGAGATAGTCGGCTCATTCGGTCCCTCGAGCTCGCGCCACAGCTAAAACGAAGCGAGATAATTAATCTCGTCGGCTATATTGCAAGCGCTATCGCGGTTATCCCGATTCTTTGGGCAAGGGCACTCATATATCTACTCGGCCATATTTTCAAGTGATAACGCCGAATAAGTTATGTCTCGGCCGGCCGTGATTAGAGATAATCGGCTCATTCGGTCCCTCGAGCTCGCATACAGCTAAGGCAAAGCGATTAATTAATCTCGTCGGCTATATTACAGCGCTATCGCGGTTATCCCGATTCTTTGGGCAAGGGCACTCATATATCTACTCGGCCATATTTTCAAATGATAATGCCGAATAAGTTATGTCTCAGCCAGCCTGCGATTCCGAGATAATCGGCTCATTCGGTCCCTCAGGCTCGCGCCCTGGCTAAGGCAAGGGCAGATTAATTAATCTCGTCGGCTATATTGCAAGCGCTATTGCCGGTTATCCCACGATTGCTGGGGCAAGGGCACTCATATATTTACTCGGCCATATTTTCAAATGATAACGCCGAATAAGTTATGCCTCGGCCGACCCGATTAGAGATAATCGGCTCATTCGGTCCCTCGAGCTCGCATACAGCTAAGGCAAGGGCAAATTAATTAATCTCGTCGGCTATATTGCAAGCGCTATCGCCGGTTATCCCACGATTGCTGGGGCAAGGGCACTCATATATACACTCGGCCATATTTTCACACGATAACGCCAAATAAGTTATGCCTCCGCCAGCCCCCGATTCCGAGATAGTCGGCTCATTCGGTCCCTCGGGCCCTCGCCCTGGCTAAGGCAAGGGCAGATTCCTTAGGCCGATCGTCCAAGTCCGAGCTCAAAACTGCGTAATATCATTAAGTAATACCATTCTTCATTAGCAAAATTAAACACAACTCATGACATTTTATACATACTCATGACATTTTATATATATTCAAAATAAATAAGCTATAAGCTCGCACAAAATTGTCTGACAAAACGATTGTAACAATACATCAGTAACATCCTAATACATTTGTGAAATTTGTGAAAACCTAAAAGTCAAATTGCCCATTTCACCTTGAATCGGTCTCCGGCTCAACATCTACTGCAAATGCGGCCTTTGGCATAGTCAGTGAAACTCCAGCTGCAGCAAGGGCTTTGTGCCAGCCAAGCTTGAACCCCCTGTTTTCGAACCGCGGGACCTGGTCCACATACTCGGCAAGCCCAGCATCCTTTCCGGCTTCGAATACTTTGGAGGCAGCCACCTTGATGTCGGCGATTCGGCTGAAATTTGGCAACGCTTCTTTGGGACAATCTCAGCGCCGTTTCGCTCGCGTCCGCCTTCTTTTCGACTGACCTGCAAGGCGAGCCTTTTCTACTTCGGCCTCGGCTCGAGCCGCTTCCTTGTTCGCTCTCAAAACTGCGTCTTCGACCCTCTTCCTCTAGCCCTCCACCTATCTTCGCAAGCAGTCCATCTGTTTGACGGCGTCAAGATGCCGACGTCCTATGTCGGCTATCCTTCCGATGGTCTGCAAAGGAAAAACCCAAAAACATAACCCCAACAGTATTTGGATAAAGTGAGGAAAAGTCAAAATACGTACCAAAAGTGCCGATTGCGCGGTAAGTGCCGTCGCATTGAATCTGATTCCGTGAAAAGCCTCCATATCGGTAAACGCGACACCGACGTGGCCACACCGAATGCGACCTCTGGATCTTTAAGCACTGAAGCGTTAGAGGGAACCGGCATGTCCTTCACCATTGGACGGATGACAAAATTAACATCATTAGACCCCTCTAATCAAGGAAGCTTACCACTCGGTTCGTCTAAATTGGCCTTCAGGTCCGCAGAACGGTTCCCCGTCTTTTTCTCAAATTTTCGGCCGTCTTCCTCGTCCAAGGAAGATTCGGCATTCCGATCCTTCGTCTCTTCTAGGACCCCCAAGGACGCTGATTCGGCAACAAGGGGTGGATTCGAGATTCGATGGCGGGCGGCATTTTAGACGAAACGCCCTCCACTCTTCGCCGTGCAGCTAACCTCTCCGCGTTCGCCTTTTTAGCAAGCTTTGTCAGACTCAACCTAGCTATATCCTCGGAGTCAACGACGGGAAGATCCTCTAAGCGTTGAAAAGCGTCGGCAGAGGAAAGATCACCCGGTCCCGATGTAAATGGAGGATCGGCGGAGTCCAGTACCTCCTCAGATTCGGCCTCAGATTGATCTAAGTTGACGGTATCAGCTACCTCGTTTCGCTCCGAATCGGACCCTTTAAAGCTTATCTGCCTTAGGTTTTTGAAGTCAGATAGAATAAGAGCAGTGAGTGATTCTTCACCCTTAGGAATCGGTATGTTTTCCGCCACCGAGAAGGTTGTGTACGTCGGCTCGTAACAAAGCAGAATATGAGCCGCCCGCCCCTGTCTCTGAAGACTTCGACGGCCGAAATACTTGAGAGCGACCTTAATGTCTGAAAGAACGGCGTCGTGGGTTGAAGAAAGTACCTTTTTCAAACCCCTTCCTGCACGAGACGAAGCCGTAAGATTTCAACGGAATATATTTTACAATAAAAATGAACACGACAAAAACAAGGAGATACACGGCGACCTGGCTCGCCCCTCAGTCTAGGAATAGGGTCAACGCGATCCTCCCCTTCGCCAAATTCGGTTACTGGACAGCGACCATAACATCATCAACTCGTTTCCCAGTGGAAAGCATAGTGATTAGTTGATGGTGGTATCCTTGGCTCTAAGGAAATAACGCCCTTGCCAGGAGGACTTAGCCAAGGCATAGCGATTGGGATGGCGGAATGCCAAGATTAATTCAAAGGCTGACGATTGTATAGCGATCCCCATTATAATTCTAAAGAAATTCATGTTAGGCTGAGAAGGGATTAAATCCCAATGGCGAAGCACAGCCCTCAAAAATGGGTGTAAAGGGAAGCAGACTCCACCCTCTGCAATTGACAAGAGAGGAAAGACGATTGTGGTCTTATCCTCCCTCTCCATATCAAGGGTGCCGTCTGCTAAAAGTGATAGACGGGCATCATCAGGAATAGAGAAATGGCGTCTAAAACTGGCAATTCGATATGATGAGATGAGGTCTTTCAAATGCTTCGCCATACTCTACAATTGGTACAGATACGCCAAAAAATAAAATCGGAATAGATCTCAAAGCAAAGAAGTGGAAAACTTACGGAAGATGAAGATTTTGAAGGGGACAAAATTGTAAGAACGATCCAAGGGCCAACCCAGCGACCGATATCACGGAATGTGAATCTGAAGGGATACCAATCTTTGAAAACGTAATGAATTGACGTATACGAAGAGGCGGGAAGTCGGTACGCCAACCAAAAGGAGGGCGTACTTAGACATATGCTTCGAGGGCTCGAATACCAAAATTTTGGCGGGATATTCAAAACTTGGAGCCAAGCACTCCAGCCAACAAATGTTGGGAGAATGCTTGGGGGGCAATTGTGGGAGCCGAATAAGCAGAGGAGCCAGCAGGAATGTATCTAGGAAGTCAGAGACTATTCGGCTCCATACTAACCGATTAAGATATCGAATGTATAGAAATTGCCGAATAGATGGGAAGATATATATTGGAATAAACAACAGGATAATAAGTAAAAAAGTGGGCTCTGGACCCGAGGTCCAGAAAATGAGTATAAATGCAAGCGCTTCAGATTGAGGAAGGTATGTAAAAAAAAACACTTCACTAAATTTATAAAACAAGCTTTCTTGAGTAGAAGAACTGACTTGCCCGTCGGAGTGCTAACCCCGGCACCCCCGATCGGAGTATTTGTCTTTGCAGGTGACTAGCTGAGTATCAAGAACGTCTCCCAGGATCTTAAGAGTATTTCCAAAACCACTTCCCCACAAGCTTCCTTACCTCTAAATCAAGACTTAAGGTAGTAAATTCATCTTCCTAATTGTGCCATTAAGTAATCCTTGCATGGTTCATGGTCAATTTAGTGTCTCAAGCTAGGAATTGGTTTAATGGGTTGAATTAAAGTCCATATCATGCATACATGTTTATAACATAGCATTTGGAAGTGTTTTCTTGGGAATTCTTGCATGCAAGATCATATTTTTGTCATACTCCATGAATTCATCATGAAATTGAGTTTAAACTTGCATTTGGCTATATTTTGGAGCTTTGAATTCTATTGAACACTTGCATGTTTGGTTCTTTCTTAATTCTTGGAGTTTTATTTGAAATTGTATTTAATTGACTCACCCTTGAGCTTTTATTTTACAAATTGAGCTTTGAAACATGTTATACTATGAGTTTAAAGTGTTTTTCTAGAAAATGGGCTCAAGAGGTTGAGTTTTCAGCTGTTGAATTCTTGGTTTGGGCTTGGGAGGCAAATCTGGAAATTCCCGAATTTGGCTTCCTCGCTCGAGCGACCATCGTTTGTTCAGAGCTCTGCTCGAGCGAAGAAATGGTGGCTCGAGCGTAAATTTCGAGCTCTCAGGTTTTTGGTGCACGCAGACGCACGCTCGAGCGAAGAGACCTATGCTCGAGCGTGGAGTTGTGTCCCATGCTTGAGCGAGCATCGAGCGTAAAAAATCAGCAACCAGTACTTTCGCATTTTATAGACCGCACAAGCGAAGGAGTCTACGCTCAAGCGACCCCTCTGTTTTGACAAGCTCGCTCGAGCGAAAAAAGCTACGCTCGAGTGAGACCCCTGTTTTCAGTAACTTTTGACAAATGTTTTGTAAGGCACCTTTGCATCCTCATCCCATCCTAGGCATTCCTAGGCCGTGTTTAAGACTCTATAAGGAGGGATTCAAGGTTAGAAACACACTAAGAATCAATGACATAAGTCTTGTATAATTAGAACGTGTGTTTCAAGTGTGTGTCTGTTATGTGTTATGTAGGTCATGTGCCGCATTCTGTTTGACCTTTTGACTCCGTCTGTCTAGTTCAAGGCCCACTGTGAGTAATAACTTAGTAAAGATATGTTAAACAGTACTTGTTTTTTGTGTGACAAAATGAGATCTGTTTTCTGAAATGATATGTTCTGTACAATGAATGATTGTTCAATTTTTGACATGTATTCGTGACATCCTTAGTATCATGTGATATCTACGACTGTTACCCAGTATCGGAGGTTCCTTTATGGAACTTATATCTGTCTGCACTCTGTTACCCGTACCGGAGGCCCGCCATGGGGGCTTAGCTGTTCTGTTCTATCCCGAATCCAGAGGTTCCTTCTTGGAACTGGGTTATTCATAACCTTACGCTTATACGTTTTGTTCTGTTCTGCTCTGTTCTGTTATGCTAATGGATGTATCACGTAAACTTAAGCATGACTTATGATTTCTTTCTGTATACGATCTGAACAAGTATGAAGTTGATACAATATGAATTGATTTCTGAAATCTTTGCGAACTCATTCATTGAAACCCATTTACTCTGTTTATTATTCACTGGGCTTTCGCTCGTAGCTTACTATATATATGTAAGTGAGGCGGCACATGATCCAGGCCAGAGTTGACGGCCTTCTATTTTGTTTTGTCAACCAACTGGTGCGCCTCCCGATGAGGTTCCGCTTGAAGCCTATTGACGTGGCTGTTTTTGTGTTCATGCTAGTCTGTATGTATGTTCTGTAAGCCAGGTCTTGGGAACTACTCTATGTAAATATTGATGTATTTGACTAGCATGTTTATGTATATAAATAAGTTTTGAAAAGTTCTGTCTCATGTACGTTATCACAGCTCATTGGACCTTGTTTATTTTGTATATTGCTTCCACAGTCCCTTATTATTTGCTAATCTGTTCAGAGGCCTTTGGTAATCCACGGATTACTGGCCGGTTACGGTGCCAAACCTACAGGGGCGGGTTTGGGTCATGACAGAGTGGTATCAGAGCACGAGTTATACCGCACACACAGGTCCATATGAGCTCAGGATGTCCTAGTAAGAGTTAGGGGCATTCCATCTGCATGTGTGAGTGTGCGGTAATACAACTGAACTTGAAAACTGAATGTACATTTGAATAAATGAATTGAAAGAAATGAATGAGATTATGCCTATGTTTAATATCATCTGATATCTGTATAGTAAGATGGAGAATGCAAGGGGAAGTGGTGAAAGTAAATCTTCAGAGGCTCGCATGGGCCGAGTGGAGCAGATGTTAGCAGCATTGACTGAGACCTTAACACAACAGCAAAGACAGCAACCTTTACCCCCTCCACCTCCACCGGCACAAGTTGAAACAGACAATAACGACCTTATCAATCTGACCCAGAAATTCATGAAAATGAAACCGCCGATGTTCTATGGCGAAATTGAACCCTTAAAAGCTGAGACGTGGTTGATTGAAATGGAGAAATTATATGAAGTGTTCCCTTGTTCTGAAACTCAGAAAGTCCTGTTAGCCACCTATACCCTGAAAGACGAAGCCCGCAGGTGGTGGTTACTGATCCGAAATAACAATGGGAATATGACATGGGCGCAGTTTAATACTATCTTCTACGACAAGTACTTTCCCCAATGTTTCAGGGATCGAAAAGTGTCTGAATTTCAGGAACTCAAATAGGAAAGGATGGCAGTAGCAGAGTATGAAGCTAAATTCACCGAACTGGCACGGTTTGCTCCGCATATGGTGGACACTGATTACAAGAAAGCACGAAAATTTGAGGGTGGATTAGATTTGGAAGTGTTTGATCGGGTAGGCATACTGAAATTGCCTACTTATGTGGAAGTGTTAGACAAATCTTTAATGGCGGAAGTTACCATAGCCGCAATGAAACAAAGCAAGGCCCCAGCAACTACAACAAATGAATGGAGAGGAAAAAGACCCGGGTTTGGTTTTAAGAAAGGCCGGTTCTTGGGCAATAAGAAGCAAAATACAGGGACTTGGAGCAACTCGAGTCAAAGTAGTGTGTCTCTTCTGGTCTGTCCTGATTGCGGTAAAAGGCACAGGGGTGTGTGCTACCAAGCATCCGGTGCTTGTTTCTGATGTGGCCAACCGGGTCACGTAGTGAAAGATTGCCTGCTTAGATCTGAGACTACTAGCCGTCCTACAGCAAGTTCAGCAGGATCCGCTTCTGTGGTCAAAACCAACGTTAAAGCCAATACAGGAAAGGAACCTTTAAGACAAGGCCGAGTGTTTGCCTTAGTGCCCGGTGATGTACCGAACACTTATACTGTGGTGTCAGGTACACTTTCTGTATGTTCTCAAAATGCATGTGTACTGATAGATTTTGGTTCTACACATTCTTTTGTGTCGCATACTTTTGCTCAAAAATTGACTAGGCCATTAGAACACATGACATATGTGTTATCTGTGTCTACGCCATCTGGGAATTCTATGATGTGTACTCATGTTTATCCAGCATGTGATGTTATGGTTGGCGATATGATGTTGTATGTGGACTTATTACCCTTGGACATTCATCATTTTGATTGCATTTTCAGGATGGATTGGTTGACTAAATATTGTGCTACCATTGACTGTGCAAACAAAACTGTTATGTTTAGATCGCCGGGTATGCCTGAATTTACTTTTAGTGGGAATGGGGTAGTTCCTCCCCCATACTTAATCTTGGCCATGAAAGCTGTAAAACTACTTAGGAAGGGATGTAGGGGTTATTTGTGTTGCATACTGATTACACCATCTGACAGTCCTACTATAGAAACAATCCATATTGTTTGTGAATTTCCTAATGTGTTTCCAAACGACTTACCTGGGGACTAAGTTGATAGAGAAATTGAATTTACTGTTGAAGTGTTTCCGGGGACACAACCTATTTCCAAGACTCCCTATAGAATGTCTATCTCTGAATTGAAAGAATTGAAAACCCAACTTCAGGAACTGTTAGACAAGAACTTTATCCGTCCGAGTACTTCACCTTGGGGTGCTCCAGTCTTGTTTGTCAAAAAGAAGGATGGATCTTTGAATTTGTGTATAGATTACCGAGAACTGAATAAAGTGACTGTTAAGAACAAATACCCTCTGCCCCGAATAGATGACTTGTTTGATCAACTTCAGGGTGCCCAAGTGTTTTCCAGAATTGATCTCAGGTCTGGGTATCATCAATTAAAGGTTAGAGCCGAGGAGATAGAAAAAACTGCATTCCGAACTAGATATGGACATTATGAATTCTTAGTAATGCCGTTTAGGATGACCAATGCACCTGCTGGTTTCATGGATCTTATGAATAGGGTGTTTAAATCATATCTAGGTGACTTTATTGTTCTATTTATTGATGATATTCTGATTTATTCTAAGGACAAGGAAGAACATGAGAACCATCTGAGAATCACCTTACAGATTTTGAGAGAAAAGAAATTGTATGCTAAATTGTCCAAGTGTGAGTTCTGGCTTGACAGTGTGGCATTTTTGGGACATATGATCGACAAGGATGGAGTTTCGGTCGACCCCCGGAAAATTGAAGCTGTCGTGGATTGGCCTAGACTGACAAATGTGATAGAAGTCCGAAGTTTTCTGGAACTTGCAAGTTACTACCGGAGGTTTGTGAAAGACTTTTCTAAGCTCACCTTGCCATTGACTCAGTTAACTTAGAAAAGTATGCCATTTGATTGGAATGAACAAAGAGAGGCAGCTTTCGAAGAGTTGAAAACCGGGTTAGTGACTGCACCAATCTTAACTTTGCCTAATGGTACTGATGGGTTTCGAGTGTACAGTGATGCTTCTTATAAAGGCCTAGAGTGTGTACTAATGCAAAATGGAAAGGTGATTGCTTATGCTTCGAGACAACTCCCCTCACGAAAAGAGTTACCCAACACACGATCTTGAGCTAGCAGCCGTAGTGTTTGCCTTGAAGATATGGCATCACTATTTGTATGGGGTAACTTGCGAGGTGTACACAGACCATAAGAGCTTAAAATACTTCTTCACCCAAAAGGAATTAAATATGAGACAGAGGCGATGGTTGGAACTAATCAAAGATTATGACTTGCAAATCTTGTATCATCTAGGAAAGGCTAATACCGTGGCAGATGCCTTGAGCCAGAAATCTAGTGCGAATTTGTCATGTTTGCTATCCAACCGAAAAGAATTGTTGACTGATCTTAAACAAGATCGGCTGTTAACCGCTATTGCCGCTCAACCTACAATTCTTGACGAGATTAAACAGAAACAGTGCGAAGATGAATATCTGAAAAAGATCAGGGAGGAGTTTGACTAAAAGCCAAAGCCGGGATTTGTGTTTGAGAATGACGTGCTGAAATTTCATAACCGTCTTTGTGTGCCCGATTGTTACGATTTGAGGAAACGTGTTATGATCGAAGCCCACAGTAGTAAATTTGCTATGCATCTGGGGAATACGAAGATGTACCATAATTTGAAACAGAATTTTTGGTGGCCTGGAATGAAAAGGAGTATTGCAGACTTTGTAGCTAGATGTCTACATTGCCAACAGGTTAAAACTGAACATCAACGACCTGCCGGTTTGTTACAACCTCTCCCAATACCGGAATGGAAATGGGAGCATATTACCATGGACTTCATTGTGGGATTACCTCATTCTTCTCAAGGTATGGAGTCTATCTGGGTTATAGTTAATCATTTAACTAAGTCTGCACATTTTCTACCTATCAAAACTATCTATAATGCTGATAAATTGGCCAATATCTATATGACTGAAATTATGAGATTGCATGGAGTGCCAGTATCTATTGTGTCTGACAGGGACTCAAAGTTTGTGTCGAGATTTTGGCAGAATTTGCAATAGGCTTTGGGGACTGAATTGAGACTGAGCAGTGCCTATCACCCACAAACAGATGGCCAAACTGAACTAACGAACCAAACTCTGGAGGATATGCTCAGAATGTGTGTGTTAGACTTTTAAGGGAACAGGGAGACCTACTTGCCATTAGCCGAGTTTGTGTACAATAACAGCTACCATTCAAGCATTGGGATGGCTCCTTACGAAGCTTTATATGGAAGAAAGTGTCGTTCTCCGATATGTTGGGCTGAAGTAGGTGACAGACCTTTGTTGGGACCGGAACTCATGCTAGAAACAACCGAGAAAGTAAAACTGATACAGCAGCGCTTGAAAATTGCACAAAGCCGGCAGAAGAGCTACGCCGATGTTCGAATAAGAGATAGGAAATATGAAGTTGGGGACCACATGTTCATTAAGGTGACCCCGATGAAGGGTCAAACTCGGTTTGGTGTTAAGGGTAAATTGGCGCGAAGGTACGTTGGACCTTATGAAGTTCTTGAAAAGATCAATCCGGTGTCGTACCGAATAGCCTTACCTTCTGTCATGGAACATATGCATAATGTCTTTCATGTATCGATGCTTCAGAAATATTTGAGAGATCTACTCCACATCATCGAATCGACACATGTGCTGTTGAAAGATGATTACACCTACGAAGAAAGGCCTATCCCAATTGTGAATCGAAGGATCAAAAAGTTGAGGAATAAAACAATACCATTGGTAAAAGTTGATTGGAAAAACCATGGAGGGACCTATGCAACTTGGGAAACCAAGGAGGGTATGATGAAAAGATGTCCAGATTTGTTCTCGTTGGACCCAATGTTGATTTAGAACGAAGGTAATTCGAGTTTGGGAACCAAACTCTTTTAAGGGGGGGGAAGACTGTAATAACCCCAACCTCCGATTAATGCTAAACCACGATTAATTACGCCTAATAGTAACTTAGAAGAAATCCGAGATTAAGTTGCATATGCGTTGCATGACTTATGTGCCTCTATCTGTTCAGCGTCAAAATATATGTTCTTGTTTTAAGCTTCGAACTGCAAATTGGAAGCCTTATCGGCGCCCGATTCCGAAATTGATTAGTGTTTTAGACTGGATGGAATATATGTGATTTTAAGGTAGACTTAGTTAAAATTCAATTTGGAATGATTAAATTAGATTAAATAATGTTAAATTATGGAACCTAGATAACTACTATTTTGCCATTATAGTGGGCCAATTGTTTAGTCTTGATTTAGCTTTACTTAGCATTCTCTTGAGCTCAAAACCGGCTAGAGGGAGAGAGAGTGAGGAGAACTTGGTTTCATCAAGATTTAGCTTGGATTTTGGAAGAATTTGTAGGAGAATTGCAAGATTGAGCTTCCTTACCTCTAAATTACGCCTAATACTTAAGGTAGTAAATTCATCTTCCTAATTGTGCTATTAAGTAATCCTTGCATGGTTCATGGTCAATTTAGTGTCTCAAGCTAGGAATTGGTTTAATGGGTTGAATTGAAGTCCATATCATGCATGCATGTTTATAACATAGCATTTGGAAGTGTTTTCTTGGGAATTCTTGCATGCAAGATCATATTTTTGTCATACTCCATGAATTCATCATGAAATTGAGTTTAAACTTGCAGTTGGTTATATTTTGGAGCTTTGAATTCTATTGAACACTTGCATGTTTGGTTCTTTCTTAATTCTTGGAGTTTTATTTGAAATTGAATTTAATTGACTTACCCTTGGGCTTTGATTTTACAAATTGAGCTTTGAAACATGTTATACTATGAGTTTAAAGTGTTTTTCTAGAAAATGGGCTCAAGAGGTTGAGTTTTCAGCTGTTGAATTCTTGGTTTGGGCTTGGGAGGCAAATCTGGAAATTTCAGAATTTGGCTTCCTCGCTCGAGCGAAGGATTCCTCGCTCGAGCGACCATCGTTTGTTTAGAGCTCCGCTTGAGCGAAAAAATGGTGGCTCGAGCGTAAATTTTGAGCTCTCAGGTTTTTGGTGCACGCAGATGCACACTCGAGCGAAGAGACCTACGTTCGAGCGAGGAGTTGTTTCCCACGCTCGAGCGAGCATCAAGCGTGCATCGAGCGTGAAAAATCAGCAACCAGTACTTTTGCATTTTACAGACCGCTCGAGCGAAGGAGTCTACGCTCGAGCGACCCCTCTGTTTTGACAAGCTCGCTCGAGCGAAGAAAGCTACGCTCGAGCGAGACCCCTGTTTTCAGCAACTTTTGAAAAATGTTTTCTAAGGTACCTTTGCATCCTCATCCCATCCTAGGCATTTCTATGCCATGTTTAAGACTCTATAAGGGGGGATTCAAGGTTAGCAACACACAAAGAATCCATGACATAAGTCTTGTATAATTAGAACGTGTGTTTCAAGTGTGTGTCTGTTATGTGTTATGTAGGTCACGTGCCGCATTCTGTTTGACCTTTTGACTCCGTCTGTCTGGTTCAAGGCCCACTGTGAGTAATAACTTAGTAAAGATATGTTAAACAGTACTCCTTTTCTGTGTGACAAAATGAGATATGTTTTCTGAAATGATATGTTCTGTACAATAAATGATTGTTCAATTTCTGACATGTATTCGTGACATCCTTAGTATCATGTGATATCTACGGCTGTTACCCGATATCGGAGGTTCCTTTATGGAACTTATATCTGTTTGCACTATGTTACCCGTACCGGAGGCCTGCCATGAGGGCTTAGATGTTCTGCTCTGTCCCGGATCCGGAGGTTCCTTTTGGAACTGGGTTATCATGATTTCAGTGCATATTCCATGGCCATGCACTCACATTTGTCACTCCTTCCATGCATTGGATGGTTTATGCTTTAAGCCTTAAGAGTGAGCCATCATGTATGCATGTTTGCCTAAGCTCATGAGCTCCATTTCAGCATGTTCTTGACTCTTAATTTGGCATGATTAAGCTCTGTCCAGAGCTAGTTTAGTGGTCTAAGCTTGGTATTGTATGCTCCTTGTGTATTGCCCTTGACTAGCCCTATGCTCTAGGCCTTCTAACATGCCTCATTTGTGTTGTCCAATTGATTTGGCATCATTTAATACTCCATTTCAGAGCATGTAGCGTTGTCATATTCTCGTGCATGTCACTCTTTAATTGCGCTTAAGAGTTGTGCCTTTATGCTTTATTTTCGAGCCATGAGTTGAATGTACATTTCATGCTCTTTGTGCCTAGGTTTTGTTGAGTTTTGGCCATTGATTTGGGTGTGGCCGAGGCCCATCCATTTTGGTTTAAGTCCATCTAGCATTGCGCATGCCATGTAGTTCGTCGTATTGAGTATGCTATTTGACATCCGCATTGTGTATGCTAGTCGCATTGTGTCATATTGTTGCATGCTTACGTTGTCTTGCATCGAGTATGCGTGCATTAGCATTGTGCATTATGCATTGTGTATGCCATTAGCCTTGTTAGGTTGTTCATGTTGTATTCCATATTAGCATTGTGTATGCCATCATGTCCCTTGCATATTTGCATACTTAGGTTGCATTGCATGTTTGCATACTTGAGGCGCATTGTGTATGCCATGCCATATCATTTGTTGCATTGTGTTTGGGACAGAAGTTAGCCCAAACACGGGAAACAAGGAGCGTTTCATACTCGAAGTGATGAAACGCGCCTCGATTCCCGGTCACTGACACCCATGACGGAGTTGTTGGCTTTAGGTGCTTGTATGTGCATTCATTTCACATTGAATCGTGCAATTCAGCTCCTCGACCATCATGCATCAAAATGCGTGATTGGTGGCCTGAGGGTCGAGGACTACACTCCCTTGAGCTTATGCAATGATGAGGAGAGTGGTCGTGCACACATGTATTGCAAATACTTTGACGTGCCTCTCTCTTTCCCTTTGTTGCAAAAAACCAGAAGCTAGGAGAGGAAACTGGTCAGCCGACCAGATTTACTGGCAGGCCGACTACTTTTTTTGGCTTCCACCATAAAAGGTGGTCGGTAGTTGGTCTCCCATGCCTATAAGCTGGTCAGCACCCTTCCTACAGATTTCCGGGATGGAGTTTCATTTCTCTGGAGCTTTGTGCAAGTTTCTGAGATCAATTGCAAACAAAGGCAAGTCGGGGTGTCGCGAGAGATTTCCGAACAAGGCAATTCGAGCATGCATGCATCCTTCATCATCTGAGGCAGAGCTGAGGCAGCCTACATCATATAGTTTATAGGCTTATTTAATTGCTAACTTAGCTAATTTGTTAATTAGTTAGAGTTGTGTAATAATTAGTTGTGGCTCGTTATTCATTATGTTGTGTAATAACTAGTTTAATTAGATTAGCTTAGATTAGCTAGTTGGTTCTGTATTATTCATTTAGACCCTCCGCCGAGAGGGCACAACTGTTGTAAATAAGTGTGTGTGTGTGCGATGCATGTCTTCCAATCCCCATTTCTTTCTCCCTTTTATTTACCAGCTTATGATGGTTAGTTTTAGGGCATGTTTCAATTAGCATCCTTATACTCACATGTTTGCATCCATTCATCTGTCTTGCATGCACCGGGCTCGGCGCATCATACTAACTGCATTGTATTTCAATTCTTGTTTGAATACATGTATCAAATTGCATTTCACATGACATTTTAGAATAGCTGGGCCTATCTTAATTGCATTTTGCATGTGTTGTATTAGGCATTCTTGACATAACTAGAATCATGCATTGATTTCTAACATAGCTTTTGTTTTGGCTCGGAGTACTCAGTAAGTGTTTACACTTTAGCATCCTTGTATGTGTGTGAGTGACTGCCATGATAGCATGTTTACCATGAGGCTAACTGCTTATGTGATATAACTGCCTGAATGCTTGTGGGTGAAGGTTGGATTATTTGAATTGGAACAATTCATTGATTGCAAGTTTTAAGCCCACTTGAGAGTGGCAAATCACCATATTTTTTTAGCCCACTTGAGGGTGGCAAAATCCGCATTTTAGCCTACTTGCGAGTAGCAAACCGCTTTCAAAAACAAACATGGGATGTTTTGTTCCAACTTAGGTGATCCAGTCTATACTTGTATGCTGTGTGCATCACATAGTAATTTTAGGCTAATAAACTGGAATAAGAACGCATGTGTTTTCAAAAACAAGATATCATGTTAGTGAAGGCCGATCTTTGATCGGGCGAGCGGGGGTGCTCATTGCATGACCTTCCCCAATCGTACCCAAGTTCTCGAGCCAAGGCAACTTTGGTAATGACGGACACGTGGCCTTAGGCACGAGTCAGGATTTCCTAAATTCCCCCAAAATAAAATATTTAGGTGGCGACTCTGTATCTGGCAAAGCAGTCCATGTTTGGTAATTTTTTCTAAAATCAGTTTTTCAAAACGATTTGCCGGATTTGGACTCTTTGGTGATTTATCGATCTTGCATTGCACTTTGTGAGATTAGATTTAGAACCGTGACATTTGAGTTCGAGCTGTAGTAAGCCCAGATGAACAAAACGGGATTTTTCCGGGACGTTCGGGCGCGTCTACACTAAGCTCTAGACAAGATTTGTAAAGTGGCCCACTAAATGGCATTCGTGTAATTAACTTTGATTCAATAGTTTAACATTATTTAATCTAATTTAATCATTCCAAATCAAATTTCAATTAGACCAGTCATAAAATCACATAAATTCTAATTAACACATAACACCAATCAATTTCTGATTCGGCCGCCGATAAGGCCTTCAATTTGCAGTTCAAAATTAAAGCACAAACAGATTCATTCAAAAATCAAACAGATAGAAATGCATTTAAAACAATACACTCCTACAATCAATTTGGGATTTCATTCTAATCAGTTACTTATCATGGTCAATCACAGTTTAACACTACTTAGAGGTGAGGGTTGCCACACAAATTCAAACCATTTTCGAAAACAAACATGAGTTGTGTTGTTCCAATTCTTACGACCTTAGTCTATACTTGCTTGTGTGTGCCATATAGTAAAGTTAGCTAATAATCGGAATAAGAACACATGATGTTTATAAAATAGCACATCATGATAGTAAAGGCTGATCTTTTGATCGGGCGAGCGGGGGTACTCATTTCAGGACCTTCCCCTCTCGTACCCAAGTTCCCGCGCCGAGGCAACTTTGGTGATAATGGACACGTGGCCTTTGGCACGAGTCAGGGCTTCCTAAATTTCCCAAAAATAAAATATTTAGGTGACGACTCTGTAATCTGGCGAAGTAGTCCAATTTTGGCATTATTTGATTTAAAATCGATTTTCCAAAATGATTTGCCAGATTGGACTCTTTGGTGTTTATCAGTTTCATATTGCACTTGTGAAACTAGATTCAAAATTGTGACAGGAGTACAAATTATAGGACCAATTCGAGCTCTCCGAAAGGGGACGCGAAGAAGTCGAGTTACAACAGTTCATCTTGCTGCAACAGAGAACAAACAGAGCATGGACAGGGTATTCTCAATGGTTTGTTTGCACAATTCACCCCTCCTTATCATGAACAGATCAAAGGAGAGACAAAACTTTGTCCACAAACCATCAACTCAAGCAATTTCATTGTATGATGGCTTCTGAACCAAAGTAAGTTCAATAAATGCAAAAAAAATAAGACTCTAAACCTCCTCCCTTTCATGAATTGATCAAGGGAAGTGATGACCTTGGAAACTTGAACCATTTCATCACTGATGAGTAAGAAATTCCTCAAGTTTCCATGTGTTCAATTAACGTCTGATTGAACACAAAATCAATTATTATCTTGCACCATTTTAGTCCCATTTTAATTGCCATCCATCCTTTAATTTATTGAGTCCAATGGTGAGTTTAAGTCCTCTAATGGAAAGAGGGCTCAAACCAAGTGTTGTCTTAGGCATAAAAGAGATATCATACCATTGGTAATGAACTCCTTAAGGGATTAAACCATTAAGCATGGCATCTCAATCTCATTCTTAAACAAACAAGTTATTTGAAACCACTTTCAAAGCGAAACAAAAGCCAAAGAAAGGAGGGAGGTTGCAGAGATGATTAAGAGTGGTCATAAGTATGGAAAGCCATAAATAAATACAATCAACTCAAACAAGATGGTGCCTAAGGCCTAAAACATCAAGCTTATGAGAATAATTACACTACAAGCATGCAAAACAAAGCTCAAATGCAACTATCAACCAAAAACAATCCTAAAACAGTCTAAAAAAAGTCCTAAAATATGCTAGAGAATTGGGACAAAAATAGCTAGATTAATATGCTAAAGCATAGCACAGGCTAGGCTAGTAAGCAAGACACAAGGAGGGGGGCTAACCCCTCCAAGTTTGGACTTCAAAATATGATTTTAGCCACTGAAATAACTCTAAAAATCAGTTTTTAAAAGCTCAAAAAAAGATAGTGTAAAGGTGGGAAACACAAGGGTAAAGGCCTTGAAAGTAAGGTGCAAAGAATGGTGAACCACCCCTCAAACTTTATTGGCCTTAAACCACAAGTTTCATCCCACAAATACAGGTTTTAAACAACTCAAAAATCAGTAGAAAAGGTGGAAAACAAGTGGTGTAAAGATGGTACAAAATCAAGAGAAGGTATACCTCTTGAAAAGGAATGAACCTTTAAGTCGTAAACCAACAATTTCACACTCTCAAGTGCTTCAAGAGCTCAAATTCAAGCTCAAATCACATCAGCAAGAAGCTCTCTAGGTTTGGTTTAGAGTGTTTGGGAAAGGCTATGCAAGTTGTAAAAGATAGAGAGAATTGAAGAGAGAGAGGATATTCTTCAAAATTATCTCCTCACTCCTAAATGTTTCTAATCTTCAAAGTAAGAAGAGTGGTCCTTTATATATAGAAAAACAGTCCCTCAATCAAAAATATCTATATAGGGACAGCTAGCGCATTTGGAGGACAACTAGCAAAAATATCTGGGCTTTACACCAGTGGCCGGCAGGCCAGAAGTGGTGGCTGGCCATCCACAAATGGTGGCTGTCAACCATCTGCCAACCACAAAAAATCTGCTTCTAGGCCCGTTCAAATAGGCATATATCCTTCATTCAGACTCGGTTTTAGGTCATTCTTGAGTCTAAATTGAAGCCCCGGAAGTCTACTTTCTAATAGTGGAAGCTCACATCTAAATTTTAAGTGTACAAAGAGATATTCCTATTTTAGTGAAGGTTGCTCATTTCTATTTTAACCAGATTGATGCCTAACTTCAAACGGCCATATCTCCCTCATCCGGACTTGGCTTTAGAAGATTCTTTAGTCTAAAATGAAGCCTCGGAAGTCCACTTTCCAATGGTGGTGACCTCACAACTAAATTCTAAGTGTACAAAGCGATAGGCATGATTTAGTGTAGGTTGCTCAGTTCTCTCTTACCAGTTTTATGCTGAACCATTTCCCTAACTAGGTTTCTTCCCTCCCCTCTTATTTTCTTCAACTCCAAACCTCTAAATAAGATGTTTTTAAATATTTTTCAAAGAGTTCACCTCCATTTCATTTATCTCCACTTTGTCCTTACTCAGTTTACCAAAAAGTGCAACTTTTTAACGAAATGCGAGCCTCGGAACATCATAGAAACATTTTTTAAAATATTTTGAAAGAGGGGGTTTTAAGGTTTGAAATAGTTTTGGTCAAAATAATTTTGGTCCAAAATGGGGTGTAAGATTGAGATTTAGAAGCTCTTCTTGCTGAAGAAATCGAACATGTGCACAACATAACTTTCATCATCAAGTGATCAATCAGTGGTGCCCAAGTCTTAAGGGCGGTCAAAAATGGGGTGTCTACAGTAGTCACCAAAGATTTAAAGTAAAATTATGGTAGTTATTTGGCTACAAAATTTATTTTAGTCAGCAAAAATTAGTATACAGTGACTAAATATTTTTTGGTTACTGAATATACATATTTGTTAACCAAATTAGGTAGTCACCAAAGATTTAAAGTAAAATTATGTAAGCTATTTGGCTACTAAATTTAATTTAGTCGGCAAAAATTAGTATACCGCGACTAAAACAAACTTTAGTAGCCTAAAACCTGAACTAACGCCGACCAATATTTTTTTAGTCGCCTATTGTGGCACTTTTGGTGACTAAATTTTAGTTTAGTTGACAATAATTAATATACAACTACTAAAAAGATTTAGTAGCTAAACGGTAACACCCCGAAAATAATTACAATAGAACTATCCATGGTATTAATAAATGATCATACCATTCTGAATATAATGTTCCTTCCATTTCATATGATTCCATAGTACAAAAGATAACACATGTAGTTATACATTCATAAGCCCTAACCCTGAATCTATAGCATATGTTATAAACAAAGATATGGAGTAAGAGTAAAACATATATAATAAGGCACTATCCAAGGCAATGCTTGGTTACAACAAAGATGGATTTAAATCCAATACAGTTTAAGCCCTTGGCTTGTACAAAATAAATACAACAATTAACACAAAAAGAAGCCTTCAGCTCCAAGTTCCTCCCAAGCTATGTCCTTTGCAGAAGCATATCTTCAACACTTGAAAATGGTTTTCCCAGGTGAGCCAAAGCCCAGTAGAGATACTACAACACAGTTTTATGAATCTTAACAGAGTTATAAAGTGAATGCATATGCACTGCTCGTGCCAAAACATTTTTTATTTCTCTTTCCAAAAACTGTGCAATGCCAAGTTTATATCTCGATTCATGATATCATTTCCTGTACAATAGAAAACAGGGCAATGAATACAACACTGTGAATCTCTAGGCCGTGTCTACAAGTAGGCTACAAGCACTACCAAATTGTCATTTATGCCGGTATGAACCGGAAGGCACAACACCTAACTGCGCAGGTTTCTAAACTTTCACCAAGGACACACAGGCCAACTTAATACCACCACTACACTCCTATCCATATTCACTATGGTATTCACCCTTTTTTCTCAAAACAACAACATTTTCAATGTGTTAAGTATGCAACAATGATCAATGCAATGGATGAGAAAATAGTTTCAATTTCCCTAATTCTCATACAATTTCTATAATAATCATAGTTATCCACCACCAATAGCCCAAAATAGATATCTCTAAATAGATAAATAACTTCCATAAAGATAAACTTTCCAAATTCCAATATGTGAATGGTAATACATACCCAAGTCCACCATCCTCATCAATATAAATCCAATTTCACATTTTCAACATCAATTCCATTTATTTATACAAAATCAACATTTGAGATATTTAGGGCAAAGCCCCTTTTCTTCAAAAATCAATTCCAAATATCAAAACCAACCATTTTTATCACAACTCAACCTCATTTTCAATCCCACAACCATTTTTAAGAATCCATTTGAAAACCCCTCTTTTGATTTTTAACCTAAAAATCCTAAATTTAAAATCCCCAAATCACTATATTATTTTACAAATAACAAATAACTAAGTTAAAAATCATAAGAAAGTGTAGAGAATCCCTATCTCAAGCTTAGAAAACCAAAGAGAGAATGGAGAAACTTCAAAAATGCCGAAACCCAACTTTGTTCCGATCAAAACGAAGCTCTAGGCGAGCACTTCCTTTGTAACAAAGGGACTAAGGTTAAGAAATCAATGGATGAGGGTGTATTTGTAGATAGAAAGTGAGTTTTAGAGAAAGAAGCTCTAGATCTAGGGTTTATAGAATGTTTAGAGAGAGAGATATGAAAAAAGTGACTCAAAAAGTAAGCTTTACGGATTGATCTACGCACAGACCGCTCGAGTGCAAGAAGTGACACTTGAGTGACCAGACACAATAAACGTGACCACTCGAGCGCACAAAGTGACGAACTCCCAAAAGTTTTTTTAGATAGAGTGCAATCGCTCAAGCCTGCTCGAGCGAACATAGCTCGAGCGCAAGAAGTATCACTCAAATGTAAAATGACAACTCCCAGTATCTCTGCAGGCCTGTAAAAGTACTAAGAGTTCTCAAAGACCACTTGAGCGAAGAAGCCAAAATCTGGACAAAGAACATTTTTAAAAAACTAACTCTTGACCTGTTCCAAACGCAACCAAGACATTCTAATAACCAAACTCAATGAGGAATAAGAAGAAATAAGACATGAACAATCGTATAAGATAATGAAACCCAAATCCAAAACATCAACGGATTGGGTCTAATCCAGAATTGCTATAATCTCCCCCCTTAAGGAACTTCGTCCTTGAAATTTGAATGAAACAATAAAGCCATGTTTAAACCAATCACAATGATGACAGTAAATCAAATTCATCATCATGACCCATTCACCGGTCATTCATTCTCATCACCATGATAAACACATACTCATTACTGAATATACAATTCACATTTCCACAACATATACAATGTTTACATTACATTAACAAAACAAAATTTTCAATAAATGTTCAAGCATCAACAAATAGGTTCGAATATTTCTCACGGGCTTCCAACTCATGCTCTCAAGTTGCTTCCTCAATCCTGTGATGTCACCACAACACATTCACTAAAGGAATTGTCTGACTACACAAGACTTGGTCTCGAGGATCTAAAACTCTAACCGGTCTCTCCTCATACAAGGCATCATCATCAACCTCTAACTTGGTCCAATCCAACATGTGTGATGGATCTGGCTCATACTTTTGGAGCATACGAATATAAAACACATCATGAACCTCGAAAAGTTGTAGCGGCAAGGCCAAACGATAAGCTACCTCCCTAATCCGCTCTCGAATTTCAAAGGGCCCAATAAATCTAGGAGACAACTTCCCACTCTTTCAAAATCTCATCAAACCCCTTCTAAGTGATATCTTCAAGAAGACGTAATCTCCTATCTCAAACAACAACGGTCTCCTCCTATGGTTGGCATAGCTCTTCTGGCAACTCTGAGTCGTAACCAACCTCTTACGAATAAGTGCAACCTTCTCCGTCATTTCCCGAACCAACTCTGGACCTATCATAGGTGTATCACCCTCCTCGGCCCAACACACAGGAGATCTACAAGGCTGGCCGTACAAGGCTTCAAAAGGTGTCATGCCAATGCTCGCTTGAAAGCTATTGTTATAGGAAAACTCCACTAAGGGCAAGTGTCTCTCCCATGACCCCTTAAAGTCAAGAACACAAACCCAAAGCATATGCTCAAGGATCTGAATGGTATGATTTGACTGCCCGTCAGTCTGAGCATGATAAGCAGTACTAAAAGTCAGTCTAGTGCCCAAAGCATTTTGTAGGCTCTGCCACAATCGAGCCATGAAAAGTGGATTTCTATTTGAAACAATGGCCATAGGGACCCCATGAAGTCAAACAATATCCCTGATGTAAAGGTCGGCAAGAAAATCTACTGAGTCACTCATGCGCATAGGTACAAAGTGCGCCAACTTGGTCAACCGATCAACTATCACTCAAATGACATCATTACCCCGTTGAGTCCTCGGAAGACCTACAACAAAATCCATTATGACATGCTCCCACTTCCACTCAACTATAAGCAAGGATTGTAACAAACATGTTGGCCTCTAATGCTCGGCCTTCACTTGTTAACAAGTAAGGCAGCTCAATACAAACAAGGCTACATACTTGTTCATCCCCTTCCACCAAAACTGGTGACTAAGGTCATGATACATCTTTGTGTCTCTCGGATGTACCACAAGGCATGAATGGTGAAACTCTCGAATTACCTCCTCTCGACAAGATTCCGGCACAAAAAGACGGTCAAGGTATCTAACACTCGAGTTAGAATACATGTTTAAGCCTTTTTTTAAATTCCTATTAGAGATCTTCTCCTGGAGGGTTTCTACCTTAAGATCACCCCTTTGTGCTACTATAACTCAGCTCATAAGTGTAGGTTGTGCAACTATTGTAAACAAGGTAGCCGACTCAATGGACTCGCCAAGATGCAAGTCAGACTCACCAAGATGCAAGTCGAACTCACTAATAGCTCCTAATATCTCTCATTCCCGGATGGCAAAACTTGCTACACTTCAAATGGGCTTTCTACTCAAGGCATCAGCCACTACGTTGGCTTTTCCCCGATGATAATGCAATTCAAAATCATAATCCTCCATAAACTCCATCCATCTTCTCTACCTCAAATTTAAATCTTTCTGTGAAAACAGATACTTCAAACTCCTATAATCAGAAAAGACCTCAAATCTCTCACTATACAAGTAATGCCTTCAAATCTTCAAGGCAAAGATCACCGCTGCTAGCTCTAAGTCATGAGTAGGATAGTTTCTCTCATGTGTTTTCAACTAACGTGAGCCATAAGCTACTACCTTCTCCTCTTGCACCAAGACACCAAGACACAACCCAAACCTTCCCGAGATGCATCACAATATACTAAAAACCCAAACCTCTCTCTGGAAACACTAGAGCGATGGCAATTCTAACCTTAATTTCTTTGAATGGTTTCTCACAAGTCTCATTCCACACAAACTTAATTCCCTTCCTCGTCAGTCTAGTCAAAGGTGAGGCTAACTTAAATAAATCCTTCACAAAACGGTGGTAATACCCGGCCAACCCCAAGAAACTACGAATTTCAAAGGCGTTCTTAGGTTGTTCCTAATCTTGTATTGCTTCTATATAGAAAAGTCTACAGTCACTCTTTCTCCGCATACCACATGGCCTAGGAATTTCAATTTTTTTCACCAGAATTCATACTTCCTGAACTTAGCATACAGTTTGTGGGTTCTAAGTAACTCAAGCACAACTCGAAAGTGTTCCTCGTACTCCTCCTCAAAGGGTTAGTAAATCAAAATGTCATCAATAAAGACAACTATAAAATGGTCTACGAACTCACAAAAGATCCAATTCATCAAATCCATAAACAAGGCCGGTGTGTTGGTTAACCCAAAAGGCATTACTAGGAACTCATAACGGCCATACCATGTACAAAATACCGTCTTCTGGATGTCCTCCTCTTTCATCCTTAATTTGTGATAACCCAATCTCAGGTTTATCTTAAAAAAGGAACAAAACCCTTTCAACTGGTCAAACAAATCATCTCTACAAGGCATTGGGTATTTCTTCTTAGCAGTTACCTGGATCAATTTTTGATAGTCAATATAAAGTCGCAATGTGCCATCCTTCGTCTTGGCAAAGAGAGTTGGTGCTCCCTAAGAAGAAGTACTAGGGTGGATAAAACCCTTATCTAGCAATTCTTGGAGTTGAACCTTCAACTCACTCAACTCGGCAGGTGCAAATCTATACGATGCCATAGAAATTGGTGTCGTGCTAGGCACTAAATCAATAGAGAACCTTATCTCATGATGAGGTGGCAAACTAGTGAGATCCTCAGGAAAGATGTCTAGGTATTCACAAACTACCCTTAACAACTCAACTCAAACCACATCACTCTCAACCCCCACGAATGTAGCAAGAAAGAAACTAAGCTCACCCCGACAATGCGGATCACACACTGGCAACAAAGCTCTATCAACCCAATCCCCCAAGAAATAAAAATAGTCACCACTCGAGGTACATACAGTAACATCACTACTCGACGATAACAGTCTATAACATCCCAATAAGATGACAACGAATCCATGCCCAATATAACATCAAAGCTCAACATATCAATCAATACAAATGCAAAAGGCAGTCAACGACCCACACTTCAATCTCACAACCCCGACACCCCTGGTCCAACACAACCTCTCCACCAACTGGTGACTCCATCCTGAGTGAAGATGCTAACCGAGCCACTTCTAACCCTAATATCTATGCAAATGCATACAAGGTAAAAGAATGAGATGCACCCATATCAATCAACACATTAGAAATACGATTACACAATAAGAAGTTACCTCTCACTATCAAAGGCACTGGCACTAAATCTGGCTTAATAACAACATACACACGCCCTGCAGGTCTCTACTCTACCTGCTCACCCCTTAGAGCATAAGTCTGATGCACAGATTAAGCCGAAGAAGCTCCTTGATTGGCCCTTGAGGCCTATGTTGATTGTATATGCTGATGGCCCTGTGTCTGCCTCTAGCTAGACGCACTAGATGTGCCACTCAACTGAGGGCAAAACCTCATCACATGCCCTGACTGCCCACACTGATAACAAGTAGGCGGTTGCCCTCTCCCCTGACTCTGGCTCTAAGAACGAGCTGTAGACAGTGCAAATGGTTGCCTTCCTCCCTTCTGTCGACAAACTATGGACTTGTGACTCAGCTAGCCACACTTAAAGCAAGTAATCCCTCCCTGACCTGGAACTCAGTATAGAAAAAGTGGACCTAGACTGTGCTTCCTAGGACTGCTATGGGATAGAACCCCTCTGCCTCTTAATTTCTGGAGTCTCTTCCTGAACCTCCTCACTCATCTACCTAGAGCCCCTCATCTTCTCCTCCTTAATCTGAATCATGCTCTCTAAGTAAGCCACCGCCTCCACAAGACGACCATAATCCCTAATCATGGATGCGGCTGCCTTGAAAAGGAGTCTGGTCCTCAACATCTACTCAAACTCTAAGCAACGGCGTTCCTCTATCACTACAAGCTCAGGTGTAAACCTCGATAAACGAGTAAAGGTAGCCTCAAACTCAGCCACCGGTGTGTTCAACTGTTTGAGCTTTAAGAACTGCTCTCTCAACTTCTCCCTAGCAGTGAGAGGCAAAAACTTGTGTTGAAAGGCGTTGACAAAGGCCTCCCAAGTCACCTTGATGCACCTCCACACAAACTTCCACCACTAACCCGCATCTCTCATCAGTTAGAAGAATGATAAGGTCACTCTCAAGCCATCGTCTTCAATGACAAGCATCTCGAACGTCTTCACCATTTGCTCAAGCCATTCATCCACTTTCAAAGGCTATTTCAGATCCTTTAGAAACTCGTCAGGATTTGACTAGAAGAACTCCATCTTCAAGAAAGACGGCCCTGTCTCAGCAACATGGGCCTAGACTTGATTCTCAACCTTGAGAATGTCCATGGATTCCCATAAAACTCCAGCCATTTCTTAGGCCAAAGCGCCTATGGCTTATTGACCAACCGGTTCGGCCATGTTGGCCTGACCAACCCCTTCCTCCTGTGCTGAAACTTCATCTGGTAACAGCATTTCCTACCATCTAGACCTGCCATACCTACTAACACCACGTCCATGTCCTGACATCCTAATAAAGGTAACACCAAAGATTAGCACATTTACAAATGTGTCGCAGCTAACTCACTCCTGTCCTAAAGCAATGGACAACAATTAATTCACTCCACTTAAGCACACAATCACATAAACACATATGAACTTTCTTTCTAGATAATGATCATCCCGCGATGTTGCTAGAGTTCCAACTAGAAATAATAGTAATCAAGTGCTCTTCTAACAAGACTTCTAGAAACTCGTAGGCCCAATCAACATCTTAAAAGTTAAACTCCATACCCATTTAGCCACATAAACATGTTATCACATAGCATACCATGCATACAAATATCTCTATCAAGCAAGATAAACCCATTGTGGTAAGAACCACACCCCACGTACCTAAATTATTTAAACCCAGTACTCTCTGATACCAAGTTATAACACCCCAAAAATAATTACAATAGAACCATCCGCAGTATTAATAAATAATCATACCATTCTAAATACAATGTTCCTTCCATTTCATATGATTCCATATTACATAGTACAAAAGATAACATATGCAGTTATACATTCATAAGCCCTAACCCTGAATCTACAGCATGTGTTATAAACAAATATATGGAGTAAGAGTAAAACAGATATAATAATGCCCTATTGGCCACATCTTTCCAAGGCAATGCTTGGTTACAACAAAGATGTATTTAAATCCAATATCGTGTAAGTCCTTGGCTTGTACAAAATAAATACAACAATTAACGCAAAAAGAAGCCTTTAGCTCCAAGTTCCTCCTAAGCTATGTCCTTGGCGGAGGCATATCTTCAACACCTGAAAATGGTTTTCCCATATAGGGTGAGCCAAAGCCCAATAGAGATACTACAACACAATTCATGAATCTTAATAGAGTTATAAAGTGAATGCATATACAATGCTCATGCCAAAACATTTTCATTTCTCTTTCCAAAAACCATGCAATGTCAAGTTTATATCTCAATTCATGATATCATTTCCTTTACGATAGAAAATAGGGCAATGAATAGAACACTGTGAATCTCTAGGACGTGTCTGCAAGTAGGCTACAAGTACTACCAAATTGTCATTTATACCGATATTAACCGGAAGCACGACACCTAACTGTGCAGATTTCTAGACTTTCACCAAAGACACACAGGCCAACTTAATACCACCACTACACTCTTACCCAGATTCACCAAGGTATTTACCCTTTTTTTTCTCAAAACAACAACATTCTCAATGTGTTAAGTATACAACAATGCTCAATGCAATGGATAAGAAAGTAGTTTCAATTCCTTTAATTCTTATACAATTTCTACAACAATCATAGATATCCTTCACCGATAGCCCAAAACAGATATCCCTAAACAGATAAATAACTTCCATAAAGATGAACTATCCAAATTCCAAGATGTGAATGGTAATACAAACCCAACTCCACCATCCTCATCAATATCAATCCAATTTCACATTTCTAACATCAATACCATTTATTTATACAAAATCAACATTTGAGATATTTAGGGCAAATCCCTATTTTCTTCAAAAATCAATTCCAAATATCAAAACCAAGCATTTTCATCACAACTAAACCTCATTTCCAATCCCACAACCATTTTCAAGAATCCATTTGAAAACCCTTCTTTGATTTTTAACCCAAAACCCTATATTTGTTCAAAAATTCCCAAATCACTATATTATTTTAGACATAGCACATAACTAAGTTGAATAATTCCTACCTCAAGCTTACAAGACGAGAGAGAGAATGGAGAAACTTCAAAAACGTCAAAACCCAACTTTGTTCTGATGAAAACGATGCTTTAGGTAAGCTCTTTCTTTGTAACAAAGAGACTAGGGTTGAGAAATCAATGGATGAGGGCGTATTTGTACAGAAAAAGTAACTTTTAGAGAGAGAAGCTCTAGATCTAGGGTTTTTAGAATGTTTAGAGAGAGAGAGATACAAAAAATTGACTCAAAAAGTGACCTTTACGGACTGATATACGCGCAAACCGCACGAGCGCAAGTTTTTAGAATGTTTAGAGAGAGAGAGATACAAAAATTTGACTCAAAAAGTGACCTTTACGGACTGATATATGCACAAATCGCTCAAGCACAAGTAGTGTTGCTTGAGCAACCAGACACAATAAGTGTGACCGCTCGAGCGCACAAAGTGACCATTCGAGCGAAGAACACAAACTCCCAAAAGTTTTACAGATAGAGGGCCATCGCTTAAGCTCAAGCTAACACCGTTTGAGCACAAGAAGTACCACTCAAGCGTAGAATGCCAACTCCCAGTATCTCTACAGGCCTGCAAAAGTACTGAGAGTTCTCAAAGACAACTCAAGCGCAAGAAATGTCACTCGAGCGAAGAAGCCAAAACCTGGGTAGAGACCATTTTGAAAAAACTAACACCCGACCTGTTCCAAACAGAACCAAGACATTTTAATAACCAAACTCAATAAGGGATAAGGAGAAATAAGACATGAACAATTGTATAAGACAATGAAACTCGGATCCAAAAAATCAATGGGTCGAGTCTAAACTAGAATCGCTACATAAACCCTGCAACAAATGCCGACCAATGTACCTTTTAGTTGCCTATTGTACAACTTTTGACGACTAAATTCCTTTTAATCACCAAATTTGGTTGCCAAAAGTGTAAATTGTTATAGTGGTGAATACTTGGGTAAGGCATAGCCCAGTGCGTCTTAAGAACTCACACATCAAGGGCTGCATCGGGAAGCGATTCCCTTCTATGATGGATAGCACGGTAAAGGGGGCAAAAGTTCTCTCTGCCCCAAGGAAGGATCCCCTGCTTACCAAGCTCGAAGTGTATGTCAACTAGAACACCATATTCCTTACAAAACTCGGCTAGTGCGCATGGCATGTTTACCAAGAAGTGATAGGGCCCCATGTAGCCCAGTGCAATCTGCTCAGTAGAAGGTGTTAGTCAAATTATGCAACGACTTCTCGATCTTTGAGAGTGCTTGTGTTGGTGTGCCTAGTCCCCTAGGATTCTATAGTGAAAAATTAAAATTAAGTGCAAGTGACAGCATGGTCTCATGCTTGAGCTCGATTTTAGCTTGGCCTTACGGGGAAGCTGGATTTTAGCTCAGCCGCACAGACGAGCTGGGTTATAGCTCGATTGACAAATGAGTCAAATTGTAGCTCGGTTATGTCATGGGCTCGGTTTTAGCTCAGTTTCACGGGTATGGTTGGTCTTAGCTCGGCTACGGGCAAGTAAGCCAAATCTTAGCTCGGTTGCACTGCCTCCTAAGTTGTTTGGTTCATAGCTCGATTTCTTCCTTAGATGTCACAAACGTGAAATTTGCCTAGTTAAGTTATGATTTTGGATTAAAATAGGGTTTTTTGCCTAGTTTGACCCAGTTCTTTCTGTGTTCTTCCTAGAGAATGAACTTTGTAACGGAGAACCATGGGTCAGCAGCTATTAACACTTGAGATGGACGCAAACTCATGTTTACTCCAACTTTTAGTGGTTTTAGGTTATGTTATTATCTTTTGTATGTGGATAACACAGTGAATGCTCAAGAACAGAGAGAATTTCATGAGAAATTATAGAGAATATTGGTGTGGAGAAACTTATGAATTGGAGCTTCAATCGATGTTCCAATTGGCGTTAGGTGATCCAAAGGTGATGAGGATGCGAAATATGCAAGAGGAATGCTTCAAGGTTGGGTGCTCTGGTCACTGGGCATTTTGTCAAAGATGATGAACAGTGGAAACTGAGAAGGAATGACGATATGTGTATATAGCACTCGAAGGGGCACCAAGATTTGAAAATTTCTTGGGGAATTGCACCCATCATCATGGCAAGACAACACGTGTCCTCTGAGAAAACATTACGTCAGTGTAGTCGGGGCACTGTGCTATTTGAAGTGTCAGGTTAGCACCGTGCTCTTTGAAGTGTCAGATTTGCACCATGCTCTGTAAAGCATCCAATTTGCGCTGTCTAGATCAGTGAATTGAGATGGAGTCAAGCTTGGCTGGTGATGGTAATCCGGCTCATGCTGGAGCAGACTCGATTAAAGGGCAATTAAGAGGGAAGTTTTGTGCTGTGTTAAAGAGGTCGAGCTATGATGAGCCGAGCTCGGCCCATCACTTTGTTGGTTAGCTGGGCCACATCAAGAGTGGGCTTGGAAATGCCTTACAAAGTTAATTGAGCTCTCTCTAAGTGACCGAGGTGTTCTTTATGTGAATCAAGCTAAGCCAACAATGCTGAGTAGGACCGAGCAGAATTTGATCCTTGTGTTGAGTGGCAGCCCGACGCTAGACTCATGGGTGATGATCATAGGCTTAATCGAGCTATCGGTAGCTCGACCAATGGATGCTCAATCAGGTGTTACTCATGCCCTAGTAGTTGGTGGGGAACAAGCAGTGACCTGTCCAAGTTAGTGCTGTTTCTAACAAGTACATGTGTGTAAGGAAATAACGGAATAGAATGTCCTTACCTCGAGACAATGAGGATAATGCACACTGCATGGGGAAGTGAGACAAGTTGTCTATATAAGACCTACAAGTTCATTCTGAAAGGTAAGCAATCTTGAGACAAAGAAGTCTCTTATTCTTTTATATTCTCTGAGGGTGCTGACTTGACCGTTGGAGGGGTTTTCCGGTGAGACACTTGCTGGTTAACTCACTTTTATTGTATTTACAAGAGAGACGACATCATTTGGAGTGAGAGAAATACGGAGGTAAGGAGTGCGGAAGTGAAGAATATTTACTCCCCATACACATGCTGAAATGGTTTAGGATATTTAATTATTTTGATATTAAAATAGTTTATGGTATTTAATTATTTCTATATTAATTGAAATAATGGCAATAAAGTCATTTTATATTGAAGAGAACTTGAAGAGTTATAAGAATAAGAATTAAGTTAAATGGATCATAAGTCATGAATATGAGTCATAAGTGAAAATTGTTTCATTAAAGAATCAAATGAACATGGATAGTCCAAACACACACATTTTCATGTCTATTTTTTAATACATGTTTAAGTTGGATGTAACATGATAATAAAGGACTAAACAAAACTTTTTACAATACAACTGTAGATATTCAAAGCTAGAACAACAAATTTGTCGCAATCATGCCCTCCCTTCATTCCGTAGCAAGATTAATGAAAATTGCAGAAAAATGTATTGCACAATTCGGTTAAAACTGTGATTTCGAATAAATATATGGGAAATGTTTTGGTGTGTACCTTATCACAAAATATATAACTTTATTGTAAAATTTCGTAATATCAATCACAAAATGCGTAACCTTATCATAAATTGGCATAAAAAATGTCGTAACCAAACTACAAACTTTTACAACATTAATCACAAATCTTTAGACATTTTATTATGCCAATTTGTGATGAGCTTATGCATTTCGTGATTGATATTACGAAATTTTGTAATAAAATTACACATATTTGTGATAGGATGCATATCATATGTACCCCTAAAAGGTTGCACACCAAAGGATTTCCCACCAAGGGAATGCTATATATGGTATAGATGAAAAAACTATCTACAAGAGTAATAATGTCTATAAAAAATTTAAAATGTACGAATTGAGATTTAGTGAATCAAATCTTCAAAGTAAGAGTTATTGGCCACATTTTATGTTTGTTTTTAATAAAGATAAAAGGGAAATTTAGTGGTAAATCTTATTTCACATACTTGTATTCTAATTAGTTCAAAAGATATTTTTGTATTCTAATAATTCCTATTATTTTGAAGGCTTGATCCACCAAATCTCAATTGCCATATTTGAAGTCTTATAAATATATATATATATATATTAGAACATGTGTATGAGAGAGAAACGATCAACTATTAGATACATTTTATTTAGAGAAAATTATTGAAGAATCCAATCTAGCAATTGTCTAAGGCATTAGATCTAATAGATATTTTTTTTATTGGTGAGAGGTCCACTCTTTGTGAAATAGTTTGGTGAGAAGTACATTTACTATTTCGAATGACATTTTTTTTTTTTTAATCCTTAATCTATCTGTTAAATTTTTTAAACTATCTGTTCAAATTTTTTAACTATATTTTTAAATATTTTATCTGTTTAATTTTTTTGACTATCTATCAAATTTGTGTCTATCTGTTGGAATATCTATCTATTAAAATTTCTATTTGTTGAAATTATCTGTCAGGTTATTTTTTATATGTTTAGATTTGTATCTATCTGTTCAAATTATTTTTTATGAAAGGTAAAATTCTTCTCTACAAGGAAAGAAAATGACGTGTCCCTTCCTTTACTATGTTAAGAGAAACCAAAATGTTAATGATCACCCCTGACCAAGGTTAATTGGGAGGAACTTTCGACGGTCAAATCATAAAATTGTTTACTGATGAATATTGTATTTAAAAGAGGGTTCTTGGATTACCTCTATTCTGTCTTATTTACTTTATTTACTTTGTCTTTTATAATTTTTTTATCACATCTATTGGATAAATGTTCGATCCGATGGTTCTGCATATTCCTAGCTCTAATCGAGTAGGTAGTCAAGTTGCCTTCGCCTTTGATCGTTGGATCATTCTCCTATGGACTGCTTAAATTATGTCAGATACTAGGACCAACTTTCCAAGCATTGTGTTTGTTGGATAAAGTTGATCAGATGGACTTACCTTTTAGTGGACTTGACTTATACTTCTATATTTGTTGTCTCGATATCTCTACCATTAAATGAAGATGAATCCGATGCTCTACTTACATTATGTGAATCTTCTCCTAGAAGGAGATCTTTACTCTTCATTGCCCCTCACACTCTTAGCCACACACCATTGTACTGCCAACTGTCTTTGATGAGCTCCTTAGAAAATTTATCTAAGTCTTCCCATTTCTTTTGGGTTACTTTGCCTAATTACTTAGGGCTTGGGCCAATATTTTACCCCTACACAATTGCCCTTCTTCGATGACCAACCTAGGTTGGTTGCTGAAGACATTAGTCTAAACAGACGATGAGCCGAACCACTTTTATTTATAACACGCGTTTTTTGATTTCGACTTTGATGATGACATTTGTCATATCGTCCTTCTAGGCGCCATTTCGCCTCTGACACATTAAATGTAAAATGCTATTGCCTTCCATCACTCTACTTGTAATCCTTTCAGAAACCTAGATGAGTCTTTTTCTCTTTCCACTGTTTGAAGTATCAGTCTAGCTTTCCTTGTAAGTTTATCATCTCTCATTCTCTTGTGATTTCTTTGTTATTGTTCTTTTTATTTCCTAGTTGCCATGAATCATCCTAGGCGTTTCTTTGAGTTTGAAAAGAACATTCATGAATTTAGAATTCTCCATAATATTCTTGATGACATTGTTATTCATCTTCTTATTGACAATGACGATATCGTCAAACGGTCAAAGGAGTGGATTTATTTGCCCTTAATCGACATTATTGAGGGAAAAGTTCCCTCTACACCTTTTTCTCAAGGAGGTACTACACTTCTATGGCGTATCTCATTCTCAATTTGCCCCTAATTTCTTTAGAATAGTCATGGAAATAATTTCCTTGAACAACATTTTAGGAGTAAACCTAGGGCTTCAAGAGATTAGATACTGTTATAATTTTGTCCTTACTACTAGAGAAATGGCGAAGTTCTATTTTAAGCCTAGATCGACGAAGCGCTAGTTAGTTCAAATGGTTTCCAATTCTGGTAAGGGTGTTAATGATACAGTTGTAATAGTAAAGAGTAACTAGGAGTTCCCTTTTGATGCTGATAGAGTCTGACCCATCCCTAAGGTCCTCAACCAACTAGGATAATGCTCTCTTTTTTCTTCCATATGAATTTGCTTTTTCTGATATTTGTGTTGATGTTCTTACGTTGTTTCTTCTTTTCCAGCTCCTGAGGTCTTTTTCCATCCAAGCGAGTGGGAAGACTAGGTCAACATCTCCCTTCTTTAACAAGTTTGGGCATACAGAGGACCTCACGAATAGCAAGGCCAAGGTCATGCTGCTCACATGTTACTCTTTGACATTTCATATTATGACACCGTGGTCTTAACCGATGGTATCCCCCTTAGCAATGATGATGGTTTTGACTTCCACGTTCTTCTTCATCTTCAGGAGAACATCGATGAACTAGCGGCTGAAGAAGATCAACCCCATGCCATCAAAGAACTTTTTGGAGATCTTCGCTGCTCGAAAGTGCTAAAAAGAAGGCAAGTTGGCTCCCGTTCCCCAGGCAACCTCTGGTTCAACCACTTTTGATTGGCTTCAATAATCGCCAATCATAGTGGTTGACAATGCTCCTCCACCTCCAACTGTTACTACTGGGTGCACTACCCCCCCACTTTTGGGCAAAGGTCTGTCAAGCTCCCGGTTGATCAATCCGCAAAGATGTAAAAAAAGAGCTGATCTGATCCTTTTCTCGTTCCTACTGTTCTATCTTCTTTTGTCGCCGCCACCTCCGAAGTAGCCATCATCAGATCCCCAATCATTCTCATACCATCTTTGAAAGATCAGTAGCTTACTAGTGCTAATACTACTATGGGGAGTGCCGAAGTGGCAGCTTGTGATGCCCCAAAAATCGAGGACATCAGGGAATATATTAACAAATAAATATAGAATTTTTCTAAAGTTGAGAGTCTATGAAATGTCACTAATGAGTCCTTTGGTCAATAACCAAGTAAGATCTCAAGAAAAATCGAAGGAGTCAATATAACCTCCCTTCAAAGACTAATCTCCTTAGATAACAAACTACCTTTTTGACAGATCTTAACAAGGTATTAAGACAGAGTCTACATAGGTTGACAAAAGGATAAGGATAAGTTCACCAAATGGTATATGTATATATAAGCAAAATAATAATTACAATGTTATAACTTAGTTGCAAAACAAGAAGTTCCATCAATTTTACATTCCCAAAACAAAGATAAGACTACAGATGAACTTAAACAAAGATAATCTCTAGCTTCTTCTATGATATCCAAATGTTTGCAAATGTTTTGGCTTCGTCTTTGCCGGGATAATTGTCTTCAATACTTGGCATGAAATGCTATGAGCTTGGAATGCCCAATAAATGCACACACATCCCATTCATTTTTTCCAATCTAATATACAATCATAATAATGGCATGGTTATACCATATAGCGGAAACAATAATCAAGCAGAGCTTATAATAAATTTCAATTCTTAAGAATAACAATTAATCAAGTTAGTTATAGGCAACTTCTCGCAAAATGTCATTCCTACTTAATGCTTCAAGCTTGGTTTTAGGCAAACCAGTATCCTTTCCTACTCACCATTCCAGATGCCCTACTTCTAGGGTTATACACCGCAGCCTTCAGTTCCAAAGAGATGGGTCCCCGACCATCTTCAAGGGCCACAAAAAATAGGGTTCATTTCTGATCTTTATTAATATCCTATATATCGACTCTATGAAGGTAGCGACAACTACTCTGAAGGCTTCCTTTCATTAGGGGTGCTTGCGGTTCGATTGCGGCAAAGGAATCTTCAACCTTTCATCCGTCCGCCAGATTAGCGGATTAGAAAAAATCAATCTGCATCCATCCGTCGGATTGGTGATGCGCATTGAGTGGATTGGCGGATGGATGTGAATCGGTTTAGCAATTTAAACTTTTACAAGTTTTGAACATAATATAACAACTTGTCAACATTTTTTTTTTGGATAACAATTCAACTCAACATAACCAAAAGATTATCAAGTAAATTGTTAAATACCAATAATAAATACATATAACAAAACCATGCATTATCAAAACTATTTCATTACTTTTTTTTATTCAAAAACTATTTAATTTGATTTTTTTTTTAAATGTCAAAATTAAGCCTTAATTTTTTCACACAAAAATACAAAATATCAATACTTTCAATTTGATAAAAGAATTTCCAAATTGAAAACAAAACAGAATATCTAAACTCTTTTTCAATTGAAAATACAAACAAAATATCTAAACAAATTAAAAACACAAAATCTTACAAATTACTAGGGGTGCTCACAGTTTGACAGTTCGATTGCAAAGGAATCTCAAATCCACCATCCGTCCAAAACTAAGCGGATTGGGAAAAATCAATCCATAATCATTTGCTCGTCATCACGCATCTGTCCAAAATGCGTCAGATCGGTTCAGTTTGGGAAGATCGAAATATCCACTGAGAACCCCTAACTTTCATGGCTTAGGCTTTTCGGCTATCTCGTTTGGTTCTTTTCTTTTTGGGTCAGAAACCTTCCTTTCTTCTTTCTGTGAAGTTTTTGACAAAAGCCATGCAAGTTTTGGTTTTTTGAATCTTCGTAGATCGTCTTCGATCTTGCAATGCTACTATACTCAACTCATCAAGCTACCCACATTGATGGAAGGCTTTTTAATCAAGGATTGGCAGAGCTTATTGATCAGCTGCAAGCTTAGCTTAAATGAAGTAACTGCTAATTGTTCATTGTAGTTGTCAATCTAATTATAAGCCACTCAATATTTGCTAACATAATCTTGCAAACTTTCTACTTCCTCCTTCTTCATGGTAAGGAGTACGTCCTCCTCCTTAGGTGCTCAGCTATTGGTAATAAAACATGAAATGAATGTCTGTTCAAACTGCTTCTAAATCGCTGATTGATTTGACTTCTAGCTTGTAATACCATTGAAGGGTCATCTCTCCTAAGCTCGAGGAGAACATCCTACACATAATTCGTCCATTGTTGCTCCACAGGGTCATAGCCTATGTGTAGTGCTGGATATGACTAGTCGGATCTGCTTTTCCATCATACATGTTGAACTTCAAAGGAGTAAATCTCTTCGGTAGATTAACACTTTCAATTGCTCGAGAGAACGAGAAGGCTATTTCTTCTGTATAAAGCTTTCTCCGAATCAGTTTGGGGTTTCCTCATATGCGTTGGACAAGCTAACTTCTTAGGTCACTATTTTGGTGCTTTGGCGAGTCATCCCATTTGATGACTTAGTGCTTCTTTTGTGTTTGATTGAGATGGCTGCTGGTAGTTTGGTTGGCGGCCTCTTAGAAGACAGCCCTTCTTTGTCGAGCACTTCGTACTTCGGTTACCTTTCTTCGATTTCTGGTCCCCTCTGAGATATTCATAGCTCTTTCTTAAGAGCATCAACTTGGGCTACAAACCGATCTATAAGCTGGGTTTTTTGTTTATCGTTATCTAGAAGGGAGTTACTCTTCCTGGGTCCACTAGTGCCATTTCTGAGTCGTCACCAAAATTCTGGCCAAGCATATTACTGACCAAGGTATTCTGGTGATCACTTGGTATCTTTTCTAAACAGAGATGGGCACTTATCTTCTCGTTTTTTCCCACAGACAATGCCAATTGTGGAAGGTAGAATTCTTCTCCACAGGGAAAGCGAAATGATATGTCCCTTCCTTTACCCTGTCAAGAAAAATCAAAACGTTAGTGATCACCCCCAGCTAGAGTTAATGGAAAGACCATCCGACGATTAAGTCAAAATACTGTTTAACCATGAATATTGTATTTAAAAAAGGGTTATTGGATTACTTTTGGTCTGTTTTCTTTGTTTCACCTGCTTTACCTTTTATAGTTTTTCTAACTTGAATATCATCTGTTGGATTAATGATTGATTCGAGGGTTCTGTCCATTCCTGGCTCTGGTCGAGCAAGCAGTCAAGTTTCCTTTGCCTTTGATCATTGGATCATCCATCTATGGACATCTTAGATTATGTCAGATGCTAATGGTCAATTTGCCAAGCATTGTGTTCATCGAATCAGGTTAATCAGACAGACTTACTATCTAGTAGACCTGACCTATACTTCTGTATTTGTTGCCTCAATGTCTCCACCGTTGAATGAAGATGAATCTGATGCTTTTCTTACATTCTATGGATCTCCTTCTAGAAGGAAATCTTTACTCTTCATGCTCTTAGCTATGCGCCATTATACCAGCAACTATCTTTGATGGGCTCCTTAGAAAATTTATCTAAGCCTTCCTTTTCCTTTGGCTGTTTTGCCTAATTACTTCAGGCTTTGGCCAATATTTTACCCCTCCACATTTTCTATCTATTAATTTTTGTTATTTGTTCAATTTTTTTTTTTTTTTTTTTATCAATCTGTTCAATTTTTATCTATGACAATTTATCAAGCATATCAAACTATGTATATAATTTAGCAAGCATATTTTTCATATTTGTTCAAACACAAACCCACGCTACTGAAGCAATTACATTACCAATTGCAACGATATATACATATGTTAGTTACAGTATATATATACCAGAACATCACTACCAAAATCAATCAACATATATAAATATAAATAAAATCAGTGAATAAAATATTTGATGGAAAGCTTCATTTATCTTCAAAAGAGATTGGCAATGGTTGGAGAACAAATTGATGGTGTAGTGTTGTCTATTAACTTGGAGTTGAATGAGGTGTCATGGCTGGGCTAGCAACAATCACAACCTCCATAGCCTCTATTCCACCCCCTTTTCAACCCACAACTATAATGTCACCTGCTCACTTGGCGTCAATGTAGCAGTGATGGCAGCCTTCGTCGCTGCAAAAGCGTTAAGTTCAGATCCGACGTCGTCGAGTCCAGATCTGACGTCGTCGAGTCCAGATCAACCTCCACAAACCCAACTCCAAGAACTCGATCTTCGCTACGACGTGATCAAACCGAACCCTCTCTAGATCATCTTCTCTATTAAATGCTCATCAAGCTTTTACGCCATAGAGAACGGAGGTATGGCAGACATAGAAAAAGATCACAACTTCTCCGATGTGGAGGTAGTGGTAAATGTTGTTGCTAAGATCAACGGCGAAGGTGAAGACGATCTTGTTGCTAAAATCAACAATGATTCGATGCGACGTTGGGCGCTGGCGATGGGGGTCCTCCGCTCCTTCATTTTTAGAGAGAGAAAACTAGGGTTTGTAAGAGAGAGAGAGAGAGAGAGAGAGAGAGAGAGGATTTGGTTTGGTTTGAAAAGTGTATATAATATATATATATATATAATTAGTTTGGTTATTATGCATGAGCTTATTTTTATGGACAAAGTATTTTACAGTGTGGATTTTGGGCAAAAAAAATTCAAAATTGGTTTTGTACATTGAGTGCCTTTTATTATGATATATATAAAATATTGTATATAGAATATGTGAGATTGTTATTCTTTTAGTGTTTTCTTTATTTAATATGATAGATTCACTAGATCAAGAATCTAGTTGTTTCTTCACCATTATTTTGAAATAAGGTCTTGTATAGGGGTGTAAATTTGGCCTAACCCGGCCCACCCAGGCCCGGGCTTGGGCTGGGCCATGTCAGGTCTCACGAGCTACTACCAAAATTCAAGTCGAGTCGAGCCGAGCTAGCCCAGCTTGACCCATCGGCCAGAAAATTAGGCCCATGAGATATTCGAGCCTTGGATGGGCCGGCCAACCGGGGTGATGGTCCTGGGCTTGAACATTTTTTTCTATGTTTTCACCAAAAATGACACTAGGCCTCTCGGGTCAGACTTTGAGTGGGTCTTGAGCGGGCCAATGGAATAGGCTTCAAAATGATAGCCCAGACCCAAGCCCAAGGTCCCGAGGCTGGCCAAGGGCGAGCCGCGCCCACCACGGGCCAGGGCTTCAAGCCACCCATGGGCCACGGGCCATTTTTATACTCCTAGTCTTGCATGGAAGAGGATTTATAAGAGAAGACTAGTTGTAGCCTAGCGATGGAGAGAATGATGAACTCGCGATGGAGATTATGGTAGACTAGCAATGGACAAACATTTTTTTGTCACTGTTACAAATAAATCATAGTCTATTCGTCAATTTGTGTAGTCATCAATATTGTGTAATTTATTTGTCGATATTATGTCAGTTTTGATTAGATACAATTTTTCTTGAATAGGTGCAACAATATATATATATATATATATTATTTAATGATTTGTTGTATATTGTTTGTTGCTATACTTGCTAGTTGGACACTCGTTTTTGTTGTCACTGAACAATCGAAAAAGTCAACTTTTACTTTTTTTAGTTTTGTTTCTTGTTTTCACATTACAGTGTAAATGTTCACATTGCCATGAGTTTAGTTATGAGTTTTGTTTTTCCAAATGCTATTTTATTTGTTATTTACTGTAAAAATTGACATTGTATTTTGGTCTTTGTTTAATTTTTTTGTTGCATAATTTTTATATTTTCACATTATAAAAGGTGTGAAAGTTCATAATCTGATAATTTGCATAATATAAATGCCAACACATTTTATTTGATAATTTATATAATTTTAATTAAAAAAGTGTGATGTTATGATATTTTAATAAATTTATCGTTTTGTTTTTAACAAAAAAATAAATTTATTGATTGAAAGTATAAAGTTTGACATTTATTTTATGTCACAATTTTTAAAGTGAATATTTACACCTATAGCTTTCGTTTTAAAAATACACATAAATGATGGATTTATCTCCTGATGCGTCTAAGTTCTTATCCTTGACTGCAAAATGACTTGAAGTCAGAGATCTTTCCGAACTTGTTTGGTTGGAAGGAACCTTCGATGATCAAATTAATATCGTAATTAGACATAGACAAATGTAATGTATATTATATATATATATATATTGTTGTTTTTTTTTAAATAAATAATGCTTAACTTGCAATCGTTGTAATACAACTAACTTGAGCAGATCTTTAGTTTCTCAGAGCAACTCCAAAGGGTGAGCTAAAATAGACTGTTAGCCATTTTAGCCAACCATAACACATTTTGAGCCCTCCAATGGGCTGGTTAAAAGGCTGGCTACTTTACCGTCAATCTTACCCGCTGGCTACATATGAAGAGCACTGAGCCACTCTGCAAATTGTATTGAAACCCTTTTCCCGCAAAATCGTTTCCCGCAAAATCTGCAACTCCATCGTTTCCCATAAGTCTGCAACTCCATCCTTTCACATCTTTGCAGCTCTCTTCCTGATTAAGGTATGTATCATTCTCAATCTATCTACTCTCTCTCTCTCTCTCTCTCTCTTCATATATTCATATCATCACCTATATATATGTATTTGCATGGTTTATGATGATCGTTGTCTGATTACGAGAGATGGGTTTCAAATTTTCAATAGAAATTTTCGTTTATTTTTTATTTCTTTATAATAATTTAGGCTATTTGGTTACATTCTGTCTCTTTACTGATGGTTATGTATGTGCATATGATTGATTTGTAGGTTTACGAATAGTTTTTGATGGAATTTTGAATCATACCCATGTTGATTTGATGTGATTTTTGTGAAATCCCATTTGTGTAGCTAGACTATTTGATGGATTGATTTGGGTGTGAGTACCTATAATAGCGGTTTTTGTTGAAGAATTGATAAAGAAGTTCAACTGTTTTAATTTTTGTGAGAATCCTATTTGTGTAGCTAGACTGTTTGATAGAATGATTTGGGAGTAAGTATCTATAATAGTGTTTTTTTGTTAGAGAATTGATAAAGAAATTCAATTGTTTTGATTTTTGTGAAATCCCATTTGTGTAGCTAGACTGTTTGATAGACTGATTTGGGTGTATCTATAATAATGTTTTTTGTTGGAGAATTGATAAAGAAGTTCAACTGCTTTACTAGGTTTTACTTCATGTATTTGATATTTGCAAAAGGTATGAAATGTTAAAAACCTGCAAGGATTAGTATCTGTCCAAATTTATACGTTTAATTCTATTTTGTGTACTATATGATGTTCTAGTTTTGAACTTTGTAGCACTTTGCGTACATGGAATCTATGAGATCTCATTTTGGGATGAATTTATGCACAAATAAAAACATCTATGTGTGTGTATAATGCTTCAGTAGAGGCCACTCTACATGATTTAGGCAAACTACTGGAATTATGACTCTCCTATGAGTTGTACATATTCAAAATGGGATGATGTTATTAATTGATTCACTTTTAGAGATTAGTGTTCAAACTTGAAGTTCAATTAATAGAAACAATTGGCACTACTTATGACAAACATGTTTTTTTGGATGCTTTCACCATAACAACACTGTATGTCTACATGTCACTGACATTATTTGAGGCACACAATGTGCCTGTCTTGATTGGAGTTAGCTTCTTTGTTCTTTTAGAATATTGCTTTTGTGTCTTTTGAACTAGGAGAGAAAAATAATTGTTCTGATAGTTATACAATCGGCGAGAAGTATTGAACTATAACATAGTCTTATAACATTGCTTGGCAAATCAATTATTGTACTACATATCAAGACATGAAATACTGAACTATACATTATTTGGAGGTTTTAGAATAATATTTTACAGTATTCACTCACCTCCAAAAAATCAACACAACGCAATAAGTTTTACTGTTCAAATTAATAAAACACTTTGCCTCAGGTCCATATTATAATTATCCCAGATAGACCCATTAATGAGCACATCAAGTCTTGTTGTCCGCCAAATGTTACTGTTCGAATTGCAGATCATCCCATATGTGACCTTCACATGAGGTTTTGATAGTTCAGAGAGAGAGAGAGCATGCATGCAATTTCAAATGCACGTACATGAAGATTCTGAGGGTATCAATTACATGCAGTCATGTCTCAATAATTGGCACATACACGTTTATACATGTTCCTTTGGCACTGTCTCACTATTTTAAGATTTAGTTGTTGTTGGAACTATGTTTTTTTGACTTATTTTATTGTTGGGTTGTTATATTTACTTTATGTTAGAAATAGTTACTTTATGTTAAAACTATGTTGGAACTAATTTTTGAATGCTTGAACTAGATTATTGGTGGATTTAATTTCCCCTTGCAAGCAGAATTTTATTTTCATTTAGTTTATTTTGAAACTAGTTATTGTTTGTTTGAATAATGTTGGAATTGAAATGAATGAATGCTTGAAATACTAGTAGTTTAATTACAAAGGTGAATGCTTGTTGAAGTGTTAGTTATTTACAGGTTTCAACCATGTACTCTCTATGTACAAATGCTTACGTGGCTTGTTACACAATGACCGATATACAATATGCATCAAGGTTAGAAGGTGTCGGCTTAGAACAACAGCGAGAAGCGGCGAGTCTAGTGTGTTTGGGTCTGGGCTTTTCTTTGGTATGGCCTTGCGTGGTGGTGATAAGGATTGTAGTCTAAGATGGTGCTTGGGTTAGAAGAAGCAGCAGCAGCATTGTGGCAGCAGCAGCTTGGTGCATTGTGACAACAACATGCTGCAGCAATGTGGATCTGAGTCTCTTAATTTTTTTCTCCTCTTCTTTTGGCTTGTGTTGGTTCCTCTATGGTTGTGCTTGCTCATGATTGAACTTTGTGCATTCCCTTCCATTATCGATGAAATCTCATATGTATTGTATGTTATTGTAATCAATAAAGTTTCATTTTGTGTTGATTAAAATAAAATCATGTACTATATATTTTAATAAAAAAATAATTAACATTATTTTAAAATATGTTAAAATATATATTATTATAAATGCCACCTCAACAACTATGTCAACAGTAATATGGTTGGAACACAACTATTTAAAAAATTGGTTAAGTTAGTTTAATGACTACTTAAAATAAAGAGTATGGTTGGAACACACAATAGTTAAAGTACTTAGGTAAAATAAAGAGCTTATCTTTTTTGTACTTTAGCTAGTAAAAAATGAAGAGTGTGGTGATGTGGTTTGGAAATATTCTTCTGATCCTGGGGAACGCTGTAGACACCCCATTTTTGACCGACCTTAAGACTCAGACGTCACCGATTGAGCGCTCGGTGATGTTGCATATTGTGCTCATTCAAAAGTCTCAGAGTCGTGGCCGTGAGCCCTGCCTCCGGACTTCCGAACCCTCTTCTGTGCCTTGCCTCGGTTTGCGAACCAGACTCGATTTTCTCTATTTCTCTTCCTGAGGGGAGGGAGAGGTCTAGTAGACCATCTCTCAGTGGCCGTAGGCCATTTTGCCCATTTCGGAGCCCGGTTCCCGGTTTTCGGAGCCGTCAGGCCGTGTGCCTCGGTTCGGGACCGCCTAACCATCTCCGATTGCTCCGGTTTTTGGCATGCATCCTATTTACTCCCTTTTGAGGGACACTGAGGTCTGAGAGACCCACTTCGTGGTCGAACGCCACTTTCGGTACTTAACGGCCTGTTTTCGGGACCCCGAACTGCATGGTTTGGCCTTCGAGCATTCGTTTTGCATCAGTTTTCGTTCAATTTTGGCAGGTACCTCTGTTTTATCACCAAGAAGGTCGCTGAAGGGTGGGAGGCCAGCAATTGTCTCAGCAACCAGTTATATCCCTCCAGCGCCCTCCGACGCCCATTTTTCTCACTCCCGAGCCAATGTTGACCACCCTAGGGCCATTTTCTTCAACCCCAAACCACATATTTGTGTTGTACACACATGGGAGGACCCTAAAAGTCTATGGCCGGCCAGTAATTGTTGTTGAACCTTTTGAACCCCTCCTAAAAGTGGCTTGTTGTCTCTCCTGTTTTACAGTTGCCAATTTCCAACCACAGGGTTTTTGTTGAGGACACGTGGGAGGACACCTTTTTGTGGTGGCCGGCCAAAAATTCCTCTGGACCATTTTGCCCCTAGGCCAGCCGGCCATAGGGGGTGGCCAGCCGGCCACCTGCAGCTTTGATAACTGGCCGCGACTTCCTTAGTGCATTCGAGTGCATTGTTTTCCCTCCAAAAACTGCATCCGGAGGGAACTCTTTTTGGAGAGAAAATTGATGCCATTTCCCTCCACTTTTTCCCCTCCATTTTGGCCCCATTCTTGTCCATATAGCTGGCCTCCCAACTCTAAAGAAAGGGTTGGAAAATTTGCTTTGGGCATATACACACATATCTCCCTTTATCTCTCTCATTCTCTCAAGTTCCAACCCCATTTTCTTCATCACCACCAAGCACCACCCCCACCACTCCATTTCCAGCACCTTGGGAGGCTTTCCAATAGCTAGGAGGCAGCAAATTTGGTCCAAGAAGCAGCCAAGGTTTTAGTCTTCAAGGGTAAGTCCACTTCCCCTCTTTTCTAGCTCTATTTTGCAACAATTTTTTAGCCTATTTTCTTGCTGTTTTTGGCTCCGACCCTAACTGAAAGAGGCATTTTTTTGAGCCATTCTTCATGTTCGTTTAAGGGCTCAACCCTGTTTGAGCCCCCCATTGTACACTTGCTTCAATACCCTCTTGTATGCCATTATCTTGCATGATTTTTCTAGCCTATGTGTGATCTGTTTTTGAGCATGATATAAACTGTAAGCTGGCTTATTTTGAGCCCCTCTACAACATTGTAGTAGGTCTCAACACTGTTGGGGGCCTCCATGTAGCACTTACCATTATACCCCTCTTTGGCCCCCATTTTTGCATGCTTTGTTAGCTCATTTTAGATTCAGTTTTCGGCCATGATCAGAACTGAAAGTGGCCATGTTTTTACCCCCTTGTCATGTTTCATTAAGGGTCTTTGGCTATTTGATGAATGTTTTGTGCACTTCATGTCATACCCTCTTATGGCCTTAATCTTGCATTGCATTTTGAGCATGTTTGCGTACTGATTTGGAGGCTTTCATAAACTGTAAATGTTCATATTTTTGGTCCCTCTTCAGTGTTGTAGAATGGTATTTTTCTGTTTGGGCATTTCATGTACCACTTGCTTCATTGCCTCCCCTGCGGAGCAATTTTTGTATGCCATTTTAGCCCTACTTGTGATTGCTGTTTGGCCATGTTTTGTACTGTAAAGATGCTTATTTTGGGGCTTCCTTTCTTCTGATTTTTCACTCCATGTCCAGATTATGCATGCTTAGTATAGCTGTAGGCCATTTCATGTAGCTAGTTTTGCATTTCGGGAGAGATTCCGTGCATCGGGTGTCATTTCGCCTCGTTTCGGGGCTGTTTTGCCCCTCGTTTTGCCACTGATTTTTGCATGTTAGCATACCATATTCCATGTCTTTGCCATGTCTCATTAGAGTGGCATTTCGGTGCCTGAGGGTCCGTTCTCGGTTTGCGTGCACGCGTGCACGCATTTCGAGGTGTCTTGTTTTCATCTGATGGCCTCCTATGTGAGTGTGGCTGAGGCTCTCTCATGTTGGTGTAAGCCCATTATTGCATTGCGTATGCCATTTCATCCATAGCATTGTGCATACTCGGTTGTGTATTACCTCGTATAGCGTGTATGCCATTCCATGACATTGTGTATGTTAGGATTGTATCTTAGTCGCATTTCATGCATGTCATGCATATCGCATTGTGTTCGGGATAGGAGTTAGCCTGGGCACGGGAAACGAGGTACGTTTCGCACTCCGAGTGACGGAACGTGTCTCAATTCCCGAGTCACCGACACTCCGGATTATCCATGATGGAGTTAGGTTTTGTTATAGTATTCATATGCATTCATTCTATATTGAGTTGTGCAATTCGGCTCCTCAGCCATCGTGCATCGAGATGCGTGATTGGTGGCACGAGGATCGAGGCATGCATATATCTGTGAAAATACATTGCTAAGCCCCTTTCCTGCTCTCTGTTGCAGCATATCAAGAATCAGCAGTCTTCCGAGGCTTGGCGCGCTTTTCAAGAAACATTGTAAAACAAAGGCTAATCGGGGCATCGCGGTGGATTTCCGCGCAAAGCAGCCCAAACATGCATCATTCCATCATCCAGAGCGGAATCAAGGCAGTCCCTGACTTGCATGCCAGTTTTATTTTTCTTAGTTAATTTGTTAATTAATTAGGGATTTGTATATTATTTGGACTGTATTATTCTTTCATTTTGGGACTGTATTATTTATTTGGACCCTCTGCGCGAGGGCATAATTGTAATAAGTGTGGGTGAGTGTGATGTATGTCTTCCAACCCCACGTCTTTCTTCCCTTTATTTACACCTTATGATGGTTAGATTAGGGCATGTTTCAATTAGCATACAGTATGACAGCATGTTTGCATCATTCATCTGTTTTGCACGCACCGGACTCGGCGCATCATACAAACTGCATTTGTATTTCAATTCCAAATTGAGTACGTGTTAGTTGTAGCATTCCATATGCCATGTTTAGAATAGCCGAGTCTGCTATAGTTTGCATCTCTGCATGTCTTGCATTAGGCAATTCTGTTCATCTAGGATCATGCATGGATTTCTAATGAGCTTCTGTTTTGGCTTGGAGTACTCGGTGAGTTTTTATGCTTTAGCATCCTTGTATGCGTGTGAGTGTTGCCATGAATAGCATGCTTATCATGAGGCTATGTGCTTATGTGATATAACTGCCTTGAATGCCTGTGGGTGGAGGTTGAGTTACTTGGAGTGGAACAATTCATCAAGTGTTTTAAGCCCACCCGAGGGTGGCAAAATCTGCATTTTAAGCCCACCTGCGGGTAGCAAACCATTTTGCAAACAAACAAACATGACGTGTTTTGTTCCACTTCAGGCGACCCAGTCTATACTTGTTTGCTGTGCTCATCACATAGTAACCTAGGCTAATAACCGGAATAAGAACGCACAATGTTTTCAAAATCAGATATCATGGTTAGTAGAGGCCGGTCTTTGACCAGGTGAGCGGGGGTGCTCACGAAGTGACCTTCCCCAATCGTACCCAAGTTCCCGAGCCGAGGCAACTTTGGTGATGACGAACACGTGGCCTTTGGCACCGAGTCAGGGTTTCCTAAATTTTCCAAAAATAAAATATTTAGGTGGCGACTCTGTATCTGGCAAAGCAGTCCATGTTTGGCACTTCTTTCAAAAAATCATTTTCAAAAACGATTTCGGATTTGGACTCTTTGGATCAAGATTAAGAACCGTGACTACAAAAATCGAGTCCGTGCTGTAGCGAGGTCCCCCATGGCTTATTCAGTTCTGGCGACTCTGCTGGGGAGTTAGAGAACTTGACTCAAACTCATGATATCTGGTTTTGACTACACTTGTGTGTTTCTTTGCATTGCATTGCATTTGCATTGGTGCGCCTAGGACACCGTGTTTGCCATCTGCTATTCCTGAGCGGTTTGCCAGAGGCTTGTCTTGTCAAGGCATGTCCATAAGACTGACTAGTTACGGGCTCTGCCAGTATGGGAACACAAACCGCAGTTTTACCGGGGCACCCTTTTTGACCATTCGACCTAGTGCATATCGAAATCCGTAGTGACCATTCCAAACTAGGACAGGTTGCTTACCTGATATTGGTTGTTTGAAACCGCTGCATGCGTAGTGAAACCCTAGTTCCTAACAAAATAGGATAGGGAAACCCTACCCCAACATAGGGGTGTTTTGGCTCTCACTTATCTGCTATGTGCTTGTTAGAGTGCGTCTCTACAGGAAATGTATGTATCAGTTGAGTTTGGGCATCAGGCCTGCGGGCATCAGTCAGTATCTGAGAATCAGTTGTCTGCGGATATCAGATTTGGTTTTGGGGAACAGTGATACAAGAACAGTGATCAGTGATTGAGGATAGTGTATTTTCAGCTTATCAACCATGTGTTGTATGCCCGACTGTGTGGTGTGTATTTAATTTAAGCTATTATGCGGCCCGTTTATCTGGTTATTTATTTCCTTTTCGCTTTATTATCTTTTTGCTAGGGCAGTTTTTAGCACGATTGCTTCCGAACCAGTAGATACACCCCAACCACTTTGGACACGAGGTCGCCGACTCAATCGATCCGAGGATCTGGTTGACGGACATCCAGTGTTCCACTCTCTACCCCCAGTTATCAGAAGAAGGTTGATGAGGCGATGTGTCGAGCGAGGATTCTGGACAGAGGACTACTTTAGCAGCAAACAGTCAGGCTGAGATTCCTGTTTCCGCCATGGAGATACATTTACCGATCATTCAGATGGAGCAGCAGAATACATCAGGGATGGAGGCGATGATGCGCCAAATGCACGAAAGCATGAAACAGATGCAGGAGGATGCCATCCGCCAAGCGAAATTTTCTGAACAACAAGCGCGATCATGGCCCGGTAGAAGTGATCACTAGGTCGCAATGAGAATCGACATCTGCTTCACATCGAGCTCCTCCTCCACGGCTCCATTACGAAGCGAGCACCTCTTGGTGGAATACCCTGCCAAATCTCCAGAATACCCTCCCAGACACCCAGAACACCCTACCCAATGTCCAGAATATTCAAGAGGACATAGGCCTTCCAACGGGACTGGTTCCGCCCCCGCTTCTGCCTCAACTGTCCAAGAATCTTACACCCAACCACCCGAACTCTCCATTCGAGTTCGAGGTAGATCATACAGCTCTAAAACTGAATAAGCTAGAGAAGCTTTTCAAGAAATCGCAGGGGGTGAAGGCCATCCCAGACATCGAAGATGGGTACACCGATGTGGCTGTAACATTGCCAGACAGATTCAAGATGCCACAAATTGACCGCTTCGACGGGTCCGGAGATCCTATGGTCCATCTACGGCTGTTCTCAGACATTCTGCGGCTGATGGCCCTAACCCGACCACAAAAGCTTTCCCTGTTCGGCCAAACTTTGTCGGGTGTGGCGGCCATCCGTCTGGTTAGAAGATGACGTGAAAGAAATTTGGGATGAGATGGTGAGGCCTTGATTGCCTGATACTCGTACAATACGCAGATCGAGATTACAACACGTGATCTCGAAACAACGAGGCAGGAACAAAAGGAGACTTTCTCAAACTTCGTAACTCGATGGAGGGCAAAGGCATCAATGATGACCTTAAGGCCTACAGACAAAGATCAAATCTGAATGATTGTGCGCAATCTCCAACCGAAGTTGATGCAGAAAATGATTGTACTCCCCTTTCCCACCTTCTCAGACTTACACGAGATTGGGGTACAGATCGAGGATACCATGAAACAAGGTCTGATCGACCAGGATAACGAGCAACCCAGAAGGACTTTCAACCGTAACAATAACGCAGGCCCGAGCGGCGCTGCAAATACAAGAGCTTCGGAGGTCAGTATGGTCACCACCACTCCCTCTCCCCATCCAAGGCCCGCGGCAGCTACACCCTTCTCCGGTGCCTCCGGAAGTAATACCCAGACCACAAGACACCAGCCCAGAGGCCAAAGAGCCTTCACTCCACTATACATGCCTTTGTCCAAGGCTCTCGGGGTTCTAATCAGAAAGGGGTATCTAAAACCCCTGGAGCCGAAGCCACTACCAAATCCACTCCCCCCTTCCCACAACCCAGCCAAGTACTGTGCGTACCACCAACAGCATGGCCACGATACAGATCAATGTTTCTGGCTGCGTCACGAGATTCAGGACCTCGTTGACAAGAACATTATTCTACCTCCCGAAAGACCCAACGTCACAACCAACCCACTCCCCGCACATAACCAAGATCCACCACCCAAAAGAGTCAATCTTATCCAAACTGGGGTCGTGTCCTACGATCCTAGTATCTATATTACTCCCTCCCACCTACCCAAGCCGGAGGTAATCCTTCCTGACTGCACTGATTTGTGCATGTTGGACACCTTCACAACCCAATCTGAGCCAAAAGTGGTGATCACCGAAGATGGGACAGGGCAGGTTTCAGAGGAGAGCGGAATTGTTGAGTCTGGGATTGAACAGCTAGGAAATTATGCTGGAGGAGCCTATGATCCAAGTGGATACATCTTATCAGTGGGTCAGTCTGAGCTGAGTGTGGGGCTGCCAGAAAAAGCTGAACTGTGCATGATTCAGGGGGATAGACTTGAACAGGGGGCGGATAATCTGACAACAGTGGAAGAGGACTTTGCCAAGCTCCAGTTCTTCAACGATCAAGGATCAGGGGATGCAACAGTCAACTAGTTTGAATATGGGGAGTCAGCAGAGATTACCGGATGGTTAGATGATCAGCCAGATGTTGTGGAATTTCAGCCAGAGCAAGGCCCGGCAGGGGCAAGGGTATCAATGGTGGCCGGAAGGGCCGAGAGTCAGAATGAATTGCCGGAGAGCGCCAGTATAAAGAATTTTGCTCGGGACCAAGACATTGTGAAAATTGAACAACAAACTGTACTAACATAGGAGGAGCAAGGGAAGAATTGGGATTCAGAGAGAGTCCGGAAAGCCAAGAACCATAAAGAAGTCGAAAGTGCTGCGAGCACGAGAACAGGACGTACTGTGAGCATATGGGACGAAAGTACTGAGAGTACAAACTTGCCAGAACCAGATAGGTGTCTTTTGAATGCTAGCGGGATGTGGTGGAAAGACGATGGCTTATGTCTTGCCCACATGGACGAAGATTGGGCAGGTGCTCAGCCAGATGACACTTGGTACCTCGATGAGGTGGACCATATGACCAGAAGCGGGCGGTACTTCAAGCCCCCACACCTTGACCAACCTAAAACATCTGGGAAAGACAAAGAAGTTGAGAAACAGATAGAGAAACAAATTGAAGAAGAAGGCATCTTGAGGCAGGTTAAAGAAGATCTGACAGACATCTCCATCGGGGCGCTTATGGCCAGCGGGTGCATAGACAAGGTCCCTATCTGCTATGGACAAAGCCAAACTCTCTATCAATACTACACGGTAATTTGTGAAATTTGGGTTTTTCGGGAGGAGGTTCCCCAGCATTAACCTTTTCAGACAAAGAACTATCGCCTGAGGGCACAAATCATAACAAACCTCTCTACATCTCCATGGAATGTAGAGATAAGTGGATACCGGTGGTACTTGTCGATACCGGGTCTACCATCAATGTCTGCCCAGCCAGAACAGCATATGCAATCGGGTTGAAACCCGCGGACTTCTTACCAACTACTCAAGTGATCAGAGCATACGATAACACTAGCAGAGAAGTGATGGGGACTGTCAAGATTCAGACCCAGGTTGGTCCAGGACAACACAACATCGAATTTCATGTCTTGGACGTTCCCGCAACCATCAACTTGCTCTTGGGGTGACTGTGGTTACACCAAGTAAAAGCAGTCTCTTCCACTCTACACCAAATGCTGAAGTACCCTAACGGGAAGGGGATAGCTATTGTCTTCGGAAACTCATCCATCCATCCGCCGCCAGAAGTGTCTACACCAGTTTTGGAGATTGAGCACGGCACGGAGGACGTGTTCTTGTCGGGGTTCACTTTGGCAAAGGCCCGGTTAGTGCAGAATATTATGGCTGTGAATGAAGGTGTGTACGTCAGTGCTCAATCCGTCTACCTCATGAACAAGCTACAACATATCCCTGGGATGGGATTAGGAAGGAGCCGCAGGAAAGGAGTCGACATTGGCGAAGTGCCACACAACCGCATACCTTTGGGTGGGTTATCGCCCACCAAAGAGCTGGGTGAGAAAGGAAAAAAATGGTGGCGAGCGAGCGAAGCAAGCTGGGAAGCCTTTTGAGTTAATGCACAGGCCCATCCAGGGTACCCTGAACGGACGCTTTGTCCGGGAGAGGGAGGACTTTCCATTTTGCGGCTTCCCAGAGCCATGGCTAAACGCGGAAAAGAAGCGTGTACCAGGCTTCGAGATCTTCTTCGACCTGCAACTACCCGGGGATGATGTTGCCACAGAGCAGACAGACCCAACAACCGAGGTTGAACATTGCAAGGCAGTGGATCCTTAGGGCACAGAACTTGAAATGAGGGTAGCGCTGGCATGTCCCCTCTCTGATCCTCCGATCGACCAAGAGTGCTTGGGGGATAACTTTGTGGTTTCCATGATTGGGGATGGAACGGCTGTGGGCCTACCAGCAGCTATCTTGGATGCATCAATCGCACCCTCTCTCACCTGGCAGTACGAGGAAGGATTTTTGTCCAGCTGACCTTGGTGGGTAGTGGTAGGAATCTGATTCCACCGAGTCTGTGAGTCGAATCGGGTTCGGCTCGGTAGTCTGAGTCTGGTACTCTGGGGATGTTAACCGGATGCCTGATCTGTCTAGGTCGTCTTTTCCTTTTCATTTGAGTCTGTTGTAAGTGAATCGGACGATTTGGATGTGCCTAATGAGAATGAAATATCTGTGGTTTAGAGTACTTTTACGTGCCCTTGATTTATTGCATTAATTCGGACTTTCAAAAATTTGATGAAAGCAGCGAGGACGAAGTTCCTCCGATTTTGCAATGTTTAATTGAGCAAGAGCAAGAGATTCGTTAAACCATTAATGGATGAAATCATTCCGTGAACATTAGTCTTGAGGAGGACCAATGGTGGTCGAGATCGGGTCCACGTTGTCTTCGGAACGCAGCGCTTAGTCGCTTTATTAAAATATTTCAAAGATGTTTTCGGCGTAGTCCTCGAAGACATGCAGAATCGATCTGAGATTATCTGACATCGGATCCCCTTGACCGAGGCCCGACACATCAGCGAAACTTCGAAAGATCCGCCCGGACTGGGCTCTCAAGATTAAGGAAGAGGTCACCAAGCAAATCGACACAGGCTTCCTGCTGGTTTCTGAATTTCCTACTTGGTTGTCCAACAATCTTCCGGTGGCCAAGAAAGATGGCACGATCCGGGTCTGTCTAGACTTCAGGGGTTTAAGCGAGCTAGTCAGAAGGGCGACTTCCTCCGCACATCGTTGTGTAAGTGGATTTCACTGCAGGACATGCTTTGCTCTCTTTTATGGATGGCTTCTCAGGATACAACCAGAAAGTGATGGCACCGAAGGCGGAAAAAGCGCATTCACCACCCGTAGAACATCTTGCTTCTGAGGGTAATGCCGTTTGGGTTGAAGAACGCTGGGGCTACTTATCAAAGGGCCGCGACCACAATACTACATGACATGATCCATAAAGAGGTTGAGGTGTATGTGGACGACATGATTGTCAAGTCTAAGGAAAGAGAGGGCCACTACACCGCCTTGCATAAGTTTTTCCAAAGGATCAGGGAATTTCGGTTGCGGTTGAACCCTCAAAAATGTACATTTGGTGTTACAGCGGGAAAAATACTAGGGTTTCTGATTACACAAAGGGGCATCGAGGTCGACCCTTCCAAAATCATGGCCATCCTAGAAATGCCACCACCAAGGATTGAAAAGGAGGTGCGAGGCTTTCTGGGTAAAGTGCAATTCATAAGACGGTTTATTTCAAAATTAACCTTGACTTGTGAACCACTTTTTGGCCTCCTGAAGAAAGGAAAGAAGTTCCAATGGGACGGCCGATGTCAAGTGCATTTGAGCAGTTAAAGAATATCTCTGAGAACACCCGTTTTATCGCCACCCGAACTGGGGAAACCGTTGATTTTGTATCTGTCAGTGACTGAGACCACGATGGGCTGCATGCTTGCGCAAGAATCAGAAGACAAGGTGGAGAGAGCCATCTACTATCTCAGCAAGAAGATGCTGGAGTATGAGACCCGGTATACACCGCTGGAAAAGGCTTGCTTAGCTTTGGTATGGGCTACCAGGAAGCTACGGCACTACCTGTTAGCTCACTCTGTAATGTTGGTTTCATGACTTGATCCCATCAAATATCTTTTCCAAAAACCAGCACTTACAAGTAGGCTAGCTCGTTGGTTGCTGTTGCTCTCCGAATTTGATCTCACGTACGTGACACGCAAGTCAATGAAAGGAAGAGCAGTGGCAGAATTCCTTGCCGACCACCCGGTTGAGGGGGATGAAGCGGTTGAGTACCTGTTCCCGGATGAATCAATTTTGCATATCGACGATGAAACTTGGACGATGTACTTTGACGGAGCGTCAAATCAACATGGGTATGGGATAGGAGTGTTGCTGATAGCACCCGATAATTCCCGTATCCCTCTCGCCTTCAAACTCCGATTCAAAGTCTCGAACAACGAAGCAGAATACGAGGCGTGCATTGCTGGCTTAGAAGCAGCCCTAGAACTAGGGGCAAGACGGCTGGATGTCATTGGGGATTCGAACCTTGTTGTGTCTCAAGCTAAAGGAGGCGGAAAGTGAAAGAGGAAAAAGATGATGATGTATCACGGACCTTGGATTTCTTGATTCCTCGGTTTAAGAAGCTAAGTTTTACTCATCTACTAAGAGAACAACGAGGTTCGCAGATTCTTTAGCAACTCTATCTTCTATGATAGACATCCCGTGTGAAGTCCAGATACATCCAGTCATCATCGATCAGAAATTTGCGCCTGCCTACGAGTCGATTGCAGCCATAGATGAAGTTCAGGACGAACACCCCTGGTATTACGACATCTGGAACTTCTTGGAGAAAAAGCATACCTTGAGGTAAATGCCAAAGACAAAAGGGCAATCGGAGAATGGCCGTTCGGTTCATCATCTGCGAGGATAAAGCTATGCGAAGGGTCATCTGGGAATGCATAAATTGTCCGTTAATGCCGAAGAGTCAAAGCGTCTAATGGAAGCCATCCACGGGGGAGAATGTGGAGCACACATGAATGGGGTAATATTGGCACGGAAAATCCTCGAGCGGGGTTATTCTTGGTCCACCATGGAGGAGGATTGTATTGGTTTCGTCGGCAATGCCACAAATGTCGATTCATGCAAATCGTATGAACATTCCGCCGTCAAAATTTGTACAACATGACCGCCATGGCCGTTTTACATGCAGGAAATTGATGTAATGTTTATCACGCCAAAGGGGTCGAATGGGCATGAGTTCATCTTGGTAGCGATAGATTATTTCACAAAGTGGGTTGAGGCCCAATCTTATGCGGTGTTGAAGGCTTCACATGTTGCAAAGTTTATCAGAAACAACATCATCTGTCGCTACGTGGTCCCAAACGAAATAATTTCAGACAATGGTTCCCACTTCAAGAAGGAGGTGATTGATTTGTTGGAGAAATACAATCTGGCTTTTCATAAGTCATCTACCTACCGCATGAGACCAATGGGCGGTTGAGGCCGCCAACAAGAATATCAAGCGCATACTACGAAGATGGTGGAAACCTCGGGACTAGCCGGATAATTGCCGTTCATTGGGACTCTGGGACTTCAATCAGAACTTCTACTGGGGCGACTCCGTACTCCTTGGTTTATGGGATGGAGGCCGTTCTGCCTATTGAGATTGAGGTCCCGTCATTACGGGTATTGGCGAGTGTCGAGATAAGCGGATTAGCGGCGAGCGATTTGAAGAACTCATGCTTTTCGATGAAAGAAGAAATTTGAAAGCAACGTACCACATCCAAGGTTATCAACGCAGAATCGCCCGGGCTTTCAACAAGAAGGTTAAGTCTCGGAATTTAAAAGAAGGAGATTTGGTACTCAAGGACAACCGAGCTCCCATCCACGACCCAAGGGGCAAGTTCAGACCTAATTGGACTAGTCCCTACATTATCAAGTCAATGCAGTCGGTGGAATGTGGTTACGATGGATTTAGATGGCTTAGAGTTTTCCCAACCGATCAACATGGACAAGTTGAAGAAATACTACCTGAGAGGCTCGCTGGGATTTGAAAACCGAAAAAGGCGACCTAGGCAAAACTTCGAGCACAAAAATTTGAAATTATGAAAGCTGAGCTCGCAAGGTTGAAAACCATAAAAGGCGGCCTTGGCAAAAGTTAGGCGCAAAATGAGAGTAAAAATACCGGCGAACCTAAGTCCTGAACTACGTAAGGCTTGATTCCCATCTTTGGGATCGTGGCGACTTCATCTGAAGTTCAGCCACAATCTTTTCCCCGATCAACTTTGTCCATTTGATCATCTTAGTCATCTCTATTCATCAGCATTTATCGTGATCTCCGGTATAGTGCTATTCAGACGAGGGGCAACTTTCCGTTGCGACGAAGTGCTGCGCTACCTTTCAAACTTTGGGCAACTTTCCAGTTGCTAGGATCCGGGGTTGTGCATCTCAGTGACAGATCTCAGGCGTGTCCAGTTCTGATCCACATCAAAAATAGTTTTGAAAAGTTTTAATAAAAGTTGACTTTGCTCAAAATTAATCTTTTCACAACTAAGACCATTTTTGGACCAAAGTGGAGAATTTTCAGTACCACAACCTTCAATTTCATTGATTTCAAAACAGAGTTCTCTCGCTCTTGCATACAATTGAAGTTGCTTTTATTTACATTCATAATGAAAACTTGAAAGTACTAGTAAAGCAATAAATCCGGGGTATAGTCAAGTCAAGTGTCCCTGCGTCCCCTTCCAGAGCTGGTTGAAGCCTCTGATGCCAAGCTGGGCCCAATCTGTGCCTCCTCGTTGAGCCAATCGGCCTTCGTCGGACAAAGTGCAAGCTGAAAAGCAGGCGGGGGCAGGAGCTCTCTAGTCCTCGGTAGTAGTATGTCGGGCAAGGTGTGCACCTCGGACGAGAAAGTGACGGGTACTCAATCCCCTCAGGAGCAAGTCGATCATGACCAAATTGGCGCGAGAATACGGAATGGGAAATAGAATACGTGATGAGTCAAGCCGATCAACGGATCGGTATCTGGAACATGCTATAGCTCATCGCGGTAGGTTAAGCCAAGGACAACGCCAAACAATGCGATCAGAGACAAATCGCATCCATTCAAACCACCATCCCTCATCAAGGCGTCGACTAGGCGTTGTCGAAAGAAATAGCCGAAATTTGAGTAAGCGGGCAAGAGTCCACAACTTGCAATTTATCCATCAACCATATGGGGAGGGATGAAAAATGAGAGAATAAAGAATAGAGGCGTGCGATGAGAGAAAAAGTAAGATGAGGGTTTTGTGAGAAAAAGCAGCACGAGGGCAGTGATGTGAGCAAATACATATGTGAGCTTGGGTGGGAAGCATTACCTACAGCAGTAGTGGACTCCCCGCGAATCTAGTCGTCTCCCGGCGATAGAAGGCATCCAAGCCCATCAGTGTTTCGGCCAATGCCATAGCAATACAGCTCTTTCCTTCCCTCAAGCCTTGAGCGACTTCAATCAAACGGATGCTAGCTCCTCCGGGCAGAGACAAGCGAAAGTGAGATAGCATGCACAAGCGAGAGGGCATGTTGTCGGAAACCTAGCCAATGGCGGTCATTGCGATCATGGCACCGGAAAAACGGTTAATCAAGCCAAGGATATCCAACTCCCCGTTAGAGGTCAGGGATCGAGCGTCATACGCGGTGAGTCCGCACATCCGCCCTAAAGCTTGGGCATGGCCAAAACGAGACTGAGGCAAGATCTCTTTTGAACGGTCAGACTCCATCAACACTTGAAAATCTTCAAAAGTGGGACATACCTCTTGCCCTACGAAGCTGAAGACATGCGTCACCGGGTTCCAAAATCTCGCCGCGGCATGGAGGAAAGGAAGGTGCAGTGGAGTCCGGCCCAGCGTGAATAGTGCGTTCAAGCCGAAACCCCGGAAGTTTAACTTTTCCGAGCCATCTAAAGAGGAGATCCAAGATGTGAGATTTTCTACAAGAAATGCCTCCATTTTTGTGCAAAGCAGTGATGAAATGAATAAGTTCCAAAGTTGGAGCTTTTATAGGGGGTGAAACACTATTCAAAGGACAAGTGTCAGAAGTCCGTGAAGTGCGGGGAAAAAGTGGGCCACCTTCGATCCCAAATGCAAATATGGCCGGCCATGCTCAATGGTCCTGTTTTGCCCTCCGGAAAGAAGTTTGAGGCATTTTGATGCATCAGGAATGTCGAAGGCCTCCATTTCTCTCAGTTCGGATCGTCCATCATCGGATCGTCAAATCAGAAATCGCTCTGTTTTGTTTAACATTGTTGTATTTTGCTTATCGAGTTGTCGTTTTGTGTATCGAGTTGTAAGTTTTGTCAAGCTGTCGTATTTTGTGTTTTGAGTTGTTACTCTTTGTTTACGCAATTTTGTTAAGTCATGTTTATCGAGTCGTTAACATTGTTGTATTTTGCTTATCGAGTTGTAAACTTGCTAAGATTCTGTTATTTCTTAGTGAGTCGAGTTGTTTGATTTGTTGCGTCGGTTCATTACCTGACCCGGTAAATACACAAGGCATATTTCCATTCAATTTCATTTTGTGCAAAATGATGCGATGCGATGCGATGCTAAGAGTTTCAAATACAACATCTTTTCAAAAGCTGTTTCATTCCATCATGTTTTACAGCAAAATAAAGGTACAAGTTTTACAGAAAATAAAACTGCCTAACAATATGCAAAGTGCTACAAACTACTAGCAAAAGGAAAATAAAAGCGAGAAAGCAACATCAATATCCTCGGGAGCGGGAATGAGGAGCCCCCCTCATCCTCTTCTGCGGGACAACCTCTACACCGTCATCACCGTCCGGGTCGGAGCTGTCATCCTCAGGATCTCCCTCAGCCTCGCCTCTACTCCCGGAACCAAGACCGGAGTCCCCCTCCTCAGCAGATGTCTCTGACCCACGGTCTGCGACCTCTTCCTCCTCCTCATCGGGCTCCGCCTCTATGACATGTGCCCTGCGTCTGCGAGACGACCCCGCTCCTCGAGTTCCTCGAAAAGGCCTAGATGGTGACACCTGAAAAAGGCTGGATGGCCCAGCTCCTCGAAAGGGCCCAGATGGCCCAGCACCTCGAAAAGATCCAGACGATCAACCTCCCTGAGAAGGCCCGGGTGGCCCGGCCCGCGACGGAGCATATACAGGAGGCATCTGAAAATGAAGAGTTCAATACATCAGTTCAAATATGAAAAGCAGATGCATAGTACAGTATGTGAGTAAGGTGTGTGTCAGATGTGCTCTACACAAGTGGCCTATCAATGCAGTAGAATGTTCAAAACCAGCGTGTCATCAGGAAATATGATAAATACGGGAAAGATGAACAGTACCTGTACACCCATAATGGCCAGCTGTGCCTCCCTCCGTAGGATCATGCCCTCGAATGTGGCCAGCATCCCAAGCATCTCATCCATGTACTCAACTGGAGGCTACAGATACAAATGCAAAACTATCAGTAAATGAATGAATGTCCAAATATCCGACTGATAAATCAAAGCTGTAAAACATACCGGTGGTGAATTAGGATCTCTGACGTATCTGTGGTCAGGGAGGGAAGGCTTCAGCGAGACCTGGTAAGGAGTCCCAAATCGCCAACTCGTCAACTCAGTCGGCATATCTAGCCACCCAGGATGATAAAGAGTCGGAGGGATCAGGGGAATCGACCATTCCCCACCTCTAGACGTACCAGCCCTGCTGGAGGAAGGGATATCTGTAGCACGAGCCTGACTCGAAGATGGTACATCAGCAGGCCTCAGTGACGGAGTACGCACTCCCGTCAAGGAAGGCATCAGATATGTGTGACGATAAGTGGCATAATCCCCCTCCGTGAGATGTAGCAAAGCATCAGTGCCCAGCATAGCACTCACGACATCCTGGGTAGAGAGTCTATCAGCAGTCCGCATACTGGCTGGAGGCGCTGCGGGAGGATCCTGAGAAGTATACCCTCATACCTGGCGCAGAAAGCGTTCCCCCAAGAACCATGCTCTACCAACCGGTCCCTCGGCGAGAACTCTTTGTATTGGGGCGCGATCCTCCAACATCTTTGAAATCGGAGACCATCACCCAAACGCGCCCAAAGGCGCGCCAAATGTCTGCGGATAACGGTGCATAAGCCAATCAAATCGAGGATATCTGAGGGCAAATCAAAGATGAAAATGGAAGGAACTGAGAATTTTGAAATACCTCTGTCGTCCGAACAGTGTCAAAATACTGCCGCAGGTAGAAAAGAGTCTCTCGGGGTCTCGGCCGATGCTGGCCCTCGAATACCAATGAGTATGGGGTCATGAGGGGTCCTGCCACTACCAACTCTGGGGCTAACGTGGGAAAATATACGTAGACCCATAACTGAGAAAAGCAGTACATAATGTAAATACAAAGTGCTGAGGGCAAAATACAAAATGTAAAGTGCGCTGTGTGTGTGATGTACAAGTAATGAGGAGCAGAAATGTAAATCAAGAGGACAGAAAGTACCTCGGGCTCTCAATAGCCATGAGTAAGTCTCCCGCCCGAGAGGCGCTCATGTAGCAATAGAGGGTAGCGGGCGGCGCCACCCGATCATCTAACCGACACTGTGATAGGTCCACCAGGCGCTCAAGAGATATAGCGACCGTGTTCCCTCTATCGTGACAGAGTCGTCGAAGAGGAACATAAAACCATGGGCATACTGCTCCGCCTCCTCAGGAGACCCAGGCTCCATCCCCTCCCTCCGAAAATGGGAAGAGAACCAGGTGTAGCGGACTCTCCCAAAAGCTCTGTCCACAGGCGGGCAGGCCCCCAGCAGATGTACCCAAGCGGCCTCCCATTCGCCCATATCCTCGTCATAAGGAATGGGCCAACCTCCTATGTCCAGGCCGGTCAACACAGCAAAATCTAGCGGGGTCATGGTCAAATCCCCGGTGGCAGAAAAGTGGAAGGAATTGGTGGTGTCCCACCATCTCTCCACAAAGTCGCTAATGATGTCTCTTGGCGGAGACAATGTGATAACCCTATGCAGAAGGCCCCGAACCCTGCTAAGTCAACTAAATCCCGGACAGCCTCCAGGAGCTCGGCGTACCACTCCCTCGCAGCAGTGGAGCCATATCCTCGCATGGCGAGAACCAACTGCATTGAAATGAATGAGCATGTGCAAATGAAATGAATGAATTTGTGTGCAAATGAAATGGATGAGCTGTGTGCAAATGAAATGAATGAGCCGTGTGCAAATGAAATGAATGAGCCGTGTGCAAATGAAATGGATGAGCTGTGTGCAAATGCAAGTAAATAAGTTGTGTGCGAAGTAAAGTAGGGCTGCGTGTTCTATTCTCAATCAGTGTGTGCCGTGTGTTCACCTCAACAATGAATTGTGTGTTCGACATCAAAATATGGGTTGCGTGTTCATCTCAAATGTTTGGGCTGTGTGTTCAAAACTCTATCAGTGTGAACTGTGTGTTCGACATCAAAATATGGGCTGCGTGTTCATCTCAAATGTTAGGGCTGCGTGTTCTACTCTCAATCAGTGTGTGCTGTGTGTTCACCATCAATTTGGGCTGTGTGTTCAGAGAATTAATGTTTTGGGCTGTGTGTTCAAATCTCAATCAGTGTGTGTGCCGTGTGTTCACCATCAATCCGAGCTGTGTGTTCAGAAAATCAGAGTTTGGGCTGCGTGTTCTACTCTCAATCAGTGTGTGCCGTGTATTCACCATCAATCCGAGCTGTGTGTTCAGAAAATTAGAGTTTGGGCTGCGTGTTCTACTCTCAATCAGTGTGTGCTGTGTGTTCACCATCAATTCGAGTTGTGTGTTCAGAAAATCAGAGTTTGGGCTGCGTGTTCTACTCTTAGTCAGTGTGTGTTGTGTGTTCACCTTCAAATTCGGGCTGTATGTTCGACAAATCAGTGTTTGAGCCGTGTGTTCAATTCTTAACCAATGTGTGCCGTGCGTTCACAATTAATTAATGAGCCAAGTGTTCAGAGATTCAAGTGTTTAAGCCACATGTTCAAGATACAAACAAAGTACTATGTCATAAGCTAAACCGTGTGTTTAAGTGTGGCAAAGGCACGAAATGCACGAAAAATGCAGAAAATGAAGTAAAATACCTCTCGTGCCTCGTAAGAGAGGTGATGCTCCGGCTCTCGCAGGAGTAGATCTACGGGTGCTCGATCATTAAAGTCGGTGTAGTGACGAAAAATGGCCCGCGGAAGAACATGTACCGACGGGGCGTATCTCTCGGGAATAAAGGGGCGGACCCTCGGGGGCAGCGTCATAATATCAAAATCATCCCCGGCACCTGGAGGACCTCCACCATGAGGAAAAATACCCGCTATTCCAAAAAATCTGCAAAAGGAGCAAAAATGAGCCAAAATTGGAAAAAGTCAACAAAAGTCAACTCTCGGGAAATGGAAAAGTCAACAAAAGTCAACCCCCGAGAAAATCTCCCAAATATTGAGACAAACTTACCTCAAGTGGTGAAAATGAGAAAAGAAGCCCCGAAATCAAAATTTAATCGGTCTAAAGTGCTTGAAATTGAATGTTTTCGCGAAAACAACTTGCGTGGGGGGTTGAAAAGCGCGTATAGAGTGCAGATCTGAAGGAGAAAATGGTTTGGGAGGCAAGAGGAGAAGATTTCGCAGCTGTGGTAATGAGCTCGAAGTGTTTAGGCAAGTGAATATAAAGAAAATGAGGTGAAAAGACAAAATTGCCCACTGTTTTGGGTAGGTGGCTGGCCGGCCATTTACTTTTTGAAAGTGGCCGGTGGCCTCCCCTTGGAAAAATAACTGGCCGGTGGTGTTCCCCATGTGCTCACCTAGCTCTCTGCAAATTTTGAGGAAGATTGGAGTTCCTGGGACCTGAAAAAGTTCAAGAAAAGTGCACTTTCTGGCGCGAAATTGCTCCGCCAGAATTTCAGCTTCAATTTCTAACATGTGTCTCATCATTACTCATCAAAATCAGAGTGTATCCTTTTTAAACATGTTGTAACCTCTCCGGGAGGTGAACCAGAGGCCGCGATCGAGTCGCCTTCACCGAAATGCGCGTTTCCTTGCTCGTTGTTTCGCAACAAACGGGCACCCTGATTTATGCTCGTTTTGCATTATTATGCACATAACTTACATTCTCATGAGCATTTTGCATTGTCATGCATGTTTTCTTGATATACCTCTGTGCTCAAGCATGCGTTGTCACGCACGTTCCTTTCTCGCATTGCGATGCATTCACCCACCGGCGCCGCGTGTGCCAAACTTTCGGAATCACAGGAATCACATCGAATATATGTTGTTAGCATATTGTGCTTGTTGAATTTCTCTCTTTTGCAGGCACGATATTGTATGTATGGTTCATTTGAAATTTGGTGCGACGAACGAATCAGCAGGTATCGTATCTTCTCCGTGTGAGACGCGACGAGAATTGAATAATTCTCTGCATTCTTAACTGCATGAAATGTAGTTGTTGCTTTGCATTCTTGCTTAAAACTGTTGCATCTATTTGCGAATATTTGCTTCATTACAGCATGCTGCATTTGCAGGATCATACATCTGGCTCCGTGCATATCACTTTGCATTTTGCCCCCTTTCCCTGCGGGCACGCCTGCGGGCATATCTCTGTTCATCTTGTATGATTGTCTAAGTCTTCGGCCTTGTCAAAAATGGGTCGTCTCTGGGCTTTGACATTCACTCCCGTCACTTGTGACTTCCGAGTTCTGTCAAAGAGAGGCAACTGTAGACACCCCATTTTTGACCGAGCTTAAGACTCAGACGTCACCGATTGAGCGCTCGGTGATGTTGCATATTGTGCTCATTCAGAAGTCTCAAAGTCGCGGCCGTGAACCCTGCCTCCGGACTTCCGAACCCTCTTCCGTGCCTTGCCTCAGTTTGCGAACCGGACTTGGTTTTCTCTGTTTCTCTTCCTGAGGGGAGGGAGAGGTCTAGTAGACCATCTCTCAGTGGCCGTAGGCCATTTTGCCCATTTCGGAGCCCGGTTCCCGGTTTTCGGAGCCGTTAGGCCGTGTGCCTCGATTCGGGACCACCTAACCATCTCTGATTGCTCCGGTTTTTGGCATGCATCCTATTTACTCCCTTTTGAGGGACACTGAGGTCTGAGAGACCCACTTCGTGGTCGAACGCCACTTCGATATAACGGCTTTTTCGGGACTCGACTGCGTGTTTTGGCCCCGAGCATTCGTTTTGCATTGGTTTTCGTTCAATTTTGGCGGTACATTTGTTTTATCACCGGGAAAGGTCCTTGAAGGGTGGGAGGCCAACAATTGTCTCGGCAACGATTATATCCCTCCGGCGCCCTCCGGCAGTTTTCTCACCGAGCCAATGTTGACCACCTTAGGGCCATTTTCTTCAACCCCAAACCACATATTTGTGTTGTACACACATGGGAGGACCCTAAAAGTCTATGGCCTGCCAGTAATTGTTGTTGAACCTTTTGAACCCCTCCTAAAAGTGGCTTGTTGTCTCTCCTGTTTTACAGTTACCAATTTCCAATCACAGGGTTTTGTTGAGGACACCTGGGAGGACACCTTTTTGTGGTGGCCGGCCAAAAATTCCTCTAGACCATTTTGCACCTTGGTCGGCCGGCCATAGGGGTTGGCCAGCCGGCCACCTGCAGCTTTGATAACTGGCCGGCCAGCTTCCTTACACTGAGTGCATTACAGCTGTGCATTGTTTTCCCTCCAAAAACTGCATCCGGAGGGAACTCTTTTTGGAGGGAAAATTGATGCCATTTCCCTCCACTTTTTCCCTCCATTTTGGCCCCATTCTTGTCCATATAGCTGGCCTCCCAGCTCTAAAGAAAGGGTTGGAAAATTTGATTTGGGCATATACACACATATCTCCCTTTATCTCTCTCATTCTCTCAAGTTCCAACCCCATTTTCTTCATCACCACCAAGCACCACCACCACCACTCCATTTCCAGCACCTTGGGAGGCTTTCGGACTAGGAGGCTGACAAATTTGGTCTAAGCAGCCAAGGTTTTAGTCTTCAAGGGTAAGTCCACTTCCCCTCTTTTCTAGCTCTCTTTTGCAACAATTTCTTAGCCTATTTTCCTGCTATTTTGGGCACCGACCCTAACTGAAAGGGGCATTTTTTTGAGCCATTATTCATGTTTTTTTAAGGGCTCAACCCTATTTGAGCCCCCCATTGTGCACTTGCTTCAATACCCTCTTGTATGCCATTATCTTGCATGATTTTTCTAGCCTATGTGTGATCTGTTTTTTAGCATGATATAAACTGTAAGATGGCTTATTTTGAGCCCCTCTACAACATTGTAGTAGGTCTCAACACTGTTGGGGGCCTCCATGTGGCACTTACTAATATACCCCTCTTTGGCCCCCATTTTTGCATGCTTTGTTAGCTCATTTTAGCTTCAGTTTTCGGCCATGATCAGAACTTAAAGTGGCCATGTTTTGACCCCCTTGTCATGTTTCATTAAGGGTCTTTGGCTATTTGATGAAGTTTTTGTGCACTTCATGTTATACCCTCTTATGGCCTTAATCTTGCATTGCATTTTGAGCATGTTTGCGTACTGATTTGGAGGCTTTCATAAACTGTAAATGTTCATATTTTTGGTCCCTCTTCAGTGTTGTAGAATGGTATTTTTCTGTTTGGGCATTGCATGTACCACTTGCTTCATTGCCTCCCCTGCGGAGCAATTTTTGTATGCCATTTTATCCCTACTTGTGATTGCTGTTTGGCCATGTTTTCTACTGTAAAGATGCTTATTTTGGGGCTGCCTTGCTTCTGATTTTTCACTCCATGTCCAGATTATGCATGCTTAGTATAGCTGTAGGCCATTTCATGTACCTAGTTTTGCATTTCGGGAGAGATTCCGTGCATCGGGTGTCATTTCGCCTCGTTTCGGGGCTGTTTTGCCCCTCATTTTGCCACTGATTTTTGCATGTTAGCATACCATATTCCATGTCTTTGCCATGTCTCATTAGAGTGGCATTTGATGCTGAGGTCGTTCTCGGTTTCGCGTGCATGCGTGCACGCATTTAAATGTCTTGTTTTCATCTGATGCCCCCCTATGTGAGTGTGGCGGAGGCCCTCTCATGTTGGTGTAAGCCCATTATTGCGTTGCGTATGCCATTTCATCCATAGCATTGTGTATGCCCGGTTGTATATTACCTCGTATAGCGTGTATGCCATTCCATGACATTATGTATGTTAGGATTGTATCTTAGTCGCATTTCATGCATGTCATGCATATCGCATTGTGTTCGGGATAGGAGTTAGCCTGGGCACAGGAAATGAGGTACGTTCCGCACTCCGAGTGACGGAACGTGTCTCAATTCCCAAGTCACCGACACTTCGGATTGTCCATGATGGAGTTAGGTTTTGTTGTAGTTTTCATGTGCATTCATTCTATATTAAGTTGTGCAATTCGGCTCCTCAGCCATCATGCATCGAGATGCGTGATTGGTGGCACGAGGATCGAGGCATGCATATATCTGTGAAAATACATTGCTATGCCCCTTTCCTGCTCTCTGTTGCAGCATATCAAGAATCAGCAGTCTTCCGAGGCTTGGCGCGCTTTTTAAGAAACATTGCAAAACAGAGGCTAATCGGGGCATCGCGGTGATTTCGCGCCATGACCCAAACATGCATCATTCCATCATCGAGCGGAATCAAGGCGATCCACGCTTGCATGCGATTTTATTTTTCTTAGTTAATTTGTTAATTAATTAGGGATTTGTATATTATTTGGACTGTATTATTCTTTCATTTTGGGACTGTATTATTTATTTGGACCCTCTGCGCGAGGGCATAATTGTAATAAGTGTGGGTGAGTGTGATGTATGTCTTCCAACCCCACGTCTTTCTTCCCTTTTATTTACCTGCTTATGATGGTTAGATTAGGGCATGTTTCAATTAGCATACAGTATGACAGCATGTTTGCATCATTCATCTGTTTTGCACGCACCGGACTCGGCGCATCATACAAACTGCATTTGTATTTCAATTCCAAATTGAGTACGTGTTAGTTGTAGCATTCCATATGCCATGTTTAGAATAGCCGAGTCTGCTATATGTTGCATCTCTGCATGTCTTGCATTAGGCAATTATGTTCATCTAGGATCATGCATGGATTTCTAATGAGCTTCTGTTTTGGCTTGGAGTACTCGGTGAGTTTTTATGCTTTAGCATCCTTGCATGCGTGTGAGTGTTGCCATGAATAGCATGCTTATCATGAGGCTATGTGCTTATGTGATATAACTGCCTTGAATGTCTGTGGGTGGAGGTTGAGTTACTTGGAGTGGAACAATTCATCAAGTGTTTTAAGCCCACCCGAGGGTGGCAAAATCTGCATTTTAAGCCCACCTGCGGGTAACAAACCATTTTGCAAACAAACAAACATGACGTGTTTTGTTCCACTTCAGGCGACCCAGTCTATACTTGTTTGCTGTGCTCATCACATAGTAACCTAGGCTAATAACCGGAATAAGAACGCACAATGTTTTCAAAATCAGATATCATGGTTAGCAGAGGCCGGTCTTTGACCAGGTGAGCGGGGGTGCTCACGAAGTGACCTTCCCCAATCGTACCCAAGTTCCCGAGTCGAGGCAACTTTGGTGATGACGAACACGTGGCCTTTGGCACCGAGTCAGGGTTTCCTAAATTTCCCAAAAATAAAATATTTAGGTGGCGACTCTGTATCTGGCAAAGCAGTCCATGTTTGGCACTTCTTTCAAAAAAATCTGTTTTCAAAAACGATTTGCCGGATTTGGACTCTTTGGTTCAAGATTAAGAACCGTGACTACAAAAATCGAGTCCGAGCTGTAGCGAGGTCCCCCGCGGGCTTGTTACAGTTTCTGGCGACTCTGCTGGGGAGTTAGAGAACTTGACTCAAACTCATGATATCTGGTTTTGACTACACTTGTGTGTTTCTTTGCATTACATTTGCATTGGTGCGCCTAGGACACCGTGTTTGTCATTTGCTATTCCTGAGCGGTTTGCCGGAGGCTTGTCTTGTCAAGGCATGTCCATAAGACTGACCGGTTACGGGCTCTGCCAGTATGGGAACACAAACCGCGGTTTTACCGGGGCACCCTTTTTGACCATTCGACCTAGTGCATATCGAAATCCGTAGTGACCATTCCAAACTAGGACAGGTTGCTTACCTGATATAGGTTGTTTGAAACCGCTGCATGCGTAGTGAAACCCTAGTTCCTAACAAAATAGGATAGGGAAACCCTACCCCAACATAGGGGTGTTTTGGCTCTCACTTATCTGCTATGTGCTTGTTAGAGTGCGTCTCTACAGGAAATGTATGTATCAGTTGAGTTTGGGCATCGAACTGCGGGCATCAGTCAGTATCTGAGAATCAGTTGTCTGCGGATATCAGATTTGGTTTTGGGGAACAGTGATACAAGAACAGTGATCAGTGATTGAGGATAGTGTATTTTCAGCTTATCAACCATGTGTTGTATGCCCGACTGTGTGTTGTGTATTTAATTTAAGCTATTATGCTGCCCGTTTATCTGGTTATTTATTTCCTTTTCGCTTTATTATCTTTTTGCTAGGGCAGTTTTTAGCACGATTGCTTCCGAACCAGTAGATACACCCCAACCACTTTGGACACGAGGTCGCCGACTCAATCGATCAGGATGCGGTTGACGGACATCGATGTTCCTCTCTACCCCGATTATCGAGAAGAAGGTCGATGAGGTGCGATTAATGTCGAGCGAGGATTCTGGGGAGAGGACTACTTTAGCGACAAGCGGTCGGTGAGATTCTGTTTCGCCATAGAAATACATTTACCGATCATTGAGATGGAGCAATGAGAATACATCGAGGATGGAGGCGATGATCGCCAAATGCACGAGCGAAGCAGTCACGAGGAGGATGCCATCATGGCGAATTTGCTAAACAACAAGCATGATCATGGCCCGAAGCCGAAGTGATCACTAGGTACCAGCATGAGAATCGGCATCTGCTTCATCGAGCTCCTCCTCCACCGGCTCCATTACGGCGAGCACCTCTTGGTCAGAATACCCTGCCAAATCCCCAGAATACCCTCCTAAACACCCAGAACACCCTACCCAATGTCCAGAATATTCAAGAGGACACAGGCCTTCCAACGGGACTGGCTCCGCCCCCGCTTCTGCCTCAACTGTCCAAGAATCTTACACCCAACCACTCGGACTCTCCATTCGAGTTCGAGGTAGATCATACAGCTCTAAAACTGAATAAGCTAGAGAAGCTTTTCAAGAAATCGTAGGGGGTGAAGGCCATCCCAGACATCGAAGATGGGTACACCGATGTGGCTGTAACATTGCCAGACAGATTCAAGATGCCACAAATTGACCGCTTCGATGGGTCCGAAGATCCTATGGTCCATCTACGGCTGTTCTCAGACATCCTGCGGTCGATAGGCCTAACCCGACCACAAAAGCTTTCCCTGTTCGGCCGAACTTTGTTGGGTGTGGCGGCCATCTGGTACGCGAAGTTAGAAGATGACGTAAAAAGAAGCTGGGATGAGATGGCTGAGGCCTTCGTTGCACAGTACTCGTACAATACGCAGATCGAGATTACAACACGTGATCTCGAAACTACGAGCGAGAACAAAGGAGACTTTCTCGGACCGTAACTTCGATGGAGGCCAAAGGCATCAATGATGACCTTGAGGCCTACAGACAAAGATCAAATCTGGATGATTGTGCGCAATCTCCAACCGAAGTTGATGCAGAAAATGATCGTACTCCCCTTTCCCACCTTCTCAGACTTACACGAGATGGGGGTACAGATCGAGGATACCATGAAACAAGGTCTGATCGACCAGGATAACGAGCAACCCAGAAGGACTTTCAACCGTAACAATAACGCAGGCCCGAGCGGCGCTGCAAATACAAGAGCTTCGGAGGTCATTATGGTCACCACCACTCCCCCTCCCCATCCAAGGCCCGCAGCAGCTACACCCTTCTCCGGTGCCTCCGGAAGTAATACCCAGACCACAAGACACCAGCCCAAAGGCCAAAGAGCCTTCACTCCACTATACATGCCTTTGTCCAAGGCTCTCGGGGTTCTAATCAGAAAGGGGTATCTAAAACCCCTGGAGCCGAAGCCACTACCAAGTCCACTCCCCCCTTCCCACAACCCAGCCAATCTTGTCGTACCACCAACATAGCCCACGATCTGAGATCAATGTTTACATTTGCGTCCACGAGATTCAGGACCTCGTTGACAAGAACATTATTCTACCTCCCGAAAGACCCAACGTCACAACCAACCCACTCCCCGCACATAACCAAGATCCACCACCCAAAAGAGTCAATCTTATCCAAACTGGGGTCGTGTCCTACGATCCTAGTATCTATATTACTCCCTCCCACCTACCCAAGCCGGAGGTAATCCTTCCTGACTGCACTGATTTGTGCATGTTGGACACTTTCACAACCCAATCTAAGCCAAAAGTGGTGACCACCGAAGATGGGACAGGGCAGGTTTCAGATGAGAGCGGAATTGTTGAGTCTGGGATTGAACAGCCTGGAAATTATGCTGGAGGAGCCTATGATCCAAGTGGATACATCTTATCGATTAGGTCGATCTGGTAGTGTGGAATCGCTAGAAAAAGAATCTGCATGATTCAGGGGGACAGACTTGAACAGGGGGCGGAGGATTTGACAACAGTGGAAGAGGACTTTGCCAACCTCCAGTTCTTCAATGATCAAGGATCAGGGGATGCAACAGTCAACTAGTTTGAATATGGGGAGTCGGTAGAGATTACCGAATTGTTAGATGATCAGCCAGATGTTGTGGAATTTCAGCCAGAGCAAGGCCCGGCAGGGGCAAGGGTATCAATGGTGGCCGGAAAGGCCGAGAGTCAGAATGAATTGCCGGAGAGCTTCAGTATAAAGAATTTCGCTCGGGACCAAGACATTATGAAAATTGAACAACAAACTGTACTAACATAGGAGGAGCAAGGGAAGAATTGGGATTCAGAGAGAGTCCGGAAAGCCAAGAACCATGAAGAAGTCGAAAGTGCTGCGAGCACGAGAACAGGACGTGCTGTGAGCATATGGGACGAAAGTACTGAGAGTACAAACTTGCCAGAACCAGATAGGTGTCTTTTGAATGCTAGCGGGATGTGGTGGGAAGACGATGACTTATGTCTTGCCCACATGGACGAAGATTGGGCAGGTGCTCAGCCAGATGACACTTGGCACCTCGATGAGGTGGATCATATGACCAGAAGCGGGCGGTACTTCAAGCCCCCACACCTTGACCAACCTGAAACATCTGGGAAAGACAAAAAAGTTGAGAAACAGATAGAGAAACAAATTGAAGAAGAAGGCATCTTGAGGCAGTTAAAGAAGATCTGAGGAACATCTCCATCAGGGATCGCTTATGGCTTCGCGGGTGCATAGATAGGCTGTCCTATCTGCTATGGACAAAGCCAAACTCTCTATCAATACTACACCAGAACAGCTGGTTGGGCTGGTTTTTCCGGGAGGAGGTTCCCCAGCATTAACCTTTTCAGACAAAGAACTATCGCCTGAGGGCACAAATCATAACAAACCTCTCTACATCTCCGTAGAATGTAGAGATAAGTGGATACCGGTGGTACTTGTCGATACCAGGTCTACCATCAATGTCTGCCCAGCCAGAACAGCATATGCAATCGGGTTGAAACCCGCGGACTTCTTACCAACTACTCAAGTGATCAGAGCATACGATAACACTAGCAGAGAAGTGATGGCGACTGTCAAGATTCAGACCCAGGTTGGTCCAGGACAACACAACATCGAATTTCATGTCTTGGACGTTCCCGCAACCTTCAACTTGCTCTTGGGGCGACTGTGGTTACACCAAGTAAAAGCAGTCTCTTCCACTCTACACCAAATGCTGAAGTACCCTCACGGGAAGGGGATAGCTATTGTCTTCGGAAACTCATCCATCCATCCGCCGCCAGAAGTGTCTACACTAGTTTTGGAGATCGAGCACGGCACGGAGGACGTGTTCTTGTCGGGGTTCACTTTGGCAAAGGCCCGGTTAGTGCAGAATATTATGGCTGTGAATGAAAGTGTGTACGTCAGTGCTCAATCCGTCTACCTCATGAACAAGCTACAACATATCCCTGGGATGGGATTAGGAAGGAGCCGCAGGAAAGGAGTCATTGGCGAAGTGCCACAACCCGCATACCTTTGGTGGGTTATCTACCCACCAAAGAGGACTGGGTGAGAAAGGAAAAATGGCGGTGAGCGAGCGAAGCAGTGGGAAGCCTTTTGAGTTAATGCAGGCCCATCAGGTACCCTGAACGGACGCTTCGTCCGGGAGGGGGAGGACTTTCCATTTTGCGGCTTCCCAGAGCCATGGCTAAACGCGGAGAAGAAGCGTGTACCAGGCTTCGAGATCTTCTTCGACCTGCAACTACCCGGGGATGACGTTGCCACAGAGCAGACAGACCCAACAGCCGAGGTTGAACAGTGCAAGGCAGTGGATCCTGAGGGCACAAAACTTGAAATGGGGGTAGCGCTGGCATGTCCCCTCTCTGATCCTCCGATCGACCAAGAGTGCTTAGTGGATAACTTCGTGGTTTCCATGATTGGGGATGGAACGGCTGTGGGCCTACCAGCAGCTATCTTGGATGCATCAATCGCACCCTCTCTCACCTGGCGATCTGAGGAGGATTTTTGTCCAAAGACAGGGTCGGTAGTGAGCGAATCTGATTCCACCGAGTCTGTGAGTCGAATCGAGTTCAGCTCGTGAGTCTGAGTCTGGTACTCCTGGGGATGTTAACCCGGATGCCACAGTCCTGTCTAGGTCGTCTTTTTCCTTTTCATTTGAGTCTGTCGTAAGTGAATCGGACGATTTGGATGTGCCTAATAAGAATGAAATATCTGTGGTTTCCGAGTACTTTTCTGTGCCCTTGATTTATTGCATTAATTCAGACTTTCAAAAATTTGATGAAAACGACGAGGACGAAGTTCCTCTGATTTTGCAATGTTTAATTGAGCAAGAGCAAGAGAGATTCGTTAAACCATTAATGGATGAAATCATTACTGTGAACATTGGTACTGAGGAGGACCCGCGGCTGGTCCAGATCGGGTCCACGTTGTCTTCGGAGGAACGCGAGCGCTTAGTCGCTTTATTAAAAGATTTCAAAGATGTTTTCGCGTAGTCCTACGAAGACATGCTCGAATCGATCACGAGATTGTACGACATCGGATCCCCTTGACCCCGAGGCGACACATCAGCGTAAACTTCGAAGGATCCGCCCGGACTGGGCTCTCAAGATTAAGAAAGAGGTCACCAAGCAAATCGACACAGGCTTCCTGCTAGTATCTGAATATCCTACTTGGTTGGCCAACATTGTTCCGGTGCCGAAGAAAGATGGCAGGATCCGGGTGTGTGTAGACTTCAGGGATTTAAACAGAGCTAGTCCGAAGGACGACTTCCCCTTACCGCACATCGATGAGTTAGTGGATTTCACAGCAGGACATGCTTTGCTCTCATTTATGGATGGCTTCTCAGGATACAACCAGATAGTGATGGCACCCGAAGACAGGGAAAAGACTGCATTCACCACCCCGTGGGGGACATACTGCTACAGGGTAATGCCGTTTGGGTTGAAGAACGCTGGGGCTACTTATCAAAGGGCCGCGACCACAATACTACATGACATGATCCATAAAGAGGTTGAGGTGTATGTGGACGACATGATTGTCAAGTCCAAGGAAAGAGAGGGCCACTACACCGCCTTGCATAAGTTTTTCCAAAGGATCAGGGAATTTCGGTTGCGGTTGAACCCTCAAAAATGTACATTTGGTGTTACAGCGGGAAAAATACTAGGGTTTCTGATTACACAAAGGGGCATCGAGGTCGACCCTTCCAAAATCATGGCCATCCTAGAAATGCCACCACCAATGATTGAAAAGGAGGTGCGAGGCTTTCTGGGTAAAGTGCAATTCATAAGACGGTTTATTTCAAAATTAACCTTGACTTGTGAACCACTTTTTGGCCTCCTGAAGAAAGGAAAGAAGTTCCAATGGGACGGCCGATGTCAAGCTGCATTTGAACAGATTAAAGAATATCTACAGAACCCGCCCGTTTTATCGCCACCAGAACTGGGGAAACCGTTGATTTTGTATCTGTCAGTGGCTGAGACCACGATGGGCTGCATGCTCGCGCAAGAATCAGAAGACAAGGTGGAGAGAGCCATCTACTATCTCAGCAAGAAGATGCTAGAGTATGAGACCCGGTATACACCGCTGGAAAAGGCTTGCTTAGCTTTGGTATGGGCTACCAGGAAGCTGCGGCACTACATGTTAACTCACTCTGTAATGTTGGTTTCACGACTTGATCCCATCAAATATCTTTTCCAGAAAACCAAAGACTTACGGTAGGCTAGCTCGTTGGTTCTTTGTTGCTCTCGAATTTGATCTCACGTCGTGACACGCATAAGTCGATGAGAGAAAAAGCGATGGCGATTCCTTGCCGACCACCCGGTTGAGGGGGATGAAGCGGTTGAGTACCTGTTCCCGGATGAATCAATTTTGCATATCGACGATGAAACTTGGACGATGTACTTTGCCGGAGCATCAAATCAACATGGGTATGGGATAGGAGTGTTGCTGATAGCACCCGATAATTCCCGTATCCCTCTCGCCTTCAAACTCCGATTCAAAGTCTCGAACAACGAAGCAGAATACGAGGCGTGCATTGCTGGCTTAGAAGCAGCCCTAGAACTAGGGGCAAGACGGCTGGATGTCATTGGGGATTCGAACCTTGTTGTGTCTCAAGCTAAAGGAGACTGGAAAGTGAAAGAGGAAAAGATGATGATGTATCACCAGACCTTGGATTTGCTGATTCCTCGGTTTAAGAAGCTAAGTTTTACTCATCTACTAAGAGAGAACAACAGGTTCGCAGATTCTTTAGCAACTCTATCTTCTATGATAGACATCCCGTGTGAAGTCCAGATACATCCAGTCATCATCGATCAGAAATTTGCGCCTGCCTACGAGTCGATTGCAGCCATAGATGAAGTTCAGGACGAACACCCCTGGTATTACGACATCTGGAACTTCTTGGAGAAAGAAGCATACCCGCCAGGGGTAAATGCCAAAGACAAAAGGGCAATCAGGAGAATGGCCGTTCAGTTCATCATCTGCGGGGATAAACTGTACAGAAAGGGTCATCTGGGAATGCATAAACTGTGCATTGATGCCGAAGAGTCAAAGCGTCTAATGGAAGCCATCCACGGGGGAGAATGTGGTGCACACATGAATGGGGTAATATTGGCACGGAAAATCCTCAGACAGGGTTATTACTGGTCCACCATGGAAGAGGATTGTATTGGTTTCGTCCGGCAATGCCACAAATGTCAGATTCATGCAAATCGTATGAACATTCCGCCGTCAAAGCTGTACAACATGACTTCGCCATGGCCGTTTTACATGCGGGGAAATTGATGTAATCGAGTCATCACGCCAAAGGGGTCGAATGGGCATGAATTCATCTTGGTAACGATAGATTATTTCACAAAGTGGGTTGAGGCCCAATCTTATGCGGTGTTGAAGGCTTCACATGTTGCAAAGTTTATCAGAAACAACATCATCTGTCGCTACGGGGTCCCAAACGAAATAATTTCAGACAATGGTTCCCACTTCAAGAAGGAGGTGATTGATTTGTTGGAGAAATACAATGTGGCTTTTCATAAGTCATCTACCTACCGGCCGCAGACCAATGGAGCGGTTGAGGCCGCCAACAAGAATATCAAGCGCATACTACAGAAGATGGTGGAAACCTACCGGGACTGGCCAGATAAGCTGCCGTTCGCTCTGTGGGGCTACCGGACTTCAATCAGAACTTCTACTGGGGCGACTCCGTACTCCTTGGTTTATGGGATGGAGGCCGTTCTGCCTATTGAGATTGAGGTCCCGTCATTACGGGTATTGGCCGAGTGTCAGATAGCCGAAGCGGATTGGCAGCAGAGCAGATTTGAAGAACTCATGCTTTTCGATGAAAGAAGGCTGAAAGCACTGTACCACGTCCAAGGTTATCAACGCAGAATCGCCCGGGCTTTCAACAAGAAGGTTAAGTCTCGGAATTTAAAAGAAGGAGATTTGGTACTCAAGGACAACCGAGCTCCCATCCACGACCCAAGGGGCAAGTTCAGACCTAATTGGACTAGTCCCTACATTATCAAGTCAATCTGGTCAGGTCGAGCTGTGGTTCTGATGGATTTAGATGGCTTAGAGTTTTCCCAACCGATCAACATGGACAAGTTGAAGAAATACTACCCCTGAGAGGCTCGCTAGGCCGAAAACCCGAAAGGGCGACCTAGGCAAAACTCAGAGCACAAAAAATTTGAAATTATGAAAACTGAGCTCGCAAGGTTGAAAACCCGCAAAGGACGGCCTTGGCAAAAGTTAGAGCGCAAAAGGAGAGTAAAAATACCCGAGCGAACCTAAGCCTGAACTACGTAAGGCTTGATTCCCATCTTTGGGATACGTAGGCAGCTTCATCCTGAAGTTCAGCCACAATCTTTTCCCCGATCAACTTTGTCCATTTGATCATCTCAGTCATCTCTATTCATCAGCATTTATCGTGATCTCCGGTATAGTGCTATTCAGACGAGGGGCAACTTTCCGTTGCGACGAAGTGCTGCGGTACCTTTCAAACTAGGGCCAACTTTCTAGTTGCTAGGATCCGGGGTTGTGCATCTCAGTGACAGATCTCAGGCGTGTCCAGTTCTGATCCACATCAAAAATAGTTTTGAAAAGTTTTAATAAAAGTTGACTTTGCTCAAAATTAATCTTTTCACAACTAAGACCATTTTTGGACCAAAGTGGAGAATTTTCAGTACCACAACCTTCAATTTCATTGATTTCAAAACAGAGTTCTCTCGCTCTTGCATACAATTGAAGTTGCTTTTATTTACATTCATAATGAAAACTTGAAAGTACTAGTAAAGCAATAAATCTGGGGTATAGTCAAGTCAGGTGTCCCTGCGTCCCCTTCCAGAGCTGGTTGAAGCCTCTGATGCCAAGCTGGGCCCAATCTGTGCCTCCTCGTTGAGCCAATCCCAGCACTCGTCAGACAAAGTGCAACTGAAAACAGGGGCGGGGGACAGGAGCTCTCTAGTCCTCCAGGCCGTAGTATGTCGGGCAAGGTGTGCACCTCGGACCCAGAAAGTGACCGGGTACTCAATCCCCTCCGGAGGGCAAGTCTGATCATGACCAAATTGGCGCAGAATACGGAATGGGAAATAGAATGCGCAGTGAGTCAAGCCGATCAACCGGATCCCAGTATCCTGGAACATGCTATAGCTCATCGCCGGTAGGTTAAGCCAAGGACAACGCCAAACAATGCGATCAACAGACAAATCGCACATCCATTCAAACCACCATCCCTCATCAAGGGCGTCGACTAGGCGTTGTCGAAAGAAATAGCCGCGGGCTGAGTAAGCAGGGCAAGAGTCCACAACTTGCAATTTATCCCTCAACCATATCTGGGGAGGGATGAAAAATGAGAGAATAAAGAATAGAGAGACGTGCGATGAGAGAAAAGTAAGATGAGGGTTTTGTGAGAAAAAACCGAGCCTGAGGGCCGAGTGATGTGAGCAAATACATATGTGAGCTTGGGTGGGAAGCATTACCTACAGCAGTAGTGGACTCCCCACGAATCTAGTCGTCTCCCGGCGATAGAAGGCATCCAAGCCCATCAGTGTTTCGGCCAATGCCATAGCAATACAGCTCTTTCCTTCCCTCAAGCCTTGAGCGACTTCAATCAAACGGATACTAGCTCCTCCGGAGCCCGAGACAAACAGAAAGTGAGATAGCATGCACAAGCAGAGGGCATGTTGTCGGAAACCTAGCCAATGACGGTCGCTGCGGTCGCCGACACCGGAAAAACGGTTAATCAAGCCAAGGATATCCAACTCCCCGTTAGAGGTCAAGGATCGAGCGTCATACGCGGTGAGTCCGCACATCCGCCCTAAAGCTTGGGCATGGCCAAAACGAGACTGAGGCAAGATCTCTTCTGAACGGTCAGACTCCATCAACACTTGAAAATCTTCAAAAGTGGGACATACCTCTTGCCCTCCGAAGCTAAAGACATGCGTCACTGGGTTCCAAAATCTCGCCGCGGCATGGAGGAAAGGAAGGTGCAGTGGAGTCCGGCCCAGCGTGAATAGTGCGTTCAAGCCGAAACCCCGGAAGTTTAACTTTTCCGAGCCATCTAAAGAAAAGATCCAAGATGTGAGATTTTCTACAAGAAATGCCTCCATTTTTGTGCAAAGCAGTGATGAAATGAATAAGTTCCAAAGTTGGAGCTTTTATAGGGGGTGAAACACTATTCAAAGGACAAGTGTCAGAAGTCCGTGGGCTGCAAGAAAAAGTGGTCGGCCGGCCACCTTTCAGTCCCCAAATGCAAATATGGCCGGCCATGCTCAATGGTCCTGTTTTGCCCTCCGGAAAGAAGTTTGAGGCATTTTGATGCATCAGGAATGTCGAAGGCCTCCATTTCTCTCAGTTTCGGATGCGTCCCATCATCCAGATCGTCCGTCCGAAGTACGCTCTGTTTTGTTTAACATTGTTGTATTTTGCTTATCGAGTTGTCGTTTTGTGTATCGAGTTGTAAGTTTTGTCAAGCTGTCGTATTTTGTGTTTTGAGTTGTTACTCTTTGTTTACGCAATTTTGTTAAGTCATGTTTATCGAGTCGTTAACACTGTTGTATTTTGCTTATCGAGTTGTAAACTTGCTAAGATTCTGTTATTTCTTAGTGAGTCGAGTTGTTTGATTTGTTGCGTCGGTTCATTACCTGACCCGGTAAATACACAAGGCATATTTCCATTCAATTTCATTTTGCGCAAAATGATGCGATGCGATGCAATGCTAAGAGTTTCAAATACAACATCTTTTCAAAAGCTGTTTCATTCCATCATGTTTTACAGCAAAATAAAGGTACAAGTTTTACAGAAAATAAAACTGCCTAACAATATGCAAAGTGCTACAAACTACTAGCAAAAAGGAAAATAAAGCAGGAAACAGCAACATCAATATCCTCGGGAGCGGGAATGAGGAGCCCCCCTCATCCTCTTCTGCGGGACAACCTCTGCACCATCATCACCATCCGAGTCGGAGCTGTCATCCTCAGGATCTCCCTCAGCCTCGCCTCCACTCCCGGAACCAAGACCGGAGTCCCCCTCCTCAGCAGATGTCTCTGACCTACGGTCTGCGACCTCCTCCTCCTCCTCATCAAGCTCCGCCTCTATGACATGTGCCCTGCGTCTGCGAGACGACCCCGCTCCTCGAGTTCCTCGAAAAGGCCTAGATAGCCCAGCACCCTGAAAAGGCCTGGATGGCCCAGCTCCTCGAAAGGGCCCAGATGGCCCAGCACCTCGAAAAGATCCAGACGATCAACCTCCCTGAGAAGGCCCGGGTGGCCCGGCCCGCGACGGAGCATATACAGGAGGCATCTAAAAATGAAGAGTTCAATACATCAGTTCAAATATGAAAAGCAGATGCATAGTACAGTATGTGAGTAAGGTGTGTGTCAGATGTGCTCTACACAAGTGGCCTATCAATGCAGTAGAATGTTCAAAACCAGCGTGTCATTAGGAAATATGATAAATACGGGAAAGATGAACAGTACCTGTACACCCATAATGGCCAGCTGTGCCTCCCTCCGTAGGATCATGCCCTCGAATGTGGCCAGCATCCCAAGCATCTCATCCATGTACTCAACTGGAGGCTACAGATACAAATGCAAAACTATCAGTAAATGAATGAATGTCCAAATATCCGACTGATAAATCAAAGCTGTAAAACATATCGGTGGTGAATCAGGATCTCTGACATATCTGTGGTCATGAACAGGAGGCTCTAGCGAGACCTGGTAAGGAGCCCCGAATCGCCAACTCGTCAACTCGATCGGCATGTCTGGCCACCCAGGATGATGAAGAGTCGGAGGAATCGGGGGAATCGACCCACCCCTACCTCTAGACGTACCAGCCCTGCTGGAGGAAGGGATATCCGTAGCACGAGCCTGACTCGAAGATGGTACATCAACAGGCCTCAATGATGGAGTACACACTCCCGTCAAGGGAGGCATCAGATACGTATGATGATAAGTGGCATAATCCCCCTCCGTGAGATGTAGTAAAGCATCGGTGCCCAGCATAGCACTAACGACATCCTGGGTAGAGAGTCTATCAGCAGTCCGCATAGTGGCTGGGGGCGCTGCGAGAGGATCCTGAGAAGTGTACCCCCATACCTGGCGCAGAAAGCGTTCCCCCAAGAACCATGCTCTACCAACCGGTCCCTCGAGTAGGAACCTGTATTGGGAGGCGCCCGATCCTCCAGCATACTAAAATCGGAGACCATCACCCAAACGCGCCCAAGGCTGCCAAGTAATCTGCGGATAACCAGTGCATAAGCCAATCAGAAATCGGGGATATACAGGGCAAATCAAAGATGAAAATGGAAGGAACTGAGAGTTCTGAAATACCTCTGTCGTCCGAACAGTGTCAAAATACTGCCGCAGATAGAAGAGAGTCTCTCGGGGTCGTGGCCGGTGCTGGCCCTCGAATACCAATGAGTATGGGGTCATGAGGGGTCCTGCCACTACCAACTCTGGGGCTAACGTGGGAAAATATACGTAGACCCATAACTGAGAAAAGCAGTACAGAATGTAAATACAAAGTGCTGAGGGCAAAATACAGAATGTAAAGTGCGCCGTGTGTGCGATGTACAAGTAATGAGGAGCAGAAATGTAAATCAAAAGGACAGAAAGTACCTCCCAGGCTCTCCAATAGCCGCCGAGTAAGTCTCCCCGCCCGCGAGAGGCCGCGCTCATGTAGCAATAGAGGGTAGCCAGGCCGGCGCCACCCCAGTCATACCGACCGACCTGTGATAGGTCCACCAGGGCGCTCAAGAGATATAGCCCGACCGTGTTCCCTCTATCGGCGAACAGAGTCGTCCCGAAGAGGAACATAAGGAAACCGCGGGCATACTGCTCCGCCTCCTCAGGAGACCCAGGCTCCATCCCCTCCCTCCGAAAATGGGAAGAGAACCAGGTGTAGCGGACTCTCCCAAAAGCTCTGTCCACAGGCGGGCAGGCCCCCAGCAGATGTACCCAAGCGGCCTCCCATTCGCCCATATCCTCGTCATAAGGAATGGGCCAACCTCCTATGTCCAGGCCGGTCAGCACAGCAAAATCTAACGGGGTCATGGTCAAATCCCCGGTGGCAGAAAAGTAGAAGGAATTGGTGGTGTCCCACCATCTCTCCACCAAAGCTGCTAACAGTGTCCTACTGGCAGGACAATGTGATAACCCCATGCAGAAGGCCCCGAACCCTGCTAAGTCAACTAAATCCCGGACAGCCTCCAGGAGCTCGGCGTACCACTCCCTCGCAGCAGTGGAGCCATATCCTCGCACAGTGCGAGAACCAACCTGCATTCAGAATGAACGCATGTGTCAGTATGAAATGAATGAGCTGTGTGCAAGTGAAATGAATGAGCTGTGTGCAAATGAAATGAATGAGCTGTGTGCAAATGAAATGAATGAGCCGTGTGCAAATGAAATGAATGAGCCGTGTGCAAATGAAATGGATGAGCTGTGTGCAAATGCAAGTAAATAAGTTGTGTGCGAAGTAAAGTAGGGCTGCGTGTTCTATTCTCAATCAGTGTGTGCCGTGTGTTCACCTCAACAATGAATTGTGTGTTCGACATCAAAATATGGGCTGCGTGTTCATCTCAAATGTTTGGGCTGTGTGTTCAAAACTCTATCAGTGTGAACTATGTGTTCGACATCAAAATATGGGCTGCATGTTCATCTCAAATGTTAGGGCTGCGTGTTCTACTCTCAATCAGTGTGTGCTGTGTGTTCACCATCAATTTGGACTGTGTGTTCAGAGAATTAATGTTTTGGGCTGTGTGTGCAAATCTCAATCAGTGTGTGTGCCGTGTGTTCACCATCAATCCGAGCTGTGTGTTCAGAAAATCAGAGTTTGGGCTGCATGTTCTACTCTCAATCAGTGTGTGCCGTGTGTTCACCATCAATCCGAGCTGTGTTCAGAAAATCAGAGTTTGGGCTGCGTGTTCTACTCTCAATCAGTGTGTGTTGTGTGTTCACCATCAATTCGAGCTGTGTGTTCAGAAAATCAGAGTTTGGGCTGCGTGTTCTACTCTCAATCAGTGTGTGCTGTGTGTTCACCATCAATTTGGGCTGTGTGTTCAGAGAATTAATGTTTTGGGCTGTGTGTTCAAATCTCAATCAGTGTGTGTGCCGTGTGTTCACCATCAATCCGAGCTGTGTGTTCAGAAAATCAGAGTTTGGGGTGCGTGTTCTACTCTCAATCAGTGTGTGCCGTGTGTTCACCATCAATCTGAGCTGTGTGTTCAGAAAATTAGAGTTTGGGCTGCGTGTTCTACTCTCAATCAGTGTGTGCTGTGTGTTCACCATCAATTCAAGTTGTGTGTTCAGAAAATCAGAGTTTGGGCTGCGTGTTCTACTCTTAGTCAGTGTGTGCTGTGTGTTCACCTTCAAATTCGGGCTGTATGTTCGACAAATCAGTGTTTGAGCCGTGTGTTCAATTCTTAACTAATGTGTGCCATGCGTTCACAATTAATTAATGAGCCAAGTGTTCAGAGATTCAAGTGTTTAAGCCACATGTTCAAGATGCAAACAAAGTACTATGTCATAAGCTAAACCGTGTGTTTAAGCGTAGCAAAGGCACGAAATGCACGAAAAATGCAGAAAATGAAGTAAAATACCTCTCGTGCCTCGTAAGAGAGGTGATGCTCCGGCTCTCGCAGGAGTAGATCTACGGGTGCTCGATCATTAAAGTCGGTGTAGTGACGAAAAATGGCCCGCGGAAGAACATGTACCGACGGGGCGTATCTCTCGGGAATAAAGGGGCGGACCCTCGGGGGCAGCGTCATAATATCAAAATCATCCCTGGCACCTGGAGGACCTCCACCATGAGGAAAAATACCCGCTATTCCAAAAAATCTGCAAAAGGAGCAAAAATGAGCCAAAATTGGAAAAAGTCAACAAAAGTCAACTCTCGGGAAATGGAAAAGTCAACAAAAGTCAACCCCCGAGAAAATCTCCCAAATATTGAGACAAACTTACCTCAAGTGGTGAAAATGAGAAAAGAAGCCCCGAAATCAAAATTTAATCGGTCCAAAGTGCTTGAAATTGAATGTTTTCGCGAAAACAACTTGCGTGGGGGGTTGAAAAGCGCGTATAGAGTGCAGATCTGAAGGAGAAAATGGTTTGGGAGGCAAGAGGAGAAGATTTCGCAGCTGTGGAAATGAGCTCGAAGTGTTTAGGCAAGTGAATATAAAGAAAATGAGATGAAAAGACAAAATTGCCCACTGTTTTGGGCAGGTGGCCGGCCGGCCACCTTTTCTGGCTGGCCGGCCATTTACTTTTTGAAAAGTGGCCGGTGGCCTCCCCTTGGAAAAATAACTGGCCGGTGGTGTTCCCCATGTGCTCACCTAGCTCTCTGCAAATTTTGAGGAAGATTGGAGTTCCCGGGACCTGAAAAAGTTCAAGAAAAGTGCACTTTCTAGCGCGAAATTGCTCCGCCGGAATTTCAGCTTCAATTTCTGACATGTGTCTCATCATTACTCATCAAAATCAGAGTGTATCCTTTTTAAACATGTTGTAACCTCTCCGGGAGGTGAACCAGAGGCCGCGATCGAGTCGCCTTCACCGAAATGCGCGTTTCCTTGCTCGTTGTTTCGCAACAAACGGGCACCCTGATTTATGCTCGTTTTGCATTGTTATGCACATAACTTACATTCTCATGAGCATTTTGCATTGTCATGCATGTTTTCTTGATATACCTCTGTGCTCGAGCATGCGTTGTCACGCACGTTCATTTCTCGCATTGCGATGCATTCACCCACCGGCGCCGCGTGTGCCAAACTTTCGGAATCACAGGAATCACATCGAATATATGTTGTTAGCATATTGTGCTTGTTGAATTTCTCTCTTTTGCAGGCACGATATTGTATGTACGGTTCATTTGAGGCTGGTGCGACCAGACGAATCGCGCAGGTATCGTATCTTCTCCGTGTGAGACGCGACGAGAATTGAATAATTCTCTGCATTCTTAACTGCATGAAATGTAGTTGTTGCTTTGCATTCTTGCTTAAAACTGTTGCATCTATTTGCGAATATTTGCTTCATTACAGCTTGCTGCATTTGCAGGATCATACATCTGGCTCCGTGCATATCGCTTTGCATTTTGCCCCCTTTGCCTGCGGGCACGCCTGCGGGCATATCTCTGTTCATCTTGTATGATTGTCTAAGTCTTCGGCCTTGTCAAAAATGGGTCGTCTCTGGGCTTTGACATTCACTCCCGTCACTTGTGACTTCCGAGTTCTGTCAAAGAGGGGCAACTGTAGACACCCCATTTTTGACCGACCTTAAGACTCAGACGTCACCAATTGAGCGCTCGGTGATGTTGCATATTGTGCTCGTTCAGAAGTCTCAAAGTCGCGGCCGTGAGCCCTGCCTCCGGACTTCCGAACCCTCTTCTGTGCCTTGCCTTAGTTTGCGAACCAGACTCGGTTTTCTCTGTTTCTCTTCCTGAGGGGAGGGAGAGGTCTAGTAGACCATCTCTCAGTGGCCGTGGGCTACTTTTCGTGGCCGTAGGCCATTTTGCCCATTCGGGAACCGGTTCGGTTTTGAGTCAAGTAGGTGTGCCTCGGTTCGGACCACCTAACCATCTCCGATTGCTCCGGTTTTGGCATGCATCCTATTTACTCCCTTTTGAGGACACCGAGGTCGAGAGACCCACTGTGGTCGAACGCCACTTCGATATAACGGCTTGTTTTGGGACCGTGAGCAGCGTGTTTTGGCCCCCGAGCATTCGTTTTGCATCGGTTTTCGTTCAATTTTGGCAGGTACCTCTGTTTTATCACCAGGAAGGTCACTGAAGGGTGGGAGGCCAGCAATTGTCTCAGCAACCAGTTATATCCCTCCGGCGCCCTCCGACACCCGTTTTTCTCACTTTCGAGCCAATGTTGACCACCTTAGGGCCATTTTCTTCAACCCCAAACCACATATTTGTGTTGTACACACATGGAAGGACCCTAAAAGTCTATGGCCTGCCAGTAATTGTTGTTGAACCTTTTGAACCCCTCCTAAAAGTGGCTTGTTGTCTCTCCTGTTTCTGATTACCAATTTCAACCATGAGGTTTTGTTGAGGACACGTGGGAGGACACCTTTTTGTGGTGGCCGGCCAAAAATTCCTCTGGACCATTTTGACCCTTGGTCGGCCGGCCATAGGGGGTGGCCAGCCGGCCACCTGCAGCTTTGATAACTGGCCGGCCAGCTTCCTTACACTGAGTGCATTACAGCTGTGCATTGTTTTCTCTCCAAAAACTACATCCGGAGGGAACTCTTTTTGGAGGGAAAATTGATGCCATTTCCCTCCACTTTTTCCCTCCATTTTGGCCCCATTCTTGTCCATATAGCTGGCCTCCCAGCTCTAAAGAAAGGGTTGGAAAATTTGCTTTGGGCATATACACACATATCTCCATTTATCTCTCTCATTCTCTTAAGTTCCAACCCCATTTTCTTCATCACCACCAAGCACCACCACCACCACTCCATTTCCAGCACCTTGGGAGGCTTTCCAGCAGCTAGGAGGCAGCAAATTTGGTCCAAGAAGCAGCCAAGGTTTTAGTCTTCAAGGGTAAGTCCACTTCTCCTCTTTTCTAGCTCTATTTTGCAACAATTTCTTAGCCTATTTTCTTGCTGTTTTGGGCTCCGACCCTAACTAAAAGGGGCATTTTTTTGAGCCATTATTCATGTTTGTTTAAGGGCTCAACCCTGTTTGAGCCCCCAATTGTGCACTTGCTTCAATACCCTCTTGTATGCCATTATCTTGCATGATTTTTCTAGCCTATGTGTGATCTGTTTTTGAGCATGATATAAACTGTAAGATGGCTTATTTTGAGCCCCTCTATAACATTGTAGTAGGGCTCAACACTTTTGGGGGCCTCCATGTGGCACTTACCATTATACCCCTCTTTGGCCCCCATTTTTGCATGCTTTGTTAGCTCATTTTAGCTTCAGTTTTCGGCCATGATCAGAACTGAAAGTGGCCATTTTTTGACCCCCTTGTCATGTTTCATTAAGGGTCTTTGGCTATTTGATGAATTTTTTGTGCACTTCATGTTATACCCTCTTATGGCCTTAATCTTGCATTGCATTTTGAGCATGTTTGCATACTGATTTGGAGGCTTTCATAAACTGTAAATGTTCATATTTTTGGTCCCTCTTCAGTGTTTTAGAAGTGTATTTTTCTGGTTGGGCATTGCATGTACCACTTGCTTCATTGCCTCCCCTGCGGAGCAATTTTTGTATGCCATTTTAGCCCTACTTGTGATTGCTGTTTGGCCATGTTTTGTACTGTAAAGATGCTTATTTTGGGGCTTCCTTGCTTCTTATTTTTCACTCCATGTCCAGATTATGCATGCTTAGTATAGCTGTAGGCCATTTCATGTACCTAGTTTTGCAGTTCGGGAGAGATTCCGTGCATCGGGTGTCATTTCGCCTCATTTTGGGGCTGTTTTGCCCCTCGTTTTGCCATTGATTTTTGCATGTTAGCATACCATATTCCATGTCTTTGCCATGTCTCATTAGAGTGGCATTTCGGTGCCTGAGGGTCCATTCTCGGTTTGAGTGCACGCGTGCACGCATTTCGAGGTGTCTTGTTTTCATCTGATGGCCTCCTATGTGAGTGTGGCGGAGGCTCTCTCATGTTGGTGTAAGCCCATTATTGCATTGCGTATGCCATTTCATCCATAGCATTGTGCATACTCGGTTGTGTATTACCTCGTATAGCGTGTATGCCATTCCATGACATTGTGTATGTTAGGATTGTATCTTAGTCGCATTTCATGCATGTCATGCATATCGCATTGTGTTCGGGATAGGAGTTAGCCCGGGCACGGGAAACGAGGTACGTTCCGCACTCCGAGTGACGGAACGTGTCTCAATTCCCGAGTCACCGACACTCCGGATTATCCATGATGGAGTTAGGTTTTGTTATAGTATTCATATGCATTCATTCTATATTGAGTTGTGCAATTCGGCTCCTCGGCCATCATGCATCGAGATGCGTGATTGGTGGCACGAGGATCGAGGCATGCATATATCTGTGAAAATACATTGCTATGCCCCTTTCCTGCTCTCTGTTGCAGCATATCAAGAATCAGCAGTCTTCCGAGGCTTGGCGCGCTTTTCAAGAAACATTGCAAAACAGAGGCTAATCGGGGCATCGCCGTGGATTTCCGCGCAAAGCAGCCCAAACATGCATCATTCCATCATCCGGAGCAGAATCAAGGCAGTCCCTGGCTTGCATGCCAGTTTTATTTTTCTTAGTTAATTTGTTAATTAATTAGGGATTTGTATATTATTTGGACTGTATTATTCTTTCATTTTGGGACTGTATTATTTATTTGGACCCTCTGCGCGAGGGCATAATTGTAATAAGTGTGGGTGAGTGTGATGTATGTCTTCCAACCCCACGTCTTTCTTCCCTTTTATTTACCTGCTTATGATGGTTAGATTAGGGCATGTTTCAATTAGCATACAGTATGACAGCATGTTTGCATCATTCATCTGTTTTGCACGCACCGACTTCGTAGCATCATACAAACTGCATTTGTATTTCAATTCCAAATTGAGTACGTGTTAGTTGTAGCATTCCATATGCCATGTTTAGAATAGCCGAGTCTGCTATAGTTTGCATCTCTGCATGTCTTGCATTAGGCAATTCTGTGCATCTAGGATCATGCATGGATTTCTAATGAGCTTCTATTTTGGCTTGGAGTACTCGGTGAGTTTTTATGCTTTAGCATCCTTGCATGCGTGTGAGTGTTGCCATGAATAGCATGCTTACCATGAGGTTATGTGCTTATGTGATATAACTGCCTTGAATGTCTGTGGGTGGAGGTTGAGTTACTTGGAGTGGAACAATTCATCAAGTGTTTTAAGCCCACCCGAGGGTGGCAAAATCTGCATTTTAAGCCTATCTGCGGGTAGCAAACCATTTTTCAAACAAACAAACATGACGTGTTTTGTTCCACTTCAGGCGACCCAGTCTATACTTGTTTGCTGTGCGCATCGCATAGTAACCTAGGCTAATAACCGGAATAAGAACGTACAATGTTTTCAAAATCAAATATCATGGTTAGTAGAGGCCGGTCTTTGACCGGGCGAGCGGGGGTGCTCACGAAGTGACCTTCCCCAATCGTACCCAAGTTCCTGAGCCGAGGCAACTTTGGTGATGACGGACACGTGGCATTTGGCACCGAGTCAGGGTTTCCTAAATTTCCCAAAAATAAAATATTTAGGTGGCGACTCTGTATCTGGCAAAGCAGTCCATGTTTGGCACTTCTTTCAAAAAAAATATGTTTTCAAAAACGATTTGCCGGATTTGGACTCTTTGGTTCAAGATTAAGAACCGTGACTACAAAAATCGAGTCCGAGCTGTAGCGAGGTCCCCCGCGGGCTTGTTACAAACGCTCGTGATCCCCTTCTGGTCACCTGAAAAGGAATAAACACTCCGGTCGGGGGTGCCGGAATTAGCACTCCGATGGGCAAGTCAGTATCCACACTCGAGGATGCTTGTATTCTAAGTTAAGCACAACAATTCTCACCTACCTTTCTTAGTCCGTTGTTCCTTTATTTATACTTATGTCCTGGGCCTCGCGACCAAGCCCACTTATCACTCATTGTCCTCCCAATTATTCGACTCCACAGTTCAGTATTTATTCAGCCTATCTATTGTATTCGGCATCCGTCTTATATAGGGTAGAGCCGTGTAATATCTGTCTTTCAGAGTACGCCTCTGGTTATTCCAATTAACAGGCTCCCACAATTGCCCCCCAAACACCACGCTAGCATCAGTTAGTCAGCGTGTTTGGCTAGAAGTCAAAAATTCGGCGGTTAATCCTCTTCCTAATGCGTGTCAGAACGCGTACGTGCTTTTTGGCCTTTGGCCATTGTAATGCTTTCCCCCCGTTCGTGCTTCTCTCACATTTATTACGATTTGAAGCTTAAGTCCCTTCGAAAACATGCTTTTCCGAATATTTTGAACCGCCTGGACTACCAATCGGTGTCTCTTCAACGCGTTTCCTGCAACTCCTATCCGTTCTCTCTTTGTCTCCTTTGCCTTTCATAAGTTTTCTTCTCTTCTCTTTGCAATCCTATTTTCCGTCTTTATTTTTTATTTAGAATATCTTTGAGTCCTCACTAGAATGGCTAAGCATTTGAAAGACCTCCTTTCCGAGGGTCGAATTTCTAGGTTCCGAAGACATTTTTCTATCTCTAAGGATGTCCATCTTTCTTTGGTAACAGACAATACCCTTGATATGGAAAGGGACAACCAAAATACAATCGTCTTCCCTCTCTTGTCTATTATGGAGGGCGGAGTTCGCTCTCCCCTGCTCTCATTTCTCAAGGCCGTCCTCCGCTATTGGAGTCTGATTCCTTCGCAACCCAATGTGAATTTTTTTCGAATCGTAATGGGAATCGTAGAGTTGAACTAGCATCTCAGGATCAACCTTGGCATTCCGGCGATTCGGCACTGCTATGCTTTAGCCAAATCCTCTGGTCGGCTCGGGCACTACTTTCTCAGGACAAAGGACACCGACCATCACTTGGTAATGATACTTGCCAGCTTTGGCAAGCGAGTTGACGATGTAATGGTCAATGTTTGAGGTAACTGGGAGTTCGGCGAGGGCGAAGATCACCTAGACCCTATTCCCAGACGGAGGGGTGAACCAGGTTGCCATGTAACTCCTTGTTTGTTGATCTTTCTTTTATGCGGCTTTTCCTCCAAGCGTTATCCTTTGTTCTTGCAGGCAATAAGTTGAAGAGGATTTTGACCTCGGCTGACAACGCAGTCCTTGCGAAAATTAAAACTGTGCTAAAGTACTTTGGCCATCCAAACGTACAGAAGCAAGGGAGGGTTGCCCACATTCTCCTGCGGTAGGAGCCTACCTATACTATGTTCTCGGCCGGGAACGACATCCCGATCCCAACCGGCGAGCAGCACCTCACGGCTCTTGTTTTCCCCAGTTTCAAGACACTTAGGAAAATTGGTCTCGAAGCTTCTGATTCGGAGCAAGGCTTAGAGCCAATTGTCGAGGTAGATACCAAATTAACGAGGGAGTTTGCTGCCGTGGCCGAAGAGGTTGACGAAGCTCTGATATCAGCGTTTGAGGCAGCCGGTATTAACTAGCCTAACTCAAGGTCCACTTTAGGTCGGGCAGAGTTTTCCTTCGGAGATATTTTTACAAATTTGGGGCACCTTCCCGACACTCTTTCAGAAGGCATGGCTGGGGAGAGTCTGACGTAGATGGTGCGAAAGAGAAATCCCGAGCGAATGGCCGCTCGAAAGAAGGCCGAGGCCGCTCATTCTGAGCCTACCCTGGTTGAATCTTTACAACCGGTTACTGGAGAAGAAACGGCTCAGGTTGTTGTGGCCGAGACGGAGGGGGTTGAACAGCAGGTTACGAAAGAACCGTTGATTCCAAAAGAGCGGGGTGAAAAACGTTCCGCCGAGGGAGAGGCCAACTCAGAAGACAGCCCTACCGACAAACGGCCTCGCTTAGAAGAGTCCGACGTGGTTGTCCCCTTCGTTGTTCAACCAAAGATCAAAGGCACGCCAATCTCTTCTGACGCATCTGCCATGAAGGATCTAGCCATGGCGTTGAGCTTGGCTGCCTCAGTTTCACTACCGGCTGACAAGGCCATTTTTCGAGAAGAGCCGGATTTGGTAGCTATAGCGTTCGCTACCCAGTCGGCCCTTCTGGTATGTATATGATTCTTTCTTTTTTGCTCGTTTGGTTTGGTTTGCATACACTATTTCTTGACATGGCGGTCCAAACTTGTTTTGCAGACGGTTGGAAGAATAGCTGAACTAGGCCGCCGACAGCACGAAGCCATTGAAAGAATTGGTCGCTTAAAGATTGAGGTTGAAGGTGAAAAGAGCAGGGCCGAGTTCGAGGCGATGAGAGCCGCAATGGAAAGTGCTCGAGCCGAAGCTGAAAAGGAGAGGGCTCGAACTGCTGACCAGCTCAGTCGAGGATAGGGCGAACGCTAGCGAGGAGTCGCTCAAGTTAGCCCATGAGGCGCTTTCCAAGGCAGAGGCTGAGTTAGAAGAATTGAAGGCGGCCAAGGAAAAAGCCGAATCTGTAGCTGCTACGGCGCTAGAAGCTGGAAAGAGCACCGCCTTGAAGGAATACGTAGATGAGGTCCCCAAATTCGAGAATCGGGGATTCAAACATGGGTGGCTCAAGGCCCTTACTGCCGCTGAGGTTACATTGGCCTTGCCAATTCCATATGAGCAAGTGGACGTTGAGCCACTTGAGTCTGACCCCGACGATTGATCTGGGAGACACTCTAGTTTTATTAGGTATCTTTAATTTCAATGTACGTTTTTGTTTAGTGGATTCAAGGTAATTTTCATGTATAAATTAGTTATTATCTGCACTCAATTTATTAATGAAAATTTCCTTCCCGTTTCACTATTACTTGTACGCAGTTTTTGATATTAATGAGGGGTTTTGCCTTTCACTACTTTGGATAAAATGATTACTGCCTATTGTGTAATCTTGGCCATTATATTAGTTTAACTTCAGTTTATCCGAACAAGTAAATTGACTCTTGGTGCCGAGTAGGACTAGTAGATTAATGGAGCAGCTCTCAAGCCGAATAGATTGATGAATCTATTCTTGCCCCAGCTATATAGTGTCTGCCCCAGTTGCTTCACGAATTTGAAACGCCAAATAACATAATATTGAGGAGTGCATTCGTGAAGCGGCTGCGGCACTCAAGCCGAATAGATTGACGAATCTGCCCTTGACCCAGCTGCTTCATGAATGTAAAACGCCGAATAACACAATATTGAGGATTGCATTCGTGAAGCGGCTGCAGCACTCAAGCCGAATAGATTGATGAATCTGCCCTTGACCCAGCTGCTTCATGAATGTAAAACGCCGAATAACACAATATTGAGGATTGCATTCGTGAAGCAGCTGCGGAACTCAAGTCGAATAGATTGATGAATCTTCCCTTGCCCCAGCTGCTTGAATGTATAACACCAAGTAACACAACATTGATGAGTGCATTCGTGAAGTGGCTGCGACACTCAAGCTGAATGAATAACACAATATTGAGGATTGCATTCGTGAAGCGGCTGTAGCACTCAAGCCGAATATATTGATGAATCTGCCCTTGCCCCAGCTGCTTCATGAATGTAAAACACCGAATAACACAATATTTCCCTTTCGGAAGTGAAGACTGCCTAATAACAGTATTTGATGAAGGTACGACTTGGTCGGCTTCGGGCTGTTGAGGTTTTGATATTAATGAGATTGCCTTCGAGGCACTGCCCTCGTAGGGAATAAATGATCGAAGGTTCTATTTAAGTGCGGAGTGAACAGCTTAGTCCAGGTCTTCGATGAAGGATAGACAAGCGCAAATGTCGAATAGACTCTTTTTTAACAGCAAAGGGGAAACAAGGAGGCTAGCTGAGCTGAGAGGAGACATGAATCAAAATGGCGAACCCTCGCGCTCGGGAGGTAGGCTTTTGAGGGATCGGGAGAGACGTCAATCTCCTCGTCATCAAAGTAGGCCGCCTAGGAGGAACAAGGAGCCACAGGGCAAATCTCCACAACCCCATTCTGGAAGGGAGCCCGGTAAGAACCCATGCCCATTGAGTTTTGTAGTCTTCATAGGGAATAGGCCCATGACAGATGCGGACTCGATCGTTCGAGATTCAAATGTAGCAGTCGAATTTGCTCGACAGTTTTTTCCCTCCGAGGTCCAGCAGTCGATGGTAGGTCGGCAGGACTTCGACGTGTTCTGTGAAGACATTCACGGTGTGGTGAAGGGGCTCTATACCGCCTACGAAATCAGCATGCGTCTTTGTGCTTCCAGCCGAGAAATAGAGAAGAGGGATGAACGCATCTGAAGTTTGGAGGCTCGTGCAGAAGCGGCTGAGTGTGAGCTAAGGAAGGTCAAGGCCATTCAGGGACAACCTGTTAGACAGGCTAACCCAATTATGGGGGAAAGGGTTACCCAGCAGCTTATCAGTAACGCGCTCGCCGATCGCGATACAGCGAGCATGTTTGCGATGGAATCCGTAAAGGGGAAGGCCTATGAAAAAGGCTTCCACAAAGGCTGGAAAATAGGGATACAGAAGACCAAGGAAAAACTCGCCGAGGAAGTTTGCCGATGCGAAAATCGTGGATTTAAGCATGGTTGGATCAAGGCGCTTCAGGTCGAGGAAGCTCTCCGAGCAACGGGCGTCGATTCGACATTGCCACTCTACCAACGTAACCATTTTCTATTTTCCGCCTTTGAAGTCGAGCAGAGTGAGGATGAGGGCAACGCCGTATAAAAATACTCAATGTAATCATTCGAACGCAGATCGCGTTCATAACTATGTAATTATTGCCTGATTGAATAAAACGTTGTATTTTAAATGTTCCGTTGTAATTTTCATTCGGCGCACACGTGTTTATGTGTTTTATTGTATAAACATTGACCGGCGCGAGTCAACTAGGCATTTTAACTCCGAACGGTTATATGCCGACTTGTCAGGAGCCTTGCTCATTTAAATATATTTTTGGCGTTTACGCAAGATCAGTTATGCCGGTGAGTTTTCGAATTCATAAGCTTAACCGGCCCAAAGGTGTCGAGCACCAAGGGTTCCGAATCCGAAGACAGTCAGCCCATCTATAATTGCAGTTTATATAATTAGGCCGTTTTAACTCCAAAAAAGTCATATTAGTACATGGAGTGGCCGTGGCACATGTCAATTGGCATGGGGCCAAGATGCTCGGCCGGTTAGATTAATAAATCTGTCCTTGCCCATGCAGTGCATGGACTTGTAGCACTCCCATAATTGTCGTTTAGTATTCAGAGTGTGTGGACAATATCGCTCGGCGTCCGTCTTTTGGAGTTCAGTGTTTAATAAAATTGCCTCAGGGCCACTGCAAGGATTTTGGAAATAAATCGCCTCGGACTTTTCGCTCCATTGACTTCGCTTATTGTGCTCAGACTCGTTTTAAAACGATTTTGTTGCATGGGGTTTCATAAGTGTGAATGTCGAATGGAGTTTTTCTTCAGCAGCAGAGGAGAAGCTTCGGATTCTGGCTAATCTTGATATTGCAATGAATTGCAGCAGAGAAACCACTCGCACGGGAGGCAAGGCGCTCAAGAAACATCAGCTTCTAAGTCATCAAAACAGATCACCTCGAAAAAAGAAACAGCAATGGCAAAGTTCTCCGCAACCACGACCGAGAAATGAGGCCGACGTAGCTCCGCGACCGTTGAGTATTATTGTTTTCGTGGGGAATTCCTTTCTTGTCTTGGATCTTGGCCTTGACGTTGTCTATGGTGCCAGAGGTCCCCGCCTCAAGGGTGATTATCTCATTAGTGTGAATCGTGGATTCAAGCGCGGTCAGATCACAGCATTTTCAAGTTGCGGGTGCTTTCTGACCAGCGCGATGCCGTATGAGAATAGACGTTGTAATGCTTTGAACACGGATTACGTTTTTTGTAATTACTGTTTAATCGAACAAAATTTTTCATTCTAAAAGTTTATCTCCTTCTGAATTTTTGTATGTTTAATTAAGCATTTTATTTTGAATGCTAGCACGTTTTTTCTTGCTCATGCGGTTGTACTGGTTCAGCCTACATATCTCTGCTTAGATGTGCAAATGTTTTCATTCTAGAAAGGTACTCCGAATCCAGAGGCTTTATCAGCCCAAAGACGTCATACGCCGATGGGTCTTTATTTGGCCAATCGTGGCATCTATGAAGAGCGCTCCGAAGCTGGAGGCTTTGTCGGCCCAAAGACGTCATGCGTCGATGGGGCTCCAAATCCGGAGACTTTATTTGGCCAATCGTGACATCCACGAAGGGCGCTCCAAATCCGGAGGCTTTATCGGCCCAAAGACATCATGCGCCGATGGGGCTCCGAATCCAGAGACTTTATTTGGCCAATCGTGACATCTACGAAGGGCGCTCTGAATCCGGAGGCTTTATCGGCCCAAAGACGTTATGCGCCGATAAGGCTCCGAATCCGAAGACTATTTAGCCAATCGTGACATCCACGAAGGGCGCTCCAAATCCGGAGGCTTTATCGGCCCAAAGACATCATGCGACGATGGGGCTCCGAATCCGGAGACTTTATTTGGCCAATCGTGACATCCACGAAAGGCACTCCGAATTCGGAGGCTTTATCGGTCCAAAGACGTCATGCGCTGATGGGGCTCCGAATCCGGAGACTTTATTTGGCTAATCATGACATCCACGAAGGGCGCTCCGAATTCGAAGGCTTTATCGGCCCAAAGACGTCATGCGCCGATAGGGCTCCGAATCCGAAGACTTTATTTGGCCAATCATGACATCCACGAAGGGCACTCCGAATTCGGAGGCTTTATCGGCCCAAAGACGTCATGTGCCGATGGGGCTCCGAATCCAGAGACTTTATTTGGCCAATCATGACATCCACGAAGGGCGCTCCGAATCCGAAGGCTTTATCGGCCCAAAGACGTCATGCGCCGATGGGGCTCCGAATCCGGAGACGTTATTTGGAACACTTTTGAACTGGATTGCTAAGTCAGTAAATAGGCATCTTTGTATTACAGAAGTGGAAATTGTACATGGTGAGCCATTCAAAACCAATATCATTCCCCACAAGTCGGGTTTTATGATAGGATTTGCGCAAGTGCGTTAAGAGCAAGGCCGCATGCCTAACTTTCCATCAACCAGCCTTCTATCATCCAAAAACACCTTCAGGAGCAACTTTCTCGGTGTGTAGCGGCGTAGCTGGATGTGTTGAGCATATGTCTTCAGAAGCTGCTACTGGTATTGCCTAGAGCTTCCGTGGCTTCTCGTCACGGAGCCGTCCAACATCGTCGAAATTCTCTCGATTCGACGCTTCAGTGGAGTTGACCTACGTCTCCGTTGGTGTCTTTCCAGAAAAGAGATAGCATGCTTGTGCGGATTGGCGGGAACCACGGATTTGCTCAACGCCGTGTTCGGTCGGGAAGCGTAGCAGCTGATGATAGGTGCATGGTACGGCCTGAATAGTATGCAACCAAGTCCGCCCCATGATAAGGTTGTATGGCGAAGGGAGCTTGACGACCAAGAATTCCACGTCCACCGTTTGGGAGCCCGCCCGAACAGGTAACGTGATTTTCTCCAACGGGTACTCTGGATTTGCATTGAAGCCGAATAATGGATGAGGAGCCAGAGACAGGTCTGATTCGTTGAAGCCGAGTTTGATGAAAGTCTCGTAATACATGACCTCCGAAGTGCTCCCCTGGTCGACGAGGACGCGTTCAACGGCAAGCCGGTTCACGTGCAGTTCAATGACTAATGGATCAATATGGTGGGGTGTTATGCCGATAAGATCGGAATTGTCGAAGATAATGCTCGGAGCTTCGTGGGGCTGTTTCGTTTGTGCGTGTTGCTTCTGGGGGGCTGAATGAATTGCATGTATGGTACGTGGCGTTGGAAGGCCGTATATCATATGTATAACGCCGAGGGGAGGTGACTCCTGCCGAAGGGCAACAGTTTTGATTGTGCTCTTCCAGACGTGTTGCTGGAGCTGACCATCTTGGACCAATTCCTCGAGGTGGTCTTTCAAGGCATAGCAGCAGTCCGTATCATGACCGTGATCCTTGTGATATTCACAACGTCTGTCCCGCCTTCTCGTGTCAAGAGGTCCCACCATCTTGGACGGCCATTTGAAGAACAGAAGATGTTGGATTTTGGGCATAATCGAGTTGATTGGCTCTGACAGCTCCGTATATTTCTTATCGGCGCGTTTTGTGCGCCTGCTATCGACCTGCAGTTGCTCATTGGCTTGGTGTGGGCATCGATCGTTGGATTGGCGAGAATCCCATCTCTTGTCTCGTTTAGCCCACTGTCGTGGTTCAGGGCTTTGAGGTGGTGCGGAACTTATTGGCTGAGCGATTTCGGGAGGGGCCGTTTTGTTGGCCACGTGTCTGGCTTTAACCCGCAAGGCGTCGTCTTCCACTTTGCAGTATTCCTCTACTTTCTTCATCAACCCCCAGACTGTTTTGGGGGGTCTTCTAATCAAGGAACTGCGGAGGGCGCTATCTCGGTGTAAACCCATTTTGAAGGCGGTGATGGCCATGGAGTCGTTGCAAACGTCATCAACAAGATTAAAGCATTCCCAATATCGCGCCGAATAAGCTCTTAGTGTTTCTCCTAGCAGGATTTGCATTGCCCAGAGACAGTCGGCTTGCTTTGGCTAGACTTCGTTGGTAATGAATCTGGCTCTGAAGGATTTCTGTAGTTGGTGGAAGGTTTTGATCGAAGCCGGCTCAAGTTTGTAATACCACCGGACCGCCAATGGTCCTAAACTGCTAGGAAATATTCGGCACATGAGGGCCTCGTCGTCTGCATGCAACGTCATGGCCTACTTATAGTTGCGGATGTTGTCAGTGGGGTCTGATTTGCTGTCGTACAAGGTGAACGACGGTGCTTTGAATTTCTTGGGTAGCGCAGCCTTTGCAATCCGTCGTACGAAGGGATCATGTTCGTCTTCGTCCGAACTGTTCCTTTTTCGCTTGTGCATTGTACGGGGACTTTCTTCGGAAGAACTTGTGGTTTCATGTCGTCCCTTCTTCCTAGGCTCTAGGGATAATGAGTCAGAGTCACTATCAGTGGCTTGTCATGCTCGAGGTTGTCGACCACCTACCTTCAGAGGTCATTCCAGATTTAGGCACGTAGCTTGCTTAGACTTCGCCATTTCCAAGGCCAAATCTTCACGAAGACGTTCGTTCTCAGCGATCATGTTCTCCAGCCTCTGTTCATTTTGCTTTGCTTATTCCATGATCGCCTGCATTGTCTCGTGCTCCGAAGTCGAGGGTGAGGCGAAATTCAAGGCATGTCGTGCGGTGATAGTCACTATTCCAAGCAAGTTTGTTGGAGTGGTTTCATCTTGACGTATAGGGTCGACAGTGACTGTCGGAGGATCTTCCGTCACACTCGCCATGGATGTACTTGAGTATTCCCACAGACGATGCCAATTGTGGTGATGTGGTTTGGAAATACTCTTCTGATCCTGGAGAACGCTCGTGATCCTCTTCTGGTCACTTGAAAAGAAATGAACACTCCGGTCAAGGGTGCCGGAATTAGCACTCCAATAGGAAAGTTAGTATCCACACTCGAGGATGCTTGTATTCTAAGTTAAGCACAACAATTCTCACCTACCTTTCTTAGTCTGTTGTTCCTTTATTTATACTTATGTCCTGGGCCTCGCGACCAGGCCCACTTATCACTCATTGTCCTCCCAATTATTCGGCTCCACAGTTCAGTATTTATTCGGCCTATCTATTGTATTCGGCATCCATCTTGTGTAGGGTAGAGCCGTGTAATATCTGTCTTTTAGAGTACGCCTCTAGTTATTCCAATTAACCAGCTCCCACAAAGAGTGTAGTTGAAGTTGCTCTAAGCCGTTGGTCACCCCCATTTTTCATCGGTTGGATGACCCTCATCAAAAGTTGTTTCTTAGGGATCGGCTGGATCGTGTTTCTTATGACCGAATGTAGTGATCGGTTACACTGTGCTTTCCTTTGCTGATCATTCCTTGGTCTTGACATTATGTTGGGCTTTCGCCAGTTTTAGGCTGTTTGGGCCGAACTTTTATTCCCCACACACACTATTTTGTAGGATAATTATAAAATACAATCGTAGAGTTTAAGTCATATAATAAAATAAATTCTAAGTTTTTTAATTTAATTAATTTAAATTATAATTTTTAATTTTTTTTAATTTAAATTATTTTTCTAATTTCGTTTAAGTAAAATTGACCCCAAAAAAAAATAGTGTTTTAGACATTAAACTCAATGTATGTATATATAAAATGTCTAAAATACCTTTTTTTTTTTATTAAGTTTAATGACTAAAATACTCATTTTTTTTATGATTTTACTTAAGGCAATAGGCAAATGGTTTAAATTAAAACAAATCAAAGTTTATGATTTAAATTGATAAAATTAAAAATTTAAGATTTATTTCGTTACAAAGCTCAAATTCTGGGGAAAAAAAAAATTAATTTATAATTTTCTTGTATTTTATCTATTGAAAGTATGAATGTTTACATTTTCAATTTTTACACTTTTATTTGCAATATTATATGTGTATATATATATATATATAGAGAGAGAGAGAGAGAGAGAGAGAGAGAGAGAGAGATTTCAAGTAGGATAATTATACTAGACAATTTTCTCCTGAAATATAGATTGTAATTAACATAAGGTAAGTATTGGAACTAGTGTGATTTTATCTTAAAATATAGATCTAGTTTCTATTTTTTGTATTAATTCTAAAATTGAAAATTTTGGTCTTTTGAATGACTGTAGGACTAAATGAGTTATAAGAAATTAATTAAGACTAATTGTTACATAAGTAATAAAAAATAGGAGTTTTGAAAAAAAAAATTCCCACAATAAAAATAAAATTAAAAATAATAATAATTTTTTTCTTTTACTTTACTTTACCACACACTATTTTTTTTTTTTTTTCTTAAAAAAAACATACTTTACCACACTTCTTTGAGAACAACTTTTCACAAAAATTCCTGAAAACTGAATGGAGCTCCGGTAGGAAGGGAATTTGGAGAGGGAATTAAGTAGCTCAATTAAATTTGCTGAATAAATCAAGAAACTCAAACGCTTAATCTAATATGGGCTCACGACTTGGTCCGTCGGCCCATATATAGAAGGCCCAAAAGCCACCACTATTTTATAGGACGACGATGGCAATCACCCCATGCGCCTAATCCTTTGCTAAGATTGAGACGCAATTGTTTAGTTATTTCTTGGATTCAATTTTTTAAAAATTAAGTTTTTTTTTATATATTTTTTATTTTTAGTAAATATTTTTAAAATTTTAAATAATTTTTTTTTTACTTTTTTAGATGTACCTTATTTAAATGTATTTGAAAAATAAAATATTTATAAAAAAATAATAAATACCCAAAAATATGAAAAATATACTGAATTCTCGTATTTTTTCTTATATTTTTGGTATTTAATGAATTTTCTAAAAAATAATTTCACAAATATTATATTTTTTAGGAAAAATTATGAAACATTCATCTCCAACTTTGTGTAGTAAGAAAGGTCCAAGATTTATTTTTTATTAGCTAAGGTCTCTCAACATTTTCATAGATAAAATTTAATTCAGAGAAAGTTTGTCCGACTCAAAAAAATTTTACTCAGAGAAATTTTGAAATTCCTCTGGTATGATCACAGAGAAATTTCAAAATTTCTCTGTGCTATCAAAGAAATTTCGCTGAGTCGGGGCGAAATTTCTCTGCATCGAGCAAAATTTATTTAAATCAAATTTTTTTCTATAGAAATGTTGAGGGACCTTAACTACTATGAAAATATTGTATGTATTTTATCTTATAAAATCTTAATATCATAAACCTTTAAAAAAAATTACTTAGAATATTAAAAAAAATTCAGTGAAAGAAAAATACGAAAAATAAAAAAAAAAATTACTTTTGTGAAAAGTGAATCCTAAGAATCCAAAACAAACAAGTTCAATGGCAGTGTTTGGTGTGGCTTTTTGAGTACATTTTAGTTTTGGAAAAGTTATTTTAAATTGTTTGGTTAAATTTATTTTAAATAATTTTTTATTTTAGTAACTTATTTTAACTCAAAAAAATTGATTTATGTCTATTCCCGCTTCTAATTATAATAGCTTATTTACGATTATATCTTTAGATTTTTTTATTTTTTATTTTTTGAAAATAAAAAAAAAATAGAAAAAAAAAATCCAAATAGACTACGGACTATTATTTATTTATTTATTTATGGAAAATATGGATTAGTAGTTAATAAAAATAAATAAAAGTTAATTCAATTTACAACTAACAAAGGTAAGTTCAATTTACAATTAATAGGGTAAAAAGGACATTTACACATCAAAAAATCATTTTACTACTTATTTACTAAATACTACTCAACAACTTAAATCTACAATTCCACAACTGCGCTAATCAGATTAATCACTCCCAACTTAAATTATTATTTATAATGTGTTAACAATTATACCAAATACTCCCAACGTGTTTCCATTCTGGAACGATTTTATTTGTCATTTAATTTATGCATAATTTTCCGTACATTTAATTTTCTCAGAAAATTTTAGAGGGCTAAGAGGTTTGAATATTCTCTACGTTTCTCACCTGTGTTACATACCTCCATTTAATATATACAATAATACTCACATTGTCATCTGTTAGATCAAAATCATTTTTGATTGCTTTGTGGTTTTCTAGGGTTTAGGATTTTTAGAAGATTTGCGAACTTGTGCATGGACAGATCCTTGTAAATTTGTGGTACAATTTTTTTATAGGATTAAGCTTAGACAGGAAATTTTTGATATTTTTTTGGGATGCTTGCGAGCAATGATGGATTCAGGGTGCGGATGGGGCAACCATATCCTAAAAATTTTGAAAAATATTATATATTATATTAAAATATTTAAAATAATAAAAAATTATAAAGATTTGTCCTTTTAAATATAATTTTCACATCTCAATAATGATAATTCTGAATTTGTCTTTGCTTGCAAGAGATGGAAAAAAAGAAAAAAGAAAAAAGGTGATAGTTTCCCTAGCATGCCATGGCCATTCAAGGCCTGTCGTTGGTTCATTTTACAATCCAATTACTCTAATTTGATTTTTTATATGTATATTTTACTCAATGTGTTATAAAATATGAACTCTTCAGATTATTAAAATAAATCCCAAAATAGACCTGTTTGCCTATATAGCAGTCACCTCAAATCCTATTTTACTAGTAGTCATGGAGTAGATGGTTTGTACTTATGTTTTGTTAATTGATGTTCTATGTTTATATACATGCTCAAGGATGGACCGGGATTTATCCTTAGGGAGGAGGCCCAAGGTTTCATATCGGTTGACTCAATTTAGGTTCATTTAAGTTGTGTTTGGCATAGAAATTTAGAAAGAAATTTGAAAAGAACAAAAAAAAAAAAAAGAAAAGAAAAAAAAGTATGTGAAATGAAAATAAAATATACTTATATTTCTTTTAATTTCACACATATTTTTCTTTTTGCTTTTTCTTTTCAAATTTCTCTCCAAATCACTCAACCAAACACTATCAAAACCATAATTGAATTGATTGATTTTCTAAATTTAAACATCGAGCGGCTATTTTCCATATTTAACTTGTTTTATCTAAAATATTAAATTTGTTAAAAATGAATTTGTAGAACTCAAGTTAAGATATTTTAAAAAATTTAGCATAAAATACACATCAAGGCCAAACATGTCAAGAATTGTGCTTATAATCACATCATTGGATTTATTAATTAGGAAGTGTGTCTTTATAACTAATAAAAAAAGGCCCAATCGCAGAGGGGTAGCCTCTGTGATTAGACTTTAAGGAGCCGAGGCCCTTGAGGTCACCCTTGGGTAGTGCTCAATAAGGGGTCACTCAACTATGTAGTGGTAAATCGTGGACTCGCACATAAGTGAGGATTCAAATCCACACATTTTTTATACTGGAAATGATTCGCCTAAACCCTAGATGGTGCTATATAATAGGGTCACTCAATCATGTAGCGATAAGTCGTGAACTCGTACATAGACAATGATTTGAACTCACACTCCTGACATTGGATACAGTTCTCCTAGGCCTTAGGTGGTGCTGCATTACAACATCACCCAATCATGTAGTGGCAAGTCGAGGATTTGTACACATGAGAGGATTCAAACCCACACTCCTCAGTTTGCCCAGGCCTTAGGTGGTACTACATACAAGGGTCACTCAATCATATAGCAATAAGTCCCAGAATCGCACACAAGCGAGGATTCGAATCCACACTTCTATTGTTCGACCAAGCCTTAAGTGGTACTACATAACATGCCCACTCAACCATGTATTAGTAAGTCTTAGACTCGCACAGAGGTAGTGATTCGAACTTACACTCCTAACATTGGATATGGTTTGCCTAGGCTCCTGATACTGGGTACGATTCCCCAAACTTAGAAGATTTGTCCTACCAACCATATATGTTTTCACTCGGATAGCTGACTTCAGAAAGAGTGGAACTTGGGATCTCAAAGTTTATATTTCAAGACCTTACCAAGTTGCGATACCACTTAAATTCTTTATAACTAATAAAAATCAAAGTTGAGACCTTCATCCTAAAAGTAATTATTTTGTTTAGTTCTGGTTTTTAGAAAATAGTTTTCAGAAATTTTTATGTTTTTATTTTCCGTATTTTAATGTTTTCAATGAATTTTTTTTAATATTTTAAATAAATTTTTTTTTTAATTTTTAGACACACTCAACATAAATACACTTAAAAAGTATAATATTTGTGAAAAATTTTGTAAAAAAAATACACTAAATATCAAAAAATATAATAAAAATACAAAAACTTAGTACATTTTTCATATTTTTACATATTGATTAATTTTTAAAAATATTTTTTATAAATATTTTACTATTTAGATAAGGTACATCAAAAGAAATAAAAAAAAAATATTTAAAATTTTAAAAATATTTACTAAAAAAAAAACTTAATTTTCAAAAAATTGAATTCAAATGCCTAAAACCAACCCATTGATTGAATTTTTTTACCAATTTTTATTTTTAATTTTTTCTTCCTTCCTCTCCACAAAATTCCCAAATGTAGCGTTAGCGTGAGCCTTCAAAAAACAAAACAAAAAAGTGGAGCTGTGGAGATAGAAGCTACCTCCTGGGAACAAAACCAAGTTAAACCTCTCGCGGTAATCCCATCTCCATTAACTTTCCTCTCTCTCTCTCTCTCTCTCTCTCTCTCTCGGACAGCGTTCTTGAGACCCTTGTTCTGAGTCTCTCAGCCAAAGCAGCAGCTTGTGATTGAGAGAACTCTCCTTAACCGTTTGGCTGTTAAAGATGTCGGGAAAAGGCGCCAAGGGTTTGATAATGGGGAAGACTCCCACCAACAAAGACAAAGACAAAGACAAGAAGAAACCCATCTCTCGCTCCTCCCGAGCTGGCCTCCAGGTCACCCCCTCCCTCTCTGTTTATGTTCATGCTTTATCCAGTTTCGATTTGGTTCGATTACATTTCTTATTTTTTTCGATTTGTGCTTTATTAGACTTACTTTATCTTTTGACAATTGTTCCCTGTTATTTTGGATGTTTAGTATTTTATCATTCTGCCCAATGTTTCCTTTAATTAGGGCTTCGATTGGTTGATTTTACATATCTTATGTTGCTTTTCTATTACTTATTCCTTTGGCCCAGTTGTCGTTGCGTGTAAGTAATTTTTTATTTTTATTTTTGAACACTTTATCTAGCCACTACTCTCTAACAAAGCTCTCTATTTTAGCTATCTCTTCCTTTAAAATATTTTTTCTTGCATTTTTTATTTTCTTCAAATACAAGTATATTGAAAGGTGTAGAAAACTAATGAAGAATGGAAATAGCGGATTTAGACATTCCTTCTCTGTTCGAATCCAGAAATAAGAACTTGATGGGTGAATCATGCGCTTCTAAATCATAAACTAGTCTTTCCTTGCGATAGAGTGATGTGTATAACGTATATTAGAGTTGTAACCACCCGCAGATGGGATGGTAAGCTATCAACACTTATCCTCATGATAAGGTGATTTGAATTTAAATTATATGGGTCTCCAAATGGGTCATGGATTATGCAATCATGGAGCAAAACCCGGTTTGAAACGCAACCTACTTTACCAAAAAGGGGAAGTGGTTTATTAGGAATAAAAAATTAAGTTAGCTAAGTGGCTCATTGATTTTGTAGTTGTAGGAACTACAGTCGAGTTATTTTAACTAGACCTTTAACTAGTTTGATGAAACTATTTTTGCGGTGGCTTACTGGCTACTTTAAGTAAAATACCAATTTAGTAGAAGTGGCAAACTCAAGCTATACCCATGAACTCTCCCAATTATACCCATTTAAAACCCGCTTAAATCATGATTATTAGAATCCCGATCCGGATCTTACAATCCTACGATCTTACGATTCATTTGAGTACAATCGATCCGGATCATGTAAAAAATTCCTTGTAGGTAAGATCTTTCGATCCTGGTAATGAAATCTTATAGGATCGTGGAATCCCAATCCAAATCCGATATTATCCGATCCAATTTACAATCCTTATTTTGTATTGTATGACATATTTTATTGTAAATTTTATGTTTGTTATTTAAATACCAATTTATGTGGTCAAAATAAATAATAAAAATTAAGTAGTATTGAATCAAATAGATTAAGAAAAACAACATAGGAAATAAACATTCAAATATTGCGGTAATTTAAGAAAATTAACTAGTCGAAGAAAACAAACTTAGCTTTAGCGGAGTCTAAGAATGATAAGATGATTTCAACTTTATCCCAATTTTTGAAGAGATTATTTTTGCGACTCAAATACGATTCACCAGGGATGCTAACAACAAATCTTATCATTCAGTTAAGCTGCTCTTTTGAGTTCTTAATATATTTTCATATCTAATTTTGTTAAATATTTTTTCTTCACTTTTTATGCATTATTGTAGATTGTAAAGTATTTTGTTATAAAATTCTTTTTCTTCACCTTCTTTTTTGATGAAATACAAAAATTTTACCATCGAGTTGTCTATTGTATAATATTAAATGTACATTTTACATAGAGTATTATATTTTTTACAATATCTTCATTTCTTTTTAATAGAATATAGGCTCATTTTGTCTATATTTTTTAAGAAATCTTTATTTAAATTAAATTATTATGTAATTTATCTTTTTCGATAGGATTTTACGATCCTCGATCCGATTCTACGATCCGATCCTTTAAACACCTCTAACGATCCAACGTAAGATCCCGATTTTAACAACCTTGGCTTAAATTCACCCAAATTTATAAATGGATTTAAATGGATTACTCTTTGCAAACCCAATTAATTTTGAGTTTAAATAGGTTGGACATGGGTTCCCAGTTAAACCTATTTACATGGGTACCAATTTCTCTACCGCTACCACCCCCCTACCTCCACACCACACCACACTATTTCCACCATTCTACCGCTACTCCACTGCCACTGCCGCCACCACCACCACCACCACCACCACCACCACCATCTCTCTTATCTATTTCAGTTCTTCCCTCAGAGAGAGGGAGAGAGAGAGATTGGAAAACCATTCAATCCAAGTTGATCATAATTACTCCTTTAGTTCACCCAGCTCACTTGCAGAGTGACCATAACTGCTAATGCAGTGTTTGGCCGTGATAATATATATGTTATTCTAATTAGATCCAACCAAGCAATCCACCTCTCTTTATGTGTGTGCTTGTGCATGTTGTGTTAGTTATGATTCTTTAAGGTCCTGTTTGGGGATAGTCTATTTTAGCTTAAAAGTTTAAAAGGTCACTATAAGTTATCACATTACTATCTCTACTTTTCTACGCATCTTTTCATTAAAAATCAAAAAATCAACTAAAATAGCCAATTCTAAAACCACCCCTCAGTCTTAGTCTCTCTAGTATGATCAGCAACTCCATTGATGTGTATAATCTGCTTCATCTATTTTGATACACACACACACACATATATATGTATTCATATATACGTGATTATATATATTTTTCTCAGAATCCTGAAGAATATACATGATCCACTACCACCCCTCCATCGCTGTCATGTATAAGAAAATCGATAAAGTAAAAGAGTTGGTTGGGTTGATTTGTCCAATCCATATCCAATTCAACCCTAGCCATTTAAACCTGTTTATTAATTGGGTGGATTTGGATTGGATTGTTTTAAATGCACAACCCATTTTGGCGCGCCCATTTGCCACCTCTACAATATAGCTACTTTCGTCCTCACAATGGGTAACTGTTCAAATATGGTGAACCTAATTAAGGGCTTGTTTGACAAATATATATATATATATATATTTTGCTTTTTTACTTTTTTAAGAATAAAATTGATGCGTTTGGCAAATCTCAAAATGTCACCATTTTAATTTTTTTTCATGTGGGATTTTTTTTTTTTTTTTTTCCTTTTGTTTTTAGTGACTTTTATTTTTGAGACTATTTGGACTTGAAAAAAAAATAAAGAAAAATGGGAAGTTGTAAAAACTAAACATAGCTTTAAGTTTCCATCACATCCTTCGAGTTACCCCTCCTTTGGAGGCAGTGTGTGGGTTTGGATTTTTTGTGCCTAAGTGTGATTGTGTGTGAGTTGTTCTTTGTAAGATAAAACTTGGAGATAACTCACATGGGTGGGCCCCACCCCACAAGTGAGGGGCTATGCATCCGGCATAATGGCTATTGATTTAGCAATTTCCTAAAACTTTGGGTTAGTTGTTGAGGGAAGATTTTGATATGTAAGACTGTTAATTAAGTGAAGTGTACTGTAAGTAATAAAAGGATATTAGAAGGTTACTTTAGTTTCATGGTAGTATGTTAGGTGACTTGGCAAATTGTTGCAAATGGAAGAACAAAGAGATTAGTGGATTTGTGTTATCCATAGGGTTTGTTCTATTTGAGGTTAGTGGACTTTTGAGTCTTTGGTAAAATGCCTTCTGCAGAGTGTTGTCTGTTGATGATTTGCTTTTGAATTCTAAATGACAAAAATAGAGTTAAAATGTTTTCTTTTCTTTTCTTTTTTTTCTTCCTTCTTTTAAATAGAAAAGAAATACCTGTAAAAATTTTACATTGAGCTGGTGGAAGATGTTTAAAAATCACAAGCTCATCATGTCAAATTTAATTCAGTAAATTGATGATAGTGAAATTGATGGATGATAGGGATTTTGGAAAGGATGTTGTTTTAAACATAACAAGAGCATTTGCGGAGATGCCTTTTTGGAGTGTTGTTTACCCAATACTTACGCAACGAAGGATGATCAATATTGGAGTTCAAATTATCGTAAACCATGAAAGCATGAACAAATAAAAGCTCACACAAGCAATTTAGATTAAATATAGGTGGGTGGATTTGAAGTTGAAATTAATTAATATGCCGGCTGAAGGGGTAGTTGTTAAGATGGTTCTATTGACTGACCTGGGGAAGTACAGAGTAAAGGAAAGGGGAATATATTGTTTGAGGAACCTTGTGCGATAAATTCCCTTTTGGGAGTTCCCTTTCAAAAGTTACTCCCTCACCTTGTAGTTTCAAAATCTTGACATATAAGGCTCTCAAATCCATTTGATGTTATATTATTAATATTTAATTTGATTAAGTCTAGATCTAAATTACATTCCTTTAATTGTTGAATTCAACACCATTATCTCATATTCATAAATCAAAATTATTATTATGATTTATTTTTTTTATTTTTTTTGGGTTGCTTATTTTTTATAGTGAAGATTCTTCAAATTTTAGCCATCCATTGTTGTTTAGTAAGTTTTATCATGTAAAACTTAACATTGTGCTGTTTGTGTCTCTTTAAAATAATTGTAAAACTATCCTTTTGGCTGCAAGGGGTAAGCCTTTAAGGCATAGTTACCTGAAAATGCTAATACCCTAGTGATTTACATTTTGAGATGAACATTCTGAAATGTGGTATACTTTTGTCACGCAAAAATGCAACTCTCTAGATTTTAGCTCATTACATTTGATTATTTTGCTTTGGATAGCTGAACTAAGTTAAAGAATAATACACTATATTTTATTTGATGTCTATTTATTAAACAAAATTACTCACATTTAGAAGTGCCTCTAGTAGTGTGATCTATACAACTTTATCCCTATCATATCAACCATGTAGAACTACTTTCTTGTATCAATTTCTATAGCTGCAAGGTTTGTTTCACAAAATGACCCTGTAATGTGTCTATTTCTGTTCAATTAATCACTAGGCATTTCTAAATCGCGTCTCTCAAAATTGGATACATTTTTACTATTACCACTAAAGTATCCAGGGAGTTCTGTGCTATAATTTCTCTATGAAGGTAATGAAAATTTATCTCTAGCATATGATGTGCAGTTTCCAGTTGGTCGGATCCATCGTTTACTGAAAACTAGGACAACCGCGCATGGTAGAGTGGGAGCTACAGCTGCTGTCTATGCTGCGGCTATCTTGGAGTATTTAACTGCAGAGGTGTTGGAGCTAGCTGGCAACGCAAGCAAGGATCTCAAGGTGAAACGTATCACTCCCAGACATTTACAACTTGCAATTCGAGGAGATGAAGAACTTGACACCCTGATCAAAGGAACCATAGCTGGTGGAGGTGTAATTCCTCATATCCACAAGTCCCTCATCAACAAATCATCCAAGGAATAGATTAAAACATCGAGCGAGCATGGTATCTTTCTTTGCCTACCGTACTCTTCATGTGGTTAGTTCTTCTGTCTCTTGTGGATTTGTTTTCACTTTTTTTGCTGATGCATTAATGTAACTAAGATGTCTGCTGTATTAGATCTAGGTTATTGATTTGTTATGTTAGCTTTGATTTTTATATCTAATGGCACTGACCGAGGATGTGGTTACTATGTAACCTTTATTAACTAGGCGCTCTTGTATAGAAATGTTTGTATGGATTGGCATAAACAATGTTCATTTGTCAGAAGATTTTTTAAGAGCTCATCTGATCTTGAGTATCCTCAGTTCATCATTCACATGGAAAAATAGCAGAAACAAATTGGAAATTATAAATATACCCTCCACTAGCTTATCATTTGAACCCATTCCCACCCTGTTTATGAGAAAAATTACATGACTGAAAATCCCTCAACAAATTAGAAACAAATAATTTGGCTCCAATGTAATCTCTCTATAATCTGCACTAGAGAGAAAACTAAAAATTCTATCCTTCCAACAATCCTCTAAATGGAAACAACAATCAAGCCCAACCTCCCCTTATTAAGAGAGATTTCACACTAATCATGAAAAAATGCTCAGACATCCATTGTGAGTTCAGATGGTCAACACTTTTGGGACTTCCACAGGGAAGCTTTCAATCTCATCCATCCATGGGTTCTCCTTTGCTGGTTTTATGGTCCTTAAAGCTTTCCAAACACCACTGTTACATTTAAATCCCGATCCAAATGCTATTTGCCATACTCTATCTCCTTTCTTCATCCTCCCCTTGGCTTCCGAATAAGCCAATTCATACCATAGAGAGCTGCTTGATGTGTTACCAAAACGGTAAAGTGTCATCCTTGATGGCTCCATGTGCCAGTCAGATAGCTGCAAATTCTTCTCCAATTCATCCAAAACCGCTCTTCCTCCAGCATGAATGCAAAAGTGCTCAAAAGCTAATCGGAAATCTGGTATGTAAGGCTTGATCTTCATCTTGAAAAGTTTCTTACCGATTAATGTAGCAAAGAAAAGCAACTGCTCAGACATTGGAAGTACAAGAGGCCCCATGGTAGTAATGTTCGTCTTCAAAGCATCACCGGCGACTGCCATGAGTTCTTTTGATAAAGAAACACCAACCCTCCCTTTAGCGTCCTCTTCTTGGGTCACGCATGCAAAGCACTTATCATCTGCACCCTTGTGAGTCCTCACGGTATGTACTAATTGATATTTGGATCTTCTTTTGTCGGTCCATTTGTTAGATAGGAGTATTGCAGCTCCTCCCATTCGAAACAAGCAATTTGAAATGAGCTTTGATCGATCATTTCCAGTGTACCAATTCAAAGTAATGTTCTCCATACTGATAACCAAAGCGTAAGAATTCGGATGGACTTGAAGAAGCTTTTTAGCAAGGTCTATTGATATTAGACCGGCACTACAACCCATACCGCCTAAGTTGTAGCTTACTATGTTTCCCCGGAGCTTGTAATGGTTGATGACCATGGCAGACAAAGACGGGGTTGGATTAAACAGGCTACAGTTGACGATCACGATCCCAATATCTTTCGGTTTAACAGAGGTCTTAGCGAAAAGCTCATCAATAGCACCATACATCACAGTTTCGGCTTCTTTTCTAGCTTCTTTCATCGATGGATTTGGAGGAATGTTTAGGACGGCCTCAGGAAGGTATGTTGAATTCCCGAGGCCAGATCTTTCAAGAATCTTGCGCTGAAACTGAAGATTCTCCTCCGTGAATTCGCCAGCTAGCCGTGATTGATCCATAAACATCTTCATTGTGCATTTTCGAGCATCATCGGGCTTATAGCAGGAAAAGTCCACTAGGTAGACTGGGCGAGGTCGAGTAACGAAGTAGACGGTGGACAAAATAACTAGAAGACTCGAGCAGAGGATTACGGAAATAAGATTGTATTGAAGATTATTCCAAAGATCAAGGAGATCTTGGAGCGAAAATGTCGAGAGTTGTGCAACGAATAATACTACAAGAGGAGAAAAGAAGAGGTACATTCCATGGGTGATGAGGTGATGGTATCCAAGTTTGACATATTTTAACTTAATCGACGACTTGAAATCTGGGAGCTTCCGCAATGAAGGTGACATTAAGGGTGTGTTTAATTTTGGTTCGGTCATTTTTCCTGATAGAAAATTAAATAATTGAGTGAGATCATATGGCTTAAAAGAAGATAAATAAAAGGCAATTTCAAGCACAAGTAGATAAAAAGATAGAAAAATCTGTGATGTTTGAACCAACTTAGAACACCAATTAAGAGAAACAAAAAATACAAAAGATTGCTTTTATGGGTATCTGAAATTTATGATATAAGAGCATCTTTATCAATCTTGCTAAATCTTAATTTTAGTGGAAATAGCAAGTAAAATAGAAGAAAATTTGTTCCAACAACCTCGCTTCATGCTCGGTAGTCTAATATGGAGTTACAGTTGTTAGTTACTTCTAGCGAGGTACTGTAACACTGCTACCATTTTTTTTTTTTTTATTTATTCATTTATTTATTTTTTCAGAATTGCAACAATACTTCTATTATTGGATATTGACATGTAAAAAATAAGGAAAAATGAAAAATTGGTGTATATTTGGAAAAAAAAAAAATTAATGATAAATTTTATTATTAAAATCATAATTTTTTTTTATGAGTATGTAATTGTTTTGAAAGATTACATCTGATTTGTAATTTTTTCAAAAAATAATCACTTTGGATTTGTTTTTAGAATGACTAATTTGATAAAAATAAATTCAATTTTTTATATATTTTTTATAAATTATTTTTTCTTTCAAAATGAGAAAATGATATTTTAATAAAATAGAATTTTAAAATAAAGAGTTTGATAGAATGTATACATAAAAAACAGATTAACTTAAATACAAAAGTGAATTTTGAATTATAATAACTCAAATTTTGCTAAAATTGATGTGAATACTCTAAGATAGTTAAGTAATCTTGTTTGGCGATTTGTTTTCAGGAAAGTTTTCTAAAGCAAAGTCACTTTTATCTACCAAGCACATCTACATAAAAAGATCGAAAAATATGTAAATGTTTGAGGCAACTTAGAACACTGATAAATATGTAAATTTTTATGACGACCTAAATTTCTAATATAAATAGTTATTTCTTGTTCGGCGAATTGTAAACTTTTTTGAAAACAACTCAATTTTCAGGGAACATAAAAATGATAGTTGTTGAATTTTCAACCAAAAAAAAAAAAGAAAAAAATTGCACAAAAATAAAAATGGTGGGTGTCCAAACTCAAAAATGAATAAAACTGTCCTATCTTATCTTCTATAGAGCAAACGTAACAAAATCTTAACAAACACATATCCAAACTCACATTAAAAGAAAAAAGAAAAATAAATAAATATAAATATATGTTGTGTTGATTAATTTGTATATTGTTTGAAATGTAATTACTTTTTTTTTTCCTAATGGATAATGCTAGAACTTTCTTGATTATAAGGTTATGTTATGTTTGGTTTGGTTTGGTTTTTAAAATCTATTTTCAGAAAAATAAAAAAATAAAAAAAATCTAAGAAACTAAAAATTAAATTGGTGAAAAACAATAAAGGATGCATCATTTTTTTTTATATATATAATTTTATCTTTTGGAAGGGTAGAAATAATTTTCAAATTTGTTTTTGATATTTATTTTTGTTAAATTAGTTTTAATTTTTTTTAAAATCAAATATAGCGACAATTTTGATATATTATTAAATCAATTTATTAAATTAAAAAATTCATAACTAAAATTATTTTATATATTAAATATATCGATTGCATATTAAAAACATAATAACTATCCATTATATGATAATCATAAAAAATCTCTTAACAACAAATACAACCTATCTATTACATGATAACCATTCAAAATATCAACAAAAACAACTAATTATATGATCATCATCCAGACACATACTAAAAATTAATTTGGTTAAAAAAATAAATATAAATATAAAAAATTTATTATTTTTATATAATTTTATCTTTGGTCAGTAGAAATAATTTTTAAAAATTCAAAAATAATTTTTTCACATTTATTTTTGTCAAACTAGTTTATATTTTTTAGGTGTTTGGAAAGTGATTATTTTAAAAACTTTTTGAGTTTTTGGCTATTTTAATAAAGTATTTTAATTTTTGTGTTTAGAAAAATGAGATGAATTTTTATTTGAATTATTATATTAAAAAATGTATTGAAATAATATTTAAAATTAAAATGATAACTTTATCCCTTATTTCACATTTTTTAAAATTAATTTAAAAAGATAAACTCATCATTTCAGCCACAAAGGCTAGGCTGTCACAATTTTCAGCCTACACACTGTAATGACAGTGTAGGGCTGCCACTGCTGCCGGCTTTGCTTCTTTTTTATTAATATTAATATAAATTATTGATTTAGAATTTTTGAGGGGTTTTGACTTTTTTTTTAGTGTTTGAGGTTATTTTAACCTCCAAATGAGTTCCCAAACACCCCTTAACAAATTGCAGTTAATACAGTTCGCCAAAACCCACATCACGTTTCACATCATAAACAAACCTTTCATGCATTCAGATACAATCACATAATAGCAGCAATGAAACGAAACCCAGATTACAATTTCACCACAAAAAAAAAGGGGGGGTAAAAACCATATTTGAAACGAAACCCAGATTGCAATTTTACACAAAAACAATATTTTTGAAGCATATAAGTTTAATCAGGAGAAAAGCCAGAAAGAAACTGACCTTGAAGGTGGAATTTGGAGCCGAGAACGCCTCTCTCCAGAGAATCCACAGAGAGAGAGAGAGAGTGAGAGGGTGAGAGAGACAGAGAGAGAGAGAGATGGGAGGAGCCTGAGGGAGGATATAATTATAATTAAAGATCTTAGCTTGTAATTGAAAAATATTAATATAGGTATTTATAGGCGGCGAGAACAATATGTGAAAGCCGTCCATTGTCACCAAGAATTATGAGTACGCGTTTTATGATTTCTTTTTTAATTTGATTTCAACTTTGACGTCTGCCCCATGTATGACAACGAACTATTCATGGTTTTCACCATCCACCAAATTTTACTCCTTAGATTTGAATTCAAAGGAGAAAATCTAGCCGTTAATGAGTAATTTGTATAATCTCCTGAAAAAAATATGAAGTTGTTTTTTACCACCATGATTTTATTTATCAGAAATTCTACAATAAATTTTTATTTTAATGTATCATGTGGTCAATTATAATATTGTGTAGTTTTTGATTATGAGTTAGTTACACTCATTCTGATTGTCGGGTCCAATTTTTTTTTATTTAATTATAATATATTATAGTATTAGTTATGATTTATAGTTGTTTCTATTATAGAGTTATTCAGTTAGGGAGAATTATTTAATAGTTGGATAGAAAAAAAAGAAAATAAACAAATATGAAAGAATAAAAGTGAAACCTTTATCCCCACCGCTTTTGATTTACACCCTATCACAAATTCATTTGCTCCCTCCACGCTTTTGTAATTTTTTTCTCTGTCCCACTGGTAAATAATTCTCCCTGTTAGTTATATTTAAAGTGGTATTGGTTATGATTATGGGTGGACTTGGCCAACATTTTCAGTCCGATATATTATAGGTGGGCTTGAGATTTATATTTTTAACCCAGTTCGACTCGGTATGGCCCGCTATTAAATTAATTATAATATATTAAAATATATATTTGTTGTTGGGTTCTAAAATTATCTTTGTTGATTTTATTGAAACTCACATTTGTGGTGATGCGTGATTGAATTTATTTAAGAAATCCTTCAATTTATACATAAAATTCTTTAATTTATAATGATATCAGTATATTTATTTAAAAAATATAATGTATGATTGAATTTAATTATGAAATGTTTTAAATTTTTTGAGACAATTACCACAAACCAAAAAAAAAAAAAACAAACAAATAAACAAACAAAACAAAACGAAAATGAAACGAAAACGAAACTCCAAAGTTTGAGCCTTTTAACAAAATAAACCATGAATTTTCAATCTTATCAATTTAAATTATAATCTTTGGATTTATTTCAATCTAAACCATTCATCTATTTTTATTAAGTAAAATCAATAGAAAAAAAAAGTATTTTAGTCATTAAACTCAAAGTAAATATATATATATATATATGTATATATATATGTAAAATGTCTAAAATATCATTTTTATTGAGTTTAATGTTTAAAATATCATTTTTTTAGTTGATTTAACTTAATAAAATAAGAAAATGATTTAGATTGAAAATAAATCAAAAGTTTAGATTTTAAATTGACAAGATTAAAAGTTTAGGGTTCATTTTGATATGAGGGTCAAACTTTGGAGTTTTTTTTATAAATGTCCCAATTTTTTTTAAACATATATTCCAATGGGTAGATTTGAGATTTATAATTATTTTTTGGGCCAAGTTTGGGCAGACATAGAGGCCTAATATTAAGATCGAACAGGGCGTGGATAGACACAAAGTGCCTTATTACATAGTTCCAGCCTAGCACGATGAATGTTCACCCTAGTTATGATCAAGTGCTTTGGTTATAATATAAAGGGTAAGTTACACTTTGCCTCTTTATGTTTGGCACTTTTTCACTTTAGCCCTTAAAGTTTATTTTTTCTTACTTTGATTTTTGAAGTTTCAAATTTTTTTCAGTTTACTTTTAAAATTAATTTATATTCAAAATTAAAAAGAAAATGCCACAATAACTATCATATAATATAAAAAAATAATATATATTGGGATTTGAGTTTGTGTAAGAGGTCTGAATTATATATAATAAAAAAATTATATCACGTGACTATTAATGTGTTATTTAATGTCTAATTTTTAATAAAAATTAGCTATAGGAGTAAATTGGAAAAATTTTGAAACATGAAGGTCAAAGTGATAAAAAAAATAAATTTTAAGGGTCGAAGCAAGAAAATGATTAAACATAAATAGAGCAAATTGTAATTACCCAAAATTAAAATAACTTGATTAGGAGGAAGTAGTATTAAGATTTAAAAATATCATAACTTTTAGGGCAAATTATATCGATAGTCCCTATATTTTACTCCTTGTGTTATTTTGGTCTCTACATTTTCAATTGACTCAATTTTGACTCTTAATTTTAGATTTTGTATCAATTTGATCCAATTAATTACAACTTTTAGTATTTTTTTTTTTTTATAAAAAATACGCACATAAATATCATGTGAACTTACTCAACTTATTAAATTAATCTCAACTAATTTAGTGATAATTTTTTTTAAAAAAAATACTAATGATATTACCAATTGTACCAAATTGACATAAAATCTAAAATTAAAAGTCAAAATTGAGCAAATTGAAAATGTAAGGATCAAAATAACACAAGGTGTAAAATGTAGGGACTACTAGTATAATTTGCCCTAACTTTTATATAATACACTCCTAAAAAATTGTGTGTATTACATAATTCAAATTATTAAAAAAAATTAAACATATTTCACAATAAATCCGTAATTACTCGAAAAATGAAAAAATAATATAAACATATTTTACTCATAGACCTCACACTTCATAAATTTAATCTCCACTGCACAAATATATTTAGGATAAATTATAAGTTGATAAGGTGGATTCATAGCATTTTTTAAATCATTTAGTGTTAATATTTGCTCCCATTCTCTTTCCAAAATTACTCACCACTTATTTTTGTTTGAACCCCCCACCATATTTCCAACTTTAACCCTTTCTTTGCGTTCCTACCCCTTCCACTTCTTTCTCTAGTAGTCCCACTTTTCTGCCACTTTCCCATGTTCAAGCACCGCCTTCTCCACTCTAGCCATGAACCCACAACCCATTCCTAGGCCCCCACCATACTTTAGCCCTTTTTTACCCTCCAGTCCCTTTCTCTCCCATGTGCACCATTGTTAGAAAATAATGGTTTTTTTAGCAATTTTAATACAAAATTAAAGTAGTACTCAGCCATCGATTGAGGTGGATCCAAGTGGGTTTAGATACTCCACAAAAAGAATGAACTAAAATCATTGAAAAATAAATGTGAAAATGCCTCATAAAGTGGGCATAATGGTAGAGGTTTTGGAAAGGTGAAAAGTCACTTATCCCACATTAGTTAAAGTTGAACACCTTAATGAATACTTACCAAGGTTTTGCCTATTGGTTAGGCCTTTTGGACATTCAAATTTTACGAAGGAAATGAGTAACGGATAAATGGATGATGGAATTAGGCCAAGACTATAGACTAAGTTTGTTACGAAAAAATTATCATATTCGCACGCTGTCGTCTGCTCGATCAAGCTGGGTTCGTAGACCTTGGGCTGGGTCAGTGTCCTAATAATCATTATATGGTTTTGTATCCAGAACCGGTGGCTCTTTTTCACTCTCAATGTACCAACAAATTCTTAGAGCTTTCTTTTCTATCTTTGTTTTTTTGCTCTTGTGTCAGAGAGAGAGACAGAGAGAGTACGCCACAGTTCTAGTTTGCCAAAGTAGCTCAATGCAGTGTTGCTACTGTATTAGCCAACCGTTTTATCTTGGGAGATAGACATTAGCATTACCTCAAGCACCTCTAGTGAGATGGCGAATCTATTTTAAGAACACCGTATAATACACGGGCCTCGGTTTTCATTTCTAGGCCGGTGTAATTTCAAACACCTCTAGTGAGACGGTTAATCTATTTTAAGTACACTGTGTGATACATGGGCCTCAATTTGCATTTATGAGTTTTCTTTCCAGCTCCTGTTTCTATTTTTCCACTCTATTTCTGTCAATTGGAACTATTTCATCTTTATTTTATAATTAGTCTATAATTTCAATAACAACCACCACAACTCTTATTCCATCTCCCTTACACAACTCTATCTTCCCTCGTCAATCCCATTTTTATCTATATTGGAGGTCGCTAGAGTACGAATCATAAGGGTTGGGGGCTGCGAGAGGTAAGTGTTGCAAGGGTGGTGATGGTAGGGAATGATTGAGGAAGGTTGTGAAAGGAACGAGGGTAGTGGGGATGGGGATGGATTGGGGATGAATGGGGAGAAGGGTGCCATCTAGAACTACTGATGGTAGGGAGAGTGCCAGAAGAGTTGGTGGTAGTTGCGGTGTGGTATATGGGGTGAGATTAGGATTAGAGTTTAGGATGATAAAATAGGAATTTGAAGTTAAGATAAAAGTATATGGGTGAATTATAGTAAACCCCCCCTCAACTATGACTCATTTTTTAGTTGCCCCCCTAATGTATGAAACACAACATTTAACCCCCTCTAAGTATATGGATCCCAAAGCCAAGTAACATTGTTTGTTAGGATTTTTATCCTAATGAAATAATATGTCATTGTGTTTTGGCAATACCTCTCTTGACAAAATTTATTATCATTAATATCGATTCAAAGAGTTTTATTTTTATTATCATCTTCTTTGATTTTGCTATTAATCATCATTTGGAAGATTTTTTTGAACGTAGGTGGAGATTTTGCTTGATTTGGTGGCTAATGTGTTTCTCAAAAAATATCAAGAAATGGATATGATTTGTAATGGTAAAAATGTTTTGGACATCCGCCAAGACATCCCTTAGTATGACCACTCTAAACTATTGAGGTTATTCTATAGGACATGCCCTAAAATGACCACCTTGTGTAATATGTGACAACTGAAAAAGTTAAAAATAACAATTTGACCATTGGAGCAAAATTACCACCCTATAGCTTATATTTTGTTTTTCTCAATTAATCATGTTTATAGTTGTCCTTATTTATCTTGAAGAAACCTTTTGATGATTTGATGGAAAACATGGATTGGTAAATTTTCAAAGTTAAAAAATACAAAGAAGGGCTAGATGTTTTGGATTGATTATCAAAGCATAGGGTTCAACATTTGATGGAAAACATGGATTGAAAGTAGAATTTGAAATTAGAGGTGGCTTGTTGTTATAGCTAGTGGGTGGCTAAACATGGGCGTAAATAGTTGTCAAAAAGAGCAAAAGATGCAACAACAGTTGAATAATAATTACCATTGCGCACGCAACCAACTACTTCGCACCCGCAATTTGCAAAGTTTGAAAAACATGCTCCCAATACTTTTTCTCTGTAGCCCGTGATAGTGCTCTATCTCAAGTCTATTTATAAAAAGACATATTAAATTGCTTTTCATCTCTTCGGCAACTCTCTGAGGCTTTTCATGAATTTCTTTTATAAATAAAGAGAGACTATTTTTATGAGAGAGAGTGAGACACTTTTTAGAGTGAAATTGTAGTGAGGTATTTGTGTACTAATCTCTCATATTTGCTTGATGATTCATTAGCTTCACATGTACTTAAAGATAATTGTAAAAGTTCTTTACACTCTCAAAGTGAACCTTCTTGGTAGATTCTAAGATTGTAGCTTGTAAGCTTTGGTGGATTCTGAAGTAGTTAGTCATGGATTCAACACCGTTGTTATGGATTCAATAGTAGAAGCGGATATCCAGTGGAGTAGAAGGTGGAGCTACTCATAGATTGAACAAACTTGTGTGCTTGGATTGGCCTTTGTAAGATATCTCTTGTACTACTTGTACGGGGGGGAAAATATTCGTCGCCTTCCATATTCTTTGCGCCCAAGCTCATCTGGTTTCGATAGAACTCTATCTTACTAGGAGCAAACAAGGGTGAGCTACCCGGTGGGTGGATTTCCGAAAAACCCCTCCGACGGCCAAGTTTGCCTTCTTAGAGAAGAAGAGAGAATACAGAGTACTGTAGAGAAAGCATGGCTAAAAGTTGTTTACCCTTTAAAGTCTGCTCGCGCCTCCTTTTCTAGGCTGGCCATGTAGCTCTAGATTGTGCGTGCACTACCTCTATTGTCCTTTGCTGGACGCACGGCTGTACTTCCCTCTCCATTTCTCACACGTGTATATGTTAATACTACCAAACAGTATTAGCCAAACCACCAAGCAGTATTGACACATGCCAAGAGCAGATTCCCTTCCATTGGTCCACGTGGAATGCCTAAACCATGCTAACATTTGTAACCCCAGGGACACAAACTGTGACCACTCTGATACCGAGCTAGGTCATACCGACCTACCAATTGGTTTTGTGCTCGGTTGAAATCTCAACGACGTTACCTCAGGTTGGTCAGAAGTGCGTCGTTCGTCACCTTGGCTAGACACTGTGGCCCTAGAGCGTGTTGCTTTTCTTTTGTGCCTAGCCCAAAAAGGTCACCGTGGCCCATCCTATAGTTTAGCCCATCATACTATTCGGTATAATCTCCCTCTCAATTGCCTCTTAATTCCATCCGTATTGAGCATGATTAGAATTATCTTTCCCAGTCGATCTGTCGATTTTGGCCGGTCCTTGAGATTTGTGCCCATTGTCTGGTCACCCATCAATGAGCCGTATTGACAGCCCATCACATCAGTGACATGTGGCGCTCCTTAAGAGGCTCCTTGCAGCTCCACAACTATTTCCACTATCTTTGAAATTTGAAAGGTTGGTAGTCTTTCGTTTCAGCCTATATATATGTGTGATATACGTGTGCCCTAAAACCCCTCAATGTTCATCTTCTTCCCAAAGCAAAACCCTAACTGTTTCAAAGCTCTCATCGCCATCACAGCCATTATTCCTCACGTTCCAAGCCATTCTTCTTGCTTTGTTGGACTCGCCATCTCCCGTCGAAGCTTTTCCTCCATTTGGATCGAGGTTCTACATTGTTTTTGGTAAGTTTCTCGAATCTTTTTATTTCCCATTTTCCTTCATTCTTTGTGTTCTTTATTTTTCTCCATTTTAGGACTGTTTAATTCTTGTAAACATGCCCCTTTAGAGGTGAAACCGATAGGCACTTGTTAAAACTAGGAAAATCGAACCCAAGGGGCCTCTGTGTTTGTCATTTTTCTCCGCTCTAGTGTGTATTCTGGTGTTTTAAAATGAACATAATGAGTTTTGGGCAAAATCGAGCAAAAATTTGGTTTTCGATCTATGTTTAGGGCAAAACCAAGCTAACATTGTGTTTGCGGTCCCTCCAAGCGATTGGACCGCACTACCATTGTCGTAGGAGCACTAAGCTAAGAGACACCAAATGTCTAGGATTAAGGCCAAAAATGGGCCTAACCCCCCAGGCTCTGTGACCGAGCAATAATCGGTTTTAATTTTGATAGTCATGCACTCGTTGTCGTGCTAATACCACACTTCCTTTGTAATAATGCAGACTGAACTAAGACCGACTAGGCACACCTTAACATTGCAAGTTGGTGATGCTCACAGACCGAGCAACCATCCTTCGAGCCGTTCACACCAGCCGAGTGATTAATCAAATTTAGCAAACAAAATAAAACCGAGCTAGATGAGAAAGTATCGATTTATGGTTAGTTCGCCTGGGGCTATAGCCGAGTTCCACAGGGAGTTCCACATTCCTGATAACGTCCATTTTGAGTTAGCCAAGAAAGCAAAGACACCTTGGGGAAAATTGGATCTTTGCCCCTTCATCGTAGTGTCAATAGTGGAAGAAAGGCTCTGTTTTCCCGTGCAACCCCTAGTTTGCGAATTTTTGAGACAAACTAGGCTATTTCCCACACAAGTATCAAATAATATATACAAAATAATTAATGGCATGGCCACGCTAAACCGTATCCTCAGTTTAAATCTGGGCCTAGTTGAGATATGTTATCAATACACACTTAGTAAAAATAAGGGTGGCTTTTGCTAGTACCTCAAGGTCAGGAAGGGCTGAGCAAAACTAGTAGAAAGCACGCCAGACAAGGAGTTGAATGATGATGACTTTCTATGGCTATCTGGTAATTATGAAGATACCGAGGCGCCTATACTGGGCTGGTACATAAGCAAGGATTTTGGGGGTGTTGGGGAGCAAAATAGCACGGTCTTGGTTTCTTGTGACTGAACTATCCTTGTTGAGCTAACACTCTTCATTTATTTATTTTTTGGCAAATTATAGCCACTTGGCTGCAAACTACTCCGGCGCAAATCAGAATGCAATTAAGATCGTATTACGACATCCAGACCATGACTGCCATAAATTGCTCGACTATGAATCGAGCTATCAGTACAGCGCGCCGCGCAAAAGTAGGGTCACTGATTTTCCGCGTGCCCCTTCTCCAGAGCCTTACCCCAATCTTTCCAAGATAATTTTGGTGCCTTTGACAACCGAACAAGAAATAGCAAAGATCAGAGCTATTAAATCCATGATCACTGTTGGGCCGGGTGATTCTTTATAGTAGGCCGAGGTAGTTGAAGGCCAATCTTCATAGACAGCCATATAAGAGATTGGCCCAATGCTGGCTTTAGCAAGAGAACGCAATTCTTTCTATTCCAAGAAGATTCAACTGGTTGGTTGATGAAGATTTGACCAAGCTAGTTGCTGCTGATCAGAGAGAACAGACCGAGCAGGTCATTGCAGAGCAAACTATCCGCATTATTGCCCCTCTAGTGTGGTCGCTCAAGTTGAAATATAAAGGCCAGGTTGTAACCACTACTGATTCTATTTATGCCGACAAGTACATTTCGCTTCGCTTTAACCTGACCAAGGGTTTGCTTTTTCTCATGATATGAAGAGGCATGAAAAATTGTCTGATCT